>OZ024877.1:32117602-32774867 GCA_964017185.1 Rugalucina vietnamica
TGAAAATGACCCAGATTCTTTTATACTTGGCACTAGCTGTTGGGTGTATTTGACCTTGAAATGAGACAGATCAAGCGGCTAAAACTGTACATCAAAAATTGGCCACCAACCAGGTGTCACAAAAATGCACCGTTTTTGTTCCTCTCTTGTGTATTTACTCTAGACGTTTGGAGCCTTTTGAGTACACCTCAAGGACACTAGACACATACTCTTTCCAACTTTATTCTCATTTAGTTTAAACACGGGCCATTTCGGCTTGGCAGCTTATGTTTTAACCGCATTTTAAACAAAAATGCATGCTGGAGATAAACCATCACATTTTTTACACTTAGTTTTATGAGCTGTAGCGATCTAGATCAGCTGGCTAACTGTCACTCCGCTCCACTTCGGTATCTCGTTCCACTTCCATGACAGCTAAGCATAGGTTGCATGTAAACCGATGTCGAACTGGTTGCGGATTTTGTAAGTGACTTGCAGCTATGTTATTTTGCTATTAATCGTATCATTTTTGTTATGTATTTGTACCAATACCGAAGATCTTCCAGCAAACACAAATTAGGCTATCACATATTATATGATAGAGGTGCACCATGCCGCGGTTTTTTGTAGACATATATTTTCTGAAAGCCAGTACCCTAAGCTACTAAATGCCTCTTGTTAGCACTCTGACTGCTGGGGCTTTATCGTGCTAGAGCGTGTTACGTACGTTACCGATGTATGATTTTTAAATTAAAGCTGCTAAGGGGATCACCAAAAATGACAAAAACCAAAGATTTGACAAGAACTTTACCTTTAGATATGAAGCAGAGATGTTACCTAATCTAACAGGATCAAATTTAATAATATTTAGATATCATGACTACTGGTAAAACAGAAGTAACGTAAATGATCCGTGTAATTTGGCATATCCACTGTGTTTCGTTTCTTATAGAATATAGCTTAGACCAAATATCAAAATACAATTTATATTATAGATATCTACCGTCCTTGCCCTTTAAAATGACACATCGTAGAGCTTTCTGTGACCTTCCATCACTCCACAGATACCGATTGTCTTCCCCTACCCCCATTTAGATATTATGCCCATTAATAAACATGCCCAAGCAGAAACAGAACAAAGACACTTCCTTTCCTGAACAACATCCCAGTTTTTGAAAAAAAACTTCCATAGGTATTAAAAGCACACGAAAAATCAACTACAGACCATGCTTCTATTCATGATAATGGTAACATATTTTATGTAATGTCATGGTAACGTACGTAACAATTTTGTATTTTCACTATAGAATCATATACTTATCAACTACAGACCATGCTTCATGATAATGGTAAAATACGTAATGGCATGGTAATGTACGTAACAATTTTGTATTCTTTCTATAGAATCAAATACTTATAATTTAAAGCAGATTGTCATTCTTCTCCCATAATTGTTTCAATTAGTAAATTAAATTTACTGCATATCTGTCCTAAAATGAAAGATATGAGAGCCAAAAGGACAACAATCGCTCACATGATAACAATTAAGTCTGAAAAGGATTAAATCAGTAACAGGAATGGAATAAAGTTTATTAACTGCGGTTGTATTCTGCTAAAATACAAATTGATTAAAGCGTATTTGCGTATTCACATTATTGTATAATTCTATTATGATCGTAGAAGGCTCACGTCACAGATTAACCGTTATAGCCTGTTGCGATTAATCAAAATACATTCACTTCCTTCATAATGTTAATGGTAAATCTTTGACGTCACTCTACTACGATCGGTATATTATACGTACCAAATGGACCATAAAGTGAAGGCTCTAATGAAAGTGAGCAGCTATTTCACTAAAGATGGTCATACAACTACCTGAACTTAACTTCTTCCGTGTGACTTCAGAAATCGACACCAAAACCTAAAACAAATACATGTAGGACCACAAAAGAAATACAATCTTGGGACGTTTGTGAAGCAATGTAAAATTGTGTAAACATGTGGATTTGCTTATAAAATGCATCCATTCTTTCACAAAAAACGAAAACTAAACCATAGATACAGCCTGTTATATGTTTTTAAGTACATATTAGTGCATTAGTGTCTTCTTGCAATATCATTGCCCAGTACGTCGTTGCTGAGTACGGTTTATATCACTGCCCAGTACGGTGTTGTCGTTATTTAAGAACTGAATTTCATTTTTCTGGTGTTCATGGAGCTATCGCGTGCAAAGTGGTTCATAGCTCCATGAACAACAGAAAAATTAAACTCATTGCTTATATTTACATTCATTTCTCTCTATCGCTTGTTGAAAAATCACCAGGACGGTCACATTTACCAGCAAACAGAGAATCTACACACAGTGTGTGTTCGAACAGTGGAACGGCGTCGACGTTTACAACGTCCAATCAGATTGGCGAGATTTATGTTTTTGACGTCAAGTTTGGATTACGTCACGTCGCGTGACACAATGTTGTTCATGGAAGTATGAACACAGATGAACATCTAATGATTCATCTAAGGAGGTTTTAGAAAAATGTAAATATAACAGTTTTAAAGAAAGAGTTATCCTTATTTTTTTTTTAAAAAAAGAAGCTATTTTAAGCTAATTATAAATAGAATCGTTATAACATATATTGATAGTGTAACTTACATAATTAGTGCCTTTTGTGATTCAATTTTTACATGTATATAGATTTTGTTTTCTTTTGTTTTCATTTAATCACGTTCAAGTTGAAAATTCACTGACAATAATTTAGTTTTTTCCCACCTCGGTATTTGAAGTGCATTTTTTTCTGATTGCGCCTTTTCCTGATCATTGCCTACTTGTACCTTTTTAGGATCCCAGGGAACACAACTGAAACTACTGACTGAATGAGACATCTGATTACTGGTTAACTGCTCAGGTCTGAGCCTGTCCAGGAAAAGTGATAAAGTGAAGCCACTCATACATATAAGCCTCAATGGTTTAGTTGGGTGGTTATATTTGAAGCAATTTTTGGATGTCATGACGTTATAACTTTGGGTGTAAGTCCCATAAAATGGAGGCAGCGTCCCACATGATCATAACTGTTGACTTGGACGCTCAGCATCAATTCAAACAAAGAAAGAAACTTTGGAGCAAAAGCAAGCTGCCAGATGAACCTCAGTAGACTGAGCAAGACAAACGAAGGGTCTGGCCCCAGCCCAGCCTACTTAAACACTGTTTCCAGACACGCCAAAATCAGTAAAATGGGAATTTTCGTTCCTGACTTACATATATGAACATATACTTCTTACAGAAGTTTAAATAATGAAGGTGCTTTAGAATGGCCACGCTCACCTTAGGTGAGCTCATCTTAGGTGGCATGTTTTATCTTATCCTCAAGGACAGCTTCAAAGTAGTTCAAAGGAGATGCGATCAAAGATATAACCGCTAGAGTGACCATAGTACTTTCACCCATTAATAGTATACATTCTCATGGAAACCGGAGTTCTGTTCTGATCTGGTTCTCCCTTATGCATTTAAACTGCAGAACTGTATCCGTTTAAATAAAATACATGTAGCTTGCGGTATCACAGACAGTAAATGTGCAAAATGTCAAATTTTCGTGATAAAGAGGGCAGCTATTATTACATGTATAATATGTTGTTTTATGTCCCATAACCACCATGGTTGCTTGCTGCTTGCTACTGATTGCTTTAAAGTCATGGTTTGGATTAAATTCTTACTTGATGTTAGATGGAGTAGATATAATATATTTCATTTGTTGCCGTTTTTGTTATTGGCCATATACTTGAAGAAAATTCACGGTAAAGAAAGTTTCGAACAACCAAGTTCTCCTGGGCTCGACACTGTACCACTAGGTCACCGCGCTCCCCACTGTGTATCTTGGTTCAGAATTAAGAAGTGGCTACATCATAAACAACCTAATTATGTTACGGTTTGCAAGTTTCATGCAGGTATTCTGTATATCCATCTTTCACTAACCATCCAAGGCATGTTAGGTGTATAACCAATTAAAAGGAACACAACGTCAAGGAGTCGCGCTTAGCCTGGGTCCAGTCGTCAATATAATTATTTTTGTATTATTTTTTTCGACAATGCGTACATAATAAAAATTACACATCACTGAATTTAATGTATCGGTAGCTGTTATTGATTAACGCTGTTATACGAAAAAATAAAAATGAGAAAAAATGATCAGGCTGGAACCCAGGCTAAGTCGCGCTTAATTTTGTTCTCAATGGAGAAGAACGCTCACTTAGCACTGCCACTCTTACCACATCGGTTCGGTATAATTATAATCAATTTCACTAAAAATACATTTTGCCAACATTTTTTCAGCAGTCACATTTAAGAAAACATACGAGATTTTCTTTTCTGTGTAATACAAAACACATTATGATCTAACATTACAGTATTATGTGTAGTTTCCTGCAGAAAATACCAATTTAGAATGCAACAGTTTTGACGTAATAGAAGTAGCAAACCCTACAAAAATCCACCATTTTTGTCGATCCCTTGGAATATGGTATGACGTTTGAATTAACTATAGCATACTCACTCAAAAGCCTTGATGTCATCAATCTTGACGTCAATAGATATCTGCAAGGCTCATTTTTACGTAGCTTCAACAAGCTGAGCCCTATAGTGCCTTGCTACACACCAGCTGTAAGGCTATGTCACATAACAATGAATCAACCCGACTTCACATTTTAATCACCGTTAATCAACCCGACTGCATAAATATGACAAAAATTGATTGTCCTGTTGTAATATCCAGTGAATTTCATGATTAAATTGATTGAAAGACTGATTAGAATATATAATGATAATCAACAAACACTAACGCTGAATTCTGAAATCTAAGTTTTTTTTTTTTTTTTTTATATATTTTTGTTCAGATTCATAAGCATTTAGGAATCTCAGCCCTTTTTGTATGGGTGAAAATGACTTTACGACACTCGCTATCTACGTTACCATATGCAGATATGACACTTGGCACTAGGCGACATGTCAGCGTTAGTGTTTGTCACTTCAAAAATAATGCAAAAAGTATCGTTTTTGCTCCTTACAATTGAAAAATATACTCAACATTTCTGTTGATGGTACCTCTGAATAATCACGTCCTATAGATACTCGCCGGTTGCGGAAATGTTTTTTTTTTCTCTCTTTATATTGGTATAGAACACATCTTCATGTATGTCCAACGTAAATGTTAGCAAGATGTAATCAGAAAATTAATATACATGCTATGATGTTTTTATGAAGAACCTAACGAGAAAATCTCACCATTGTATTTCTTTTTTTTTTTGGCGGGCATATGCCCTAGGAGAGCTTCGTGAAACGGCATACTGTACTAAATAAAAATGCCACACAAAACTAGATGAATATGGGTTCCCGTTTATTGGGACCTAGAAGAAACAAATGTGCTGCTTGTGCCTCCAGGCAAAGTTTCAAATATGCTGACCGACCATCTGATTACTGGTTAACCGCTCATGTCTGAGCCTGCTTAGGAGAAGTGGTTTAGTCAAACCATCCATACATATAAGCCTTATTGGCTAAGTTGGGTGGTTATATTTATGAAACACATTTTGAGTGTCATGGCATCCTAATGTTGGGTAAAAGTCCCATAAAATGGAGGCAAGGTCCCGACATGCCCATTGCTGTTGACTGGGACTAAAGCATCAATTCCAGCAAACTAAGAAACACGACTAGATACTATTTCTTCACTTTTGTTATGTCATCCCATCGTTTGAAACAACTTGTCATTCCTATCTAAGCCGGATCTAGCTTAAATTCAAATGCAACTTCAGTATAATCTTGGCCACCCCAGGTATCACAGTGATTGTGTGACTCGATCGTTCTCTCATAAAAGTAGCATGTATCGTCGAAATCGACAAGTATCACTGTATTGCATCTGAAAGGTGTACAAAGTCACGGTTTAAGATATTAGGCACAGCTGAGAAACACGTGTTAAGGAATGTACATGTATACAAACCGAAAAAATGATCTGTTACGAACATTTCAAAACCGTGACTTTTGTCTCCGAAGTTTAGGTGAGATATTCGAGTTTTCTTCTATAGCGTTTACTCTATTGACTGATAGATAGGTGCAGGCAGTGAAAAAATTGAACAATTATTAAATGAAAGTAACAGGAATCCAGGTTGTTTCGTTTTCGGAAACACTTCAGAGAAATGAATCTGTAGTGGCACTCACTAATTCCAATAACATTGAAGCCTGCACCTATCTACATGTACATGTATCTGTCAAAAGAGTAAACGCTTTAGGAGAAAACTCGAAAATCTAACCTCAACTTCGGCCTCAACTGCAATGTGTGTGACCGATTATTTATCGGTTTGTATGTATCAATACCACGTGATTTCCAGTAGTGTAAGAGGGTAAACTTTGTTATATAGAAGCACTACGGCAAACAAAAGGCAAACAATAGTAAACGTTTAAGTACATTTTGACCAAATTGGATAGTCTTTGTATCGACTCCTGTAATTCTCTTTGGCTACATGTTGCCAAATCCAAAGGTCACTGCGACGAGGCTTTAGTAACCGAAACCGCAGTATGGACTTCGGTGAACTTAAGCCCTTGTCACATGGCCAGATTTACTCACGTATGCAAATTTTGCATATATACAAATTTTACTTACGTAAGCAAATCTGTCCATGTGATTGCATTTTTTTCCACGTTTGCGTATATGCAAAATTTGCGTAAATGCAAAATTTGCACTTGGTCTAGACCAAGTGCAAATCTCAGTTTGCGTATACGCAAATTTTGCATATACGCAAAAGTGGAAAAAATGCAATCACAAAATGTAAAAACTAAAATGGCAAGACCTAAAAAGCTCACGTGACCGCAAAGCAAAATTCACTTTTACTTACGTGAGCAAAATTTGCATATATGCAAAATTTGCGTATACGCCAAATCCTGGCCATGTGACCGCGGCTTTAAAGGATCTCAGATTTAATTTTTATTTCTTGTTAACTTGCCCATGCAATATACAGATATTTTTTTTCAGCTGTAAAAATGAACATTTTGTCAGAAAATGTTTGATATTTTTCTTAACTTTGCTTAAAACATAGATTGTGGGTACATGATAGAACCGTCTCACCGAGTACCCACAGTCTATGTTTTGGAGCAAAAAAATAAGAAAAATAGATATACCCCTGCACACAACTGTTTTGCTATGTAAAAGTGGGGTATAAGGGGGTATACATTACACGGACATGTTGTCGTGATGTTGTTCGATATTTAAAACCCAAATCCGTTTGCCAGAATTCTGCAGCAGTTTTGTTGCCATTTTCATTTACTTGTTATTGTGTATAGAAAGCTTGTATTGCTGAATTCGTTCGCTTACAGTACTACGTCTATTTGTTATTTTCGTCGGTTTTCATTTTGATTTGGAATTAAAAGTCATACCTTGTTACATATTTGTTTTCAGTTGTACACATATGTATGGCACTTGTGTAATGGATGTCTTCAACATTTCCTACATCTTCAAACTGCTTCTGCAACTGGTCATCTGGTAAATGCCTGAAGGTAAACAAAGCTCGGGTATATTGCAATGAAATGTATATGAGCCTGTGCGTACATATTTATCTGATGCCTGGAGGTACACAAAGCTCGGGTATTGCAATGGCATTACGAAAACACGCCCATGCAATAAACGTATATGTTTTGGGCTTTAAAAAATGAAGATTTTCATCTGAATTTTCATCTTATTTTTGCTCAAAACATAAATTGTGGGTACACGTTAGAACCGCCTCGCCGAGGCGGTTCTAACGAGTACCCACAATCTATGGTTTTGAGCAAAAATAAGAAAAATAGGTATACCCCTGCATATCCCAGTTTTGCCATATAAAAGTGGGGTTCAATGGGGTATACATTACACGGACATGTTTTCCTGATGAAATGTCTATGTAATACAAATCGACAATTATAGTTTATCTGGGAGCGCGGTGGCGTAGTGGTTGAGCATGGGACTCCTAATCGAGATCCCCACGGGCCGCACCGTGTTGTGTCCTTCAGCAAGACACATGAACTCCCTAAAGTACTGGCTAAAACCCAGGAAGCTGTTGCTCCGTCCCGGCATGTCTGAAAAATTGTTGACCTGAACGTTAACAAAAAAAAAAAAAAAAAAAAAAAATAAATAAAAAAATGCACATTTGCATGATAGAAATGACGATTGGGATTACCTAAAAACAAGGATAGTGAGCTAGCAGATCAAATTGAAGTTTAGACCGGTACATTACTTTTCAATTTGTTATTTTGTCGGCAACCGGCTACTTGTCAGACGGCTACATGTACCTCGCTAAAGAAAGAGCTACTTATCTTGCTAGGGGGCGCGGAGGCGTAGTGGTATCTAGCATCGGACTCAGAATCGAGAGGTACCGAACATGACTGAAAAATTGCTGACTGGGACGTTAAGCATCAATGCAAACAAACTTATCTTGCTCTTTACAATGTACGTGCGTCGTTATATTTTATGTAAGATACTTTACCTTATGACTGCAATGTTAATCATGGGAAAATATTTTTCATACCTTACTGCATGCGCGGTGTCTAGGGCAGTCATGCAGGTAGAGAAAATACTTTCACACCTGCCTGGAGGTAAGGAAAGTACTTTCCTTACCCCCAGATCGGTGGTGAAAGTGACTTTCCTACCTTCTGACAGCTGATGTATAAAAATGCACTACAGCGTGGGCATGCCATTCCGATGCAGACTTCACCAACGTTCCTTGCAAAAAAAAACAAAAAAAAAAAAAAAAAACACGTCATCAACGAGTGTTGAAACAAGGAACTTACCATGACCAGTGCACATGAATATCGATTGCTGTGCACTGATCGGACTGGTCAGTTACACTGAGCTGAGAGAATTGGTTTCTGGTTCTCATATTATTGTTAGTGGGTTAATGTTGTTAAAGTGCAAGAACAATGAACCAGAAACCAATTTCACACATTTTTGCATTGCGATTATGTTTATGATAAACGACCAGCTGTATCCCTTAAATACAGTTGGGCATTTGTACACTGGTCCCCTAACTTACTATGGGGATTTTAGAAAGTTAGGTCCATTGGTTTCAAACCGTGCATTATAAACCTACACACGCTATATATACTTATCTGAAAATCATTACGAAATGGTATTACGTTTTAGCATATAAAAGAAAAGGTAATTTATATTTGCTCTCCCAGTTTGTTAATTGTTTCAATAAAAGATAATTTATATTGTTGATTAGACAATTTGAGAAAGAAACGGTCATTACAAAATAAAAAATAGGTTTCAAAATGTTTTAAATGTACAAGGGAAGATACTCCATTCTGATCTATTTTTGACAATAGCGACGCGGTACAGTTAACAAGCCTTCTCGTTTTGCACGTGCAGAGTTCGGTCAATAGTTACACCGCGAGAAAAGTCACTTTACCGGTGTTCATTATCGTTGTGTAGATCTTAAAAACTAAAATTTCACTCAGTGGGTTCATAAGGTAAGTTAATTACCCGCTTCGCGACAGGTGGGCATGATATTTTCCTGACCTGTCCCGCCAAAAGCATGCACCTCGAGCCCTTCGGGCTCTCGGTGCATGCTTTTGGCTGGACAGGTCAGGAAAATATCATACCCACCTGTCGCGAAGCGGGTAATTACTACGTAATGTTCTTTCTTTTTCGTCGTGTGTCTCGGTTGGTATTATGAATTTTACTGTCTTTAATATTCCCTGCAATTTGCATTCTTATTTTTTCGAGAAAAGTATGAATAAGTGCGCTATTGAGTTGGATACCTTGTTTTGTCATTTAGAAGGCTTATCAGTTCAGATACAAGTGCCCCTCGGTCCAACAGTAGTCCATTGTTTGAGACGATACGGCTGAATTTCTCTTTACCAGCAACTTGTTTTTGCCATGGTCGTTCAACGTCCGTACTGTTGCAGCAACTGTGTATGCCTAGCATGACGCAAACACATCAGGAGAACATGTTCGTGAAATGTATACCCCCTTAAACCCCACTTGCATATAGAAAAAACTGAGGTTTGCAGGGGTGTGCCTGTTTTTCTTATTTTTGATCCAAAGCATAAATAGTGTGGGTGCCTCGGCGAGACGGTTCTAACGTGTACCCACAATGTATGTTTTGAGCGAAAATATTAAAAATATATATTTTTTTCCTTTTTGCTTCTAAAAAATATCTCTTTTTAGTGCATGGGCATGTTTTCGTAATGAAATGGTTATGTTCAAAGTCTATGGACAAAATACGCAACAAATATAATCTAATAAATTGAGATTCTGGTATAATATGAATGTCAAATGAAATGGAAATACATGTATCTATATTTCAAAATCGGAGTGTCTATTGACAGACGTCTGTCAATAGCAAATAGGTATTCGGTAAATGTTCAAAATTCGTGAATTCTCCACTTTTATCTATAATATATATTATTTTAACTATCTACATTCAGGCCTCGCCAGACATAATTGAAAATCACTCGATGTAGACGCGCAGATTTGCGTTTTATCGCGAATTAAATATAATAAAGCCATTCTGACATACAAGGCCTTGAACAATCTTACGCCGTCATACATATCCGATTTGCTGACACCAACAGCTTTAGTATATAACAGAACTTTGAGATCAACTGAAAATGGCGCACTAGTAATACCAAAGACCAATACATCTTTTTACACAGGCTCATTTACATGCTCAGCCCCCAAACTATGGAATACGTTCCCGACATCAATCAGACAAGCACCGTCCTTGAACACATTCAAAAGAACTTTGAAAGAGCATATAGCATCTTAACTTACTATGCTTTTACACTTTTAAATACGTCTTTTTACCTTATTTTAATGAGCCAAATAACAATTTTATATGCCCGTCCGAAACTAAACCGATGTACATCTTATGTAAGTCAATGTGATGCAAATGATAAGTTTTAGGTGTTTTTACTTATTACTACATTTATTATCCATTGGTTTTACGAATGTCTGACTTGTTTGTAAATTTGTATATATTTCTGTTTGTTTATTTCCATGTTTGATATGTTGTATTTATTGTCTATGTTTAGAGGGCCATATGGTAGACTGGCCTTTGGGCTAAATATGTTACCCTCTTGAAATATTGTATAAATAAATAAATAAAAGGAATTCTTGTTTGTTTGATTTATAGCTTTACATCCCTTTCAACAGCCAACGTCCCGATATGACCACAGCTGTTCACTGGGACGCAAAACGATACATGTGAAAAAAATCGCAATTTTAAAAAAGCAAGTCTACGTCGAGAGATGTTCGCCTTTGTGTGACGAGCCCTTAAGGTACAAGTAGGCAAAGATCAGGAAAAGGCGCAGTCAGAAAAGAGATTCCCACTCCAAAAATCGAGATGGGAAAAACTAAATTAACAATCAAGTAGATCTACTAATACCATGAAAACATATGGCAGCTATTTTCCCAATAGATGGCCACTCAGTTACCTAAACTTAAACTAAAAATATGAAAACATACATAAGGTGTCAACAGCACAAAAAATTTAAAACACCAAGACCTAAAGTAGCTAATGTCCTACCGATAGACAGCCGACGCCGATATTTCTTGTCCGTATTGTTGATGTAATGGGCCCGAAATGGCTGTTCCCTACAATCAGATATTAATTGAGCCGCGCATCAGAAAACAAGCAATCCGCATATGCGAAAACAAAGACGCAGATCAGCTTCGCAGTAACTGCGAAGCTGAACAGCGCCTTTGTTTTCGCTACACGGATAGTACAATTCCTCTACTTTCTAAATCCAAAACTTCTAGCCTCTAACCATCTTCTGTGACTGTACAGCCCGGTTTATGTCAGACCTGGTCGGAACCCAAATTTTGGTTTTATCACGCACAGGCTCAATTACAATTCAACACAGCGCCAGCCGCAGAAACGAGCATTCAAGGATTTGCAAATGTAGTGAGAACTATGCAATGGCAATGGTAGACAAACACACTATTAAACACCGGACACCTTGCCCCGGCCGGTAGCGTGTATAAATCATGACAACGGACGGGTGTAAATCTGCATCTTCGCATCTTATTGCTAACGCACCAGCCAACAACTACGATGCATGATTAAGACTTACATGTACAATATTATGTGCATGGAAGGTGTTACTTTAAAATACATGTACTTATTATGTATATCTTTGACATGTATATCTTTGACAGGTTTAGCCCTTTTATGCGATCAAAAGTGTGCAAACAGGAATAGGCGCAATCAGAAAGAAATTCCCACTCCAAAAACCGAGTTGGGAAAAAACTAAATGGACAATTAGGTATTCATGCTTATAACATATCGTAAGCATTTCCCAATTTGCGGCAACTCAGTAGTCTGGTGGTCAACAAGATCGCGGCTTTGCGCGATGGCATTAAGCAACCGATGTGCGGGCAATTAGGCAAACCATGAATCGATAATGCTGTGTGTACAGTATGTACGTGTATGTGTTCGTTCAAAATTTACCTTAAATTTATGCAGAAAAGCTGGAATCCATTAAAGTCATCCATTCTCATGCCTACACTCTCCATATAATCTTCACATGTGATGTCGTTTTCAAGAAAATTTGGTACCAAGTGTCCTACATGTAGAATAAACAATTGAAATAACGACGTAAGAATACGGAGAAATGATATGCACGCAATATTGATGAGCCTCCTCCACGGGATCAAGGTAGTAGACCCTGTTAAGAACTAACAGAATAAATCCATTGTCACGTGAACACTTTTGTAACTATTTATTGTAGGGGAATGTGAACCAACCCCAATGTATAATATGCAATTAAATATTATTAACCCATATTTGACGAATGGATTCTCCCATCATTATCGTTTGGGTGAGTCCACTTTTATTTTTAGGGGCGTCAGGAGTGATTTTAAAATTTTATTCAGTTTTTCGATGATAATTCAATAAGCAAACAGAATAGCCCCAGATGGGACGCCGCGTTCTGCGGCGTCACATCTGGGGCTATTCTGTTTGCCTATGTCCCACAAAAGGGACGCCAATGAGTTAAACTAAACAATGAGTTAAACTAAACTAACTGATTGTGCAGTAAGGTTTGCAGAAAACATAAAATGGTTACAACTGATGAAGAACAGCCATGAAAGGTAATATGTAATTTGGCGGAAAACTTGCTTGACTTTAAATTTATTTCAAGGAAACATAACAAATAGTTCTCAACTTCCGTCTTTATTCGTAGATTCGTGGTGAAACTACAACACCAACAGCAATATCAATCAACAACAACAGTCAAAGATTACCTCGTGGTTTCTTTTTTGGTCTATGCTGAGTTAGTACATTTAGCAGGGCCGCGAACTTTCCGGATCTGGATATTCCGAGCCACGACCCCCTTTCTAGCCCTTGTACCAGGTCAATACCTACAAATAATTAGCTGCTTTAATATTATACTGAAAATTACGTAATACGGTACCGACAATCTTTTTTTCACAAAGTAACACACACTTCTCAAACTATTGAAAGCCATGCTATACTATAGGGATCAAATATGATTTTCCATTTATTTACATTCGCTAGGTCCCGAGGAGAGTGTTGAAAACCGAGGACACAGCCCTCGAATGTTTATGAATGACACAATCATTTTTGATCACTATTATTGCATAAATTCTGCACAAACGAACACAGTATATTTTACAGCCATATCACATTTTCATACGCGTAAAAGGTTTCATTGTTATGCTTGTTCCGGGCGGACTTCAGATACTTATTATTCGCACGTGTTTTACGTTACGCCCGGTAACGAGCATACATGTGACAGCAGGTACAGACGAGAATTGCTATATTCACACATGGTTTTCTTTTCATGTATATATGTGTGACACGAGTATTTATGCGATAAAACACTTACATTACGAAAACATACCCATGTAATATACAGCTTTTTCTGAAGTTGTAAAAATTCGGCGAGGCGGTTCTAACGAGTACCCACAATCTATGTTTTGGATCAAAAATAAGAAAAATAGGTATACCCCTGTAAAACCCACTTTTACTATATAAAAGTGGGATATATGGGGACACGTTTTCCTGATGTAATGCGGATTTTTAAAATCCGTGTGTGTAAGTTGTCATTTGAATAATACATAAACTATTAAAGTTTTACGTTGTGTGTTCCAGGGAACTGATTTGTTGAGAACACATCTCGGCGATATCTTTACTCCAAAAACACATTTAATTCACAAAGTGATATGTTTTTTGAAATACGAGATTACGTGCAGGACAAACCACTGTATCATGTTAATCTAAAGGTCCGAATTTAATACAAATTCCTCGAAAAGACACACAGGTGCACTTAACAAGTATCAAGTGTTCCAGTTGAAGCATATAACCGGCATTTGGTTGATTTTGTACATGCAAATAAAGAATAAACACCATCTTAAAGAATACGGTTACATGTAGAGGTGATTTACATTTATTATAGGAATGATTTTTTTTGTGGATTTTATCGAAGTGTAAACTCAGGCGAATCACTCACGAACTTAATAAAACTTAATAAAGCCCCAAAGGGCTTTATGAAACTGTTTGTGAGTGATCCGCCAGAGTTTACACATCGTTGAAAATCCACAAAAACAATAATTTATTCCTTATACGTGTAATTCCAACTTTGGATCATAAGAGTGCATTTGTCGACATTGATGTACATTTTCAAATCCAGCAGTAGAAAACTATCTAGCAAAACGGTTAATCATGAGGCAACCATCTTGAAAATTTCCTCCGCACAAGAAAATTTCTTGCAATATGCAGAAGCTATCAGTGGTTTGCTAAAGAAAGACTGTATAAAGGTTAAAGTAGGCAATGATCAGAAAGAAATTTCCACTCCAAAAACCGAGATGGGAAAAAACTAAATTGAGAATAAGGTACTTTTACTAAGGGATATCGTAAGCCGATTTTTTTTTAAATTAGTCTATCGTCCCTTTCAAGATTATTTCAGCTATTATGAGACGCGCCAATAAGTTGGTGGGGCGACAACGGGGTAAGTCCGAGAAAAAGCACATGACACACCTGCAAACATAACTTGGCTTGTCTAACATGTGCCCCGTGTGGAACTCGAACTCACACCAGAAACAGCGGTGAGATGATCCAATGATTATGTGCGGTAATGAAATAGCGCTCTTGACCACTCGGCCACGGGGGTGTCTATCGCAAGCCGAGAGAGCAGCTATTTGCCAATAGGCGGCCACTCAGTTACCCGAACTTAAATAGATATATGAAAACGTACATAAGGTTGTAACAGCACAAAACCCTATAACACCAAAATATAAAACAAAGAGAACCACAAAAGAAGTACATGTATCGCCTTGGAACGATCTATAATATCATATTAATGTCGGGCTTAATTAAATCGTTTTTACATGGCCATAGTCTATAGTCCTTCGGGCTTCACAGACATTAAAACAGCCTAATGTTTTTCATCATCCAGTGAAAGCTAAAATCTGAATTTCAATCCTTAAATAAACACCATGATGAATCAAAAACGAGGACTCACAGATACGATAAGCTGCCCGGCGATGGAGATATCTGGGCGACAAAATTTGGAGCAAAACAAAAAACACCGTTTGAACCCCGGTCGGCCAAGCAACAGACATGAAGCCCCGGTCCCAATCAACAAAAATTAATAACTTAGTCGGAGCCATCATAGAGTCTGAAGCCCGACCCGCCGGCGTGCATTTAAAGAAGGAAGCATAGTTATCAAACGTGATTTGGTTAAAAACTAAGCATGCAGACTGTCGCATCACGTTTATATTATATCCTATATGTTTGTGGCGTATGATGATTTTTCTAAACTTAACAGAAAACTCATTTTTTCCTATGAGAACGAACAAATTCGCCGACGTTAGACTACAGTCGCTTGTCAAAAGCTTCTCTTATTTACCCCCAACCCATTCAGTCTGTTTTCCTCTTCTGAAAGCCGCACACTCGGTTGGTCTAGTTATTAGCTCATCTCTGTTGCCCGCCACTATCAACTTATATGGGCAGCTTTTGGGGTTGTCATTCACGTAGAAAAATAATATACACATCTTAAGTCCTGTAAAATGAATGAATGAAATAATGAATAAAAATGACAACCCTCTCCGTACATTATACATTGTGCAGATAACATAGTTTCCTTTTGGTCGTTTGAGATCAGCGAGGATATTTTGAGAAATTCAAAAAGAATATCCATGAATAAGACGTAAAAAGTCCCTAAATCACAGATTTGGGAGGACAAAATTTTCAAGTTATGACTTTGGGGCTGAATTCAGCATTATTTGGAAAAGAAATATAGATCCACGTTTGTTTAAAAAACAGTTGGCTGATTTAGCAGAATCCAGGTAATGCAAATAAATGATTTCACAGCCTACCCCATTTTGGCAAAAATGAACCATTAGACTTTGGGCTGATTTGCAGTGGTCTGTCAAGAGCACTTTTTAAGCAAACAAGTATGGGCTTGTTTGCCATATGCATACTGAAGAATGTCCACACTCTACTTGTTCATTGTTTTGTATTTTGAAGTTTATTGTGAACGAAATGTAAGCTTATTGCCGAAGATCTTTAATCTAAATCTTATGGTTAATTTCTAGGTGCGTTCCCTCCTAGACCCAGCATGTCCTTTCGCCAGTATGTGTGCTTTACACATTCACACATCATATCAAAGTGCCATCCAGGTTCTAGGCGGGCAGGGTCAGCAAGGCGAAAATGTATAATTTTCAGAAATTTTCCATGATCTGAAGTAAGCGCAATTATAATGGACAATTTCAAAGACATCAACTGTAGAATTGTAAACATTCATGATCGTATTTAGAGTCAAACCGGTGTCAGGGTGTGTATATTGAGTTTCTGTAGATGTATAAATAAAGATACAGTACATGTTCAAAAGTAAGTTTGCTTTCAATGTATGTGTGAATTGCGAATTCCCAAACTATTGACAATAAATAGTATCACTAACTTTCAAAAATGCCAATAAAGAGCTAGCCGTTTTCGTCTTTGAAAGTGACGTATTTATCAATTAGGGAGAATCCCCATTTAATGCACAGAGCTCCTTTATTAGTGGTCTAGATTCATTGCCTTAACAACGTTCAAATATGTAGCTCATTTGGATTATATTACGCAGACTGTAGCGACTATTCTGTTCGAATTTGCAAAGTATCAGTAATTCCCTTGGATCCCATATTGCTAAATCTAAATCTAAATCGTGATTTGGCCCTTATCCTTTCTCATTAATATGAGCCACCTCGTGGAAAAACCAACAATGTGGTTTCCGAACAGGTCCGACACAAACCGGGCTGTACAGTCACAGAAAAGAGCTAGAAGCTTTAAATTTCGGATTTAAGTAGAAGAGGAAATGTACTATCCGAGTAGCGAAAACAAAGGCGCTGATCAGCTTCGCGGTTACCGCGAAGCTGATCTGCGTCTTTGTTTTCGCCTATGCAGATTGTTGGTTTTCCCATGAGGCGGCTCATATGTTCACTACTTTAAAAGGATCGTATTTTTTACTCGTATTTGCTACCACGGAAGCTGTTTGGTCCTCTGAGATCAGCGAGGATATTTTGAAAATTCTGAAATTAATTATCGGTAAAGATTCATTTTCATATAAAAGCTTTAAATGTTTCGCTCCATTTGGATGACATCAGTCTTTGTAGCGACTATCCTATTGAAATTTACAAAGTAACAGCAATTCACTGTGGCTCAATGATCATTGCCAAATCTAAAGGGTCACTGACGAGGCTATAGTAGACGAAACTGCGGTATTGCCCATCCTCTTTCTCGGTAATGTGTTCGCTGCTCTTAAATAATCTCAAGTCTATCACTATAGCTGGTGTTACATGCCGTGTGGCACCCATAAAACTGAGTCTATCCTTACATCATCCTTAGTGCAGATTATAGTACTGTTTTGGTCATTCGAGATCAGCGATGATATTTTGGGAATTCTGAAATTTATTGTCACAGGGATATCGCAGGGCGAAGCTTGTGTCAACTCGTGAAAAGTTCTATAGGAGACATGATCATCATGATCTTGTTGATCCCTACAATGTGGCCGCGTCTAAACTTGTGACTGACCTGATGCCAATTTACAATAAATAATACCGGACATTCGTTTCTTACCAGATATTCATTTTCTCGGCTTTGTAATCAGTCATATGGACGTGGCGGGTGCATTATAATGGGCAGGTGATGCTCACCCTTCGCGAACACCTGTATGACTACATATCTCGTATTCGTCAATGTTATTTCGGATTTTTATGAGCTACGCTATACGATTTCGGTACCTTGACCTCTTAACTTTATTGTCTGTTTAGATTCATTTTCTTACCAATGTTTTAAAAAATAGTTGGCTCCATTTTGATTACACTGCATGTTGCCAAATCTAAAGGGTCAATGACGAGGCTTTTGCGGCAGCCGAAACCCCGGCATTACCCATCCCCTTTCTCATTAATATATTCATTGCCCTTAAAAATCTCAATTCTAAGTTTTATTCGCTATCACTACATCTAGTTTTGTGCCACATTACGAAAACACGCCCGTGTAATATACAAATTTTTCTAAAGTTGTAAAAATGGAAAATTTTCAGTAGATTTATTTCGATATTTTTCTTATTTTTGCTCAAAACATAGATTGTGAGTACCCACAATCTATGTTTTAGAGCAAAAATAAGAAAAATAGATATACCCCTCCATACCCCAGTTTTACTATATAAAAGTGGGGTTTAAGGGGGTATACATTATACGGACATGTTTTCCTGATGATGTGGCGGTCCTCAAAACTCTCACCGTACGTCACCCACAGTGCAGATTATACATTTTCTTTTATCCTTTGCGATCAGCGAGGATATTTTGAGAATTCTGAAATGTATTATCGGTTTAGATTCATTTTCTAACCAACGTTTTTAATGTTTGGCTTCATTTGGATGGTACTAGTGTTTATAGTAATTATCCTGTTGAAATTGGTAAAATAACAGCAATTCACTTTGGCTCCATGCTGCCAAATCTAAAGGGTCACTGACGAGGCTTCAGTAACGGAAACCGTGGTAAGGCCCATCCTCTTTCTTATCAATATGTTCACTGCTCTAAAGGATCTCAATTTCTACGTTTAATAAACTTTAATAAATAAATAAATAAATAAATAAATAAATAAATAAATAAATAAATAAATAAATAAATATAAATGAATGAATAAATAAGTAAATAAATAAATAAATAAATTTTGCGTTTGGAATTGGTTAAGATTGGCTGTCAGCTCACCTTATCTTACAGATGCATATACATTAAATTATTGATTCAGCGTCGGTTGCCCCATCGCTCCTAAATCATTTGAATTAAAACCTAATTCATATGAAAGTATTACATTGCTAAATAAATTGCTTAATCCACAAACTATTGATAATGCGAAGTTGATTAGTTATTTTATATCATCTGCACTTTCACTTAGATAGTTTTGCATAGTTAAGATATCGCATCTTATTCTTGATAAGATTCTGTATCTTTCCTATGATCTGAGGACACCTTCTTGTATGTTGGTTTTCTGAATAAAGAATTCTCTCTCTTATTCTCATTTAGAAAAGGGGTGGGGTAAATTCCTTTCTTACGTACAAGTTAAGGTAGGTTATTATCGTTATTTTCGTTGCATTCACTTCAGAGAGTAATCAGTTTTATGTGCTTTAAATAATATATGATTATTAGATTTAAGACATCGGTATAGAGCAAGAGTGACAGATAGGCAGACAGTCAGAGAGAGAGAGAGAGAGAGAGAGAGAGAGAGAGAGAGAGAGAGAGAGAGAGTAATATTTGTAAAGATCAATTAGTTTACTGCTGAAAAATGACTTTGCCAATTTTTATAATTTAAACTGTATTTAAACGGTACCTGTATCAAAGCATTTAGTCTTATTGATTCTGCAATATTTGTGAACAAATGTCCCAGCACCGACTCACGTCACAGATTCCTGTCCACTACCAACACGAATGAATTTTGATTACACCTAGTTGACTTTATAATTATAATGATAATAGTAAGAATTCTTAATTTCGCCCAATAAAGAGAGTTGCATAACGCACTATAAAGTATATGCATATCCAACGAGCCATGAGATAATACAAGTGCACTATAAAGGCATAAAGTAGATCAAATATCTTAAAAAAATGAAATGATACACATTTACTGCGTAAAAATGAAAGTCAAATATAACCGTAATACCCGAATAAATATGCAGTGAAAATGTTCAAAGGGAGGTTGTATGCGCAAGATTGCGCAATGCCGGGTACAGAACCCTCATCAGTGATCCATTATAAGCCGGCGACGATAGCCGGATAAATATACCGCGATTTAAAATAAAAAGTCTTAAGCAAAGACACATGCCTAAATGGAGTCAAACCATCAAATAACTGTTGGCTCTAAACATAAACTTATTCAATACTTTGAATAATAATAATAATAATAATAATTATAATAATAATAATAATAATAATAATAATAATAATAATTACTGTTCTCAAAGGACCGAAACAAAAAATATAATATGCACTATGAATGATGTACGATGAGACTTTAAGGGCCTCAACATGGCACAACACATGTTGCAGCAATCTAGTCGACTGTGTTTTATGGTTTAATGCAGTGACGTGTTTCTTTCAAAATTTACTTATTCCAGTTGGCAGCGCTTTCCCATGTCCAGTGATTCACCATAATTTGCATGTGTATACGAGTACGTATGTACCCATTTTTCGCAAGTCGAAATTTACTCTTGAAGATTGGTACCGTACCACTTTTTCGAAACAAGGACATTACAAAAACACGCCCATGAAATATTTGTTGTTGTAAAAATGAAAAATTTCAGTGGAAAAAATTTGATGTTTTTTCTTATTTTTGCTCAAAACATAGATTGTGGGTACTCGTTAGAACCGCCTCGGCGAGGCGGTTCTAACGAGTATCCACAATCTATGTTTTGGAGCAAAAATAAGAAAAATAGGTATACCGCTGCATACCCCAGTTTTACTATGTAAAAGTGGGGTTTAAAGCGGTATACATTTCACGGACATGTTTTCCTGATGAAAAATCATTACCAGGTTTGGAGTATAATGTGAGTTTTTATCTTATCAGAATATTTGATCATATTTGGCCATCATTTAAATTGTCTTATGAAAAACTGAAATTATTAAATAATAAAAATGACTATAATAAAAATAGAAACTAAATAAAGTTGTATTTTTACCTTTTAAATACAAAGTGTAACATAACGGTACCTGTATCCAAGCAGTAGATCTAAAGATTATTTTTACAAGAAATGTTAGTCAAAAGGCTAAAAAAGAGTACGAAGGTATAATCGAATTATTACTTCGTAGACCCACGTGACTAAATTTCTCATACAAAGTTGAACTGCGAGGGTTGTTCTTTAATTCTTGTCATTTGCTTGATTACATTTTTCTGTGGACGATAAACCGGAATGTTGTTTATATGTGGCGAAAGCTTAAATCTTTTTTATTTGATTGGTATCAATGTTATCTATCTCTGCTCCTCAGTCATATAGTTATCACATTCTTACACAGGTTACAGTGATACACTGTGTTAAATTCCAGTTAATTTCCAGTTATGTTTGATCACTTGAACATAACCTCTGTATAGAAAAATACTGTAACACTCGCAAAATGATATATGCAGGCCCACTTTCATTTTACTCATAAATCTGCCATTCACATGGGCATCAGAAAGCAGTTTAAAAATTGTAGAATGTTTTCACTTCGACTTTATAGAATTATTGTCCCTGCTTTATGACGTCATACGATTTCCAATAAATGGCATTTAAAATCCCTACATAGGTTACTGATTTGCATATTTTGCAAATTGGATTACATTGTGAATGTCTCTATTTTTATTGGTATCTTAGTTTTGTCTAAAATGAGCAAAATGTATATTTGCTGTAAATTGCTAAACTTACAATTATTACGACGGGTATAAGGCAAATCAGTTACGCTGTTCATCCCTCTTGTAATAGAAACCAAGTCAAATGTTTTGAGTCAAAACGTCTAACACAAAGCTTCTTAAACTTACAAAGTAAATTAATTTTGTGACGTTATAGTGTTGTTAGCACATGGTTACATTGTGGTATTGACACATCCTTTAAAAGAATTTTATGTTTACTTTCAGAATGTTAGTACTCATAAATCAAGGTTTTGGCCATCATCTAAATATGAAATGATTAAAATAGCATTTTGATATAACAAAAATTACTATGATAAAAATAGAAACTGTATAAAATTGTATTTTTTACCTTAAAATTCAAAGTTTAACATAACGGTACCTGTATCCAAGCAGTAGAACTAAAGCATAATTCGACAAGAAATGTTAATCAAAAGGCTAAAAGAGAGTACGAAGATATAATCGAATTATTACGGCGTAGACCCCATTTACTGATAATTGCCTACTTTTGCCTTTAGAGGATAGAAGTTTCTTTCAATGGAATAAGCAAAGTAGCATTAACAGTTTGGATCAGCCATAGCTGAACATGAAATTATGAGGCTTTGAAACTTATACTAAAGGACTTTGAAAACGTCTCACCATAAATTGGCCGCAGTAATGATTATTTCCATTAGAAATATCCTGTATTCTAATGAAAATAATCATAATATTTTTGAATAGAAAAGTTTAATCAGTCTGCTAAAATTTCATACCAAAACCGAAACTTCAACACCAATAATTTACGTCATACAGTATGATTTAAAACGTTACCAACAGATCAACAAAAACGAACTATGAGGACGAAAAAATTCATGAGGTCCAACATGATTTCCGGAAAGAAACACCAAAATCAAATTAAATGCCATTAGCTGTATTTCATTTGCACTAAAACTGTATTAATTACGTCACTTTAATATTTATGAAGAAAACCTTAATTTTTGTGTGTAAAATGAAACGAAATCGAGAGTTTTCAAACACAATAAATAGCCACGGAATTATGTAAAAATTACCGCAGTTTTTGGCGCTGTAATCGCATGCCTGTGTGTTTTGATCACTTTACGGTAACGCTAGCTCCTTAAACAGCATTGAACGAAGGTCCCCAGTTTTAAGCAAAAAAAAAAAAAAAAAAAAAAAGATGATAACCGATGTATAGTGAAGCGTTTTCAAATTCCTATAGTATATATTCCTACTTTCTTTCAACGTATCAATTCATAACAAACAGGCGTAATGCTATGTTGACATTAGGAAAATAACGTTTCACCTATATTATTAGCAAGGTAATAACGACTCCGCAAGTATGATTTCGTTCTTCTGACCATTTTAAATCAAACGTTATACTGTCTCTTGGGACAGGCCGAAGACGATTTTTGAGTACCATATGGGTGCCCCTCTTTAGAGACTCAGATTGCAATAATTGATTGCATCATTCTAAAATGGTTGGGTTGTTTAAGTATCGCAAAGAACCTATTCATAATTACCAAACATCAATTTTCTGGTACAGATGCTGTTTTAGGAGAAAATGGGTCGACTGCAAGAATTAAAGTACAACCCTCGTAAATACTTGTATTTGTATTGATGTAGAAAACAACCCGTGACTAACTTTAAAAGTTTTTGACTTCATGTGTAGTGTGATTGATTTGACCGTGCCGCTTGACCTCTCGTACAAAGTGTTAGTAACATTAGCGGAGGGGTTTCTACTGTTTTATAAATGTGACATGAAGTGCGTGGGCATGTCTTACTGACCTGATCAGAATGTTGTTCCTTCAAATGGTCATTTGAAGCAGTCTGTTAAACGAAAAAATATCTGTTATCAAAGGTCAACCGGTACCCATTGCCGAATGTAGTTTACAGTATTTGTTCACCAATTCAACAAAAAAAGTTGGTGTAAAAATACATGCATCATCAATTCGCTAGAGACGATATATATGTTAAATTATATATCGACCGCGTGAAAGGAGGTTTTTATCAAATATATTTAAGCAGTGATTTGCTGAGTAATAATTCACTGTTTTGAGATCATTTGTAAAGATGATCAAATCACGAGCGCGTAGCGCGAGTGACTTATAATATTCTTACAAATGATCGACAAACAGTGAATTATTACTCAACAATACACGCACTTAAGCTGATGTATTTCGATTCTAACACACAATAAACGGAATAAAAGTCGATGACACCGTTGATATCGTTCAGCTTTTCGCCATTGCATTGAAGATATCCCGCCAAATATTTGATTATAATGCAGATGTTCACACGTATTTATTACGTTATATTTACATTCTTATAAAACCTCCTTAGATGAACCATTAGATGTTCATCTGTGTTCATACATCCATGAACAACATCGTGTCACGCGACGTCACACTTGACGTCAAAACAATGTTTTTCGCCAATCTGATTGGACGTTGTAAACGTCGACGCCGTTCCACTGTTTGTACAAATTAATTTCTTAATTTAATGCACTAAAGCGACGTTTGCTTGATGGAATGGTTGACGTCACCAATGATATCGGAATAGCGCAAAATAACGTTACGCTTATTCGTGAATTGTTGCACAATATTAACACGTGTTTAACCATTGGCTATATAGGCGAATTGTGTTAGAATTCATAATATACATGTACGTCACGATTGTCATGATATGCAACAAAATATGATTTTTAAAATGTTGTCCTTACTTTGCTTGTAAACATGACACATACGTCGTAAATGGGCTATCTGCTTTTCAAGTCCTAGCTAATAAACACTTGCATGACTTACTTTAAATTCAATTTAAGACTTTCAAAAGTAACATACACCATTTATTGGTAATACGGTTGAAACGGTATATAAGTTCATCAGTTGAGACGATGAAACTCGTGCGACGCTTAGTTTTGACAAAAAATACACCAATGATTCTAAAGGCTAAATTGGGTATCGAATAAGGTCTCCTTTCATTTCCCGGTTGTTGTTGGGTCAGAACAGTGTAGTGTCATATTGGAAAATGGGGAGATAACTCTGTACTGTACTACACTTCATATGTGCTAGAATGAGTAGTAAATTAGATATATCTCAGCCAGTCTTCAAGATAGATCGGCAAACGTGGTACCAAATTTAAATGAAGACAGAATTTAAATATGCAAGTCATTCATAATGCTTAATCTATGAATATTCATGAATACTCATAAATACTGACGTTTTTATCAAATTTTTTTATTAAGATGTCCAAATTAAGTATAGTTTGAAGCCAAGGTATTTGGATATATTCAACAAATACAACAATAATTTCTTCCAGTATGTCAAACATCTATAATGACTTTTGCTAACGTAACTACTAGCTATTTTGCATACTAATTAGATTATTACATTATCCTATTTAGCCCCGGAAGACAAATAGAATCCATCATGGGTGTTCAGTGGAGATAGGAAAATCTCAACCCGAGGGTCCATCCGTGCCAGTGGGAAACGAGGCTCGCCGAGTTTCCCACTGGAACGATGGACCCGAGGGTTGAGATTTTCCTTTCTCCACTGCACACCACTGATGGATTCTTTTTCTTACATGTCCCGATCAGGCCTAAATTCACTTTACCGGTAAAGTAACCTGGTACCGCGCTTTAACTCTGATGATGTAGTGTTTATTACGGATATGACGTCAAATGTAAATAAATCGCTGTCAAAGTCAAAAGAGATGCAGTTTTGATTTGTTTTTCGTTGAAAACGAGCGTGAATCAAGATTATACCCAATGCATTTACACCAATTTAGTCTAGTTTTAGTGAACATTGTTGCTGCAAGCAGCTGATTTGGGCTAGAAACGATCGAATTGAGTCGCGTGCTTTTCTTATCTTGTATGAGCAACCGAGCCAGCAGTGTAAGATCGATTTATCTACCACCACTTAAATACCGGAATTTTTCTATCTTTATGATAGAGGTATGTTAGAAAATTTGACCTACATTGCATCCCCCAGGACAATTTTATGGGTGCCAAATCGTTCATTGGGACCCCAAAATTGCAAAGAATTTTTGTCCTTAAAGATAAACTTATTTGCACTATGAAAAAACGCATGGTTTCTAGGCAACCGTTAACGTGATCCTTGAGCATGGGGTGTACATACAAACTTGCTCATGTCTCCACTATTACTTATCTTCCTAGACAACTGAACATTCTAAAGCTTAGACATTGCCCTTTCATCCTATTGTAAGTAATGCAAGTTACCTAATTCGCATATTCATAAATTTTAATGAAAACATTAAAATGACAGAAAAATCGTTAAAAGTCCATAAACTGATTTCAGGCCCAAACTATCACTGCGACACTTTGTTATTAAACCAGTTATATCATATAACAGATTTATTGATGTCATGGGCCTAAATGAAAATTATTTCATTTGCATATTCATGAATATTAATAAAAATGTCGAAAAAGAGGAAAAATGAGGGAAAAGCTATAGCCATTGCAATGTTTTTGATGGGTTATATGATCTATCTTGCATCCCTGACACCAATTTTCATGACTAATAGTGTGGTCAGGGGGACCACCTCAATGCCATAAAATATTGTCCGCAACAATGAACACATTTGCATAATGTAAAATTACACAGTTTCCCCACTCACCCTCAGTGTAATTCTGAAGAATAGGGTGTACTCACAAAAATATTCATAAACCAACATAGCATGCTCTGGAATACTAAAATTGGTCTGATAGTGATGCAAGGACCTAGGGATTTAACCTGTTATTCAAATCGTTGAATTTGCTTATTCATGAAAATACAACCCACAAGCAATCGGAGAAAAATCTTGGAAAAAATAGGGGTATACGTACAAAGTCACTTGTACCAGAGTTGTTAACAAACCCAGGATTCTAAAAGAAGTATCAAATGAACTTTCAAGGTAGAGGTTAGAGCTTAAATTGTCCTTTTCATCCACTATCAAAATTGTTCAACTAAAGATTAAACAATGTGCGCAGAAATTTGCATATGATACATTAAAGATGAAAAGTATAAGTGGTAAATGTACATGTATATGCATTTGTTGTTGTTTCTGTCGTCTTCGTTGGTGTGAACGAAATCTATTTGGAAGCATCAGTAGCCATCATAAGTTTATTGCAATCCTAAGTGTCACTTTTTGGCTGTATATAGCTCATTTCATGTTACCTTATGACTGCAATGTTAATCATGGGGAAATAATTTTCATACCTTACTGCACGCGCGGTGTCTAGGGTAGTTATGCAGGTAGAGAAAATACTTTCACACCTGTCTGGGGGTAAGGAAAGTACTTTCCTCACCCCCAGACCGGTGGTGAAAGTGACTTTCCTACCTCCTCACAGCTGATGAATAAAAATGCACTAAAGCGTGGCCATGCTATTCCGATGCCAGACTTCAATTCCAACATAACTGCTTTTACTGCCTTGCAAAAAGTTACGTCATCAATAAGTATCGAAATAAGGCACTGACCATGACCAGTGCACATGAGTATCGATTGCTGTGCACTGATCGGACTGGACAGTTACACTGAGCTGAGAGTCTTTTTGATTTGGAATTGCTTTCTGGTTCTCATATTATTGTTAGTAGATTATTGTTGTTAAAGTGCAAGAACAATGAACCAGAAACCAATTTCACACATTTTTACATTGCGAGAATGTTCATGATAAACGACCAACTGTATCCCTTAAATACTGTTGGGCATTTGTACACTGGTCCCCTAACTTACTATGGGGATTTTAGAAAGTTAGGTCCGTAGGTTTCAAACCCTGCATTACAAACCTATACTCGCTAGATATAATTATCTGAAAATCATTACGAAATGGTATTATGTTTTTGCATACAAAAGAAATGGTAATTGATATTTACTCTCCCAATTTGTTAACTGTTTCAATAAAAGATAATTTCTATTATGATTAGACAATTTGATAAAAAAAACTGCCATTACAAAATAAGAAAAAAATAGGTTTCAAAATGTTTTAAATGCACAAGGGAAGAAACTCCATTCTGGTAGAATTATGAGAATGATTCGACAAGAAAAGACTAAAAGAGTGTACGAAGGTATAATCGAACTATTACGGTGTAGACACAGGTGACACATTTTCTCATACCTATTTGTACCTATTTGAACGTAATACTTTTATTTATCCATTTTAATGATGTACCCCGTGACTTTGCGAGTACAGTGCGGTAGATTTAACCGTGCCGCTTGACCTTTCAAGCAAACTGTTTTTAAACATTAACGGATGGATTTCTATTCTTTTTCAAATGTCTCATAAAATGCGTGGGCATGTTTTATTACTTTACTTACTTACTTAATGACCCGATCAGAATGTCGTTCCTTAAAATTGTCCATTTGAAGCCGTTTGCTCAACGAATACATGTCTGTTGTCACAGGTCAACCGGCGTGGTGAAATAAATCATACTATTTTTATATACGTACCGAGTGCGGTTTATAAATATGATTATATTTTCATTGAAAAGCATTTGTATACCAAATCAACAAATTACGCAAATGATGGCGCACTTTGCATGCATCATCTATTCGCTTAACAGTATATTTATAATTTTTATAATGTATCGACCGCGAGAAATACAGTTTTCATAAAAATATGTTTCATCATATACGTCACGATTGTTTAGATGTCGCGTCATATATGCGTGCACAACAGTGCAACAAAATAATAAAATTATAATTTTAAATAGTGTGCACTTCCTTAACTTGCATACATATACATAACAAATACGTCGTACAGTAAATAGGCTATTCAATTTTCAATCAAAGATGCACGTTTCAAGCCCTACTGTAGTTTACAAACACTGGCATGTCTTATTTTAAGATCTAAATTTGAGACTTTCAAGACCGACATGCACCGTTTATTTGGCATTGAAGTAAATCGGGTGCGTTGGGTTATGTAAGTTAATGTATTCAGATTTTGATATAAATTAAGATGTTACGATGAACGCGTACTATTGTTTGTTTGTTTGTATTGAGGCTTAACGTCCCAGTCAACAATTTTTCAGTCATGTCGGGACGGAGCCAACTCTACCTGGGTTTAGCCAGTATTGAAGGGTTAATGTGTCTTGCTCAAGGACACAACACGGTGATGCCTGTGGGATTCGTACCCAGGACCTCTTGATTCGGAGTCCGACGCTCTACCACTACACCACCGCTCCCTACACGTATTATGCCCCAGTCTGTAAAGTATCAGCACCCGAGCGATAAGAGCGCTGTTTCTTAATCACTCGATCATCTCACCGCTGTGTCTGGTGTGGGTTTGAGCCCCGCTCTGGCCACATGTGAGACAAACCAAGTTCTGCTTGCGGGTGTGCCAGGTGGTTTTTCGCCCACCTACTGATTGGCCCGTCTCATATGAGCTGAAATAATCTTGAAAGGGACGTAAAACTGAATTAAAAAAAAAAAAAAAAAAAAAAAAAAAAAAAAAAAAAAAAAACGTATCACCACAATATCTCCATCCGTTACAAAATTGTAATAAACAGAAAACATCAATCTGCGGAGCTATGCAGTCTGGGACCAGCTGCTCAAAGCTTTGTTACATTAACTCTGTCGTTAAACCCTCAATTTGTTAACTGTGCTTCGACTTCAAAAGCAAATACACCGTTATTTTTTGTTTTATCAACAAAAATAACAGTGTATTTTTAATATTCATGTTTGAAATTTTAACATATCGTTAGTTAACGATGTTAACATCATTTGTTGGCATTTTAACAGTTATTAGCAGGATAAATTGCTGGCCATGTTAATTCAAACCTGATATATACATTTTTATTTTGAATATATCTGTATTTATTCAATTGAGTTGAGCAAGAACATAAATAATATGAACTTCATTTGAGACACACAGGTCGTGTGCCCCGAAAAATAATCATGGCAAATGGTTTATCAAAAATAATCAAATGTTTTATCACGGATCATTGTTTTTATGATTACTAAAATGTTACATTCTACGTGTAGCATGCCATTGATTCAAAAGTTTAACTTAGTGTGGATTTAAAATATCAAACATGGATGAAAATAAAAATACTGAAACAACAAAGCTGATCGAAGGATCTTGTGGATCAGACTTTGATGGTACCATCAAACGGACAAACAGTACCCAAGAAACGGTAATACACCAAACAAACGCTTCGAGTTTAGTTCAGCAAACGCGAAAAGAACCGACGACAAAATACCGAACGCACTCCTTCTGGGTCGCCGATACGTATACACAATTAAACGTGGCAACGGTGAGCTCTCGAAGTGATGACAAGGAACCTTATATAACGGGGATGGCGTTTCTAAAGGACGGTCAGCTGGTTGCTTGTGATAAAAACAACATGTCAATCAAACTGTTTAATCGCGACTTGATCATGACATATGAACTTTATGTAGGTGCAACGCCGTATGATGTCGCCGAAGTTGAGGAAGGCATCGTGATAGCATCATTTCCTGATTCAGGAATGCTGCGGTATATTGTGACCAAACCAGGAGTAAAACTAGGTCAGAGAATTGAAATCAGCGAAACTTGTCTTGGAATAACTGTTCGAAAGTCACAAATATATGTCTGCATCAGAGAAGGCAATGTTTCTAAAAGCTCGAAGCAAAGATTTAATGGGATCAGAGTACTATCAATGAAAGGGAAGCTGATTCATTCAATTTCCCACCAGGGTTCCGGATTTGCAAAGCACGTGTGCGTTAGCGAAGATGGAAAGAAGATATTTTACACCGGAGGGGAGGGCAAAGATGCCGTTGTTAATTGCGTGACGAAAGATGGTCATGGCGTCTTCCGCTTCTCGGATGAAATGCTGCAGTCTTCAGCTGGAATTGCTCTGGATCGATATGGAAATGTAGTAACTGGTGACATCGTAAATGGTGTATTGTATGTGATTAATTCAGACGGAGCTAAAAGAAAATATTTATCTGATTCGAATGATAAAACCAAAATTTCATCGATTGCTTTCAATGCTTATAGTGGTCTGTTGGTAGTGGCCAAGTTTGTTACTTTGAAAGCTTACTTTCTTGTGAAACCTAATGGCACTGATAATGTGAAAATGGAAATATCATATGGCCAGACAAAGATGGTGGATGAAACCAAATGTTGTGTTTTAATATAACTGTCAATGAAAACGTAAAAATAACAATTATGAATGAAGAAATCTGATTACATATGTAACAGAGTAAAGCATGATATTTATGTAGATACTATAAATATTGCTGAAGACAGTGTACTTTAAAATGTATGTCATATCGTTCAATTTTGGAACACTGAAGCATTGTAACGAAAGCTGTATTTTGGTCATTCAAATGCAATCATAAGATCAAGGGTATTTGTATAATTTTAAAGTACAATATTTATAATTTGGCACGCACATGTGCATGTGCGTAGTTTTTTGTTTTGATGTGAAAATGTCCCATCAATAACTATTATTTACCCTTTTATTTGACCTTGCCATAAATGGATCATTGCCAATCAAAGGTCAAGATTAATACAAACTATGATGGACCATGCTACATACAAAGTATCATTGAAATCTGACTATTGGTTCCATTTTATCCATGTGATCTGAACCAATTATATAAACTTTCGTTTCCCCTTCCTATGAATGCTCCATAGGAAGTTTAACTTTCATTGGCTCAGTGAGTTCAGAGGAGCAGATGTTTGAGCATTTTGAACGACGACAACGAACACGACGACGACAGAGCATGTCCATCCTATAAGCTCACATATGAACTAAAATAATAAAAAAGTTGCGAATGCATTAGAGGTAGACAGAGAAACAACAACAAAATAACAGAAAACATGAAGATACAGCTGGGTTCAGTTATTAATATATCACTGTAATATTCAGAAATAAATTGACAACTCTTTCAATCACTGGTAAATGGACAACTGGAGGAATTTGTTAATATATTATGTCAAGTATGAGAAAAATATTTACTCTGTATATAAAACGTTCAGATCGTGTGACGTTGTATGCCTAAATTGATTACATAATATATGGAGCCCAATTTTAACAAATTATTTGCTGATATTCAAAAATGTAATTAATGAGCGAATAACCAGTTGTACATAGGCTGGAAATAAGATATCTTTATGATCACTATCTACAAAGTTACACATTGATTTTCATTCAATACGCATTTTAGAATTCCATTGTAAAGCAGTTGTTACAATTTAAAATTAAGCATCTCGGTTTTAATTTGCAAGAAAACTTTTACTCCATCAGGACGGTTGTGACAAAAAAAGCTTGCAAGTGGGGTCCTTCATGAGGTAAGCATGTCTTAAAGCACTGTGGAGTCACCTCCGGCTTTGTATTCTGCCAAAACGTGGGTTGGAATTTCACCATACAGTTTCGTGATTTGTTCCTCCAAACAGAATGCCATAATGAACTTTTATTGTTAGGCAATGGCTCACATCTCCTCTTCATGATATTCCAAATCTCTTCTTTACGGTTTAAGTCATGGAAATTAACATGCTAATACAGGATGCGAAAAAGATTAGTATTTTTGCAAGAAAATGTTCTGTGCATTAAATCCGCAAAACACATGTCCGATATATTAGGAACGTCTGTCTTTGAATGTCCTGGTGATACCCTATTTAAGAGGTTTGAAATATCAAGAAGATGAGTTGTGAAAAATAGCCTAACAATAAAACGCTTCTCCGTGAAAGTTCCCATCCCCTTTGGTATTCTCTGCCGAGAAATCAAAAAATGAAACTGTATAATGAAATTCCAATCCGCGTAAGCCAGAGGTGACTCCATACATGTAGTGCTTTAAGACATTCTTGTATCATGAAAGAACCCATTAGCAAGGTTTCTTTGTACAAACTTCCTCAGGCTGGGACAATATTATTTTTCTTGCCAACTTACAATGACGTGTTTAGTTTTAAATTGTAACAACCACTTTATCGTGAAATTCTAAAATGCACACCATCAAGTTGAATGAAAATCAGTGTGTAACTTTGTAAATAGTGATCATAAGGACACCAAATTTTCTAACGTGTACCCATAATCAATGTTTTGAGCAAAATAAGAAAATATCAGAAATAATTATCTAGTGAAAAAATATCATTTTTCACAGGGAAAAATACTTTGTATTGCATAATTATGTGTTTTTTGAGATAGCTGACGGAAATCCACTGAATTCTATGTCACAGCCAACAAAACAGAAGTCATACTCAGCAGGAACATGACGTCAGAATGACGTCAGATCGACGTTCGACGTCGATGCGACGTCATGACGTCGCATCGACGTTGATATGACGTCATTTTGACGTCATGTGCCCGCCGGGTAGTTTGTCAAATGCTGGTAAAATCGAAACTAAAACACGGAAAACACACATGTCAACGTATACTGAGTGAAGATATTGCTATCTGAACTGGATTATATGTGTTCGACTTCTTTTATTCGTTCTAAGAAGGGTTGTTGTTTCTATCAACATAAAATAAGTTGGTATGAAACAAACATGTAAGTCAAAACCAACTGATATACGCAAGCTCCTGAGCTCCTTATCACTGCATACTTTGAACTGTTATCAGTTCTCTTCATGAGTACTTAAGGTCTGTCACCAACCCTTGGGTTCAATAAATTAGAAAAAATGATTAATATCGTTGTGAAGGCGCGCATGGCACTGTGAAGCATTGCTTAAAACATACCCAGCCACTGATATCCTACCGCGAAAAGTCGGTATTTCTGGTCTCGTGCTTATTTTAATCTTATTACATGTATCTGAGTATATTGAATCACCGTTGGTAGAAATGGTTGCTTTCTTCTCAAGTGTCCTATTACATGTATTCCACTCGTGCTTCGAGGACTGGAGTTTTCTGCTGAATTCATATTTTTGTCGCTGTACATGTACTTACAGAAACTCATTCATCAGGACAACATGTCCGTGTAATGTATACCGCCTTGAGCCCCACTTTTATATATAGCAAAACTGGGGTATACAGGGGTTTCCTTATTTTTCTTATTTTGTTCCAAAACGTAGATTGTGGGTACTCGTTAGAACCGCCTCGGCAAGGCGGTTCTAACGTGTACCTACCTACAATCTATGTTTTGAGCAAAAATAAGAAAAATTTCAACACTTTTCAGTTGAAAATTTTCAATTTTTAAAGCTCAAAAAATCTCTGTTTATTGCATGGGCAAGTTTTCGTAATGTTGGATTCGATCGTAATTTTCTGTTCCTGTTCATCACTCGTATTCAAATGTTCATCACTTGGATGACAATTGTACGTCTTAGTAATCAGGAAGCTACCTTTGATACACACATTTAATGTGACCCGTTTTATTATCAAATGGTTTATAATTTATTTGAGCCTTCGTGTGAGAAAACCAACAATTTTTACAGAAGCAAGCCAGAAGCTTGAAAATTCGGATTTAAGAAGAAGGATTGTAGTATCCGTGCAGCGAAATCAAAGGCGCTGATCAGCTGTGCAGTTACTCCACAGCTGATCTGCGGCTTTCTTTTCGAAAAAGCAAATTGTTGTGGCTCAAATGTAGTCTAGCCCAAATGGTTTATAACTTAACTTTCTACTGCCATAGATACAAATCGTTAAAGGTACATGTAGCGTGGACTTTCAATTGTAAACATGAATGACAACAAAAAACGAAACAACAAAGCTTATTAAAGCACCTTGCGGTTCAAACTTTACTGGTATCATAAGACGAACTAACGGAGCGAAAGAAACGGTGATACACCAAACGAAAGCTTCAAGTTTAGTTCAGCAAACACTAAAATAACCAACCAAAAAATCCCAACGAGCTCCTCCTGGGTCGCTGATGCGTATGCACAATTACACGAGGCAGCGGTGAGCTCTAGAAGTGATGACGATGAACCGTGTACATGTATAACGGGGGTGACTTTTCTTAAGGACAGTCAGACTGTTTGATCGTTATTTGATCATGTTGTATGAGCTTTATGTAGATGCAACGCCATGCGATATCGCCGAAGTGGATGAAGATTTCGTGAGCATCATTTCCTGATTCAGGAATGCTGCAGTACCCTATATTAAAATAAAGCCTGGAATAAAACTCGGTTTCAAAATTCTAGTCAATGACATTTGCCTCGACATAACGTTCCACAAGTCACAAATTTATGTGTGTATCAGAGAAGGCAATGTTTCTAAACTTTAATGGGATCAGAGTATTACATGTATAAATGGATTCCAAAAGCACGTTTGCGTCAGTGAAGATGGAAGGAAAATTTTATACTGAAAGAGAAGGTGAATGCCGTTGTTTACTGCGTGACAAAAGATTATCATGGCGTCTTCCGCTATTCGGATGAAATGCTGCAGTCTTCAACTGAAATTACTCTGGATCGAAATGGAAATGTAGCCATCGGTGACATTGTGAATGGTATATTGTTTGTGATTAATTGAGATGGGGCGAAAAAGTAATATTTATCTGATTCGGAGGATAACACAAAAATGTCGTCGATTGTGTTCATTGCTGATAACGGTCTGTTGTTAGTGGCCAAATTTACCTATTTGAAAGCTTACTATCTTGTGAAACCTATTTGTTCTGATAAAGTGAAACTTGAGATATCATATGACCAGACAAAGGTGGTGGATGAAACCAAATGTTGTGTTTTAATATAACTACCAAGGGGAACACATACAAAAATAAGAATCAAGAACTTTGATCATAGTAAAACACACTGTGACCGTGCTGGTTTTCCTCACACGACAGAAGAGGTATCAAAGTAATAACTTTTCATGATAACCACAATGAAGAGTCAAAATCAAGCCAAAGAAAGTCTCTATGGCTTGGAGCAGTTATTATTTATCATTGCACTCCTCCCAGCTCTTTCTCTGAAGAAATCATTTGCATTTTAAAAGGGTTGAGTGCAATAAATCAGGAAAGCCATATTTTTCTTGCTGATTAGTTGTTGTTCTAAGTATGATTTATTATTAACCTGAACAGTTGGCGTATTTTGATAACAAGCTGATATTAACAGTTCAAGGCCAAAATCAACCAATCAAATTAAGATGTAGTGGAAGTGGTAAACACCGTAGCTGAAAAGGACAACTTAATTGCCTTCACTTTAGCAATCGAATACATTCATAGCAGTGATTTATTATCCATATTAGCTTTCAAAAGTCATCAATGAAAAAATATTTGGTCTTAAACTTGCACTTTACATGTACATTATGATTTTAAGGTTGCAAAAACCATCAAACATCCTCTACTTCATATTTGCAATTCATTTAGATGATCATTTGATGATGTCTTCCAATACTCGATATGCTGCAGTCGCCTTCTATGATTACGCTGGTTTCACACCAAGACTGAATCTTGCAATTGCAGACGATGATGGGACAAAAAGAAAGGTCTTTGACTTAGAGAAGAGAACAAATTATTCACTGAATTGAAATCATTCAATCCGAATAGCGGTATTTTGTTACATGGAAATGGCACAATTGCCACACTAAACATGCTATTAAATGCTTCGATCCTCTGAAACATTATATTTTTTATTCCGTTTAGCGTCCCTTTTAGGATTATTTCAGCTCATATGAGACGGGCAGTAGGTGGGACGAAAACGGGAGAACCCCGAGAAAAACACCTGGCACACTCGCAAGCAGAACTTGGCTTGTCACACATGTGCCCTGTGTTGGGCTCGAACCTGCACCAGACACTGCGGTGAGATGATCGAATGGTAAAGAGAGGTAATCAAATATCAGCTCTCTTAAACGTGGAATGCTAATGCATGCTATTATGAAGTTTCGTATGCGTCGGCGAGAGCGTTACGAATGCGACGTTCCACATCCTCTGTCCTTGTGTCCTTGGACCGTAAGTAGCACATGTTGTGCTCTCGTGAAAAAAAAAAAAAAAAAAAAAAAAAAAAAAAAAAAAAAAAACAAAGCCGAGTTTGCAAAGTCGGCGCTACTATGATCTGTAAAATTCTTCTATGTTCCCACTTGAAGTCAATTGGAATGCTTACGGCACTTGTGTTTTTCAGCTAATGGTTTATAAAGTTGACGTGTAGATACAATTTTGCCACGGAAACTCATTACATTCTTAAATTCATATTGTTGTTCTTTGTCTTGGTCGTAAACTAAGAAGTATAACACAGTCCTGTGGGTGCCTTTATTTACATTTGTATCCAAACGGCTTTGTAAATGGCTAAATGCACATTTATTTACTGAGCGTGAAAAACAGCAAGATAAGCATATTTTGTATGCATCGAAGGTACATACTACTAGAATGAGTCATGGAAGAATTAGCATTTTTGTTGTGCATTTACAAAAGTTATTTACGTACATGCAGAAGCATAACGAGTGCCTTTATCAAGCGAAATATTGCATGGCGTTTTCCCCTTGGACTACATGCACTTCGTTGAGCGAGCTTCAAAGCATATACCACAATGTACTTTGAATGAGGTCACAGAGTGGAGTTTCTGATTCAGCTTTGTCAACATTCGAGTGACACAACTGATTTATTCTTGCCTCGAATCATTTTCGGACATATCAGTGACAGAGCTTATATGTTTCCTTACATTAAATGAATCTAAGGCTAAACCAAATAATTTTTGATCATTGAAGATGGGTGGCTCCATGCAATTCTGATAAGCAGGGGAAGAACAACAGAATTAAAGGGGTTTATGCGATTTTTAGGTGCGGTTGCGAGGCAGTTTTCCATTGGAATGGTGTGTTATACAAGAACAGCGACCAACTATGGTTATTTCATTGCATGAACATTAGACGAATCTTCGGGAGCACTTTGAACCCTCGGGCTCAAACAACTTTCTCCAGCCTCTGCAAGTAATAATACAGTATAAAAACCAGGGTTGATCCCTTTAACATGTATCTAAAAATATTTATAGAAGAAAATGCATCACTGTCTCCATATCGTGGAAGAAAGAGACCGATGATTCAGCAACATTTGCTATTTTATTTTACTGAATCATCGGTCTCTTTCTTCCACGATGCATTTCTGTGTCGCATATTCAATTTTAACAACATCTTCGAGCCATACAACAGATGCTTATCTTACTGTTTTTCACGCTCAGTAGATCAATGTGCATTTACAAAGCCGTTTGGATACATATTTCAATAAAGACACTCACACGACTGTGTTATACTTTTTAATTTACGACCAGAACAACGAAAAACAAAAGGAATTTAAGAATGTAATAAGTTTCCGTGGCAAAATTGTATCTACAGGTCAACTTTATAAACCATTAGCTGAAAAACACAAGTGACGTAAGTATTCCAATAAACTTCAAGTGGGAACATAGAAGTATTTTGCAGATCATAGTGGACGCCGATTTTGTAAACTCGGCGTGTTTATTTTCGCGAGAGCAAAACATGTGATACTTACCATTCAAGGGCAGAGGTTGTGGACGTCGCAAAACAATATCGCCGACGCATACGAAACTTCATATTAGCATGCATTAACATTCCACGTCGCATCAATAATCACGATTAACAGTTGGGTCCCCGTGGAAACGTAATAAGTCATGTCAAGTAAATTGTAGGTGTCTTTGGTGGAACAAATGTAAAAGATGAACAAAAGTATTGCGTCAAAGGGAACACAATGTAATACCTGTAAGCGAGAATGCAAGGCATAAGAAGTGAAAATCCGTATAGTTAAACACTCGCTACATACATTTGCATAGAGACAAACAATTATCATTGCAGCGACAGCAACTTTACAGGAAGTCATTTTTATTCATTATCTACAAACTGTACATTATTCAAATATTTAGACATTTCTGAACATTCTTTGCACAAGCACTTTATACTTTTCACAGTTTACAATAAATTATTGGATTTGCTTTTTCAGTTGAGAAGTTCCAATTCAAAACATGCCCATGCAATAAATTTTCTGAAGCTACAAAAATGAAAATATTCAGATGAAAAATGTTGATATTTTTCTTGTTTTTGCTTACTCTTCTTAACCCAGTTTTACTATATAAATTGGGATACAAGGGGACAAACATTTCATGCACATGTTTTTCTTGATGGACTTGTGTCTCATGCTTATAACAATACGTACGGAAATGTCTGTCATTTGTCATTTCTGGTATCTGACAGAGTTCGCGTAAGCATTTCCCAAAAGTAAGGCCTTTCCTCCTCTTCTTTTGGGTAGGATAGGTAACTCTCCGATTCCAAACACTCTCGCATTTCATCAGTAATTCGAGTAATGTCGATTTCTTCATACATAACAATAAAGATAATGCTTTCGCCATTTCTTCCATATAAACCCTCCATTCTTGCCATATTAAATTCATACATGCACCACTTGCTATCTAGGAACGCTGGTGAAAGTATGATAACGGTTTTGCGGCTACTCTTAATAGCCCGCAAAATATTTTCGGCAATGTAACTCCCAGGCAGAAAATCTTTTTGATGGAGACACATCGAAATTCCCATCTCATCTAAATTATTGTACATTTCGTCAGTCACAAAGCGATAATCGTCATTTGCATATGATATGAACATGTCATATTGGTAATTGTCATTATCTTCGTTACCGCGAGCAGGGACATAACCGCCATATCTCGCTTTTGCCATATAGTATAGGTAACTTATTCTCCATCGGTACCTTTGCAGGATACCACCAACAGTTACCAAAATAAATATCAGGATAAAGCACAGAGCGACAACCGAAATCGCCGTGTAATTGTGACAGTGTTTTTCGAACAGTTCGAATGACTTCGACATTTCGCTAAATGAAATATTCGAACCATCTTCTTTGAAAAATCGATAACCGTTAACACCAGCGAAATATGCCTCATTGTGTTTTAGCCAAGAGAGAAATTCGATATTTTTGCAGGAGCCATCGAGACGATTATCAGATAAATCTATACTTGACGTGTATTGTTTGACATTGGATGCGATTCTGTTCAAGAGGTTCAATGGTACTGTGGAAAGTCCGTTGCTTTTGAGATTGAGATAGGATAAATTTACCAAATGTGTATAATCGAACGACACATTTTTCAATCGATTTGATGACAAATCTAGATGTTGAAGTTCTGGTGTGTTTTGGAATATTTTAGACGGCAAATATTCTATCCAATTATTTGAAATGTTCAAATATTTTAAGCACTTTAAATGCTGAAAGAGTTCACCATTGGCGTCCTCTACAAGCTTTGGTCCTATCCTGTTGTTGCTGGCATCCAAGTGTTCGAGATTAGGACAATTCCTAAAGAAATCTCTTGAAATATTGCTTCCAAAGTTGTTCGAAAGATTCAACAATTTGAGATGGTCTACTAAGATCATAGGTTCTGTCCAGCTGTGAAATACATTATCCGATATGTCAAGAAACCTTAGATTGTTTCTAATTGAAAATGGTTCAGTAAGTTTAGTAGATTCTGAGTGAATGTTTGAGGTTCGTACATTCAGTGTCTCTAGTTTATCCGGGATGACAAGAGTTGAAATATTTATTTCATTTGGACACTCTTCAAGTGGTGTTCTACATTTTTCACATACACTTCTATTAATATGACACCCTCCCGAGGTATCTACCTTATTGTCCGTAATTCCACATTCGTTATAATAATCAGTTACGAACTCAGGCCTATATTGACCGCCAACTTCTAAACGCGTAAGGTTACACAAACAGCCTAATTGGAAGGCATAGTTTCCAAACTGTATTTGATTTTCCTCAGCATACACTATTTTCAGTGATAAAGGTAGCCACATAAATGCGTTTATTTCAACACTTGCAAGCCTATTGTTATTAACATGGAATTCTTCCAAAGTCGTATTCTGTAGAAATTCCAAATCACATCTTGTTATCTGATTTGTCAATCCAAATGATCTGTACACCTTAGAATAATCCAGAATTTTAATTTTCGTGAATTGCAAGCCGTATGAGACATTACGTAATGTTGGAAAACCAAGCGCCATATTGTAAGAAAGGTTTAGATATTTTAGCTCCACCAAAGACGTAAAGGAATCTGCATCTATAGTTGAGATGTTACAATGGGAAAGATGGATGGATTCCAAGCTCGGTGCGAAGATGTTATGGAAAGTCAAGTTAGTCAATGAAAACACATAGCAGTAAGACGATTCACCGGAGAAGTTTAATGTGGTAAGATGTTTAAAAGTTTTGAATTGCGGACTAAACACTCCATTTGGTAAACCGTCAAGAAAGAGAATCTGCAATTTGGTTAGTGAGCCCTTTCTGATATTAGCTAGGTATGTGAACCTCTCGCTACTGTTCCTAGCCTTTGTGTTCCTTTGAATATGCAGCTCCTCCAAACTTTTGAGTGGTTCAAACAAATCTGGATTAGACACATTTTCATTAACAATAACTCGATTATCATCCAAGGTTAATACCTTTAATACGTTCAGACCGGCAAATGATGTATTAACGACTTCACTTATATTGTTTTTGTCCAAATATAGCTTCTTAAGCTTTAAACAATGTGCAAAGCAAGACGGAGGAATGCGGTTCATTTTGTTTTCACTTAAATCCAGAATTGTCACGTTTGGAAGAAAACCACATAACAGACACGTATAATTTAAAGACATTGCATTTGATCCAGCGTTATTTCGCATACTGAGATTTTTGAGTTTATCAAGTGATTTAAGTTCTTCAAAACCGGTTAACGCACATGATTGCAGCATCATGTTATTGTTGAGATTTAGAGTTTCTAAATTCTTTAGACCCTTTAGTGAGCCATTGGCTAATGTTTCAATAGTATTTGACATCAAGTTCAAGTTCTCTAGTTTTTTACATTTAGCAAAACAACCAGGTGGAACGTTAGATACAGCACACCCGCTCAAATCAAGACTGGTAATATTAGCGATTTGCTTGCAAATACTACACATTACAGGCCAATTCCTTTCACGTCATGGCAATCCACTTCAACTTCAGAATGTCTGTTTTCCCAACAAAAACACATACTAAATTTTGAACACTTTGTCCCAGTAACTAACGTGTAGGGACATATACAGACTAGGAATATGGTTGGCAACAGAAGGTAACGAGCCATTGCTAGGTGAAAGTTATCCTGAAAATTATAACGAAAAAATGACAAAACAATGTCATTAGAATACCTTATGTGCACAAGTATACACAGCCACTTATTTTATATTACTGATCGTTCCAAGGCGATACGCCTGTGGTGGTTGTTAGAGTTTTATGTCTTGGCGTTCAGTTTTGTGCTGTTTGCGCCTTATATACGTTTTCATATTTTAGTTAAATTTAGGTAACTGAGTGACCACCTATTGGGAAAATAGCTGCTCACTCGGCTTACGATATGTTCTCGTAGTATAAGTACCTGATTGTTAATTTAGTTTTTCTCACCTCGATTTCTGGACTGGGAAACTCTTTCTGATTGTGCCTTTTCCGGATCATTGTCTACTTTTGCCTTTCGATAACAGAAGGTAGCGAGTTTAACGCCTAAAAAGGTAACCATGAAAACGAAAATTATGTTATTAGAAAGCTCAACTTATTCCAGTTGGCAGCCATTGTTAGTTTGGTTTTATAAATGTCTATGTCATTTAATGTTTTAAAGATTTGATAATAAAAATAACAAGTATACCTTGTGCTTTTATTTGGTCCCGGTTAAAACATATTTCCAATGCATTTTGCAGGGACGAATTAATGTATTAGCTGAGTGTCGCTTATCACTTTGCAAATAACAAAATAAGTGATCCACATTTGATAAACAGAGCCTTTCAAGAGTTGGCTGTAATGTGTCACAGCTTAATCAATATTTGACGAATGGCCTTGTCCATCATTTTTATTTGGATGAGTCCACGTTCATTTTAAGAGGCATCAGGAGTGATTTAATTTTTTATATAAAATTTTGATGAAAATCCTCTTAGCAAAAAGATTAGCCCCAGATGGGACGCCGCGTTGTGCGGCGTCACACCTTGGGCTATACTGTTTGCCTATGTCCCATGAAAAGGACACCAGTCTTAAATGAGTTAATGTTTTAAAATGTTAAGTGTTGAATACTCCTTGTAAATTCAAGACGGTGCACTCTGTTTAGACAACGTTGATACCGCCCTTATCATAATACAAAAGTTGTTTAATATACCGTAGGTTAAGAGTTTAATTGTCAAATGAAAACATTAGTAAATAAAGAAAACAGAAATGGGAATCTACGCGGTTTTCATTTTCGCACATAATGGTGCGTTTTGAATTATCAAATTTGAAATTGTACATCTTTTAAAAAGTGTGTATCTTAATGGCTTGTTCCGAGAGGTCAGATTATTTGCAACTATAAAATCAGTCTGATCATGTTAGCCTATACCCAAATTTGCTGGGCCACGAAATTGTGGGAATATTCCAACGATTCATCACAGCGTTCTGTCCATTCCAATTAACCCCTATTTGACTAGTGGATTCTCCCATCGTTATCAATTGGGTGAGTCCACTTTCATTTTAGGGGTGTTAGGAGTGATTTTTATTTTTTATCTAATTTTTCTGTGAATTTTCTTTGTGCAAACAGAATAGCCCCAGATGAAAACGTGCATATGGTGCAAACAACACAAAAAATCAACACCAAGACATAAAACAATCAGAATCAGAGCAGAAGTATCGCCTTGGAACGATCAGTAATATAATATTACTGGGGGGGGGGGTTAAAGAGGTTTTACAGGCGCCTAACCTCACCCTCATCTTCTGCAGTGGTTCACAACTGTTTACATTTAGTTAGTTGTTCGGTACTCGTGGTGAATCTCTAACTAGTCAATGAAGCATCAAAGGCAAAATCATGATAATCACCTTGATGAATCAAAAACGAGGACTCAACAGTTTCAGTAAGCTGCCCGACGATGGAGATCCCTAGGCGCCGAATAACTTACTGAAACCCTGAGCAAAAGAAAAACACCAGTTGAACCCCGGTGGGCCAAGCAACAGACAAGAAGCTCCGGCCCCAACCCACTAAAATGGATAACCTTATGTCGGGGTCATCATAGAGTCTGAAGCCCGACCCTCCAGCTTGCAATTCTGGAAAGAAACTCCACCAGTTGTCAATTTTAACAGAGTTATTGGCCTTTTCCGTAAATCATCATGATTTTTGTAATTATCGGCGCTTTGATTGATACAAGCTGTTGCCAGAGACAAAAATCCGAAAAAATCTTTTCAAAATTCAGCCACAGTCTCGAGAAATAACAAGAACGAAAACTGGTGTATGCACTTTCGCAAAACCGCTTGCGATATTTCCATCGTTATTATGGAAATGTTAGGTTTTATTCACAGTTTTATGACCGGTAATTTTAATCCTAAACTATCGAGGGGTTTTTAAGCTTTAGCGATATAAACTGTCCCAATGGGATTTTACATGTATTTTCGCTGACTAAACTTTTGCCGGTGAGCATATTTACCTCGAAGTCTGAGATATAACCCGTTTATTTCAATGGACAACACTATCCCGGGTGGTACTCGGTACTGATTACAGTTGCAAATCGTTATTTAGAATATGTATTTCAAATCCTACCTTAAATCATTTCAAGTAGGATAGAACAATTCAGAATTTACTATTCTTCCTAGTAACATACGAATGCAAAACTATCGACGTGCTTTTGTTGTCGAAATCAATCACCGATAAGAGAGTTCGAATTCAATGAAATCTGAGATTGATTTAACCAAAAAAAAAAAAAAAAAAAAAAAAAAAATAAAATAAAAAAAAGAAGAAAAAAAAAAATAAATAAATAAAAAATGAATTTATGATAATAAAATAACGTTTAAAACTTGGACAACATTCGAATATTTGTAGATGGAAAGTCACATCTTATAGTTTAATGGAGCTGTATACTCAACACAATATAAAACGCTGAAAACGATGGCGGTATACCAAGCGAAATATTGCCAGATCTCTTTCTCGGTGGTTTAGAAATGAAATTAGTACTTATAACCAATAAGCAACTTACAAATTTCCATTTCTCTATAAAATTATTTTACTGCTAAATGTTTTGACTAACTTAGCATAATATTTTTGCATCATTCCTGCATCTACATGTATCTCACCATACCTTCAGATGTATTTAGATTCTGACAATATATCTCATATGGCTTGCAATTCACGGAAATCTGATCAGTTACTACTGACTTTTTCCCCAACAGTTATCGTAATTTGGATTGACAAAACAGATAACCAGTCTGAGATTTAATGTGGCATTAAAAGAAACCAATGAATATATGCATCCGGAGCTTGCAATATCGAAGGGAGTGTTATATATATGGTCAGGTCAGTTTAACTGCTACTGTAACATGTAATCAGTACTACCTGTTGTCATGCGGTGCAGATGGGGCTCTTTAGCCTTGGAAGGCAACTCATCTAGGAGTTAAGCTAGTTCTCTACACAAAATCTAGCTGGGCAGGGGGAACTCATTAGTTTTGGTTGACAGCCCTCCTAGGAGTTTACAGGTCTCTAAACAAAACCTAAGACAGGGTAGATGGAGCTCTTCAGCTGTGGCCAGCAATTCATCTAGGAGAAGGAAACTCCAAAATCAAACCTGTGTGTCTGGATATGCCTAGTCAAGATATGCAAAGACTGTTTCGGTAGATGGAGCGGAAGAAATCATCTAATTCAACGGTTCAGAAAGCGATACAGCAACATGTTGTGGAACATGCAGAGCGTGACAAGGCACTAAAGATGTTACGGTCATCCACTGCATCCAAACCCAACTCCAGACGTGTTGACCTGTGTCTTGCCTCTGGGCGCAGCTGCTAAGACTAGAGAGTGAGGTTGACGTTGCGCACCTCTTCCTCACTATAATCGAATTTCATAGCGCATGTCATCTTATTTCTCAACACACAAGCACCTGCATCTTGTTGGTAAGCTGTCAGGATTGCCAAAAGGCATTAATGACCGTCCAATGACATTGAGACTTCCTCTGTCAGGCAATAAACATGCAACTATTGTCAGTGCTTATGCACCCACAATGACCAATCCAGATGAGGTCAAGGACAAGTTCTATGATGACCTAGACAATGTTATTTCTGCAACACCCCGCACAGACAAGCTTATCCTTCTTGGCGACTTTAATGCCAGAGTGGGTACAGACCACCACACCTGGGAAGGAGTTATAGGTCCAGAAGGGGTTGGAAAGTGCAACAGCAATGGTCTCTTGCTTCTCAGGAAGTGTGCTGAACATGATCTTCTAATCACCAACACAGTCTTCCGTCTACCTAATAGGAACAAAACATCCTGGATGCATCCCCGTTCCAAACACTGGCATCTCATAGACTATGTCATAGTGCGGAGAACAGACAGGCAGGATGTTAAAGTGACAAAGACTATGTGTGGTGCAGACTGCTGGACAGATCATAGACTGGTTGTCAGCAAACTCAACCTAAGAATACAGCCTGCGAGGCGACCTCAAGGCAAGAAAGCTCCTAAGAGACTGGATGTCTCAAAGCTGAATAAAGACGGCATGAGACAAGATTTCTTAACAGACATTTGCAACCAACTGGATGCAATGAATCTCAGTTCAAAGGACCCCGAAGAAAACTGGACAGTTTTCCATAAAACAGTTCTTTCTTCAGCTGCAAGCACCTTAGGCCATCCATCTCGCAAACATCAAGACTGGTTTGATGAGAATGATGATGAAATTCAGAGGCTTCTTGAAGAAAAGCACCGTTTGCTCAAGGCACATCAAGATGATACTAGCTCAGTATCAAAGAAATCAGCCTACAGCAACATTTGTAAGACAGTCCAGACCAAGCTTAGGGACATGCAAGATTCCTGGCTGAGGAAGAAAACAGAAGAAATTCAGTCTTTTGCGGATAGAAAGGACATGAAGAAATTTCATGCTGCACTGAAAACCATTTATGGTCCAAAGAGTTCTGGAGCCACCACATTGCTCAGAGCAGATGGAAACACTCTTCTCACAGATAAAGAAGCTATCTTGGAAAGGTGGGCAGAACACTTCAATAGTGTGCTTAATCGACCATCAAGCATCAATCAGGATGCAATCGACAGACTTCCACAGATAGAGTGCAATGTTCTGTTAGATGAATTTCCTACCGTTACGGAAACAAGAAAAGCAGTTCAACAACTATCATCTGGCAAAGCCCCAGGTGCAGATGCAATTCCTGCCGAAGTTTACAAGGCTGGGGGGCTACCCATGGCAGAGAAACTGACAGAGTTGTTTCACTGTATGTGGAGGAAGGAGGCTATCCCACAAGAATTTAAGGATGCATCCATAATCCACCTATACAAGCGGAAAGGAAATCCTCAAGTCTGTGACAATCACAGAGGCATCTCCCTCCTATCAATTGCTGGGAAGATACTTGCAAAAATTCTGTTGAATCGTCTGAATGCTCATCTTGATCAGACGGGACTTATCCCAGAAAGTCAATGTGGATTCAGAAAAGACAGAGGGACAATAGACGTGATCTTCACAACAAGACAGCTTCAGGAGAAATGCCAAGAACAGAATGTAGATCTATACATGACGTTTGTTGACCTCACCAAAGCTTTTGACACTGTTAGTCGTGATGGACTCTGGAAAATCATGGCCAAGTTTGGCTGTCCACCCAGATTCATAGCTATGGTGCGGCAGTTTCATGATGGCATGCAGGCACGTGTGCAGAATGATGGAGAGTTCTCTGAACCATTTGAAGTAACAAATGGGGTCAAACAAGGCTGTATTCTGGCACCAACACTGTTCAGCATGATGTTTTCTGCCATGCTTATGGATGCTTTTCAGGACAGTGACACTGGTTTTCCAATCAGGTACCGTTTTGATGGCAACATATTCAACCTCAGAAGGTTGCAAGCCAAAACTAAGGTCCAGACTGATGTGCTAGATGAGCTCCTCTATGCAGATGGTATGGATAAGAATGCCAACACAGAGGCAAAAATGCAAAGAGCCATGGATCAAGTCTCACAGTCATGTGATAACTATGATCTCACAATCAGCACAAAAAAGACAGAGGTTGTACACCAACCAGCCCCCGGAAAACCATATAATGAACCAACCATCACTGTGAATGGGCAAAAACTGAAAGTTGTTGACAAGTTCACCTACCTGGGAAGCACTCTCTCCAGAGCAGTGCATATTGATGATGAGATCACTGCCAGAATTGCAAAAGCTAGTGTGGCATTCGGAAGACTCCGTGCAAATGTCTGGGAGCGAAATGGAATCAAGCTTGACACCAAGCTGAAAGTCTACAAGGCTGTGGTACTGCCAACCCTCTTGTATGCATGTGAGACCTGGACAGTATACCAACGCCATGCAAAGAGACTTAACCATTTCCACTTAAGCTGTTTCAGAAAGTTGTTAAAAATCAAGTGGCAGGACAAGATTCCAGACACAGAGGTCCTGAGGAAAGCAGGGATGCAAAGCATGCATACAGTCTTAAAGCTAGCACAGCTAAGATGGACTGGCCATGTTATAAGAATGCCTGATGCGCGACTTCCAAAGAAAGTTTTCTATGGAGAACTACAGGAGGGAAAGCGCTCTCAAGGTGGCCAGAAGAAACGCTACAAAGACACCCTCAAAGCCTCTCTGAAGGATTTCGAAATACCAATGGGGTCCTGGGAACAGACTGCACAGGAGCGATCAAAGTGGCGAGGTCTCATCAACAAAGGAGCAGCTCTCTATGAAAAGAAGAGAATCTGTGAAGCTGAAAGAAAGCGAAGAGAGCGCAAAGCCAAAACAAATTTTTTGACAAATTTCTCCCACAGGTATTAGCCTCAAAGAATCATATTTTTGTTATATTGTTTTCCAAATTTCTTAAAATTTCCAAATTTCTTATATTTTCCAATTTTCGTAGCCATTTTCACTGGAGTTTTAATGTTTCTTGTTTGTAGCGGTGTGTTTATTTATATGCAGTTATTTAAGAGAATTGTATGTAGAATATTTAGATTTTTTTTCTCTTCTAGTCTTTGACTGCCTGTTATAGCATATTTAGATATCACGCTCTTAATACATGTATGTAGTAATTAGTACGTCTCTAAAGAAGCCGAAACAGACACAAAAAAGGAATTTGCACTGTTGATGATAAAATCTCCACACATACTTACCGCATATCATTTAGGCATTCATTTTGGATCCAGTGCTACCGACAGGGTTTGATTGTTTAATGTACATTACTTAAATCTCATAGTGAATATATATAGATAAATGAATATATATATATGTATATGACAAGACATAATGTTATTTACATACTACTACTATCTCCGCAATCGAATACTATTTAACAAAGGTTTTATTTTTATAATTTAGCGTGTGATGTTTTCATATTTTAGTTCGACAAGGAAGTAAAAGTTGCAAGTCAATAGTATGATTTGAGTTTATGAGGCGTGCGTTTGTCAATGTATACTTTCTAAACTCTTTACAATATAAGGATATATATATATATATATATACGTCCAAAAACGAAAACACATACAGTGCAAAGATATAAAACAAAATAAAGTCCGATTTATGAATAAAGAGGATTATAAAGAACTGGTTGAAAGCATTCTGAATGATGAAACATATTATACTAAACTATCCACATCTCCGGAAAAAGATTTACAATTAAAATACAAGAAATACTTGCAAAAATTCAAATGTCAACTAACAGACAAAGAATATGATTACCTACTTAATTTTGAAGTCAAAACTAGTAATTTTTACGGGCTACCTAAAGTACACAAAAGTAAACAAATAAACGAAAAGTGTAAATCAATAAACTCCGGTTATGTGGAAATTTCAGAACATATATCATATCTTAAATTAAGACCCATTGTCGCCGGTCCCTCATGCCAAACACACAGACTTAGCAATCTAATAGATATATTATTAAGACCTTACACAGAACATTTCACTAGTTACTTAAGGGATACAACAGATTTCTTAAATAATCTCCCAGATAACATTCCCAAACATACAATTTTAACATCATTTGACATTGAAGCATTATACTCAAATATCCCACACGAACTTGGGTTGGAAGCAGTAAAATATTGGATAGAAAAATACCCAGAAACTCTTAACTCTAGATTTTCGAAAGAATTCATTCTAGAGGGAATTGAATTCATTCTTGAAAATAATACTTTCTGCTTCAATGATACATTTTTTTTATTAGACAGGTAAAATGCACAGCTATGGGTACGAAATTCGCACCTGTGTATGCGACCCTAGCTATTGGTTTCCTAGAGGAGAAACTATACACTGCCATGGAAACCGTCTATGACATAGAAAACCAACAGTATCTGAAAAAGTACTGGAAAAGATTTCTAGATGACTGCTTTGTTCCATGGACCAAATCGGAAGATGAATTAAAAACTTTCCATTCAGTTTTGAATAATTTACACAAAGGTATAAATTTCACATTGGAATACGGCTTTATAGAACAAGCCTTTCTGGATTTAATGGTCCGGAACAAGGCAGGCAAAATAGAGACAGATATTTACTACAAGGAAACCGACAGCAAACAGTATCTTTTGTTTTCTTCGTGCCATCCTAGACATACGAAAATAAATATACCTTATAACCTTGCACGTCGACTAAGAACAATTATTTCTGAACAAAATGTCCTTATCGAAAGAATGAGAGAACTAAAAATGTTTTTACTTAAACAAAATTACCCCGAAAGCTTGGTCGACAAAGGTATAGAGAATGCCATGACTCTAGACAAAAATACATTAAGAACTGTTAAAAAGAAAACAGAAGACCCGGTTATTCCTTATGTATCAACATACAACCCAAAAAATCCTGAAATGTACAAAGTTATACAATTTAATCTCCCCATATTACATGAAGACCCCAAAATGAACAGTATATTATCCAATTTTAAGATGATCAAAAGCAAACGTCAACCAGATAACTTAAAACGGCTTTAACAAAAGCAAAATTTAATGACAAACAATACCATGAAGTAAAAAGGTGCCGAAGACCAAATTGCGGTCTATGTATACACCTTATAGAAGGAGACGCATTTGAATTCAAATGTGGACGAAAATTTTACGTCCATGAATCAATGACATGCGAAGTGAAAAATGTCTTATACATATATGTCATGAAGTGTAGCGGATGCGGCGAAGAATACATTGGGCAAACTGGGAATTACCTACGAAAACGTGTAACGTGTAACGATCCACAATCAACAAATTAGGGACCCAAAGACTAGAATGCTCTATGTAAGTGGGCACATTGATACATGTGCACAACAGCTAAATCCGAAATATACTATATTCCCCTTCTATAAAATGTACTCGGACAGTGTGTCATTTCGTTGTGCTAAAGAAAACTACTTCATTAATCTTTTAAAATCCAAATTGAACAAGTCTACTTAGTCCGCGCCGTCAGAATATTTCACTTCACTCAAAATTTTAAAACATATATTGTATACATGTTAATTATATCAACCATGGTGCGCACTTTAGTACAAGGCGGTAAATCCTATATTGTATTGTATTGTACTGTTAATGACGTTACGGCCGGAACGTCGTTAAGTTAGTATCTACGCAACAACGCCATATTTAACTGATGATCTGTAAAATAGCAGTGAAACCGGTAGAGAATTAATTAAATAGTGAATACATTGTGGAATCGGACTTTATTTTGTTATATATATAGGCAAAGGGCCAGGTCAAAAAAGAGCCCTATTTCAGATTCTTTTTCAACCCATCTGGTAGAAAAATCCCAGTGGTATAGTGGGTTAGTACAGTCCATAAGAGGCACTTTAAGCATGCATGCCAGATCTGAAAGTGGTGCAGATTCTTTTACGAGCTAACAAACACACCAACACTATATTCGCTAACGTGACCCTGATGTATGGGGGTGCCCCTACAAAATCAGCCATAACTTAGCCGCTACTTAACCTAGAGCATTGAACTATATACCAAATTACAGCTAATACATTGTTTTTATTTTATGATTTTTCTGACATTTTTAATGTCTTTATATTAAATAAACATGAATATACAAATTTGTTTAATTGCATGATATGTCAGTGAATCATAGGTATATGTCTAGGCTCTCAAGTAAGACCAAGTTTGGTGGTCTAGAGTAAGACGCAGCAGAAATATGACGAGCTATGTGTAGCCACACTACCAATTCAGAGAAACACATACTGGGTTGCCATGGAAACTGTTATCTTGTTTCTCTATGTTGAGTTTATTTAATTAGACACAAACTTTGATTGCAATTCAGGAGTCTCAAGAAATAAATTGACAACCATGAGAAGTAGCATTGGGTGTTGGAGGTGCAAGATAGGCCTTATTACCCCCGATAATGTGAAATAATTGTATTTAAGTGGGTGGGGTAACAAAATGGCGTCTGAAAAATCTGCACCACTTTTGTTTCTGGCATCCACCCTTATTTAACTTCTATATAGTTATACTTTTGCCTGGTACAAAAGAAATTTTTCTACCAGACGGGTTGAAAAGATTTTTACTCCAGCTCACCAGCCCTCTGACTAACAAGTGTAAACTGTATTTTGTTCTGTACTGAACGACCAGCAATTCACTAATTTTATTTAACCACATATACTTGTTTATTGACTATTAATGAACTATGGATTAACTCTTCATGCCAAATGGTTTCATCATATATTTTGTGTGTGCATTTTTCTTCAAGCTACAATAAAATGCAACATTTGCGTTCATGCATTCCCTTGCTTATTTACTTTTCCTTTATCCAAGCGGTTGGGTTTCACTAGATAGTATGCATTGACTGTGGTAAACCTGCCGACAACCAAAACACCGCTTTCAGCATTGAACGCAATTGACGAAATTTTAGTACTGTCCTCCGAATCACTCAAATGTTTTCTTTTTGCATCATTGGATCAAATTTTTTTTTCCCAGTTTATCATACCAAGTTTTGGTGGTTTAGTTTAGTTACACGATGGCTAAATTTTCCAGTCAAAATAATTTGTCATTGTGCGACGGAGCCACCACTTCCTGGGTATAAACCTATATGTCATATCTTCCTTTTCTAAAACTATTTCTAGTAATTTGAAAAGAATGATTCATTTTGCATTTAGCAATGCCATCTATAATATGAATACTTAATATCATTTTTTTCTTGTTACCTTTTGTATTGTAAATATTTTCGTCCTCCAACAAATAAATACTTTATTTTCTTTTAGCCCGAATAAAAACTGTACAACCAGCAATTCACTAATAAACATATACATGCAATAATTACATAAGGGTAGTTAGGAGTTATTCTAATTAACCATATCACAAAAAATCTAAATATTACAGCAGTTTATTTAACCACGATCACATGATTATTGACAATTATTCTAACACACACTGCCTATGGAAGCCAATGATACAGTGCAGTGATATATTGAGTGATATATCACTGGGCGGATTAGCGTGACGTTACTTTGCGCCGTTTTGACGCCATTTTGATTAAATTATGACGTCAGCAATCCCATAAGTCACGTTACCTTGACGGTAGACGGTGTAACGTCGTTTCAACGTGTTCAAAACGTAACAAACGTAAACGTACAGCCAAAAGTTTGGCGGGATTTCTTCAGTGCAATTGTGGAAAAGTTAAAGAAACTGAAGGTTTCAAATGATTTTATTCCATTTATTGTGTGTTAGAATCGAAATAGATCAGCTCTAGTGCGTGAATTGTTGAGTAATATATCACTGTTTGTCGGTCAGTTGTTCGCAGATAAATCACTCGCGCTGCGCGCTCGTGATTTGCTCTGCTTTACAACTGACCTCCAAACAGTGATATATTTCTCAACAATTCACTACTAGAGCTGAACTATTTCTTAAATAGACTATGGATTAACCCTTATTGCCAAATGGTTTCATCAAATATTTGTGTGTGTTTTTCTTCAAGCTACAATAAAATGCAACATTTGTGTTCATTCATTCCCTTCTCCCCACCGTATGACATATTCACTTTTCCTTTATCAAAACGATTTGGTTTCAGTAGCTACACGAAGTATGCATTCACAGTGGTGAACCTGCTTACTACCAACACACCGCTTTCAGCATTGAACGCAATTGATGAAATTTTAGTTCTGTCCTCCGAATCACTCAAATATTTTCTTTTTGCTCCATCTGAATTGACGACATACAGCAAGCTGTTCACAGTGTCACCAATGGCTAGGTTTCCATGTCGATCCAGTGTAATGCCTGCGGAAGACTGCAGCATGTCGTCCGAATATCGGAAGATGCCATGACCATCTTTCGTTACGCAAACAACGGCTGCGTTTCCACCCTTTCCGCCGGTGTAAAATATCTTCTTTCCATCTTCACTGACGCACACATGTTTTGCAAAACCTATGCCTTAGTGGGGAATGGAAGTTTGCCTTTCATTGACAGTACCCTGATCCCATTAAATCTTTGTTTTGTGTCCTTAGAAACATTGCTTTCTCTGATGCATACATATATTTGTGACTTGCAAACCGTTATTCCTAGGCATGTCTCTCTGATCAGAATTTTTTGACCGAGTTTTACACCAGGATTTATCACAATGTAACGGAGTACTCCTGAAATTGGAAATGACGCTATTCACGAGGCCTTCCTCCACTGCAGCGATATCATATGGTGTTGAGCCTACATCCAAGTCATATGTCATGATCAAATTACGATCAAACAGTTTGATTGTCATGTTGTTCTTATCACAGACCACCAACCGACCGTCCTTTAGAAACGTCATCCCTGTTATATACGGTTCCCTTTCATCACTAAACGAGTTCGCCGTTGCCACGTTAACTTTTGCACACTTTTCAGCGACCCAGAAAGAGCTCGTTCGGAATTTCTTCGCTGGCACTTTTAGTGTTTGCTTAACTGAACTTGTAGCTTTCAGTTGGTTGATTGTCGTTTCTTGGGTTATAACAGTTTCTTTGGTACTGTTAGTCCGTTTTATTGTACCATCAAAGTCTGACCCACAAGATGCTTCGATCTGCTTTGTTGTTTCATTTTTATTGTTTTCATCCATGGTTAAAATTGTTCAGCATCAATCACTAGTGAACGCTATAAATTGATAACGGACTAGAAAGTTGTATTTTGAATATCTGATATACATTTGTATACAAATCTGATAATGATAATACAATTGATAATAAGGTACGACTTAAACTGTGCTTCTGTTTATGTGCTAATAAAATGTAAATAATTCTTGTATTGACACAATGGTGACAGTACTAAAAAGTGACAGCTAAATATTGCATAAATATATATAGTAAACTTAAAAGTATTTCATAGTGTAAGGCCGAAATAACACATTTAGGCCTTAGAATGACAGTTTTAGACATTGTAAGTAAGCAAATTAGTTTTTATTTCCTCCGGACAGAGAACTTTTTATTTATTTTGGTGTTGGTTTTTGTGCTGTATGTGCGTATTTATATATTAAGCTAAGTTCAGATAACTGCATGGCCACCTTTAGGGAAATATCTGCCTGAGGTTTAGGGTGAGACTCTTGTTCTGCTTGCACCAGTCCTGGCCACCTATACAACTCTTTTTCTTCAAAGTCATCGGAACATCGGAAACATGCGGGTCGGAAGAGCAACGCGGGGAATAGATCTACGTCAAAATGGAAATAATTTTTGTTTGTTTGATTTGTTGCTTTAAATACCAGTCGACCGTTATGGTCATGTCGGGACCTAGCCTCCATTTCACGGGACTCCGTTACATTAAGATGTCAAAGTGATTTTGGTCGTAGTTGTGACTGCATTTCCCAAATAGGTATTGAAGATAAAGGAATTGCTACCTTTCTTCATTTTATTTTCAATCGTGTTCTCGTATGTCTCCGCCAAGCAATCATTCAACCTGACTACAAATTGCGTATTCCGTAAATCGGGTTGTGTTTATAACGTCATTATGTCATTTCTTTGTATGGAATTCAAATGTTGTATACGTACATTGTTATTTGAACAGTTTTGCTGCATGGGCTCGTCTTTATAGATAATGGTTGTTCGAGGGTAAAGTAGCGAACACAAGCCACACAAAAATGAAACTAAAAAACGCCAAAGAAGATTTAATGAAACATGTGCTTTTAATACAAGTTAAACAAACATGAAATAAGTTTCCTTTTAGAAGGAAAGGCTTGACAAGTTTTTAACAAATGAAACAAAAAGTAATTTTATGAATATTCAGATCAGTGCTGTAAAATTTCTTCAATTTAGGCAGTGGAAGTGAAGAATTTTCGGAGTGGGAATTTCTTGCTGGTTGTACCTTTTCCAGATCACTGCCTACATGTATGTTATTTTAACTTAGTCAGTCTGTCTTTGTCTGAAAGAAAGGAGCCTGTACTTGGTCATGTGACTTTGAAAATTTAAGTACACTTGTCATTTCTCCTTCTGAAGGAGGTTTCACATCTAATTTGGCTTTTACTTACTTGTTTTTTAAATATTATTGTCATATGCATGTATATAGCCCCGGGACTGAGGCATAAAACCCGCATGGCCTTTTTTTCATAAGCATATTTTTTTTGGTCTGTTTCCCATTTTCTGCAAGTTTTCCACATTATTCAAATTTACTATTTTTGTCGCACAAATAACTATCGGCGCGAAAAATGAAAATGTGTGTAAAATAGTGTTAAAAATGAAAGCACTTTTAGTTTCAAATTCAAGTTTCACCGCCCCCCCCCCCCCCCCCTCACACACACACACCAACTCGCAGAAAAAAAGAACGAAAGAAAAATCCTGTCCGTATGTCCGTAGGACGAAAATACAACAGCACTGACGTTATCAAATTTTATGTGACAAGCAACCCGAAATGTCGGTCATAGATTTTATACCCAAACGAGTAGTCCCAGTTTAGTGGTGCTAAAATAGCTTATGTGTATTGACAGTGACATGATCTTTGTCGTTGGTGACTGGTAATGCCGACATGTTATAAATCGTTTTGTCTCTAGTAAAAACACTTAAACAAATGATTAATTATTTTAAACCATAAAAGGTACAAGTAGGCATAAACTTTCTTTTGTAACTTCATTTAAGGCGGTTCGAACATGAACCCACAATCCCGCATTGAAAAATAGACTGAGGCGACTGGGCCGAGTCGTCCATGGTCGAGAAGCTTTGGGTCCGAGATGACCCGGCACATTGACTGAGACCGAAAAGGTGTTAGATTTTACCCAAAAGACGTGTAAACTACGCAAGACCGGAACTAGCTTTCCAATCTATATGGCTTGCTCGCTGTAGCGAGCACGCCAATAAATAATGAAACCTATGTCTCAGTATCATACATGTCATATGTGCATTTCCTACTTTGTTAAGGTAATCCCAAAACAGAACTTCAAATAAGTAATATTACCGATGCATGATGTGTGTTCATACATATTGAAAGTATAACTTAGAGGAAATTTTAAACAGACTTACTACGTCATTTTAACCCATAGTTAACGAATGCATTATACCATCATTATCATTTGGAAGAGCCCACTTTCATTTTTAGGGGCGTTAGGAGTGCTTTTTATTTTTTATCTAATATTTCGGTGAACTTTCTTTGTGCAAACAGAATAGTCCCTGCGGCGTCACATCTGGGGCTATTCTGCTTTCCTATGTCTCACAAAAAGGACAACAGGCTTAAATGAGTAAATATAATTTTGTCATCTCATTTTGATAAAATAGTGTAATTACTTGTCTCCTAAATCTATATAGATAAATGTTAACCTATTTACCGCAGAATGAAAGCAAAAACACAGTTGCGACCTTAGTTACATGTAACTTGGTATAATGAACATGCAACATTCACTTCAACTTAAAGATTCATATCCACATTATATTTAGTTTGCATTGAGGTTTAATGTCCAAGTCAAAAACATTCAGTCATATCGGGAGGGAGCCACCGCTTTCTGGATATAATCAGCATAAAGGGAGTTATTGTGCTTTGCTCAATGACACAACATCACGCCGTAAGTGGGAATAGAACCAAGGATCTCTCGATTTGGAGCCCGATGCTATACCACTACGCCATCACGTTCCCTCACATATTTATTAGGCGTTTATTTATTGTGTGTGTGTGTGGCAAATAGAACAAATGCCGAAGACTGCGCTTTTAACGTTTTGTTTTCCTTACAAATCGAGTAGAGGGGATTCATATATTCTGAACGTGGTATGATAAAAATTACTTTTACATGGTTGTATCTAAGCGAGTATTATGTTACGAGGGCAACAAGGTAAATAGCTATTTAAAGCTAATTTTGTCAACCTTTTTAAACATTGTGCGAGCGTTTAAATAAATAAAGTAAATAAATATGGTCTTCGATCTTGAGCAGTTACTGCATTGTTTTGGAGTCGAATTTCGTACTGTTTGAACCTTATGTACGTTTTCAAATTTTTATTAAAGTTCGGGTAATTGAGTGGCCGCCTATTGGGAAATAGCTGCTTACTCTGTTGACGATGTGTTTTCTAAGTATAAGTACCTTATTGTCAATTTAGTTTTTCCCACCTCGGTTTTGGAATGGGAATTTCTTTCTGGTTGCGCCTTTTCCTGATCATTGCTTACATGTACTTGTACCTTTTTCTGTAATGGCAATCTCCGAAGGTTTTTGTCTGTGATGTTCTGATCCCTCTGGGTTCAACCATAACGAGTTTGTCTATACGTACACTATTCTTACACTTTAAGCCACTTTTGTTACAAAATTCATACGCATTTAATTTCATATTCGCAAACATGCAATACTAATGGGAAAAAGCACGCAAAACAGTTTTAAGAGCTTATGAGTTCCCCCTAGAGGTACAGTACTCACTAAAATAAAAACATTTAGGACAAACTTTGCCCTCAATATGTCCCAATATCATTGGTTTAGATATAATTAATAATTGAGCCACCGCATGAGAAAAACCAACAATTTGCATATGCGAAAACAAAGCCGCAGTTCAGCTGTGCAGTAACATTATTTTCGCTGCATGGATATAGAACAATCCTACTTCTTTAAAAATCTAAAATTTCAAGCTTCTAGCATGTTTCTGTGACTGTACAGGCTGGTTTGTGCCAGACCCGGTCAGAATCCGGTTTGTGTCAGACATGGTCAGAACCCAAATTGTTGGATTTCGCAGGCACAGGCTCAATTTAAAGTGTAGATAATAGCTTGATGAAAATGATCCCTAGAAACTTCACTACGTTCGCCCATTAACACGTGTACAGCCTCCTGAACTCCGATATGTAAGTCGCCTAGTCATCAATTTATTCCAGTAACATCTACAAAAGACAAAACATAAAAATATCATAGATAAGTGTGTTTGTATTATCATAATAAACGAATGACATAAAGGATTCGACATTAAATCCCATTTTCTGCAATAAAAGTGGGCTTTCAAGGGCTCTTAATCTTAAGATTTTAGGAGTGAGCCGGGTCGCCGTTTAACATTTTTAAACACGACATGGAAATATGGTGCCCGTATTTTCGACTTTCTTGTGGTGATAAATCTCCACTGGTTACCTATTTTGTTTTAGATAAAAGCTCCACATCTCCTCCAAACACGAACCAATTATTACACCGTTATGATGAAATATAATACCTCTAGTTTTAACTTTAATAATTCCCACTGGTTGTCAATTTCGAAATGAAACACCAAGACAGCTTAATATGATCACAACATAGCTTGAGAAGAAAAAACATGGAACTCCTAGTTTGATTCCAATCCCCACTCGTTTCATTTCCAGAAAACAAAGACATCAAAAAGTTTTTTTAATTAATAATCAGTGGGGACTGTTCCCAAGTTGATGTTCTGAATGTTCTGCTCTTTCGGTCGTAATTTCTTTCTAAGACTGAAAACCAGTAGAGATTTTAAAATTTCATAGTCGAAAGTTGAAAAATAAGTGTTCCAAATACCATCTTCCCAGGTTATAATGAGATCTTGTTTTTCATTGACAGCCAGTCGGGATTGCCCCCATCCCCTTTTATTTTCTCCTCATGCGGTCTTTGAATGTTTTCACTGCTTCCATAGGATAAAGATTTTATATTTAATTTGCTATTAATGCAGCTGGTGTTGTGCCGTGTGACGGCCCTAGAAAGTCTCCTCGGTCATCAGCCATAGTGCAGATTAAATAATTTGAGCCGCGCCGTGAGAAAACCGGATTTTTGCCTATGCGAAAACAAAGGCGCAGATCAGCTTCGCAGTAACTGCGAAGCTGATCAGCGCCTTTGTTTTCGCTACACGGATAGTACAATTTCTCTTCTTCTTAAAACCGAAATTTCAATCTTCTAGACGTTTTCTGAAACTGTACAGGCCAGTTTGTGTCAGACCTGGTCGGAAACCCCGAAGACCGGTTTTCTCGCGTCGCGGCTCAATTTATTTCGGTCCTTTGAGATCAGTTAGAATATTCAGAGTAATAGAAAATGTACGATCATAACCATTTTCTATACAATGTTTTAATTATTTGACCCCGTTTAGGCATGTGTCTTTGATTTAGACTTACCTTGTGTAAACGTTTGAAATTGCAGTATAATTATTTGGCTATCGTCGACGGTTTATAATGTGTCACTGATGAGGGTTCAGTACCCGAAATTGCGCAATATGGCGCATACTTCACCCCTTTGAATGTTTTCATTGCTTCCAAAGGATCAAGCTTTTATATTTCATTAATCTATAAAATTGACAACTGGAGGGGATTTAAAACAAAAATAAAACTGAAAAACCCTAGTCGAAAGTTGATAACTAAGGGTACCGGATTTCATAATGAGATCATTTCAACTGACCACCAGTAGGGATAGTTCCCGACTCGAGATTTAAAACAGGGATACCTGTTTCCATTGTGTGCTAGAAAGTTGACAATATGGATAGCCTATATCGTCTGCCTAGCTTATGAAAATATCTTGTTTTTTCTGTTTTTTGTTTTCATGAAAGGAAAGAAAATATGGGTTCCATATTACATAACCTCAAGTTAATACTAAATTTCATCGTCACATAAGATTATATTTGGAGGATTTATGGAGCTTTTATTTAAACAAAATAGGCAACCAGTAGGGATTAACCCCCACATGAAAGTCTAAAATATTGGTACCATATTTCATGTTTTATGAGTGTTAAACGGTAATCCACCCAAAATGTAAGAATAATACCCCCTTAAAGGTCACTTTTATAGATGGAAAGAATTTTTTTTTAAAATAATGTCAAATCCTCTTAATATGTTGTACGGGTAGTCATTCAATGTGAAATTATAAAACGGACATATTGTATAAATCTCTTAAGGTTGCTGAACCAGGTTTTAGTATTTTCTTATTAATAATATGATTTTTCTTATTTCTTTTATATCACTGAACCACTGCAGAAGCTGAGGGTGAGGTTAGGTAACTGTAAAATCTGCGTCTGTGATGGTTTTTTTTCGTTTTATGTCTTGCTGTTTATTTTTTTTTTGTGTGTGCTGTTGGCGCCTTAGGTATGTTTTTATATTTTGGTTAAGTTTAGGTGACTGAGTGACCACCTTTTTAGAAAATAGCTGCCCATTCGGCTTACGATATGTTTTCATGGTGTAAGTGCCTGATTGTTAATTTAGTTTTTTCCCCATCTCGGTTATTGGAGTGGGAATCTTTTTCTGATTGCGCCTTTTCCTGATCTTTGCCTACTTGTACCTTTTTATATCGGGCCTGTCGGTACCAGACAGTTCACAAACCATCTTATTTACAACATGCAACAACGTTGTTTACTATAATGTTGTTCCATATACGAATGTCGTAATGTAGCTTAATTTCTGCATATCTAAAATTGCGACTCATACATCAGGGAAACATGTCTGTGAAATGTATAATTCCCATAAACCCCAATTTTATATAGAAAAAAATGAGCTTTGCAGGGGTAGACCTATTTTTCTTATTTTTGGTTTTAAACATAGATTGAGGGTACTCGTTAGAACCGCCTCACCTCGCCTCGATTCTAACGTGTACCCACAATCTTTGTTTTGTGCAAAAATAAAAATATATATATATATAAAAATATGTTTTATTGTTTCAGTGTTTCCTGTTTCAAATAAATTGGACCAAGTTTTCTCTTAGACTAGTTGAAAGATGAATTCAATTAACCATTAACACAGCAAATATCATATTGTGCTGGTGTATAAATATTGACGTTGGTGTTCGTTAGAACCGCCTTGTCAAAATGTTTTATCTGAAAATTATAATTTTTCATAGATAATGAAACATTTTCTTGCATAAAATAAAAGACAGTATAGAAGACATTAGGCTTGAATTTCAAGACATTAGGCTTGAATTTCTGCCGACATCTGTTCTAAGTAACTACAAAACTTACATTATTGATTTGCCAACACGGTCCTAGAAACATTTACAACTGCATCTGCGGTGGCTCCTGCGATTACATGATCCGTCACTACACCCCTTGTTCTTGCAAAATGCTTTACAGTTTTGGTCACATGACTCAATTTGTTCGTGACGCTGTTGCAAACGAGCACGCTGTTGCAAACGTTGTTGTAAACGAGTACGAATGAGCTCATGCAAACTAAATGCATCTGTAAACAATCCAAATAATCGTGATTATAACGGATGAAAAGAACCACACACACACACACACACACACACACACACACACACACACACACACACACACACACAACATTGCTAATAAATGATGACCTTTACCGATATATATCCATCAAAAAAAGCTTTGCACTTTTTTTTCTCAAATTTAGAAAAGTATCGGCTACCCTATTGAAGGTGCTAAACATTACAGTGATTCTCTTTGGTTCCATGTTGTCAAATCTATAGGGTCACTCGTGATAATGAAATATAGCATTTAAAGCAAATAAAATTGGGGATAAAATAAAACAATTTTAGAGATTCATGATTAATAAACAGAAATCGCCAAGATAAATCAAAGCATCAACCTCGAGCCTTTCCCCGAAATCTCATCAGGATAACATGTCCGTGTAACATGTACCTCCTTGTACCCCACTTTTATATAGCAACACTTGGGTTTGCCGGGGTATACCTATTTTTTCTTATTTTTGCTCCAAAATGTAGATTATGGGTACTCGTAAGGCGGCTCTAACTAGTACCAACAATCTATGTTTTGAGCACAAATGAGAAAAATATAAAAAAAATTCTACTGAAAATTTTCATTTTTTTACAACTTTAAAAATCACAGTATATTGCATGGTCATTTTTTTTTTCGTAATGTAATCATTGTGAAAATCATATAAAACACCTTTTAGAATCGTGCATGTTTGAAAAAAGGAAGTACACAAAGATAGATAGACAGACAGACAGACGGACAGAAAAAGTAAGAAAGAAAGAAAAAGAAAGAACGGATGAAAGAAAAGAAGAATAAGGAAAAATAAATGAATGAAAGAAAAATAAAACAAAGAAAAAAGAAAAATAGAAAATGATTAAACGATGAAGACAATTTCATGCTTACCACTTGGAGTGAACAGCATTATTATAAAAATGATGCTGAATAAAATCGCCGTCTTCATTGCAATGGTTGTTATTCTCCTTTAACAGTTCACAGCAACTATGTTTATTTGCTTCCAGAGTTTCATCACACATTTTATATGAAGTTGAGGCAGTTCAATAAACAAGTAATGAAGCTGGGCTTCATGTCGAGTAAAAAGATTGCAACACGATTAGTTGGGACGCTACTACAGAACTAACAATTGTTTGGGTTAAAAAGGCAATGAGTCAGCATATACCACTGAAAAACAAGATTTTGCGCCATAGTTAGACGTTGCGCACGTCAACTTAAACTCAAAAATATAGATGTTTGAGCAAGATTTTCGTTGTGCGCGTCAGCGTCCAGTATCAAATTTTCTGCCATCTGTTGACATTTTATTATATACCTAATCCACTGCGTATGACCAAATGATTCTACGCATTTATAGCCTACCCGCCAATCCATTTCACATCTGTATTCACGTACAAAGGAAACACACAGCCTGTGATCATGTACCCCATATACTAAAAGTATCAAACGTGTGCAGTGTTTGTATAGAAATACAAGAAATAGATTGTAAGAAACTTTATGCAAATTCAGTTCATGAATTACCACGTTTTCTCTAATAATACCTCTGGAAATTCCAGTATGTGATATTTCATTATTACTGCACGTGCCACCTTATTCGAATCAGCACAAGTCTTAACTACATGACTTCATACATGGCTATTTATTTTAACAGGCAAATGCGTGTACATCCTAGTCGAATCGAGTATGATAAAATGTATTTAACGTCGGTTTTTTTCTCCATTTGGATTTAACTATCGACTACCCTGTTAAAAGCTGCATAATTATAACAATTCTCTTTCGCTCCATCTTGCTTAACTTATTGGGTCACTAAAGAAGCCGAAACCGCGGTATGGCCCATCCCCTTTCTCATTAATATGTTCACTGCTCTTAAAAAATCTGTTTTATTTCTATTTGCTATTACTGCAACTGGTGTTGTGTCATGTGGGGGCCCTAAAATGTCTCCCCGTACATCATCCATAGTGCAGATTATATTTTTCTTTTTGTCTTTTAAGACCAGCGAGCCTCAGGGTGTTCTGAGAAATAAGAAAAATAATATCGGTTTAGATTCATTTTCTAACCAACGTTTGGCCCCATTAAATTATTTGTATTTAACTAATCTTTGTAACGACTACCCTGTTGAATGTCTTTGGCTCCATCTTGCCAAATCTATAGGGTCACTGAAGAGGCGTTAGTAGCCGAAACCGCGGTATGACCCACCCCTTTCTCATTAATATGCTCACTGTTCTTAAAGGATCGCAGTTTTATTTTAATTTGCTATTACTGCAGCTGGTGCTGTGCTGTATGACGGGCCTAAAAAGTCTCCCTGTAATTATCCATAGTGCAGATTATATTTTCATTTTTGTCCTTTGAGTATAGCGAGGGTGTTCTGAGAAATAAGAAACGGATAGAGAAATCCTACGTGTTACCTTGCATGAGAAATTCTTATCTCACCCTTTGCGCACCACTTCTCGTGTTGTTGTATAGGGCGTCACGTAACATCGTCGTTAAGCGCACACATCACGGCGACGTCACAAACGTTCTATTTAAAAATGGCGGAGGCGATTGCAGTGTATTTTAAATATAAATGTTATGAAAATCAAGCGTCGGCGTATTAAAGGAATGCTGATTGTCAAAATCTAATACATGTGTATTAGGAAAAAATGACAATTTACCAAGAAGACTTGATGTTCTTGAAACATTCTTGTATAGACCATTCAAACGTCACAATTTGATTGTTTTATGCCTAAACTCTCAGCTTTTGATGGCTTAGCAACATGCTGAGTTACTTCCTTGTTTGATTCCGTTGTCATCCGTGTGGCATGCTGGGTAAATATTCGGAACATATGTGACCATGAACATGATCTTCAACTTGTTGACTACAATCTTTTAAAGTATTTCGAACCGAAAGTCAATATTTTGGATAAAACATGTTGTTTACTATATATCTGCTGTAAACCAGGTTTCAGCAACTATGATAACTAGCAAGAAAACGTATTTCTGAGTGGATTCCTTTCAAAGATTGTAGTCAGACAGTTGGCGATCATGTTTATTGTAGTATAGCTTTTCCTAAAACTTACCCAGTATGCCAGATGAATGACAACGGAATCAACCCAGGAAGTAACTTGACAGGTGCTAATAAGACATCTAAAGCTGAGAGTTTGGGCATACAACAATCTGACTGTGATGTTTGAATGGACCATAAACTAATGTTTAAAGACAAACCAGTCTTTGTGGTGAAATTGTAATGTTTCTTTACACATGTAAGAATTATACAAATATCAGATTTTGACAATTGGTATATTCATAAGGCATACAAGAAAAAGAATCTATCATGCGTGTCAGAGATGGATAGACAAATCTGTCCCTCGGGTCACAGTTCGGCATCACTCGTGATGCCAAAGTGACCCTCAAGACAGATTTGTCTTGTTTCAGCCTCATATGGCTTGAAATTCACAAAAAATCTAAACTACTGGCTTCTTCCCAACAGTTTATTGTGAATTAGTATTGACAAAATAGATAAACAGATGTGAAGTGGAATTTCAGCAAATTACGAAGATAATAATAATACAAGTCAACGATAACAGTGTTGAAATCAATGCTTTCGTGTGACTTAATGTATCTAGCTCAATGACACTAGCGCATATCCAGGAAAGTACATTTTGAGAACAATGCATTCCAATAAGGCTTAATATTTGTAACCCAACTCCGTGGTGTGCAAACCACAAATACAGTCTGCGTCACTGATTATGACAAATATGGTTAAATTGAGGAAACGAATAAATATGCAGCCGGAGCTTGCCACATCGGCATGAGTGTTGTAATAAATTATGACAATCTCTGTTCAATGGATGATGTGTTAAAACAATTTAAGCAATTCCGATAAATCAAGAAACATCCCATGTACATGTCCAAAGCTCACACTTAGAATCTTCGAAACAATCTACAACCATTCATATGAAAAAGGTAGCAAAGGAAATAATTCATGTACAAAGTGAAATATACAGATTGTGGTCACTGAAAATGGATTATTGTTGATACCTTTGGGGCAATAGAAAAGAAACGTTTAATTTCATTTTGTCAGTCCGTTGTATCAATCATATCCATCTGTATACGATATTTTCTTCATTTGTAATAAACTGTAATAAATTGAATACATTACGGAAACATCTCCGTTTGCACAAAGTATTCTATAATTCAGCTGATTTTGATTGTAATTTTGCATTAATTACACTTTTTGTCCATAAAATCATGTATTTTGAGTATCTGCTATGATCATCTCATCGATTCGATGATAACAAAAACCAACAATTTATGATTTTATGGATTAACATGAAAACTTGATTATTTCATACCTAACCCTGATTTTCCCCATTTTGACTATATGGAAGGTGCAAACCTTGGGTAACTTTCATACGGAGATGTTTCCATGATATTTTGTTCTCAGTTTCTCTTCGCCATCCGTACATGTATCAAACAAATATTTCTCAAGGTTTTTTTTTACCTTTTGAATAATATTTTTCGTGCTCCGACCTCCAACAAGTGTATACTGTATTTTGTTCTGTCCTGAACATCCAGCAATGCACTAATACACGTGCAATAGTTACATAAGGGGAGTTAGGTGTTAATCTCATTAACCATATGATACAAAATTACATTATCACAGCATTTTATTTAACCACAATAACTTGTTTATTGACAATTAATAAACAATGGATTAACCCTTATCGCCAAATGGTTTCATCAAATCTTTTGTGTGTGTTTTTCTTCAAGCTACAATAAAATGCAACATTTGTGTTCATTCATTCCCCTCCCTCCACTGCATGACATATTCACTGTTCCTTTATCCAAGCGGTTTGGTTTCAGTAAATAGTATGCATCCACAGTAGTAATCCTGCTTACTACCAAAACACCGCTTTCAGCATTGAACGCGATCGATGAAATTTTGGTCCTGTCTTCCGAATCACTCAAATATTTTCTTTTTGCTCCATCTGAATTGACGACATACAGCAAGCCATTCACAGTGTCACCAATGGCTAAGTTTCCATGTCGATCCAGCGTAATGCCTGCAGAAGACTGCAGCATGTCATCCGAATATCGGAAGATGCCATGACCATCTTTCGTTACGCAAACAACAGCTGCGTTTCCACCCTCTCCGCCGGTGTAAAATATCTTCTTTTCATTCTCGCTGATGCATACGTGTTTTGAAAAACCTATGCCTTGGTGGGGAATGGAATAAATCAGTTTGCCTTTCATTGACAGCACCCTGATCCCATTAAATCTTTGCTTCGTGCCCTTAGAAACATTGCCTTCTCTGATGCATACATATATTTGTGACTTGCAGACCGTTATTCCAAGGCATGTCTCACTGATGAGAATTTTTCGACCCAGTTTAACACCAGGATTTATCACAATGTAACGGAGCACTCCTGAATCTGGAAATGACGCTATCACGAGGCCTTCCTCCACTGCAGCGACATCATATGGTGTTGAGCCTACATCCAAGTCATATGTCATGATCAAATTACGATCAAACAGTTTGATTGTCATGTTATTCTTATCACAGACCACCAACCGACCGTCCTTTAGAAACGTCATCCCTGTTATATAAGGTTCCCTTTCATCACTAAACGAGCTCGCCGTTGCCACGTTAAATTTTGCACACTTTTCAGCGATCCAGAAAGAGCTCGTTCGGAATTTCTTCGCTGGCTCTTTTAGTGTTTGCTTTACTAAACCTGTAGCTTTCAGTTGGTTTATTGCCGTCTCTTGGATTACAGCAGTTTCTTTTGTACTGCTAGTCCGTTTTATTGTACCATCAAAGTCTGACCCACAAGATGCTTCGATCAGCTTAGTTGTTTCATCTTTATTATTTACATCCATGGCTAATATTGAATGTCCACCATCAGTTAAATGTTATCAATTTATAACGGACTAGAAAGTTGTATTTTAATTATCTGATATACATTTTTGTTTTTATCAGATCACGCTAAAGTAAATGAGCCTCCTTATTTGAAAACTAAAAATCTGCATATGCGAAAACAAAGATGCAGATCAGCTTCGCGGTATTCGCGAAGTTGATCAGCGCCTTTGTTTTCGCTGCACGGATAGTACACTTCCACATCTTCTAAAATCCGAAATTTCAAGCTTTTAGCTTGCTCCTGTGACTGTACAGCCTGATTTGTGTCGGACCTGTTTGGAAACCATAGTGTTGATTTTCTCGAGGGAAGGCTCAAATGTTAATCAGGTATGGTTATTATCTTAATTACGTGCAAATAAACTGTGAAAGGGACATCTATCTATGCAATAGACTGGGATACTACCTAATTGACAAATATGTCACTTTTAAAGACGAAAACGCCTAGCTCTTTATTATTATTGTGTTCTTGCATATTTTTAAAATCAATGACTCAATTTATGTCAATTTTAACATTAGTTTGAGAATTCACATTTCTAAGCATTCATGCAATACACATAGATTGAAAGCAAATTTACTTTTGAACCTGTACTGTATCTCTATAAATACATCTACAGAACCTAAATATATTCACCCTGACACCGGTTTGACAAGAAATACGACCATGAATGTTTACAATTCTACAGTTGATGTTTTTAAAATGTCCATAACAAATGTCTTTATTTTAGCTCATGGAAAATTTCAGGAAATTACACATTTTCGCATTACTGACCCTGTACCCCCCTAGACCCAAGATGCCGCTTTGATATGATGTGTGGATGTGAAAAATACATAAACTGGCAAAAGGAAATTCTGGGTCTAGGGGGGAACACACCTAGAAATAAACTATAATATTGTAAATTAAAGATTTTATGCAATAAGCTAACATTTCAAAATAAAATAAAAATTGGTTTTGGTCAATATAAAATTCTGGCGAGGTGCTCAGTAAATTGAAGTGTAGAGGGTTCCGTGCGACGAGCTTGTCCACATATTATTTTTCTACTCTGTACACAACATTACCACATAATCTAATTAAAGAAAAAACTTCTGGATTTGATAGAGTGGACCTTCAAAAGGGCATTAAAAACTATGGTTCACTTTATTTGGCATGTACTTCCTCTGACCAAAGTCGGTATACACTTTGGTCATGTCAGAATGTGTGCGACGCCTTATCCTATCTCCTGGATAATATTTATATTAGATTTGGGACCAAGTTATACAGACAAATTGTCGGAATTCCGATAGGTACAAATTGCGCACCTCTCGTAGCTGATTTATTTTTATACTGCTACGAAAGAGATTTTGTGGATTCTCTTAACCATGATAACCAAGCTGATGTTATCGAGGCTTTTAATTCCACTTCTAGGTACCTCGATGACCTTTTGAACATTGACAACCCTTATTTGGAAGGTATGGTCAATCAAATTTATCCACCTGAACTACAGTTGAACAAAGCCAATATCTCAGATACCGAAGCCCCCTTTTTAGATCTACATCTTTCTGTTTCAAATGGATTTGTTTCTTCTAAAATTTATGATAAGCGCGATGACTTTGATATAGTAAATTTTCCGTTTTTGGATTGTGACTTTCCTCGTCGTGCTTCTTATGGTGTATACATTTCGCAACTTATTAGGTTTGCTAGAGTCTGCAATCATGTTACAGACTTCAGCGCTCGAAATAAATGTTTAACTGTCAAACTTCTCCAACAGGGCTATCGGTATCAAAAACTTCGAAAAACCTTTTCTAAATTTTATCGTAGACACTTTGAATTGATTTCCAAATATAATGTTGGGTTAAAGTCGCTTTTAAGTGAGGGTCTTTCGGAACCTGAATTTTTATGGTGACTTGGTTTACAAATTTAAGAAACTTATAGGAAGTAATGATTTTTCTTTTCAGTTCAGAAAAATCATAACACGTTACAGACGTATAGGTTATAACTTGAATGTTATGCGACAGTCTGCATGCTTAGTTTTTAACCCAATCATGGTTGATAACTCTGCTGCCTTCTTTAATTGCACGCCGGTGGGTCGGGCGTCAGACTCTATGATGGCCCCGACTTAAAGCTATTCATTTTAGATGGTTGGTGCCGGAGCTTCTTGTCTGTTGCTTGGCCCACCGGGGTCCTACTGGTGTTTTTCTTTTGCTCCGGAGTTATTAGGTTATTCGGCGCCCTGGGATCTCAATCGACAGGCAGCTTACTCAATCCGTGAGTCCTGGTTTTTGATTCATCAGGATGTTTATCGTGATTTATTTGTTTGTTTTGATGATTCATTGACTAGTTAGAGATTCACCACGAGGACCGAAGAACTAACTAAAGGTTATGAACCACTGCAGAAGCTGAGGGTGAGGTTATGGCCATGTAAAACCGGTTTAAGGTTACAGTATGCAATCAGGGGGTAACCATATTCAAATGCATATTTTACTATGTTTATAAGTCATAGTGATATTGTTTTATATACCAAATTAAAGGCAAGATTTTGAAGTTTAAGGTGAATGCATTTGTTTTTATGTAAGTTATGAATTAGAGGCTAGAAGAAAGCTTAAGTAAAATTATGACAATGACAATGACAAAATTTTTATTCAGTACTTCAGGCCACCGGCCCATAATACATATCTAAACACAATACATAAATGATCGAGCGCATTCAAACAAACAATACACTTACACTATATGAACATGTGTATTAGTTTATGATCACGACATTAATAATGAACATTCTTTGCATAATTACACAAGTCATGAAAAAACATGTCATAGGGAATATAGTCGTTCTAAGAGTAATTCTCTTCTTAGCTTAAAAGCAAAATATATATACTTTGCCAAACTTAGAGTGATTCTTTCATCTGCGTTCATCAATCTATTAAATAAGGTGATGTCTTTACGTTCATTTGATAAATGTGGCAAATACAGATCTCGTAAATGATCGTAAGCAGAGCAGTTCATAACAAAATGAAACTCATCCTAGATGACATGACTATTACACACATAGCATAATCTATTTTCTGCAGAAACATCGTTCTGTCTTCCAACCTCAATATGTAGAGTATGTACAGAGCAACGTAATTTTGACAATGCTATTCTAAACTTAAATGGTATATTATAGAATATATACTTGGCCACGGTTAGATCAGTCATATAGTTTCTGTAATAATATGCTTTACTGGACTCTGAAACGCTTTCGCGCCACTCTTGTTTAGCACAGTCCATAAGTCGTTGTTTAAAAGCTTTCAAAAACATAACCTCATCCCCTACATTTTCATTTACCCAAACATAGCCAAAACCATATTTAAACAAAATTTCTTTTACTTTTGAAGCCCATGTAATTCTCCCTGCATCATCCAACCTTCGTAACATCCTATAACAATGATATGGGTATCTAGTGTCATCCATCCTTATCAAACGTATCCAATGTCGTATACACTTACAATAATAATCAATAAATAGTGGATATCTTCCACATTCCCCCCTAGCAAGAACATGATATGTTGTAACTGGCAACTTCAAAAATCTTTTACAAAATTGGTTTTGAACATTTTCAATAATATCAGACACTTCAAACCCCCATAATTCAGCGCCATAGAGCAAAACTGGCTTTATCATCGTATCAAAAAGTTTAAATAAATCAGAATAGTCAAAATAGCCTATATTGTGTTGCATCTTATATATAGATATAATAGATTTCCTAGCCTGTGTAGCTAATGTTTCTTTTGCTCGTGTCCATATTAATTTCGGAGTAACTGTTAAACCCATGTACTTATAAGCAGACACAACTTCAATAGGTTGACCACGAAAATACCATTTTTCATAATTTCGTAAAAATCCACCATTTCTAAAAACAATTATTTTTGTTTTTGATAAATTAACTTGCATTTTCTTACGGAGACAAAAACCAGATGTCATGTTAATCAGAGATTGTAAAGTGATAACTGAATCACTACCTTCTGCAATATCATCTGCATATCCAAGCGCCATGACTTCCTCGCATTCAGTTGAAATTTGTATACCCCGAATTCCCGACTGCCTTAACTCTTCAAGTAACTCATTTATCAATAATGAGAATAAGATTGGGCTGAGTTTACACCCCTGTCTAGTACCGATGTTACAAGAAAAATATTCTGTTCTATCTTGATTATTAAGTCTAACACAGGAACACAAACTACTATACATAGATATCAAAAGTCTTAAAAATTTACCAGAGACCCCTTTTCGTATTAAACATTCAATGAGCTCAGTATGGTCCACCTTATCGAAGGCTTTTGTAAAATCAATAAATATAAAATAAAACCTCCCCCCTTTTTTGCTTAAATACTTTTGTACCATTGACATAAGAACAAACAAATTATCAGTTGTACTATAACCCTTTCTAAAACCTGCTTGAGCCTCATCAATTTTATTGTTTTCTTCCGCCCACTTATATAATCTATTATGCATCATTCCTGTAAGAATTTTATTCAAAACATCTATTAAGGATATTCCTCGAAAATTATTGGGGTCCGTGAGAGAACCAGCTTTGAATAAAGGGCATAGAATGCTTTTTGACCAAGCTGATGGGAAATGCCCTGTGTTTAATATTCTATTATATAGTGGTAACAAAACTGGAGCGATTTCATGTAATGTGCATTTTATCATCTCGGCTAAAATACCGTCAGGTCCACTAGCTTTGCCTATCTTTAAAGCATTTACACTTGCTATCAATTCATTCATGCTAAAAGGTGTATTGAAATACTCGTCAAATTGATTATTATTATTATCATTTCGAGATTTGACTAATTTCTTTTTATTTTCTTCTTGAAATTTATCTTTTTTACTCTGACAAAGATATTTGAATCTTTTCCTTGTTTCTTTATATTGCCGAAGGCTTTCAATTGTATTTTGATTTCGAAAACATCTAAGATGATGTTGCTTTAAACGTTTAAGGTTTTGGCACTCAGTATCCCACCACGGTTCATTTTTTATCTTTGATTCATATGTTTTCTTTAAACGCATACAGTCTGCAGCTCTGTGATACATATCTATGATTAAAGTTAATGTTTCTTCGATATCTCGACCGACAGATATAAGTAATCTACTTTTAATAGCAGAAAAAATATTCCCGAAATCTGTCAAAAATATAGTTTTCTTATTTTCATCCCATTTATGTTTATAAAGATTTTCATTTGAAATGTGATGTTGTCCATTATCATTTTCTGTTATTCTGTTGTTGCAGCTAAAATTCAATGTACAATGCAAAGGAAAATGAACTGATTCTGGTCTGTTACCCACTTCAAATTCAGCAATATTAGGAAATAAGTCAGTAGATACTATGAAATAATCCACAACACTCGAGCCATCATTGGCTGTACACGTGATTTCACCCTCTGCATCTTTATGATTTCTCCCATTTACAATATGTATAGAAAAATTCTTACAAAGTTCTACCAAAGAGGTACCAAAGTTGTTTTGAACAGGATCCTTAGAATTGCGTTCCATATGAAAATCGTCAGATTCATATACTGAATCTTGATCAAAAATATAATCAACATTATCATCATACAATAAATCTTGTAAATTACCACATCTGGCATTGAAATCGCCAGCTAACAGAAGATTTGCATCAGGATATTTTGTGACAATTTGTAGTAAATAATCTTCAAATAGTTCAATACCATTTGTACCATCTGTTTCGTTATAAACTGTTGACCCTTCTGGTGAAACATATGGAAAACACAATACTAAGTCATTATGAAGGTTAACTAAACACCCTTTCAGTATCAGAACTATACAGTCATTGAAATCAAAGAAATCCCTTATTACATAACCATTATCAACTAAACTACATTTTACAAAAACGGTAACGCCACCTGAGTGTCTACCCATTCTCGAAGTTTTCTTTCGAATGTTAGAAAAAGCAGTATAGCCGCTAATAAAATTGTCAAACATGGAAGGGGAACTTCCCCAAGTTTCACAAAAAGCGTAAATATCAAACTGTTTAACATAATTTATTAAACTTAAGTTGGCTTCATGTTTAAATAGTCCCTCAATATTCCAGCTACCTATCTTTATTTCTGATTTGTAACTATTTGTAATATTTTCTATCGTCTGATTACCGTCTCTTGAGCTTCGGCCATTATATTATTTATCTACCGCTATAATGTCCTCGGTTTCCTCATCGTATATGTATGCAGTGTTTTCTATCATGAGTGTATCATATCTTATATATGCATTTTGTCCCTCTGTTTTAGCTTTCCTCAAAAAAGGTCTGAGATCATTTCTAGCTTTCATAACTCTGGCAGGAAAATCCTCACACATGTGTATATCTCTGCGAAACTCCGGGTCTACAATTAAACCAGCCTCGTTTTCACTTTCATTACTTGCAGTGTCAGCATTTTCAGCTTCTCTGATCTGCTTTTTCTTTTGCTTATAAGTTTTAAGTATCTTATCTCTATCTTTGTAGAAAGAAAACTTGACGATCACTGGTCGGGGTTTTTCCTTGCTGGATAACCTGTGTGCTCTCTCAATCTGAACACGGCTTTCATCAATTTCAAGATCTTTCCGTATATAGTCCCTCACATTCTGTTCGGTCTCTTCCCATGTTTCATTTGGCCTCTCTTCTAACCCATACAACCTTAAGTTCTCTCGCCGTGACTGTGCTTCTAACTGCTCACATTTTCGTTGACTTTGTTTTAACTCTGACTCTAACTTAGTAACTTTACTAGTTAGATTGTTTACCGTAGTGTTCATTTCTCTCTGATTATCTTCCAGTCTCTTATTACTCTCTTTGACTTGGGTTAACGAAGACTCAAACTGATTAAACCTTGATTCCATATTGGACACAGTGGCCTGTACATTTAACATAATAGATTTTAGTTCCTCTATGCCGGTTTCCCCACGTACACCAGAGTTGTTGTGCATCACGTTAGCCTGACTAGGACTATTAAGCCATGCATTAATTTGCGGTTGGCCAGCTGACATATTTAACTGACCCTGCATCGGACTTGGACTAACACCAGCATTACTTCTAAGTCTTCGCTGATTCCCTTCATTGTCGTACGACGATGTACCTCGACCACGGCCACGATCAGCGCCTCCACCTCTGTTGGCCCCAGTACCATGTAAAGGTCCGGGGTTTATCTCAACACACTGTGCAGCCAATAGCAGGAACAAAAGTACTCTAATAAATAGAGATGGTTTGCCAATTTTCAAAGTATCTAAGTGAGAAATCGACCTCACTGGCTGTGAATTTAGCCCTATCCGCATACGCCATTGAACAATATCTATACCCATGTCAAATGTTCAAAGCATCACTTAGTTAACCACCTAAACTAGTCCAGGTCCTTCGAAGAATACAGGTCTGCAGTTTACACCGTTATGAAATAACCCGATCCACTGCACCCATATAATATACCGTATTGTAGCTCTAATTTTAATCGTGACCTCCTTATACAGTCCGTCGGTTTCAGGTAAAATTCCCCACTGGCGCCTCTTTTAAGTACACTGGGCGTAGCTTCGACCAATAGAGAAGTGACTTCGATAACGTATACACACACACACGGGGCTCTTGAGGGGTAATCGTCAATATTGTAAAACAGGTGTCTCTTACACACATCCACGTAGGCAAACTCAAAGTTTATATTATAGTTTATTTTGAAAAGTCTGAACTAACCGCTTTGATATATATCCAAAATCCAATTCATATGCATTCACAATCACACATAGAATGTCCACACAAGTCCCATATAAATGTTTCATTCACAACACATAAACAACAAACGTCCATTACTTGCGCACTCGATTATGTCATATGTCATGTTTGACGTTTCATCTTCTACATGTTTTGCTATATGTTTTTCCTTTTTCCTTGAAAAGCTTCCCTAACACTAGATCATTAAAACGGTATCATGGATTTCCGCTAAAGTTCTTTGAAACTGAGATATTGCATTTTAAATTTTCTGTGACAAAATTGATTGGTCATCCTAAACAAAACTCCCAATTTACTCAGCAACAAATCATAGTAGAAAAAATCTGAGATACCCTTTTGAAGAGAAGACTTCAATCAACACATGTGCCAAATTTCATTCCACTGGGATGGATAAGAAAGGAATTGAAATGCTTTGAAGATGACAGTTCCAACACAAAGTCTACTTTACAAGAAGCCGCAAAATTCATTTCATCAATCAAATGCAAATTTATTCATGATTGGCAGCTTTCTGACATTCAAATTTCTGGTCAGTACATCCCGCAATAGGAAATCTTGAAGGCCATGCATTTGGAGGCGGGCTTTTGCTAAAGAAAACATGAAAAATTCATAAATACTTATATACTTAACCAATCAGCGAACACTCAAACCGTTAGGCTATTAATCGCCCCCTGTTGTAAATGACCTCACATTATTACCGGAACATTTTATCTCTGGGGGTTCAAAGACTGACAGTTACCTCCTTTCAATGAAATGGATTTTGCCAGACACCTTAAAGAGGAAATTATTTTATTACACTGACCTTTGGCAATTTTGTAATGGTGATGCTGCTATAGAAATGCAGTGAGTCGTGTCATGATAAAACTGGATTTTTGCAAAGGCGAAAACAAAAGCCGCAGATCAGCTTGCAGTAACTACTGGTAACACTATTCCACTTTACTTATTAATTTTTGTGAACTTTAATATAAAAATGCCACTTTCCTTGTGAAAACCAAAACCATTTATTAATTAGCTAAATAAGCATATATGTTCATCAAAGAGAAATTGAACAGCACCACAAGAAAATTCTATTTGCAAAGAAGCGTATACACTACACATACTTGCATCATGTATTATCATAATGGTCTTCTTGTTTGTTTAGTTGGTTTAAATCTTTATTTCAAGCCTCTAACCAGCTTCTGCAGCTACACATGTCATTTTTTGTAACCATCTCTACACAACAAATCTCAGAATGGTGTTATTTCGCAACAGGGCCTAACTTATCTACTAAGGCTACCTTGTTGGGAAAGAGCTAGTCCTTCTGCTCTTCGAGTGTGTTGTCGGAAAATGTTTTGTTGTGTTTTATGTATTTTCTTTCCCACCCGCTATGTTGGGGGACTTTAAATTTAATTGCATCGATTCCTGGTCCCTCTATTCTTACTTTAGTGATAAACTGGTCATTTACAACAGAAACGATAATAAAAGCAGGTACTGTGAATATGCATAATCAAATGATGATTCATTATCTGATGGCTAACAAATTATTATATAATATCCCCATAGGCCCACAACCTTTGAGAATTCAACAATATGCTTACATAAAAGCCACTGCATAACAAAACAATGCATAACAAAAATAATGACTGTATATAATATAATCTGCTCAACCAAAAGACACTGATCAAACCATTGTAGTCATATGTAGAGCCAAAAACATCGGCTGTACAGGATGACCAGACCTTTACACAGGATTTGAGTGGTGTTATAAGAAAACTTGATTTAGAAAGTTAGACAAGCAGTTGCAAATCAGGTATGCAACAAAGAATGCTTATTGTTTTAAAAAAATGATTTTCAATAAATCTTGACCCTTATGTCTGGCTGTTTATCCTTTTGTCGAACACAAAAACGAATAACAAAGATTGTTTTTGTGAAACAAAGAATTTCTTGTGATATGACCCATATGCAGTAAACCAGCTTCCATTCCAATAAATAGCATGGAGAGGGGCATTGCTAATGGGTGCTAAAGAGTTTTACTGACCGTGGATAATTTTATTGACACTGATGGCCATGCTTTGAATTGAAAGCAAAACTAAAGAAGCTCTTTACAGTTATTTTTCTTAGTTTTTCAGTTTCTAAGCTTATAAGTTATTGTGGAAATTTGAGCCTTTGATATAATGTAGGTACCAAAATAATTTATTTGATGAGAGTGATTTTGTAAAATGAACAAAATTTCACCAATTATTGCATACTGTATCCTTAAGCCCGCCACTAACTTTGTGTTACTGATCGTTCCAAGGTGGTTCTTTTTGTTTTATGTCTTGGTGTTTAAAATTTTGGTGCTGTTGGCGACTTATGTATGTTTTCATATTTTTAGTTAAGTTTAGGTAACTGAGTGGTCAACTATTGGGATATTAGCTGCTCATTCGGCTTACGATATGGTTTCATGGTATAAGTACCTGATTGTTAATTTAGTTTTTTCCCACCTCGGTGTTTGGAGTGGGAATCTTAGTCTGATTGCGCCTTTTCCTGATCTTTGCCTACTTTGCGTACCTTTTTCTTTCAAAATAAACTTACATACAAAACAATAAACAATCGACGCGTGAATATTGTTCAGTATTCATGTGGCAAACAAGCCCGTGCTTGAAAAGTGCCGTTGACAAACAACTGCAAACCAGTCCAAAGTCTTATGGTTCATTTTGGCCAAAGATGGGGTGGGTTGTGAAAATATTAAGTTGCATTGTCTAGATTCTGCTAAATCAGTCAAACTGTTTTATAAACAAAATAGTATATATTTTTTCTCCTTTAAATGCTAAATTCAGCCCCATAGTCATAGCATGAAAATTTCGTCATCCCAAATCTGAGAGTTAGGGACTTTTTACATCTTATCCATAGATGTCCTTTCCCAATTGCCACGTGCCACTTAAAATGTGTGTTTCGACGCATTCTGAGTTAACCTCTGAACAGACTTTACTGACACTGCTTCATATTGTAAATTCAAACACAATAAAGAATTTATCAACGTATTCTTGAATACGCGGATGTTGGCGTTATGTGGTCAAACGTAAAGGAGGCAAGTAGTTTATACCCAAGTCTATTGCATAAATTTGGTACAAGGGTATTTGTTTCACATGTAATGAAATACCAGGGCCTGGCACTTGAAGTTTCGTCATATTTTATTGGTTTTATGATATAAACAGAAGGTAAAATAAACTGAGATGCTATGCACAAAATATAAACATGCCAAAAAATTAGGGAATGTTTAAGCTCTTCGGAAAAGTTTGAAAAAAAAAATCCATTTTCCCTTTTTCTGGTGAGACTAACATTTTTATCAATTATATTTTATATAGCTACAGGCCAATTCATCAGGAAAACATGTCCGTGTGATGTATACCTTGTACCCCAATTTTATATAGCAAAACTGGGGTATGCAGGGGTGTACCTATTTTTCTTATTTTTGCTCCAAAACATAGATTGTGGGTACTCGTTAGAACCGCCTCAGCGAGGCGGTTCAAACGTGTACAAACGATCGATGTTTTGAGCAAAAATAAGAAAAATATCAAAAATTTTCAGCTGAAAATTTTCAATTTTTAAAGCAGTAAAAAATCTCTGTATATTACATGGGCAAGTTTTCATAATGTTTATGGATGTCTTTTTGCTACAGAGGAAGCAATACACCATAATGTAAAACCCAGTTTTTACTAAAAGACGAGTTCGTCTTTTTGCTTCTGCACACAGCAAAACTCAATTTTTGAAAGCGAAACAGGGAAAAAATGTTGAATCTGATCGTTCTCAATGAATAAACGACTTCGGTTATAAAACTTCACGTTTCATCTCCAAACCAACTAATCAAACAAAATCTCAGTTTGCATGGATTTCTATGGGAAGCAAAGTTCTTAGTTTTTTTTTTTTTTTTTTTTTTTGTTTTTTTTTTGCAAATAAAGCCGTAAAAGAATAATTCCTCTCTGATGCTATGACCAGAACGTGCAGGTTTAAATATCTAAAGGGTCATATCGAAAATCTGGCACAACATTTACAACCTGCAAAATGTATATAGCCAAAGAACAAAACATGATCCTGAAACCTACCACCGGAAAAGTATGGATCTACCGTCGACAGTCGGTCAGACAATAAAGAATATATGCTCAAAGTTCATCAAGCAATGTCTCAGCGTGATGCTTACGAAAAAGTATGACAATGCGAGTTCGACGAACGAAGTTATCATAAAGAATATCAGCACGTTCCTTAAATCTAGCAAACAATTTCTAAATCAAATATGAGTAATAATGGGCGCCACTATGGCCACATTTTCTGAAAACTTATGGCCACGTTTTTTATGGCCACGCTTCAAATAAGCATAGCGCTAGAAGCGTGGCCATAAAAAACGTGGCCATAAGTTTTCAGAAAATGTGGCCATAGGTGCGCACCCTGGGTCTCAGTTTTAAAAATGAACTAGCTAAGTTGCATGTGTAGGTAAGTATCCTTGAGTTAAGACAAGCCTGTACATCTGCTCATCTGCTCATCTGCACATCTGCTTATTTGCACATCTGCACATCTGCTCATTTGCACATCTGCTCATCTGCACATCTGCACATCTGCTCATCTGCACATCTGCTCATCTGCACATCTGCTCATCTGCACATCTGCTCATCTGCACATCTGCACATCTACACATCTGCACATCTACCCACCTGCGCATCCATACATCTTTGGAGACTATGTGATAAATGACATAGTCAAGTTTTCTGTTTGTAAGTTCCACCAAATAAAGAAAGGTCCTTTTCCTCTAGTGTTCCTGGGTAGACTTCTCACGTTGTGACACTTGCTGGACTTGTCTGGGACAGTTGTGTGGGTATGTAGTAGATTATGTTGCTATACAGCTGAATGCATCTGAAGAGTGTCTTAGTCTTGTATCTCAAGACTTCAACTCTGTTAGAGGCATGACTATAGCCAACGTGAGAAGTCTATAATACGTCACACATACTCCACAGCAGCGAAACATACGTAGCACATACGTAGCACATACGCCATTGATACGCGAGAAACGCCACACGTACGTGGCTGATACGCCGTAGATACGAACAGAGAGTCTATGATACGCCACACATACGTCACACATACGAAGGTAAGCTGTACAAACGTCACTGCTTCGTGGCATGTTAACCGCGACGTACGTGTGGCGTATGATGAGTCTGAGCTACGTATCTATGGCGTACCTACCACGTTGCTTTCGTATGTACCACGTATGTGTGACGTATGTACGGCGTATGGGACCTGCAACGTACGTGCTACGAATGTTTTAATGCATATGTAATAGAAGAGATTTTTTAATGCATATGTAATAGAAGAGATAGGTCTGTGTAATACTATGAGCTTTTCAATTAGTTTGAGCTCTTCGCTCATTATAAGCATGTTCAGAGGGATATGGCATGTTCGACCTTTCCGTTCCCCGTTGGTTTATACTGTGTGGTTTAATTTCAACACAATTTTACCGTGCAATGAACCGTCTATCCTGTCCTTTGTAATGAAGAAATTCAATACATTGTATGGAAATATGTTGTTTGGGCTTGTCTTTATAGTTGTATAGGTGTGTTTTCAAGTTTACACCACAGTCACACAATACATAATTACAGACGGTGGACCAAAGTATTCTTAAGTCTTGAGATTGTAAAGATTCAAAATATGTTTATCAACCAGCCGGACATATAGTTACTGGAAATTTAAAAATAATTTCGGATTCTAGAAATCGCAAAATTGTTTCTAAAGGACCGAAATATAGATTCCCATCCTACATTAATTTCGACAAATGTAGAGAGGAGATTGCATCTGCATTAAATGATTTCGGTAATCGATGGTGTAAACGAGAGGGTGTTGAAGATAATGCTCTTAAAGAATGGAAAAGAAGTAGCTTCACTATCGTGGATAAACGTATTAAGTTTTATTCACAAAATACTAATCTTTAACCTCCTAAACCCAAATCGTCATTTAGGCATTTGAAGCAGGGTATCCAAGAATTTCACAGGAGGTATGTCTTGGTTCCGGCAGACAACGCCGCAAACAATGTTGTTGTCGTTTGTAGGCTTCACTACGTTAACACCTTAAAACAGGAGCTTGATGGTACCAGGGCTTATCTGGAGACAGATACTGATGAAGTGTCTGTAGTTAATGCCCACTTCAACGATTTACCTGTTAAGGTTTCTGTTTGTGTCAATGAAGGCCAAGACAAACTTCCTACGATGTATTGGTTACTTAAGCTTCACAAAAGACCGTACAAAGCTAGATTTATTGCAAATTCTAGTTCTTGTACCACCACTGAACTTTATAAATTATTAATTTCCTGTCTTACTGCTATCAAATCTCATGTTATAAGATACTGTGAGACAGTGTATGAAACTTCAAATAAAAATTGGTTTTGGTCAATAAAAAATTCTGGTGAGGTGCTCAGTAAATTGAAGTGTAGAGGGTTCCGTGCGACAAGCTTGTCTACATATGATTTTTCTACTCTGTATACAACATTACCACATAATCTAATAAAAGAAAAACTTCTGGATTTGATAGAGTTGACCCTCAAAAGGGCATTAAAAACTATGGTTCACTTTATTTGGCATGTAATGACATGAAGGCTTTTTTCACTTCCTCTGACCAAAGTCGGTATACACTTTGGTCATGTCAGAATGTGTGCGACGCCTTGTCCTATCTCCTTGATAATATTTATATTAGATTTGGGACCAAGTTATACAGACAAATTGTTGGAATTCCGATGGGTACAAATTGCGCACCTCTCGTAGCTGATTTATTTTTATACTGCTACGAAAGAGATTTCATGGATTCTCTTAACCATGATAATCAAGCTGATGTTATCGAGGCTTTGAATTCCACATCTAGGTACCTCGATGACCTTTTGAACATTGACAACCCTTATTTTGAAGGTATGATCAATCAAATTTATCCACCTGAACTACAGTTGAACAAAGCCAATATTTTAGATACCGAAGCCCCCTTTTTAGATCTATATCTTTCTGTTGCAAATGGATTTGTTTCTTCTAAAATTTGATTTTGATATAGTAAATTTTCCTTTTTTGGATGGGGACGTTCCTCGTCGTGCTTCTTATGGTGTATACATTTCGCAACTTATTAGGTTTGCTAGAGTCTGCAATCATGTTACAGACTTCAACGCTCGAAATAAATGTTTAATGGCAAAACTTCTCCAACAGTGCTATCAGTATCATAAACTTCGAAAAACCTTTTCTAAATTTTATCGTAGACACTATGAATTGATTTCCAAATATAATGTTGGGTTAAAGACGCTTTTAAGTGAGGGCCTTTCGGAACCTGAATTTTATGGTGATTTGGTTTACAAATTTAAGAAACTTATAGGAATAAATGATTTTTCTTTTCAGTTCAGAAAAATCATGACACGTTACAGACGTATAGGTTATCACTTGAATGTTATGCGACAGTCTGCATGCTTAATTTTTAACCCAATCACGGTTGATAACTATGCCGCCTACTTTAATTGCACGCCGGTGGGTCCATCGTCGGGCAGCTTACTCAATCTGTGAGTCCTGGTATTTGATTCATCAGGATGTTTATCATGATTTATTTGTTTGTTCTTGATGATTCATTGACTAGTTAGAGATTCATCACGAGGGCCGAAGAACTAACTAAATGTTATGAACCACTGCTGAAGCTGAGGGTGAGGTTAGGCGCCTGTAAAACCGGTTTAAGCCCGCCAGTAACTTTGTGTTACTGATCGTTCCAAGGCGATACTTCTGTGGTGGTTCTTTTTGTTTTATGTCTTAGTGTTTAATTTTTTTGTGCTGTTGGCGCCTTATGTGTGTTTTTATAGTTAAGTTAAGGTAACTTAGTGGCCACCTATTGGGAAAATAGCTGCTCATTCGGCTTACGATATGTTTCATGGTATAAGTACCTGATTGTTAGTTTGGTTTTGTCCCACCTCGGTTTTTGGAGTGGGAATCTTTTTCTGGTTGCGCCTTTTCCTGATCTTTGCCTACTTCTTTTTGAAAACTCCATAAAATTTTTAAGAAAAAATATTCTACCTCTTCTGGTCAACATATCTTAATGATTTTGGTGTCATAAATAAAGCAATAAACAAGATATTTTGACAAAATTTATACATTGCATTTGTCATATACAGCACATTAAAATTTTTTAGTTAATTTAGAAAAAAATAGTCACTTTCCCATTGACGCCAATAGTGACATGAATAATCTCACATAAGCTTAAACATTTGCAACTGTTAAGCGCGTATGTCATCTTGTACAACAGGCGGTTTAATGAAATATGAGTTTTGATACAAAACAACATAAATTAATAATGACACAAAACGCTTCAATATAATACATGTACATGTATATACTAATGCGCTGGAAGGCCAACCAATGCAGTAAAACAGGAAATGTCACACCGAGAAAAACCGTGTTTTTTATCATTTTATATATTTGCCCGCCGATGTTTTTAATTAAACATGTGCTGTAAAGCAGTATTAATTATAAACTTGATTTTGCCCAATATATACAGTTGATCATGTCTCTGTCTCGGAAAGTCGGATAGTCATCATCATTGTAGTCCAGAAGCCTCTATAAAATACAAAACAGATGACATATTAACCCATTCCATCAGGAAAACATGTCCGAGGATCAGTCAAAATGTTTTGTCAAAGATGTTATATCTCAATTAATATGCATGATAGGCTGTTGTTTCGTACATTGTTTGAAAGGGCTACATTTTGCCGTTATAATGATACCACTACAATTCCCAAAAGAAATAAATAGTTCGACTTATGCACATTTAAAGACATGTGAGTGTAATCACTGGCATGATTTCTTGACATTGCGAACCTTTTATTGTGCCTTTCAAGCGATGTGTATTTATAATACCGGTCACAGTTTCTTCAACATTTCAGCATTAAATTATGTTATATTAAGAAAACAATCAGAGAAATGAAAGTTAACATTGCGCTGCTGACTGTATAATATGGCAACATATATGGCGTCATTGAAATATGTATCATGTAACTTGTCAAATTCTAGCCAACTTCAATGATACACTTAAATGGTTAAATGCATTTAAAGCCTTGATGTCAGTATTTCCATTCAAATCTGTACTGACACCTATATGCATTGGAACGTCTTGGACAAGTAACACGAAATATTCAAGAAGATGTTAAACAGCTAAAGCTTTGTTTTGTGTCATTTTAGTCATAACGCCAAACATGTACAGCAAATATGATTATAAAAACTTACTTTTCGGATTAGCCTGAACAGCCCTTGCATGTGCAGCTGTATTTGCTCCCACTGAGTCGACAGTATCCATTGCAAAGTCCTAATTGTTTACATCTATCTGGGCAGTTCTTCTCACATTCGCATTTACTATCACAATTATCCGGTTTTTGCTCCTGTTTTTCGAGTTGTTGTCTCTGTCGAAGCCGATGGTAAAATCTCCAATTAAAAGCATCTGAAGATATTGTTATAATTGATGAGCATTTGCATGAGATAACCAACAATTTGGGTTTTCGACCAGGTCCGACACAAACCAGGCTGTGCAGTCACGGAATAAAGCTAGAAGCTTGAAACTTTGGATATAAGTAGAAGAGGAATTGTACTATCCATGTGGCGAAACAATGACGCTAATCACCTGTGCAGTTACTGCACAGCTGATCTGCGTCTTTGTTTCCACATATGCAAATCGTTTGTATTATCATGCAAAGGCTAAGATATAATAAGCCCCAAACATACGTTCAAAATTATAATGTTTTAATGATCCATCTTAATTATATTCATCATCAATTTAAATTGCATATACATGTACTCTATGTTAACTCTATTTAACAACTCTATTTAACTACATTTCTATCTGTCTATTTAGCCCATACTGGCGGACAACGCCTAAATACCAGGGATGGGCAATGCATTTAACTATTGCCCGTGCATAAGCAATGCAAAAGCTGTTTCTCAACTAAGGCCAATGCTATTGGATTTTTTTTTGCATTAGAACAATGCTGATTCTAATGCATTACTTTTGCAAGTTTTTCTAATGCATATTAGACTGAGCATTGGCTACTACAGACTTTTAGGATCACTGACGAGACTTAATGAGCCGAAACCATGGTATGGCCCACTTCATTTCTCATTAATATTTTCACTGCACTTAAAGGGTCTCTTTTTTGTTTGTTTGCTATTACTGCACACATGTTGTGTCATGTGGTACAATGTCTCACCGCACATCTTCCATAGTGCAGATTATATTTTCCGTTTGGTCCTTTGAGATCAGCGAGGGTATTTTGAGAAATCAACATTTTATGATTGGGTTAGATACATATTCTAACCAAGGTTTGATAAATTTTGACCCTTTTCAGATAATCAGAAAAATACTAGTCTTTGTATCGACAACTCTGTTGAAAGTGACAAAATAACAGTAATTCTCTTTGGCTCCATGTTGCCAAATCTAAAGGATCACTGACCAGGCTTAATGAGCCGAAACCATGGTATCGCCTATCAAATTTCTCATAAATATTGTAGCACCTTCTCCCTAAGAGGACATTGGCAAGCTTCTTCCTGGAATCTCTCCAATTATCTGTGCCTGTTCTTAAGTTCAATGGTATTTAAATAATACCAACAATTTATTCGGTCACCACAACCTTCATTTTGTTTATGGTAGCACAAATTATTAAAACCCTGGCCGAGACTGATGATAATTAAACAGTTACGAGTATACGAGAGGCTATTGTGGCTGGCTGAAGCGTGGGTGGGGTACCCGTTTGGAATTAAAATATTCCCACCAGATCTGAGATCTTAAGTAAAGCTGTACTTTAAATTTACTAATGATATTTATTTTTTACCTATATTATTTATGATTTAAATTATAGTGTACGTATATGGAGAAAAAGCAGCCAATAGACAATAGAGTTGCTGTCTTGAACTTTCCAGGGATACAACCACTGATCGGTCGTGTCCCGGGCCTTTTATATTCCAGAATTAGTGGGTCGTTTCGACCCAATAAGGTCCGTTGTTTTAGTCTGTCATGTTATATGACCCGGATGTTAACAACTTAGTAACATGCTCGGTGCGGGAAAATTAATCGGTCGCTTGCATGAATGGGAAAGTAACACATGACAATTAGAGTTAATCTGAGCTAAAACAAAGAAATAAATCGCGATGAAGGATAAATGGAAAAAGGGAAAATTCAATTTAGACTTGGTCTACGCGATAATTCATGCCCAGTCCGTTTAAATGTGCGTAAAAATACATTCTATGAACTGTTATGTTTAAACAGTCTGGTATTTGTCGCACTGGTTGCAGGAAACCTCAATGCAATACCTTATCATGACCCATCTCATATAACATGAAATTGTATTTGACGGGTAATGCTAGAATGTCTATTCCCGAAACGTCTCAGTACTCCCAAAATGTATATTCCCAAAATAGAAAGACCAAGGGTATTGCTGTCAAACCTATCTTATCTAGTGAATTTAATTCTAATTCTCGTACGCAGAATGACTTCATTGACACACGGTCTCAATGTCAAGAGCAGTGTATTATGGTGGTCTTTAGAAATTCGTGATCCTACGACGCTTGAAATCGTAGCTACTTCACATTTTCCTTATCGTCGGTGCCCCTCACAATACTACAGAGTAATAAAGCTGTGAAAGCAACAACTGCAGTTTTTCGACGTTATTGTGCAAATGGTAACGTCAAACCAACAGATGTAAGTGTTTTAAAGCTGGTAAACTATGTAATATCTACTGTACCAAAATGTATTTTCCCAAAATGTCTACTGTAGTAAAATAGTGGCCTAATTATAGTATCTTTTTGTATAGTTACTGTAGTTACTCGGCTTACGATATGTTTTCTAAGCGTAGGTGCCTAATTGTTGGTTTAGGTTTTTCTCACCTCGGTTTTTGGAATGGTAATTTCTTTCTGATTGCGCCTTTTCCTGATCATAGCCAACTTGTACCTTTTTATAAAGAGTTTAATAAAATAAATAAATTAGATGAGCTGTTTGAAAGAAAATATAACAATAATTTTAAACTGTTAAAATAGCCAACACTTTATAACTGATTAATCAAACTTTTATACAGTTGACATTATGGGAATAGACATTTTTGCACAGTTGACACTATGAGAAAATATGTCAAAATAACTAATAAGAAGCAACTTGTGGCAACTTAATTAAGTTAAATGGTTATTTCTGTTGTAAGGGTATGTTTACCCCACCCGCTTTTGGGGCACATTTATCAGACATCAGGGTCAGAATAAAGCCATTTAAAGAACCTAGTCATTTAGCCTCATAACTAATTAAAGTCAAAATGCTGTTTTCTAAGCATCATATCAATAATGATTGACAGTGAAGGAAACAGTTGTACCCCATCCTCATATTTTCATCCAAATTTGACCAATTTTGTATGGTTTTCAGGCCCTGGAAAAGTTTTGATGTTTAGCCATTATAAAATGGCATGAAACATTCTATTTGTATCTATTCTCTTCTGATATAATCATTTTGAGTCCAAAACCAAGTAAAAGCATGTTGTGGTGGCTAATTTTATGTATACAGCCATTTTCAAGAAAATCGGCCGCCATCTCGTGGCCATCTTGGATCTCTCCGACCGAGAAATCCAAGCCGATCACCCTCGGTTTTCTTGCACCTCAGATATGTCTCTAACCATTTACGGAAAAATTTTCTCTGGACCTCTCGTGCACACGAATGACCCCTCAGGGACTGTATTGATAGACATGTTGTAAAACCCAGCAATGCACTGTTCAGTTGGCCATATAAAACAAGTAGCCCAAGGGCAACGATCGCTCACCTGAGAGTCAACAAGTACAGTCACTGGACAAAGTGTTTTTTTCCATATATGGGTATGACGGTCATCTTGGTCAAGTTTCAGGCCTATGGCTGCAATGGTTTCCATAGGATTATTGGTCCTGTAAATGCTTACCCGAGACCTAGTTGTCACTTTTCCCCATGTTTCCATGTTTGCCTGTTTCCAAAATCGACCTTTACCTACATAAATCACATACCTTCATCTACTCTATCAATTGTTTGCATCTATCACTTTTCATTCTCAGGCTGCAATAGTTTTCAAAAAAAAAAATATTATTTTAAAAGCAGATGGGCCCCTGGGGTCCATTTTTTTCAGAATCATTAAATTTCAGTCCTACTGGCCATTTCCTGCAAGACTTTCACTTAAAATGACATTTTAAAAGTTTTTCCTATTCAAATGCATTGACGACCTATGTTGACCTTGCCATAAAATAGGTCAAGGTCACCACAGGGTCATGTTTTATTTATACGTTGTAGTACTTGAGTCATCCATACTTCATGCAAAGTTTCGTTGAAATCGGTTCACCGGTTCTGGAGAAGAAGATATCTTAATGGTTTTTACCATATATGGGCATGGTGGCCATCTTGGTCATGTGACCTGGATTATTTATATACACATTGGTTCCCACTTCCTATAGATGCTTCATATAAAATCTGGCTTTGATTGGCCATGTGGTTTCAGAGAAAAAAATCTTTGAAAAGTGTGTATGGACGACAGACCGGCCAAGGTCAAGAGATGACCTTGACCTAAATTAATCATACACCTTCATGTAATCCATTAGTTGTTTGAATCTACCACTTTTCAGATCTCAGGCTGCAATAGTTTTTAAAAAATAGCTAATTTCCACTTTTCCCATTATAAGTCTATGGAAACTTAAAGTTACCATAGCAGCCAGAGTTCTTATATCCGACTGGAATAAAAAACATAAATTGTGTAGAGGCTACTGTCAGGAACATGTATACAAAGTACAGGATTCATCCACTTGACAGTTTCTGAGGAGAAAATTTTTGAATATTTTTTTTTTCTTTTAAATTTTGCCCTTTATGTGGCCCCAGCAACCAATCAAAATAAAGGATTAGGACAAAACTTGCAAGAAACGTCAAACACTACTCAATAAACATTTCTGCAAAAAACAAAATTCAAGTGTCTGCAATTTTAGCGGAAAAATAGCCGATTTCCACTTTTCCCATTATAAGTCTATGGAAACTTTAAGACTTTAAGTTGCCATAGCAACCAGAGTTCTTATCTGCCTGGAATAAAACAAGTTATGTAGAGGCCACTGTCGGGAACATGTATACAAAGTTTATGCTTCATCCCCTTGACAGTTTCTGAGAAGAAGATTTTTTTCGAAATTTTGCCCTATACGGGGCCCCTGCAACCAATCAAAATGAAGGATTAGGACAAAAGTCACATGAAACGTAGAGGACTACTCAATAAACATTTCTGCAAAAACAAAATTAAAATATCTCAAACAAGACAGCAAAAATAGGCAATTTTCACTTTTCTCCATTATAAGTCTATGGATAGCATAAGTTGCCATAGCAACCAGAGTTCTTATCCGATCGAAATAAAAACACAAATATTCGTTCCCCCCACCTGTAGATGCTATATGTGAAATATGAAAAGATTCGGCCTGGCAGCTTCAGAGGAGAAGTCATTTGAAAATGGTGACGACGACGACGGACGACGGACGACGCACGGACGCCGGCTCGACTACTATACTATAAGCTCACCTTGTGAGCATTCGGCTCAGGTGAGCTAATAACCCGAAATCTAATACCAGTGCTAATGCAACAGTTTGTTGTATAACGCTTATACCAATGCATTGTTGAATTTTTATAAACTAGCCAATGCCAATGCTAATTCCAGTGCTTCAAATCAGATAAAATGCTAATGGTTATGCATCACCCAACATTGTACATATAATCCAAAATTTCTCAGCAAAAAGACCCAATAGTCACTTCAGAGATAAGAAACCTTAGCGGTAATGGACAATATGGCCATTTCTAGGAGTGCTTGGTATTATATGCCTCCGTCTTACCTAGACTTTAAACAATGTTTTTTTTTTTTTTTTTTTTTTTTTTTTTTTTTTTTTTTTTTTTTTTTTTTTTTTTTCAAATATTTGTCTATGCTCTTTTGTCAAAGATGCCATTTCAAGAAAGATTGCTTTGAATATATGCAAAATTCCTATACTAAAACATGTAAAGATGTAAAAAGATGTACCGTTTAGAGTGAAAAACATCATCATCAAAATGATACCGATTATGATCGCAGTCCTCATTGCTAAAGTCTTGCTTGTCCTTGAATAATCTACAGTCTATGTTTAATGTGCTTTCATGCAATAGAAATATCCGTTGCTATTTAATCTACCTTTATATATATATTGTTTTTCATACATTTAAACGAATGTACGATAAATCTATAATCATGGTACTAAGTCTCATAACGAAAAACGGGTTGCATTGTACATTGAATACGTACGGCATGCACAGTTATCACTTATATTCCGGAAACATATGGTAATTATGATAATTTATAGAGACAGTAACATCAAATACGCTGATCAGACTGTTTTACTGCTGGATTAGACATGTCTGTGCCATTATCAAACATACATGCATTGTTATTGTTTTGTCTGCGCTGGCAGTATCCAATTTCAAATTTTTCTGCCATCTGTTAAACGTCTGTTAAACGTTTTATGGATGTAAATAGTCAGCTGATTCAGTATACATGTACACCCTAATGATGTCTTGATTTGATTGTTTTAAAGTTTGTTCTTGATTGTTTTAAAGTTTGTTTGTACTCATGTTTTCTTCCTTTTCCTTTTTAATTGCAATCCACATAGAGATTTCGTTGACTATAGTATAAACAAGGGGTTAATTGTGGGCATGAGTTCAGATGAATCACGTTGTATCCGTATATGGCTCGAAAAGCTTTATGCACAAGCAAATCAGATAGCACTACAGAGTTTACAGATTAGGTATCGATGTAGCTGTTACTGATCGCCCCTATTCGATGCCATGGTTACAGCGGACACAATCAGGGCTTTTTTCGGATTCAAATCGACATATATTTAGATACTGAATGGCAAAAGATAAGGCTACTGCTTTGAATACTGTTATATATATGATTGATTCAATAATATTGATTCTTTGTCAAACTATTACCCATTATTTATATTTAGTCAAAGGGGGGTAACCTTGATTAATATATATTTCATTATTTTTATGCTTCTAGAATTCATTGTCTAGAACTTTGTAGAAGAATGTCATTGATTATTTTTATCACTGTTATATAATTTAGAAGTATAGAAAATTCTATGAGCACCTTATAGACAATTCCAGATGAAACTGGAATGAATATTTTTTTACCATTAGATAAAAATATATTTCAACTATGTATAATACTGAGTTCTCGAAGAATCCAATGACCCTTTGTTTGGTCTTGATGGTCGTTACGGCCCTTGAATTTTCATGATTTAATAAAATTTCAACATTTATTTTCCTTACCGAGGCCCTGACCACGCTCAGAGCAAACCACTCTAGGCAGGGCAACAAATAAAAAAAAAAAAAAAAAAAAAAAAAAAAAAAAAAAAATTCTCAGGAGAATTCTAAAGAACTTTCGTTTAGTTCTTTCCTTTTCTAGACAAAAGTTTATTATATAATTCTCTAGAAACTTGGAGAATTTCCCCAGATGTATAAATACAGGTCTCAGTTCAGTCTCTGGCATGAAATCAGAAATTCAAAGTGATTTTAAAGTTTATAGTTTTGGTTGTTTCACTAGTGTTTTGGATTAGAATAACATTGTGGATTAAATATACATGTGCTCATATTCTGGATACTGGATTGAGGATACCTGTGGACTAACATTTTAGGGACAAAGATTTATTTGAACAGTATTTAATTTGTAAGTTATTTATTTACTTATTTGTTCATTTGTTGGTATGTATTTACTGCATTTATTTGTTTATTTGTTTGATTAAAAATTGTTAAGTTTAAATTACTTGATTGTTTTTCGCTGTACCTGTGTTGGCTAGTTACGCTTGATCGTAACAATACTCATTTTATTATTTTATAATGTCCAGGTATTGTATAAAACAAAAAGAAAAAATACTTTGATTTTGAAAAATACCAAATATATTTCATCTGGTGTGTTCAAAACATCGAAATTTTCACTCGTGCTGCACACTCGTGAAACTTCTGATGTTTTCAACACACTTGATGAAATATATTTGGTATTCACTTCAAAAAAGTAAATATCCTCTATAAACTGTACTATGTGTTTCGGTGAAGGTAGCTAATCTTTTGAGCTACGTGACCCTCCTTGTACCAAGGATACTTGATTTATTTTTACAGTTTGGGGTGCGGACGATTGATCGTAAAATGGCCAGACATTTTTCACATAACATACTGGTGTAAACAATTGAACAGCTGACTCATTGATATTTGAGCCGCCTCATGGGAAAACCAACAATCTGCAACCAACAATAGGCGAAAACAAAGGCGCAGATCAGCTTAGCGGTAACCGCGAAGCTGATCAGCGCCTTTGTTTTCGCTACTCGGATAGTCCAATCCCTCTTCTACTTAAATCCGAAATTTCAAGCTTATAGCTCTTTTCTGTGCTTGTACAGGTTGGTTTGTGTCGGACCTGTTCGGAAACCACATTGTTGGTTTTCCCACGAGGCGGCTCATATTTTGTGATACCGACGTAGAACACACCCTTTGCTTAGATATTATTGCTAGTTTAATTGTCAGTTTCAAGATAACATTTCAAGCGCACGTAATTAACTGGAAACATAGCTGGCGACATATGTTGCGACGTAAACAAGATGTGGAATGATAAAATTTATTATCACGGGCCCGACTCTGTAACTGAGCGACGCCAATAAATGACTTTACGTATCAATCCCAAGTCAAAACCAGAGGACCAATGATATTGTAAACGCTCACCTGAGACCTGAGACCTGAGATATATAGCAATAAACGTGTTTGACTAGAATGATAATGTACATGTATATATCCCCAGGGCAGGGTCAGAGCAACCTCTGGAGTAAATTTCTTTTTTAAATCATAAAGATTCAGTCCATTTGCCAATTTACTGCAAGTTTTGCCCTCCAAATGACATTGTAACAATTTTCCCCATTCAAATGCGTGGACAACCTAAGTTGACCATACCGTAGAAAGGTCAAGGTCATCCCAAGGTCATGATTTGTACAAACTTTGAAGAGCTTCATTGCCTGATGCTTCATGCCAAGTTTCAAAATCATAGGCCCTCTGGTTCTGGAGAAGAAGATTTTTAAAGATTTTTGCTATTTATAGCCATGGCGGCCATCTTAGTCATGTGACCTTGAACATTTATACAAACTTTCATTCACTCTTCCTAAGAATGCTCCAGAGAAAGTTTGGCTTTGATTGGCCAAGCGGTTTCAGAGAAGAAGATGTTTGAATATTATGCCCGGGACAGGGGCAGACAACCCTCTGGGCCCAAAATATTTTCATAAACATGAATATTATGTCCATTTGCTCATTTCTAGCAAGTTTTTTGCCATTAAATGACATTTTCCTTTTTTTCCAATTCAAATGCATGGGCGGCCTAAGTTGACCTTACTGTAAAAAGGACAAGGTCATCCCAGGGTCATGATTTATACAAATTTTGTAGAGCTTGATTGCCTGATGCTTCATGCCAAGTTTCAAAATCAAAGGCCTACTGGTTTTGGAGAAGAAGATTTTTAAAGGTTTTTGCTATTTATAGCCATGGTGGCCATCTTGGTCATGTGACCTGAACCATTTATATAAACTGTTTTCCCTCTTCCTAAGGATGCTCCACATGAAGTTTGGCTTCGATTGGCCAAGCCCTTTCAGAGGAGATGTTTCAATATTATGGAAATATACATGTATATAACCCCGGGGCAGGGGCAGACAACCCCCAGGGGCCAAAATTTTCCATATACATTAATTTTCTGTCTATTTGCATATTCCCAGTAAGTTTTACCCATTTAATAGTATTTTACCATCTTTCCCCTTCAAATGCATTGGCGACCTAAGTTGACCTTGCAGTAAAATAGGTCAAGGTCATCCCAGGGTCATGATTTATATAAACTTTGTAGAGCTTCTCATCCTGATGCTTCATGCCAACTTTCAAAATCGTAGGCCTTCTGGTTCTGGAGAAGAAAAGAAGATTTTTTTAAAGATTTTTGCTATTTATAGCCATGGCGTCCATCTTGGTCATGTGACCTAGACCATTTATATAAACTTTCGTTCCCCCTTCCTAAGGATGCTCCACATGAAGTTTGGCTTTGATTGGCCAAACGGTTTCAGAGGAGAACTTGTGGACGGACGTCGACAGACGACGGACGGACGACGGAGCATGGCCATCCTATAAGCTCACCTTGTGAGCCTTCGGCTCAGGTGAGCTAATGAAAAATGGGTGGTGTTGCTTTTTCTTTTGGCTATTGCTTTTTCAAAATTGAAGATACAAACACAAAAAAGAACTTAAAGGACAAATCTTGAAATTTTCTCATTATCAAAAGGGTCTACATGCACTCGTATACACAAATTGTTGTTAAATGCGAAGGCTCACTTGCAATTATGATACCTACGTCGAACATACCATTTACTTAGATAAAGTGAGCGTTTCATAAACTGCTGTATATGTACACTCAATACTTTGCATGCTTGCCTGATTAAGCAGTTTTTAGGTAACGGTATATCCAGAGTATTTCTTGTCACAGACTTAGATCAGACTGTATGATATATATTTTAAATATGACACTATTTGAATCTTTGCTCTTCAGTAAATGTTATGTTTTCATTGTCATCGCTATATACATGTATGTAATGTATGAATGACTTCAAACGTTGGAAAATATTTAATGCTAATAAAATCATTTGTATTGTATTGTATTGTATTGTATTGTATTGTATTGTGTTGTAAATGCACATATGTTCACGTAATGTAAGATAACATTGTTTTAATATCAATGCATTGTCTGACTAATTGCTTGAAAGTCTGTTTATTTTCCTAATGGTTTGGCAGATTAACTATGAAACGATAAGTCTACTTATATTATAAATTAATGAGGCAAAAGCGAATAAATTTTAGGATATAGCTTTCATATTGCCATTGTTTGAGCGAAACATGATTGGTATTATATTTGGAGCTTGCGGGCATGAACGATTTCTTCCTATACTTAAGCAATCTCAATATTCACGTCCGCGTATTGTTTTGTTTCTTCAGGCCAAACTTTGAGAAACTTGGTTTACAAAAAGTCTGGAGATTGGGATGTCGTGAAAAAGAAAAAAAGTAGGCAATGATCATGAAATGGCGCAATCAGAAAGAAATTCCCACTCCAAAAACCGAGGTGGGATAAACTAAATCAACACTCAGGTACTTATACTGAGAAAACATATCGAAAGCCGAGTTAACAGCTATATATTTCCCAATAGGCGGCTACTCAGTTACCTAGACTTGACTTTAATATGAAAGTATACATAGGCGCAAACGGTACAAATATGTAACACCAAAACATAAAACAATTAGAACAACCACAGTAGTATTGCCTTGAAAATTACTGCGGAGGTGCGTTAGATAGTGACAGGCGCCTAACTTGACCATCAGTTTCTGCAGTGGTTCACAAGCTTAAGTTAGTTGTTCGGTCCACGTGGTGAATCTCTAACTAGTCAATGAATCACCAAGGAAACACAAATAAAAATATGATAACCACCAAGATGAATAAAAAATGAGGACTCACAGATACAATAAGTTGTCCGGCGATGGAGATCCATGTGCGCCAAACAACTTATTGTAAAACTTGGGCAAACTAAAAGACCAGTTGAATCCCGGTGGGACAAGCAACAGACTAAAAAGCTCCGGACCCAGCCAACTAAAGTGAATATTTTTAAGTCGGGGCCATTATATAGTCTGACTGGTGTAAAATCCCAGAAGTACTTTTGCCAAGGATTTATTACTTATATGTTTTGGTGTTGAGTTTTGAACTGTTTATACACATTTTGTGCGTATTCGTATTTAATTTACGTCAATGGTACTTAGTAGCCTAAGTTTGGACTTGATTATCCCTTGCTCAATCAGATTTCGAAAAAGCAAAAGAATTTAATGGTCAGTTCACAGATGTATTCACTAAAACGGTACATGACCAAGTCCCACTTCTGGATGGGTCGGCCCCATTCATGGACGAAATTATTATGACAAAAGAAGAAGTAACAAAATTCCTTAAGGGTCTGAACTAAAGCCTTAGGACCTGATGAGCTCCATCCTAGGTTCCTTAAGGAATTGGCAACATATTTAGGACCGGTTTAAACACACCTCTTCCAGCAATCAATTGATACGAGTGAATTCCCCAAGGAATGGTCGTTTGCTAACATTTGTCCACTTTTCAAGGAAAATGGCAGGTCACTTGCTTGTAATTACCGCCCAGTTTCTTTGACTTAATTTTTTATCGTATTCCTTGCAAACTTCTAGAGCATATTGTATATTCAAACATCATGGGTCATCTTGATGAACATAATCTTTTGTCGGACAAACAGCATGCATCCAGGATCTGGCATAGTTGTGAAACACAGCTTACTACAGTCGTAAATGATTGGGCAAACATCTTGGACAACAAGGGTTAGGTTGACAGTTGTATTTTGGACTTTGAAAAAGCGCTTGACACCCCTCCACACGAACTTTTTAAAAACATATTGCTTAGTTGTGAAATAGGTGAATGGATTAATGCTTTTTATGCTTCAGGCAGGAAAGGGAAGTAGTTAATGGTGTTAAATCTGACTGGGCCCCTGTTGTGTCTGGTGTCCCACAGGGCACCGTTTTCGGTCCCTTGTTCGACTCTCAAATCAGGTTTTTTGCTTATGACTGTGTTTGTTACCGTGAAATCAAAACAATAGAAGATACATTGAAACTTCAGAAGGAAAGGACATTGACCTTTTAGGGAGCTGGGCCAGAAAATGGGGCATGAGATTTCAACCTGTCAAATGCAGCATGATGCAGCTGACAAATAAACGGGTAAATAAAATTGTCAATAACAAATGACTTGAAAACCTATATCATAAATATCTGTACGAAGGCCAACAGAACATTTGAATTCTTGATGAGAAACTTATCTGCTTGCCCCAAAGATGTTCAAGAAGCAGCTTACAAAGGACTGGTGCGCCCAGTCCTGGAATCTGGAAGTTCAGTTTGGGATCCTCATAGTAAAGGCCTGCAGGAGGAATTGGAGAAGGTACAGAGTAGTGCCGCCAGATTTGTAACTAGGAATTATACTTTCGAGAGAGGTAGTATGGCTCAAGTGGGAATCTCTCAAGAAAAGGAGAATCGACTTATATTGCTATAAAAAGGTCTGAAGGGTAAATAAAAATAAAGAAAGGGGATGGACCATACCGCGGTTTCGGCTTCTTAAGCCACTTCAGTGACCCTATAGATTTGGCAACATTGAGCCAAAGAGAATTACTGTAATTTTGCAATTTTCAACAGGGGATACAATGACAAGTATAATCCAAATGGGCCCAAGTACATTAAATGTTGGTTAGGAAATGAATCTTAACCGATAATAATTTTCTGATTTCTCAGAATACCTTCGCTGATCTCAAAGGTTCAAAAGGAAAATATAATCTGCACTATGGATGATGTACAAGGAGACGTTTTTAGGGCCGCCACACGGCCCAACACCAGCTGCAGTAATAGCAAATAAAAATAAAACTGAGACCCTCTAAGAGCAGTGAACATATTAATGAGAAAGGTGATGGACCATACTGCGGTTTCGGCTACTTAAGCCTCTTCAGTGACCCTATAGATTTGGCAGCATGGACCCAAAGAGAATTACTGTAATTTTGCAATTTTCAACAGGGGAGTCGATACAATGAATAGTATAATCTAAATGGGTCCAAATACATTAAATGTTGGTTAGAAAATGAATCTAAAGCCAGAATGCCTACAGATGACCTTATCCCAAAGACTAGGCGTTGTAGAAATAATCACTCCATGGCATTTCGGATACCATCTGCTAGTATAGAGGCCTATAAATGCAGTTTCTTTCCTCAGACTATCAGGGACTGGAATGACCTCCCAGACTCTCTGTTTGCAACCGCTGAAATGCCACATGATTGTGTATCCAAGTTCGCTTCGCTTGTGCATTCTAAGGACAAATTTCTATCTATCCCCATTTCATCCCCCTCGTGAAATATTGTCAGATTCAGATTCAGATTCAGCCCCCTTTCGGTAAAATGCCGCTCACACGGCTTATCATATATTCTCTTCGTATAAGTACATTTACATTTTCGTGAGTATGGTTGTTTCCAACCTGGGTTTTTCGGAGGGACTTTTGTGCTGATTGTACCACTTCCTTACCATTGGTTAGCTTTAACATTATTTATGTTTCTAAACAAATCTCTGAAGAGCGGTATGCCGGCAAACAAAAAGGTACAAGTTCCCACTCCGAAAACCGAGGTGGGAAAAAACTTAATTAACAATCAGGTTCTTATACCATGAAAACATGTACGCCGAATGAGCAGCTATTTTCCCAATAGGTTGCCACTCAGTTACCTAAACTAACATGCTTAAGGCGCCAACAGCACAAAAAAAAAAATAAAAAAAAATAAAATAAAATAAAAAAAAAAATAAACACCACGACATAAAACAATAAGAACCACCACAGAAGTATCGCCTTGGAACCATCAGTAATATAAAATTACTGGCGGGCTTAAACCGTTTTAAACGTACCTAACCTAACCCTTCAGTAGCTGTAACTTGTACTGAACAAATAAGGTTATGACTTTATTTACATACTTCATGTACCAGATTAATAATTGTTTTCCGATGACCTTAATTAAACACGAATTTGATGCATATTGAAGGTAAATGAACTTTCTCACTAAAAAGGTCGACTAAAGTTAACACATATACTACTCAAAAAAGGCGGTTTCGTATCCAATTGTAAAACCAAAAAATAAGATAATTGAGCCGCCTCGCGGGAAAACCAACAATATGCACAGGCGAAAGCAAAGACGCAGATCAGCTTCGCGGTAACGAAGCTGATCAGCGCCTTTGTTTTCGCTACTCGGATTGTACAATTCCTCTTCTGCTTAACTCCAAAATTTCAAGCTTCTAGCTCATTTCTGTGCTTGTACAGGTCGGTTTGTGTCGTACCTGTTCGGAAACCACATTGTTGGTTTTCCCACGAGGCGGCTCATATAGTTGTTATTTCATCAATGAATGAAGACATGCGGAAATCTGTAAAATTAGAAGATATTCCGGTGATGAATTTCGGGAAATACATGATTGAAAAGATGAAAAACTACTCTAGTGAATATGCAATAGTGAGTAGATAAAATCATCTATATAATCTCTTTAACCTCTTGTATAAAACTATATCTGTATTCGTCGAGAATAAAGAATAGTTTATTTGATGATACTGCACAACGTATATTCTGACACTGTTAAGAGTAGAATTAGCACCTTCTCTTAATATTAGCTTTACTTGGGCACATGAATTCTGACATGGTTCTGATGAATCTACACTTCAGCAAGGAGTTCACAACAGTGACCGTCGTATAGTATATTTTGATTAGGGATGTCAACCGGTTCCGAACGTTCGGACTTCGGATCCCGTACCGAAGTTCGGATCCAAATTTTAGCATCCGGACGTTCGCTAAAATAGCATGTCCAGTAATTAGGTCAATTTCCATTAATATATGACAAAAATACACAATATCTTCTTAGCAGAATAGGAAACAAGGTATTTTTATACGAATTTCTAAACATGTAGTGTCAAAGGTCTCTGATGTGTAACAGATTAGACAAGGGGAAGCGATAATGAACAAAGAAAGGATTAAAGATGATAATTGGTCTCTTTTGTTTTCTTTTTAAAACATATGATTCACACTTTACTTAATCAAGTTTTAAAAATAATAACTACACAGACCAGCCAAACAACATGTCAGATGACTGACAAAAATCAAAAAGGCGGATTCTTTAGCTGTCCCATCAATGCAAAGAAGAAACAAATTCAGAATACGAATAGATTTTCTACATGTGGGCCGCCTCATGGGAAAACCAACAATCTGCATAGGCGAAAACAAAGACGCAGATCAGCTTCGCGGTAACCGCGAAGCTGATCATCGCCTTTGTTTTCGCTACTCGGGTAGTAGACTTCCTCTTCAACTTAACACTTTCACTGCCACGCCTCTCAAAAAATCAATATCTCACTGCCAAGCATGTATTTATTTTATTGTTTTTATTGATTTATTAATCAATTTATTAATTATTATATTTTAAGATATATGCGCATATCATATATCACTAAAAAGGGCTTTTTACGCTGAAAAATCTGTTACACAATACATTTACCTCCCTTTAATACGTTTTTCTATAACCCGGGACATACCGGTATACCCGTAAAACGACTACAGTCGTCGGTGGCAGTGAACGGTAAAAACGACTACAGTCGTCGGCGGCAGTGAATGAGTTAAATCCGAAATTTCAAGCTTCTAGCTCTTGTCTGTGCTTGTACAGGCCGGTTTGTGTCGGACCTGTTCGGAAACCACATTGTTGGTTTTCCCACGAGGCGGCTCATGTATAATGTGACGAAATTGAATTTGTTTGCTGACGCGCCAGTTCGACAAAATGGGAACTCGGTGAATGTTCGTGAATTTTTGATAATGGCATAATTTATTTTTGCATTATAGAGTTAGTTTTGAGTAATGCTGTTTTAGCGTGATGTTTGTCACTTTTGTGAATGTAAATGAATTTTCCTAAATTGCACGGCGTTTCGTTTCTGCGTCACATCAACGGAAACAACGCCAAGCTCAGTAACACTTGATTATAAATGTTCTTTCAAAGGAGCACTCAATTAACACACAATGTGCATGTAATATTATGACCTGATCCGAAAAATATGCGAACGTTCGAACCATCCGGATGTTTGTTTCCGAACGTCCGAACCTTAAATCTGACACCGAATGACATCCCTAATTTTGATATCAAAGCAGGTCTTTTGATTAAATAATAGTTTATAATAGATTATAGGAAATGCCTATTGTAGTCACTGTTGGAAACGATCGTTATATAGTATGTATTGTTTTAAAATATTTGTTCTATTTACGATCACAGGTTAATGGCGGAACAGGCGAAGGTTATATCTATGATGAAGTCATACTAAGAACACAGAGGCTTGCAGTAGGGCTACAGAATATTGGTGTACAACAGGGAGATGTTATATGTATTTTTGCTCCGAATAACTTGGATTAACTTGTAACTTTTTATGCAACGGCACTCATCAATGCAGTCTTTCAGCCAGTGAACCCGCTTTCGACAAAATGTTCGTGCCTGTACATGTAGATTATTGTATTTTATGGTATTGTGGTCACTTCCTAGATATAACTAGTTATTACAGGATGTAAAGAGTTTCCATGACACATCGTCTTTCGGTGTCAGAGTGTTTTATCAGATGAAAAACAACTGTGTATACATTCATATCCGCAGAGATGCAAGTCTTTGTCATTAGATTTGTCACTGAAATCTTGTAATTTTAACTTTGAACATTTACAATTTGCATGCGGTTAGATCTTTCATGATGAATTTTCAATCAGTTTAAGACCTTTATTTATGTTCCCAAGTGGTTAAAAGTGAACGACCTGTTTTGTTAGGAATGAGCATAATGTGATGGCTTACATTCAGGGAAACATAAAGCAATTTAATACTTTGTTCAAGTTCGAATATTTTCTTTAAGTATAGCAGTAAACAGTATACATCAACAGGAGATTCCACGAGTGACGTACACGTATAATATATTTTGATACTTAATAAAGCAGATATAATCTATAGTGTGATATACCTGAATCGAATTTTGGAGAATACCCATTGTCGTCACTGCAATATTGTATTTTGTATCTAATTTGCTTTTATTCTTGCATATACGAACATGGAAGAAATGCTACCACATTCTAGTTTTACTTAATGTGACAGCTCTTTTTCTAAATGTAGCAATGATATTGATCAAACGGTGAATAAGTTTTACTTCGGTCTGATTCAGATGACCTCCACAAAGTGGCCTAGAAGAATGCAATACAAAGTATGTGTTCACTGTTCCTGAGCATGTCAATAAAGTTCAAGAAGCTGTCCATTGTCTCGGTAACATCAAGGTGAGCTTTGAAACCAAAACTATTACATTCATTTTACTAGCTGACTTTTTCCGACGACTATTCTCCAATTAAAGTTATCTGAGATAAATTTAGTTGGAGAATTTTCGAAAATCACGTTTATTCAAAAGTGTACATCTTATATGTACATGTACATTGTTTACTGAGTGTAAACCGGTAAACCGGTGATGAACATGAAAATGACTGAATATTAAATTACACATTAACGTACATTTATTTCAATAATTGCGTTTACGACATTATGGTTAACGCTGCAATTTGTACATTTAAATGATTTCTTTAAATATTATGATATAATAGGTGATTCTTATATCAAATAAATCTGAAATAGGCCCCTACTCACATGTACAAAGTAATTCGATATTTGTCTGATACGAACCCTGTGAACTCAGATCATCACTTCTGACACCAGAGTACACTTACAGGTCATCGTATTTGGACAAGCTGATTGCTTCATGCCTATTGAATCCGTCCTGGCTCCCGAGGGTGTCCGTGTCAATACTCCAGAGGCGGACTGGAAGACCACGACGGCTGCTCTGCTGTCGTCCAGTGGCACGACAGGTTTCCCTAAAGCTGTGAAGCATACACATTTTGTGTTCTCATGTCGTAAGGGATTTATGTATAGTACGATTTCACATACATGTACATGACAACACTTTCATACGACAATGAAGTTGTTCATTCATTTGTTTTCCTCATATTAAACAATAACTACATATGATGTGTGATTTATGTCCTTACAATATCTCGAATTAAAATGGTTTAGCAAATCCCAAAGTTTGATCTTGCATATTTTTAGGACATTTAGTGGTTAAATGTTAAAGTTTTGAACCAATGCAGATGTTTCAAAAAAAGATTGACAAATACAGATGTTATGCCCCACCTCCGAGAATTGTACTTGGATATGACCGGTGTTAAATAGCTTAAACTTTGATAGCAAGAAAGTTAAAAGCTAAGGCTTAGCCCTATGTAATATCCATGTCGCCAAATCCAGCCTTTCATTTGGACGATTCTGATATATTATTGTAGAGCAGCCGGTGTGGGCGATAACGATACTGTGGTCACTTTTCTGCCCATGTTCCACATCTATGGTCTCGTCGGGGTCTGTGCTTTACACCACACACAAGGCTGTAGGATAGTCTTTATGGAAAGATTCAACGCCGAAGCACATCTCAAACTGATACAGATTTATAAGGTAACGAAATTCTTTACGCACAATAGTTAAAACGAATATCTTACGGATATTGGAGTTGGTTTTATTATGTCTACACTTTACCTGGAAAATCTTGTCAAAGAATGTTAACCAGTTCTTAGTGCGCATTCTTTAGTCAGACATCACAACAAAACAGCACTGAAAAATTTCCAACGAATAATATGGAAGGCAAAAGCCGTCAAAAGTCCCATTTTTAAATGAAACAGACAAAGTAGAAATGAACTTTCATTTTCAAATAAAACAAACCGTAATAACACATAAAACGAGCGAAAATGACACAAAACAATTCCTAATGTGAACAGACCAATTCATTTCAAAATAAAAAGACAAAGTAGGAATGAACTAATTCATTTTCAAATAAAATAAACCGTTATATCACTTAAAACAAACGAAAATGACACAAAACAATTACTTACATGTATGTGAAACAGACCAATTCATTTTAAAACCAAACAATCAACTTTGCCAAATGGCACAGCTTGAAATCAAACGAAACAAACGTTTCCCAAACCAAACAATTGATTTTGAAATAAACCTATCCGGTAATAAAAAAGGTGCAGATAATGGTCAAACGAAATACCGAAAACTCGAATATTAATAAAATGGACCCGAGTCAATTCGGCCCAAAACGACTTACTTGGAAAGCGTCAAAGTCTCATTTTTAAATAAAATAGAAAAGTAATAAGTAAACAACGACCAGGAACTGGCACAATCAGAATCAAAGTCCCAACCTAAAAACCTAGGACCCTTCTGGGAATTTGGACACCCCCCCCCCCCGAGAAAATTTTCTGGATCCGCGCATGGTATACAAAGAGAACATATTATGGTAAGCCGAGAGGCCATTTACCATTTAGATGAACAAATTCATTTGCAGACAATCTTTAGAATACGCTTTCGATAAATTTAGAATATCATAAACATGTTAAAATAAACTTACCTGCTTACCTGTACGAACTAAGTTATCAACATAACCTATGTACCTGCATGCTTACCTACCCATCTACCTACCAATCAACCCGCTTTCCTTATAACATAATCCCCTACCTAGAACACTGTGTGTGTGTGTGTGTGTGTGTGTGTGTGTGTGTGTGTGTGTGTGTGTGTTGATAGGAATGAAGTGAAAGAGAAGGTAGGACGGTATGTAGAGGAAGATAGGTAGACAGATAGGGCTGGGTATACTGACGTGAAGCGATAAGTGTCTTGGTATTTTTTTATTTGTTTTTCTTTTCTTTTACTGCCACACCTCGCGCGGATAAGGAGCAGGTAGAAAGGCGGTTCATAGACCCGGTGGCGGTACTCCCACAGTAAGACAGTATGGGTATGTGCCCCCACCCCCAAAGCCCCCTTTTTTAACTTCGTCAGCTCTAAAAGACCCCTCTTATTCAAACCCATGGGCTCTAAAAGCCGCCACTTTATATAGAAATTTCGTATTCTGCTCTTTAAAGTGCCGCTCGTCGTGCGCTCGTATCAGTTTCAGTGATCAAACACAACCCAGGATTCTACGCACCTGGTTCTAATAGTATATCATTGAAGTATCTACTGTTTCAGTTCGATCAGCTCTGAAAGCATCCTTTTTTTCAGTTTGATCAGCTCTAATTGTGAACACACCCGCTTTTTCAATTCGAACTTCTCTGAAAGCACCCACTTTTACAGCTCGATTAGCTCTTAAAGCATCAGCTTTTTCTGCTGGAGCAGCTCTGAAAGCCCCACTTTTCACACAAGATGGCAAATGCATGCCAGTTTCAAATGAGAATACCCCCGGGGTCATAGGCTGGTGGATATATGTAGCTAGCTAGGCAGTAATTTTTCAGATTCAGGTATGACAAGAAAATTTAGGAGCGAAACGTCTTTGCTTTCTATTGCGGTAGTTCGTGGGGATTAACAAAATGCTTTATAATATCAAACGCGCGCTCAGTTGGAAGTGTTATTTCATTTTTTAGAATCCGGATTGTTGGATTTTTCGTATCGTTTGATATCAAGTTGTCTCATTTAACAAAGTTTGCTGTCCTGTTTTTGAAATGAACTATTGTTTCGAATCACGAATTGTTAGATGTCACTTGGGATTGTTTTGTGTAATATAACGGCTTGTTTTATATGCATTTCAGAATCAGTTGTTTCATTTGGGACACGCATGGTTTAAGCCCACCAGTAACTTTGTGTTACTGATCGTTCCAAGGCGATACTTCTGTGGTGGTTCTTTTTGTTTTATGTCTTGGTGTTTTAATTTTTTTAAGCTGTTGGCGCCTTATGTGTGTTTTCATAGTTTAAGTTAAGTTAAGGTAACTGAGTGGCCACCTATTGGGAAAATAGATGCTCATTCGGCTTACGATATGTTTCATGGTATAAGTACCTGATTGTTAGTTTGGTTTTTTCCCAACTCGGTTTTTGGAGTGGGAATCTTTTTCTGATTGCGCCTTTTCCTGATCTTTGCCTACTTGTACCTTTTTCATTTGATATTAAGTTGTCACATTTCGCGAAGTTGATTGTTATATTTTTAAATTAATTGCTCTTTTACACATTACGAATTGTTTCGTGTCATTTTCGCTTATTTTATGTGATTTACGGTTTGTTTAATTTAAAAATGAATTAGTTCATTTCTACTTTATCTGTTTCATTTAAAAAAGGGGTTTTTGACGGCTTCTGCCTTCCGTAGTATAAAGTACACATGAATGGCTTAAGTAGATTAAAAATAAAAACAGAGCCCCAGTAATTGCCTGTATGCATTGTGATTATTAAAATTATTTAAAAGCAGACGATCAATTGATTGAAATACCGAAGCAAAACCCGGTGGAAGTTTTTATAGTAAGTAAGTAAGTAAGTTTATTTACATTAAGCAATAATGCTCATGAGTAATATACATACAAGAAGCACATATAACATAATATGCATACAAAAATACTCGAGTTCAATGGTTTAACATACATACATACATACACATAGAAATAGTGTGAAAGGGAGAATGCACATGTATGTAAAACAAAGACACATAAAAAGACAAGAAAACAAGAATATCTTATTCAAATAACAATTCAAATTGTATGTGTCATGTTAACGATTCTGAGTGTATAATTCAGTTCTTATTTTAAAGGCCTTTTCAACAAACATACTAAGGTTTTTTATTTCCGTAATATTATTGCTCAACATCAATTCTTGAAGTTTTAACATGTTCGGTCGATTCCGATAATATCTTTATATATGTTTAATTCTTAAATCTATATATAACGGACATTCAAACAAGAAATGAAATTCATCTTCTACTGTGCCACAAATACGACATTTTCGATTTTCTATGGGTGTTTTATTTGGTTTTGTCCATCTTCCAACTTCAATTTCTAATCGATGAGATGATACTCTAAATTTACTTAATGCTACACGAAATTTATTTACCTTTAAATGATCTAAATACGTTTGATAGTTAAAATTCTTAAAAAGACAATAAAACCTTGCTCTATCCGAATCATCTATCCTGCTACTCCAATTCTGAACAAAATTATCTTTTAATCTTGTTTTCATATCAGACAAGAATGCATTTTTATTTCCAACCCCTTGAGCAATCCATACTTCATAATACCCCATAGACGACAATAAATCTTTAACATTAGAAGCCCAATTAACTGTGTTCGGTTTTCTCTCCAATTCTGATAGCATAAAATCATAAACATATCTAATATATTTAACATTTTCACATTCTAAAATCTTTAACCAATACTTAATTATAGATAGATGTATAGTTACCTGTAAACTCACCCTACCCAATTCACCATAAACAAACTCATTTTGTGTAACTCTTTTAACTCCTAAAAGTTTTTTACAAAATTGGAGATGTACTCGTTCTTGATTATGAAATTTAGAAAAACCCCAAACTTCAGCTCCATAACATAAAATAGGTCGAACTAGGGTGTCAAAAAGATCCAATACATGTTTGTGCGATAAATCAGTGAAATTGTAAAGGTATTGGTTAAGCTTGAAAATCGCTTTTAATGCCTGACCAGAAAGAGTTCTATGAGTTTCTTTAAATGCACCCCCTGTTGTAAAGGTTATCCCTAAATACACAAACTTTCCTACAATTTCAATATTTTCACCTTCAAATTTAAAACTGATATTTCTTTCCAAATTCCCTCCCTTTCTAAAAACCATGACTTTCGTCTTTTGAATATTAACTGTTAACTTCCATCTTTTACAATATTCGGCTAAAACATCTAAACCTTTTTGCAAATCATCACTACTCTCCACAAAAATAACAATATCATCCGCATAAAGCAGTAAAAACAATTTCAACAAACCAATATCAAAACCAGCTACTCCTTTTTGAATAAAAACATTTTCAATGTCATTTAAATACATACTAAAAAGAAAGGGAGATAAACATTCTCCTTGTCTTACACCAAGAAAACTAGAAAATTCATCACTGACTATATTATCAAATTTTACTCTGGATTTAATATTACTGTACATAGACTGTATAATATTTAATATTTTACCTCTAACCCCCATCTGTATCAATTTATACCATAACACATCTCTAACAACAAAATCAAAAGCCTTCTTAAAATCTACAAATGCTGCAAAAAGTTGCTTTTTTTCATTTAAACAATGCGATATCAAGCTATGCAATATGAAAACATTATCTATCGTACCCATTCCCTTCCTGAAACCCGCCTGAGCTTCAATATATATGTGATATTTTTCGGCCCATTTATCCAAACGCAAATTAAGAATATTTGAAAATAATTTACTTACAATGCTTAAAAGTGTGATACCTCTGTAGTTCTCTACATTATCTGTACTGCCTTTCTTATGTAATGGTACAATAAATCCATCTCCCCATGAGTCCGGAAAATAGCCTATGTCAAAAATTTTATTAAAAAGACAATATAAATATTGCATAAGATTTTCGTTCCCATATTTAATAAATTCATTTAATAACAGATCAGGTCCACTACTCTTACCATTTTTTGATAAACAAATACCTTTCATGATTTCACTTAAACTGATTTCTACATCTAATTCTTGGAACATAATATCTAATTCTCCTCTAACATATCTCTCATTATAATAAATAATATCATCATCAGCTTGAAAAAATCTATCTTCAGGATCATTTATTGCTTTAAAATAGTCTGCAAACTGTTGCGCGGTAACACTTTTAGAAGAGCTAGATGGACATAAATTTTTAAATAATTTCCAATAATTTTTGGCATTTTCACTCCTATAATTAACCAATTTCTCTGTTTTTGCTTTCCTAAATTCAAAACGACAACGTCGCAACACCTTTTTGTACTCAGACCTAGCATGAACCATATCTCTACGAAAGTCACAATTATCCTTATCTGATCTATAAATATCTAAATATCTATAAAATGAACTTCTTTTTTCTCTACATTCATCTGAAAACCATGGCTGTTTTGACTCATTATATGTAAAATCATCTGTGGAATGTTTTATGTTTCTTTTTATATATTATTTACTTTATTTTAGCCACGCAGCCTCCAAGTTGTACCTCCCATTATGCTAATGCTCGCAAAACATCCGATGGTATCCTAATATGACCTGTCGTCTGTCAAGAAAATTTGCTCTGGAGCCGCTCCATTGAGTGCAGAAATTGAGGGAGCTGTAAAACGAAAGTTTGGGCTCAAGGGCATAAGACAAGGTAAGCAATATTTTTCAGCAAAAGCAGGCGGGCACCTAAAAATTGTGATTCCCACTCAGCAAAGTTAATGTTTGCCTTGTTTCATACGATTCCGAGCCGTGTATATCTTTCAGATGTATGCACAAAGTCTTTAGTAGAAATACGAATGACTCTACATTTGCAAACGATGCCATCTTTTGAATTTCAGTGCCTCCGCGTCATTCAATCTTTTACAAGATAGTTTTGCAAAATGATCCACTCAGTTACACGTACTGATAATTATCTATATGCGTGCTTTTTGCTCTTTTACGGTTTTCCTGTCATATTTTTATGCTTTTAGCTTACGGTGCGACAGAGTTAGGTCTGTCAACCTTTGGCCGGGCAGATGATTGCCGTTCTAAATCGGTTGGAAAACCTTTAGATCTGACGGAAATAAAGGTAACGTTTTAACACTGCCCAGCAGCAACGGACTGCTCACAACAACTAAAAAGACACTTGACTCTTTTCTGTACATCGCAATGTAGAAATAGAAGCTACCCTAATTTTGATCCACATTTAGACACATTTCAAAAATATTTCGACTGTTTGCTCCTTTCAAATAATTTGAAAAGTTCCTTGAAGGTTTTGGTATTAAGAATTGCCAAGCTGAAGTCCATGAAAATTGTTTTTAATCTTTTTAAATATGTTTTCTTGCGTGTTGCAAGTAGGTATTCACTATATATAAACTATTGGTAAGGGTTTCTAACCTTCCTTGAGCCAATGTACATTTGTGTATTTTTGGTCCAAGAAAAAGTCATTAGAATTTTCATGGCTTGTCAGGGAAATATCCGTAGCCGTTAATGAGTTATTCAACAATAAAAACCGGAAGTTCAAAAACATTCAAAGAATTCAACGAAAGATGAAATAAAATCTTATAATCACTTCTGATGTCCCTAAAAATAAAAGGTGGCTCGACAAATTGATTATAATGATGGGCGATTTCATTCGACATTAATGAATTAATGACCAAGTTGGACTTCCACTGGCTCACAAAAAGGTACAAGTAGGCAAAGATCAGGAAAAGCACGGTGAGGAAACTACTTAGACGGAGCCACTGGCTCTCTTAAGGAAATCTTGTGTGGGTTTTCCGGTCACGTGCGGCGCCGTCAATCTCGACTGTTTCGTTGGACACGAAAACGTAAGTTTTCCATTTATTGTCAAAATTTGATTTTTTACTGAACACTAGCGAGAAAAGGGGAATTCTATGAGGGACCTATGACTTTCAACTTACTTCCTTGTCTAATGCAAGTTCCAAGTCGGCGCGGTTTTGTCTGGATCCCTTTTGCCGTGAGCAACAGCGAGGTAAACAAAGGTCATTTTCTAAAATGACCACAGGATTTCTATTGCTCTTTCTGCAGACCGTCCGAATGTATGAATTGATTATCTTATCCTTCCCCACTTACGAAAAACAAAATTTGAATCAAAATAAAAAAATGAGCAAAAAATAAACAATGGCTCCGTCCATATCGACCGGCTCTGTCTATATCGGCTGGCTCCGCTGTATGAGGATGAGTTTACTGACGATACATTTAGAAGTGACGTATACAGGTATATGCACAATTGAAACACACACACACACACACACACACACACACACACACACACACACACACACACAAAATGATATACCGAAGAAAACTATTGCGCCACTCTGGATCAACGTCGTGTTCACCCCCAGGGCAAGGTTGCAGGGGTCCATGTCATGGAATGAAAGCCAACCCTACAGGGTACCGATGGTCCAAGATCTGGAAAGTCAATTTTTGAAGGTGTTCTATTTTAACCCGTAGCCCCAACCCCGGGCAAGGACCCGGCAGGGGCCCACATCATCGAATGAAAGCCAACCCTACTGGGTACCTACGGTCCAAGTTTGGACCCACTATGATAAGTGGTAGCCAAGAAACTATACCGCAGAAAAGTCTATTTTTGAAGGTGTTCTATTTTAACCCGTAGCCCCAACCCCGGGCAAGGACCCGGCAGAGGCCCACATCATCGAATGAAAGCCAACCCTACTGGGTACCTACGGTCCAAGTTTGGACCCACTATGATAAGTGGTAGCCAAGAAACTATACCGCAGGAAAGTCCATTCTTGAAGGTGTTCTATTTTAACCCGTAGCCCCAACCCCGGGCAAGGACCCAGGGGCCCACATCATCGAATGAAAGCCAACCCTACTGGGTACCTACGGTCCAAGTTTGGACCCACTATGATAAGTGGTAGCCATAAAACTATACTGCAGGAAAGTCCATTTTTGAAGGTGTTCTATTTTAACCCGTAGCCCCAACCCCGGGCAAGGACCCGGCAGAGGCCCACATCATCGAATGAAAGCCAACCCTACTGGGTACCTACGGTCCAAGTTTGGACCCACTATGATAAGTGGTAGCCAAGAAACTGTACCGCAGGAAAGTCCATTCTTGAAGGTGTTCTATTTTAACCCGTAGCCCCAACCCCGGGCAAGGACCCGGCAGGGGCCCACATCATCGAATGAAAGCCAACCCTACTGGGTACCTACGGTCCAAGTTTGGACCCACTATGATAAGTGGAAGCCAAGAAACTATACCGCAGGAAAGTCCATTCTTGAAGGTGTTCTATTTTAACCCGTAGCCCCAACCCCGGGCAAGGACCCGGCAGGGGCCCACATCATCGAATGAAAGCCAACCCTACTGGGTACCTACGGTCCAAGTTTGGACCCACTATGATAAGTGGTAGCCATAAAACTATACTGCAGGAAAGTCCATTTTTGAAGGTGTTCTATTTTAACCCGTAGCCCCAACCCCGGGCAAGGACCCGGCAGAGGCCCACATCATCGAATGAAAGCCAACCCTACTGGGTACCTACGGTCCAAGTTTGGACCCACTATGATAAGTGGTAGCCAAGAAACTGTACCGCAGGAAAGTCCATTTTTGAAGGTGTTCTAGATTTTAACCCCTAGCCCCACCCCCGAGCAATGACTCAGAGACCCATGTCATGGAATGAAAGCCAACCCTACTGAATACGTATGATCCAAGTTTGGACTCTCTATGATAAGCAGTTGCCAAAATCTGGACTTATAAAAACCTATACCGCAGTGTGACGGGAAGTCGAGCTAAAAAGTAAGTAGGAGTGTCAACTTCAGACATACCTGCCAAACTTTTACAAAGGTCATTCCCAAATGTTGGTTTTATTCAGTTTTGCGTCCCCCAAGCTGTTGCACTGGTTTTGAGACGAATGGATCGGTAAGTGGGGCGAAAACGGGAGTACCCCGGAAAAACACCCGACACATGGCTTGTCCACATGTTGTCCACGAGTGCCTTGCACCCACAGGGTGATATGGTCGAATGATTAAGAGCACTGAAGTCAACCACTTTAACCACTCAACCACGGGGCCGCCATTTCTAAATAATAGATGGTTTGAGAAAAGCATCACCATTCCAAAACTAACTTTCAAAAAATCTCACCTTTGACTGGTAAACCCAATAGCGAAAAAATCTATCGTCGCTTTTAAAACTCATCCTCATACAGTGGAGCCAGCCGATTTAGACAGAGCCGGTCGATATGGACGGAGCCATTGTTTATTTTTTTTTTCTTAATTCTTTTTATTTTGATTCAAATTTTGTTTTCCGTGAGTGGGGAAGGATTAGATAATCAATTCATACATTCGGACGGTCTAAACATTTAGATAAGTAATATTTAGAAAGAGCAATAGAAAGCCTGTGGTCATTATAGAAAATGACCTTTGTTTACCATGCCGTTGCTCACGGCAAAAGGGATTCAGACAAAACCGCGCCGACTTGGAACTCGCAACAGACAAAGAAGTAAGTTGAAAGTCATGGGCCCCTCATAGAATCTAGTGTTCAGTATAAAATCAAATTTTGACAAGAAATGGAAAACTTACGTTTGAGAGTCCAACGAAACAGCCACGATTGACGGCGACGCACGTGACCGGAAAACCCCACACAAGATTTCCTTAACAGAGCCAGTGGCTCCGTCCGTGTAGTTTCCTCACCGTGAAAAGACGCAATCAAAAAAGATTCCCACTCCAAAAACCGAGATGGGAAAAATAAATTAACAATCAGGTACTTATACCATGAAAACATATCGTAAGCCGAATGAGCAGCTATTTTCCCAATAGGTGGCTTCTACTTTAAGATCGTAGATGTTGATACGGGTAAAGAATTGGGGACTGGTGAGGAGGGTGAAATTTGGATTCGGGGTCCGCAGGTGTGCAATGGCTACCTTAACCTACCCAATCAAACTAAGGAACTCCTATCAGATGATGGCTGGGTCAAAACAGGTGAATCATCATCATCATCATCATCATCATCATCATCATCAACAACAACAACAAGATAAACAATATCAATTATTATTATTGAATTACATTTTTACCTTTCAAATAATCTAAAATCTGTATTACGGAAATATTTTTTCGAGGTACTTTTATTGATATTTAGGACACTAATCAAATATGGCGATTGTACTTCCATTAAAATCTGGCTGAATTGTTACACATTACGAAAACTTTCCCATGCAATATACAGGGATTTTTTTCACCAGTAAAAATTGAAAATTTCATGAGAAAAATTTTGTTATTTTTCTTATTTTTGCTCAAAACATAGATTATGGGTACACGTTAGAACCGCCTCGCCGAGGCGGTTCTAACGAGTACCCACAATCTATGTTTTGGAGCAAAAATAAGAAAAATAGGTATACCCCTGCATACCCCAGTTTTACTGTATAAAAGTGGGGCTTGAGGGGGTATTCATTGCATGGACATGTTTTCCTGATGCAGGAGACATGGGGAAAGTCGACGAAGATGGTTTCCTGTATATTGTCGATCGACTGAAAGAGCTCATAAAATACAAGGGCTTTCAAGTTGCCCCCGCTACGCTGGAAGACATATTGTTACGTCACGAACCTGTTGCTGATGTAGGAGTCATTGGTGTCCCTGATGAGGAAGCTGGGGAATTACCCAGAGCGTTTGTTGTCAGGAAACCGGAACAGGAAGTGACGGAGGCTGAACTGCAGCAATTTGTGGCAGGTACTCTCTGATATTACTGTCAACTATGAAAAGGAACATCCAACCATAGACCAAAGGTTTGGCAGAAAGGAAATAAAGTATTTATTTCGCCACTATCAACCAGTTGTCCATAAAGCTTTTGAATTTGGTTCAAGCATAAGAAAAGTTGTAAATGAGAAAATTATCAGTACATTGTAGGCATTGTTGGACGGTCTACGAGAAAACCAGAGCTACCGAAGATATTGGACATTTTCTGCCTTCAGGTTGTTATGCATCAATGCAAACCAAATGCAGGAGTTGTTGATGTGCTCTCAAATTTATTTTGTTTTCAGAACTGGTAGCACCTCACATGAAACTGCGGGGCGGGGTAGAGTTCGTGACAGGACTACCACGGAGTCCGTCGGGAAAAATCTTGAGAAAAGTTTTACGACAGAGACCTGAGTCGTCATTGAAAATAAGCAACTCCACGGAAAAATAAAGCTAACTACATGTATTAAAAAAAAAAAAAAAAACAACAAAAAAAACTTGACGTTGATTCTCTGCCGCAAAATATCTGTAAAACGAATATGTGTGCTGATTTGTGCCTCCTGGTAAAACTTATTACCGACTGACTTCTTTTTAACCGCTAAGACACCCTAAGCCTGTACAGGCAATGTGCATCCTGAAATTGCATGTCAAAACAGCCATCTAATCAGTCAAGAATACTACATGTACGAGTAATGGTATAGGCTCCTACATTCAACTGATAAATGATAAGTCAAAAGATGTTAAATCATCAATTTATGCCATTTTCAATTCATAATGCTATTAAATAAATGCGAAATTACCGAAAAGACGATGAACAGAATCAATATGGAACGTACTTTATATTTATTAGGCTATATTTTGTTATTTATATGTCACCGTATTGCATATATGCAAGTAGCCTTTGTTCATTAGACATTAACATAATTAAGAGCTTAGCTTCAGAGGGAGCTAAATTAGTACCACTTTTTTTTATTCGGTTCATGGCCCGTAATGGTGCAGTATGATTCTTAGATCAAACTCGAAGGTACATATTGCTTCGAGGATCAAAGGACTGTCATAATGAAGTGATTATCACATCCCTGCAGAGGTTACTAAAGAGGCCCCTAAAGGATGATACATATAGTACCATCTCGAAGCAATATTTTTCTTCGAGGTACCATTGTTTATTTATTTTATTGTCCCTGATAACCTGTACAATAAAACTGCCTCCCTCTGCAATCAATATTGATTTATCCTGGCTTGGCCTTACCTTCTTTTGAGTCATTGACAGACCACTAGGTTTTCTAGTGTCCTGTCTCTTATAATTGATCAGCTAATGGGAATACATTGTCTTTAAGATATTTTGAGTAGTTTAACCTTTGTTATTTCTTTTCTCGGTTTCCTATTTTTTTTTTTTTTTTTTTTTTTTTTTTTTTTTTTTTTTAATAAATAGATCTAGTAGAGATTTTAAGTTTGCACGAAATTTTCTCAGATGAAAATCTGCATCGAGTTCTGAGGCATCGAGTTGTTTTTTATTATTACCTTATGACTGCAATGTTAATCATGGGGAGTTATTTTTCATAACTTACTGCACGGGCAGTATAGAAAATACTTTCACACAAGTCTGGAGGTAAGGAAAGTATTTTCACACCTGTCTGGAGGTAAGGAAAGTGACTTTCATTACCCTCAGACAAGTAGTGAAAGTGACATTCCTACTTTCCGACGGATAAAAGCTCCACTAAAGCGTGGCCATGCCATTTCGACTCGGACTTCCATCCCAATGTAACTGCTTTGAAATCCTTGTTTGAGTAGTACTGAATTAAGAATTTGCCCAGTGCGCATGAATTTCGATTGCAGTGCACTAATCGGACTGGGCAGTTGCATTGAGATGAGTGTCTTCTCGAGTTGGAAGTTGGTTTCTGATTCTCGTATTAATGTTAGTGTGTTATTGTTATAAAAATGCAAGAACAATGAATGAGAAACCAATTTCACACATTTTTGAATTGCTTATATCAGAAATGACCAACTGTATCCCTTAAATACAGCTGGGCATTTGTACACTGGTCCCCTAAATTACTATTTTTTATTTTTCATAAATTTAATAAATTCCTATTTACATTAAAAACCGGTGGAGTGTAAACAGCCCCACACGGCCGACACCTTTGAGAAAAAAAAAATACATTTTTTGCGCCTTACAAAGACCTATAAGATATACACCGAGATCGTAAAAATTAAGAAGGAAATGCTAAAGACCTAGATAGAATTAACTTGCTTACATTGATTAAAGGAAAGAGAAAACAGAAATGGATAGATAATGACCTTTATATTGAATTGAACCCTTAGATGTATACAATGTCGATACATCATTTAACAATATGAAATTGAAAATGCGTTTTTACAAACTTAGCCCTTAAAAGGTGTCGTAATTGCAGGTTAGTAAAGAGAAGACTTACTGCAAATTATTTAAATAAAGAAAGTACAATGTAAAATCTTTAACCTTACAAATTTAGAAAACTGGTATATTGGGCGGGGGGTTTCTGTCCTTCATAGGCGACCTGGCCAAAGCCACGAGCATCGTACAACCGTGTTGTCCGAGGCACGAGGCAATGGCGAGGACACCCAAAACCAATGCAACTTTTATCAATTAAATAAGACGCCAAGTACATATATATCAACGGGAAGAGTGAACGCTGTCTCGTCTGCCGCACCACTAGAAGTGACAAAGGAGCCAGTGTTCACTTGAAGGGACAGCCTGTACGACGAACGCAGAACTCGTAGATTTTAAAATAAGGTCAAAAAGTGGACATAAATGAAATGAAGCATACTTATAAAATGGAATGGTATACGGTGCTTATACATAAGACATTTATAAGAATACATACGTAAACAATAATTGATATTATCGGGTAAAATACACCGTATATAGCCGGGGTGGGACTAAGCAAATATTATAACTTATCTCTTTTTTCCATTCGGACCAGGGTAAAACAAAAACGCTCATGACGTAAGAGACCTGAAGGACATGAAACTGCACTCGCGCATCCCGTTGACGAAGGCTAAGGGTCCTTCCCCATCAGGGCGCGAGAGTGCAAGATGATATAAAGGCAGGCCTTATCAATGAAAAAAAGATTATTACATTAGAAATGTTTGCATGAAAGTCTTTCTCTACATATTATGGTTAGTACTTACAGATACAATTTCAAAATAATAAATGTACATCTGCTGCTTTCAGACGGCCAGGCCAGTCTGAAATAGAAAACTAGTTTAGAATATGTACAGGACAAACATGATCCGCACCAGAGGCCACTCCACGTAAAACCAGCAAGTCAAGCTCACGGCCTGTCTCACGGGTCTCACACAAAGTATCCTCTGGTACGGGATGACATTTTAAACACGACAAAATGAATTTACAGTATATGTACAGGAATAAGAAGTTTTTGAAATAAATCATGTTCTTTTAATATAAAATTTGGGATCTAACTGTCTATGAAACGTAATATTTTCAGTAAATAAATCTATAACACAGAATATGCCGTCACCGATACACCAGTTATCAATAAACGTATAAAAATCCATTAAGTGCCTATCAGCTAATATTCTTAATTTAATTCGAGCTAAAAATTGTGACAGCAAAGAATACCAACATATGGTTTTACTTTCATATTTAACTAAATTTCTGTTTAACCAGATAACATACCGCGATTCAGTTAACAAAATAAGACAGATTTCTGTAATACGTTTTGGCAATTTAGGTAAAATGTGAAACCTAAAAACAAGTTCCGAAAAAGTTATCTGGTTGTTTGTAATTTGGCGAATCAAAGAGAGAACTACTTTATTTAAGGGATTAACAAACTTACATTCCAAGAATAAATGGTTAATAGTTTCGATTTGAGTTTTACATAAAGTACATTGGTTTTCTTTCCTTAAACGCTTACTGAATAAATAATAGTTTATGTAGATAACTTCATGAATGACTTTCCAATAAACATCGCGAGCATGGGGATCAATACAATTTAGATACATGTTATGCCAAATATTTTTAAAATTTAGTCGAGGGAAAACAGAGATACATTTAGGCTGAATTTTATTTTTACTCAATAAGCGTTGATAAAAGTCACGTGTTTTAATACTTGAAAAAGAAACGTCAGGATATAGATCTAAAATTTTTCTAAACGTAGATATGCAAACCTGATAGAAAGGTGGAATACTATCACTGTGTGGAAACGAGTTACTAGCCAATGAAGGGTTAAAACGTCTTAGTTGTATTCCAAGCCAATATTTTGCAAAATAGGTCCACTTAGCATCATAGTTATTAACCAATTTTTGTAAATGAGATAAATACAAAGCTTCACATTTAAACTCAAAGTTTGGAACATTCAGTCCCCCATCAACAAAGCTAAGATACAAAGTACTTCGAGCAACAGGTTCATATTTAGAATTCCAAATAAATCTAAAGCTCGCTCTTTTGAAAAGTGTCAGATAATGTTTAGGAATCAAAGTTGCGGTTGAATAATACAAAATTTTCGATAAAGCAAGGGAGTTCAAAACAGTAGATTTACCTTTGAGGGAAAGGTTACGAGTCCTCCAAAGATTTAATGTTTTGTCAAATTTGTGAAAAGTTTTATTCCAAATTTCATCATAATCTGTATTCCCGAAATAATAACCAAGTACTTTGAGAGATTTTACCCAACTGATTCCAAAGGGATGGTCTGACCGAGTTTTCCACTTACCAAGAAATAACCCTTTGGATTTGTCATAATTAACCTTTGACCCAGATACTCTATTAAAAAGTTTCACCCAATGAAAATAATTTTTAATAGAAGTGTCTGTCGTCAAAATAGCCAAACTATCATCCGCATACGCAGAAATTTTCGCCTCCAAGTTTGATCCAGGCAGTTTCAGTCCTTTAATTTCATCTAAGTTTCTGATTTTATTTGCAAATGGTTCTAAACATATTACATATAAAAGCGGAGATAACGAACAACCTTGTCGAACACCGCGTTTCAAAGAGAATGGTTCTGATATAAAGTTATTAACAATTACTGAAGATGAAATATCGGTATAAAGCAATTTAATCCATTTCAAGAAGTCATCGTCAAACCCGAAGGCCTTCAAAGTGTCATATAAATAGGACCAAGATACACGATCAAATGCTTTTTCTTGATCAAGAGATATAAAACAAGCCGATAAGTTTTTCTGTTCAATGTAATCTGATATATTACGGAGAAGATGCACGTTATCAAAAATAGTACGTCCTTTGACTGCGCAAGTTTGATCCAAATGAATTATATTCGGCAAAACCTTACCAAGACGTTGTGAGATAACTTTCGAAATAATTTTATAATCAATGTTGAGAAGCGATATTGGTCTATAACATTTCATCTCATCTGATCGAGTTTCGTCTTTGCAAATGAGTGTGATATAAGACAGTTTCTGACTATCAGACAATTCACCTTTATCAAAAGCCAAGTTAATAACATTGCACAACGCATCACCAAGTATATGAAAGAATTTCAAATAAAAAGAACACGAAAGTCCATCGCTACCGGGAGATTTATGAGGCTTCATATCTTTAAGTGCAGTTAAAATTTCGTCTTTTGTTATTTTCTTTTTCAGGTATTCGTTGTCAGAAGAATCAACTTGAGGAAGGTCAGAAAGAAAGAGAGAATTTAAGGATGAGTCAACAGGTTCTTCAGAGTACAAGTTTTCATAAAAGGATTTAAAACAGGTAAGTATATCAGCAGGTGATGTATATGATTGATTATTATGAGTAATGTTTCTTATAACTTTAGATTTGGCTGAATGGGCTTCCTTTTGAAAAAAATAGCTAGTTGGATTTTCATTGTTTTCAATAATATGAGCTTTACTACGAATAATTGAACCTTTCCAAAGAGATTTCTCAATTTCTTTTACACGAGCCTTGATTTCGTCCAAAAGTTTCAAGTCCCTGTCATGCTTAAGATCCAATGAATTGTATTGTTTTCTAAGAGATTTCAATTCACCAAAAATGTGTTTGTTCTTAGATTTTGAATAATCAGTGCAAAATGTTTTAAAATTCTCTTTCATACAGTCCCACCAAGGTAAAGAAATCGAATCAGTGTACGATGTAAATTTCCAAAGAAGTTCGAAAGCTGAAACAAAGTCTGAATCATCAAGTAACGAATCGTTAAACTTCCAATATGAATTTCCAAAAGATGTACCAGTTTCAGTATTACCACCAAGATTCATAACAATGTAATCATGATCAGAACAAGAGCAAGGTATTGTATCAAAATCAATTAAGTTCTCTTTCAAAAGCGATGAAGCATAAAATCTATCGAGTCTAGTGCCAATCATTTCAAAGTTATTAACATTCTTTCTCATCCAAGTTACAGCACGTTTACGGGGATGTAAATGCCGAAAACAATCAATTAAACTAAATTTGTCCATCACAGATTTAAAAGCTTTAGAACCAACAGTCCCTTTTTCTAAATTTCCACCAAGTTTATCTAAGCTAGAATCAAAAATGAAATTAAAATCCCCACCAAGTATCAAGTTCTTCGCTCCACATAAATGTTGTGACAAGTTCTGAATAAATTCCAATCGTTCAGTTGAATTTGTCGGAAAGTAAACGTTTACAAGCCTAAAATTGGAAAAGCCAGCTACAGAAAAATCCAACCTAATTAGTCGACCAAATATGTCAGTATGGAATTTGTCAATGCAAATGTTATCATTAAAAAGGAGAATAGCAACACCACATGAGTCCGCTTTACTAAAGTTCCAAATGCATCTATTATTCAAGTTGAAGTCATGTTCAATAGATTTCGCCGATGAAATATTATTAATGTAAGTTTCTTGCAAAAGCATAATATCAATATGATTCTTAGTTGCAAAATCCTTAACCAAATGTTGTTTCAACGTGGATCTAAATCCATTTACATTCAAAGATGCTATCTTAAGATTCTTTACGATGTGTATGTGTTTACGATACTGAGGCCGAAAGGTTACTTAACGAAACTAGCAAGTACAAATGTATTCTCAAAACAACTAAGTTTTAAAAAGATCAAAGCTTGTCGTTGGAATTCCATTTTTTTAAAATAATAATAAAGTTGTAAGTCAAAAAAGTATACGTATGACAAAACCATTATGTACACAAGCAGAAATTTCGAATAGGTAAGTTTCAAACAATTAAGATTTATGGTAGACAAAGATAGTTGTTGAAAATCTAAGTTGTCACAAGTACACAGAAGTCGTATGCATATGGTCGAAATCACTGTGCGCGAAACTTTAAGTGAGTACGAAAGTATATTAATACGTCGAAGTTCTAAGTTTTCCAAATAAGGAAAAAGACATACTAAATAAAAGATAAGTATGCATATGACCGAAAATACAAGACACAATAACTCAAAAACCGAACATGTCAATTTCAACTTCACAAACACCAGTCTTTCGATAATTGAAGTATATACATGTAAGAGGTCAAATACTAGTACACTATTGCAAAGTTGCCAATTTTCCAATACAGTATAATATTGAGGTGTAAATTCAATCGAAATAAACCTAGGTATTTTATCAATGCAGGTAAACCAAAAAATTGTCACAGGTAGGTAGATATTGATTAGCCAATAAATTACAGAGCAGTATACGACCAAACGGTTATCGATTTCAAGTTGAGTGTAAAAACCTTTTACAATGACAGGTATATCAAATATTTCAAATGCACGACCTAGGTAAAAGTTAACATGAGTGAACGAAATGTTATACACGAATGAACGCGTGTTGAAGTGAAAAACGATGTTTTGTAAAAAATGTAGACATATGTACATGTGGAAAGAAAATGTATTTCTTAAACGATATGTAACATATTCAAAAACATATACAAAAAATGAACAAAAGATACAGGCAATTGATAGAATGCCAACTGCCCTATGATTAAAATCGTTATTCTGTCTCGTTGTCGGTATTACGGTCCGGGTTCGTTTACATATATCGGGGTCCTGTCCGTAAATTCTATCGGTCGCGTCCGTTAAACATTCCGTGTCGATGTCCATCCTGAATTTATTTAGGTGTCGGTGTAGGGGGGGTCAAATCACCTAACAGGGCTTTATATCCCTGAGACAAAGGCAGGTGCAGAGGGGGGTTTGGATATGGCCCAGGCCTCTGCTTGGCTGTCCTATTTGGAGTTAAGAAGTCGTCGTCATCATCACCGTCATTTTTTCGTTTCAACTGATCATTAGCCTCCATGGGCTCCTGAGTCCCAGGCGTATCTCCCGAGCCGTCCGAACCTCCGGGCCCCAAATCTTGGGGCGGGGGAGCTTCCCCCGCACCAGCAGGTGCGCCTTCAGGCGCAGGTGCTGGCGCGGAATCCGCTCCCGGCGGAGGCACAGCCGGCCCAGGAACAGCCGAGGAAACATGAGCCCCTGCACACTGTAAAAATTGTGTATCGAAATTAAACGTGTTTAATACACGTTTAAGCCTAAACATGTATAGAATAGTGTCATATTTCTAAACGCGTACCTGGTTTTGCCGTATTGCACATATCCTTTATCTAAACATGTCATGAAGCTAAACGCGTCTCTAAACCGGAAAAGGCCGAAATCGATACGTTCCTTTTCGCGCGTGGACGAACAAACAAAGAAACAAAGAGAACTCGAGCAAGAAAAAAGAGGTAAATATGCTGTTGTTTTGCAATAACCTCCTCCTAATACTGTGTTATATTTCGTGATTGAATAACATAAAGTATTATTCATCCTTTATTGATGAATTTCTTTCGGTGGTAAGCTTGATATTTGAAAAGTATTTTTAATGTAATTAGTTTTCGCGACTCATTTTTGTTGAGTGACTTTAAGTCGTGTTTATGAAGGCGTCTATTGAGTTGATTTGTGACGCTGTTGGTGTCGGTTTAAAAGCTTTCGACAACTGTAATATTTAAAGCTTGTAAAATGCACAACTTCAGCAGATGTGAAAAAATGGTGGGAAATTCTTGTCCCAGTGTCACATGAGCTAAACATGTTTCGCGCAAAACATGTTTAGCGCAAAACATGTTTAGCTCAAAACATGTGTAAAAGGTCGACATGGCTCTTTTGCTCGATGGGAAAGAATAAAAGCTGGGAATAAGGGTCGGGAGCCATTATACGACTACGAGTCAGGAGTAATTTTTGCGTATTGACGATGTGAAGCTTTTGTAAATTACAGCCAATCTCGGACGACCACCTAAGTAATTTTATGCACTTTTATTTGAAAACATGTCTGACTTCAGAAAAATATGTAAATATTAGTATTTAATCTTATGGAATTGTAAATATTCAACCCGGGACCGGGTCGGGAGTAATTTCTTGCCTCAAATTGCCGTATTCCTTATGCCATACACACATGCATGGTATATATTTGAAATCTGTACATAAGCAGATTTTTGTAGTAATTTTATATTTAATGAGGTTAAAACCATCAAAATATTGAACCATTTGGCAGCACGGGGGAAATATTCATTAATAAGTGTGAGTCCTACTGTGGACAGGATTCATTTCGTTAATGGCTTTCATATTTGGTAGCGTTGCTGTAGCATTTAATAATCATATATTTGCATAACGAATTCAAACACAAAATTTTAATAACAAAAACAAAATGATAAAAAATGAAATGGGAAAACATACAATAATTCAGGAAATATACCTCTTTACTAAAATCTGAAGAAAATAATTAGAAATTATATGTACTTCATGCAGATAATTTGTCTTAACTACTCCTGACCTGGTCCCGGGTGCACCCTCGGTTGTCTTATATGCATGTCATAGAAATAAAAATTGCATTGCATGTAGTAATAAATTGTCTGGTCTGGTGAGACTTTTTAACCTGTTTAATGTAAAGCATACATGTCAATCCTCATGCTTATTTGTTGTGGAGAGGTGAGTTCTGTTTTCAGTACAATCCTCTAACCCTGCATTTATGGCGAGGTGAGGCATTTAACAAAAATACGTCTATACATATAATCATGCTGTTCAAAATGCACAAATTGCATCATTTAATTATCAGTTTTCCAAACGCATACATGTCAATCATCATGCTTATTTGTTGTGGAGAGGTGAGTTCTGTTTTCAGTACAATCCTCTAACCCTGCATTTATGGCGAGATGAGGCATTTAACAAAAATACATCTATATATAATCATGCTGTTCACAATGCACAAATTGCATCATTTAATTATCAGTATTCCAAAAGCATACATGTCAATCCTCATGCTTATTTGTTGTGGAGAGGTGAGTTCTGTTTTCAGTACAATCCTCTAACCCTGCATTTATGGCGAGGTGAGGCATTTAACAAAAATACATCTATATATATAATCATGCTGTTCAAAATGCACAAATTGAATCATTTAATCATCAGTATTCCAAAAGCATACATGTCAATCCTCATGCTTATTTGTTGTGGAGAGGTGAGTTCTGTTTTCAGTACAATCCTCTAACCCTGCATTTATGGCGAGGTGAGGCATTTAACAAAAATACATCTATACATATAATCATGCTGTTCAAAATGCACAAATTGCATCATTTAATCATCAGTATTCCAAAAGCATACATGTCAATCCTCATGCTTATTTGTTGTGGAGAGGTGGGTTCTGTTTTCAGTACAATCCTCTAACCCTGCATTTATGGCGAGGTGAGGCATTTAACAAAAATACATCTATACATATAATCATGCTGTTCAAAATGCACAAATTGCATCATTTAATCATCAGTATTCCAAAAGCATACATGTCAATCCTCATGCTTATTTGTTGTGGAGAGGTGAGTTCTGTTTTCAGTACAATCCTCTAACCCTGCATTTATGGCGAGGTGAGGCATTTAACAAAAATACATCTATACATATAATCATGCTGTTCAAAATGCACAAATTGCATCATTTAATTATCAGTATTCTAAAAGCATACATGTCAATCCTCATGCTTATTTGTTGTGGAGAGGTGAGTTCTGTTTTCAGTACAATCCTCTAACCCTGCATTTATGGCGAGGTGAGGCATTTAACAAAAATACATCTATATATAATCATGCTGTTCAAAATGCACACATTACATCATTAAATGATTTAATTGTAAACCAGTTTTTCAAAATCAAGATCCACAACTATAATAGTGACCTAGCACTAGCAGCCTACATCTTAATTATAGTGCCTACTGCCATCAAGAATGGTTCATAAACTGTAATGTAAGATCATCAAAATTTACAAAAGGAAGCAGCATCATAAATTGCAAGTGAGACCAACAATTCAGACACAAACCCCCAGGCTGCATTCGTTTCACTACAAACTGTCGTATGTCAGTGGGTTGCCAGTATGCCACTCTTGTTTAATAGAGAATTCAGCTGATCATATGACCAGCGTTTATATGGAGTTTGGCAAATAAAACTGTTAGATGTAGATCTATGGTTTAAGCAAACAGTGATCGAAATTAGCACTAGCCCTATAGCCCGACACCAGCCAATGGGTTGTCGGGCTAGCATTTTTTCTCAGTTTTCCCTAGTACCTCTATAGGTCGGGCTAGTGCAAAACTTTATTTAAGCGACACACACAAAAGGAACTGATAATGATTTGACTTAAGAATGAGCTGTTTTGATATGTGTTTTTGTGAAAAACAGCTTTTTTCTTTGGCAATGACCCACATCATAGAATCCTATACAGGTTGTTTTTAGTCATGAAAAGAACAGTTATGGACAAGCCAAATTTTATAAAACCAGCAAAGTTTAGGGTAACTGTTACTTTTTATTATTAATGTTTTGCAGGGTGACACCATCTCTACAGCTGATCTTATTAAGCTGTTGGACTACGTCTTCAACAAATTGAAGTACTGCGTCAAAAAACGGGTCAACCGCTCATATCATACTGTTCGGTAAGTGAGTAAACCATTGATTCTAAAAAGGAAACAGTAAAGAGTTATTTTGCCGTATAAAAAAAAAACTGATATACATATACAGTACTACAATCACATTACAAAACAAACATCATCTGAGAAGTCATTCAAAAACGAGGAAATTGTCAATAATTCTATAATAGGAATTAAGCCGTCCACTGCTAAATAAATAAACGTAACTTGAATTTTCAGAATTTAACAGCTTTGAATTTACAATCAGAATGACATAAAGAGTAAATCCTGTTCAGATTGGCTACCCAAAAGCCAGCTGGGTGTAAGGCAGGATTTTTTGTCCTAGACATGTTTTGTGTTCAGATCGTCCCTAAACACTGATTCTAACACTACCAGCCTATAAAAGCAATATTAAATTTTCACGTTATTCTACGACAAGTCACTATTTTGGCAATAATAAATGTTTTTCAAAATAGTGCAGGCTTAATTTTTGTGTTCTCTTTATTTTTACCCATGACTTTTACCACTCTTTCAGGCTGGGGATGTTTCGTTAGCTACGAAAAATAAATGTGCCCCTAGGCTGGTTGTGATTATGAAAGATAACAATGAAATTTCAAACATTTCATTGTCGCTGACGGAGTTGTGGTTGAAGCAGGAGATGAACTACCCTGGGCCCTGATTATGCCGATGCTGTGTTATTATGTTTGGGATCTGGCATATCCGAAACATTACCAGATCCTGGGATTTCTGCAAACATATGTCCTTGAAGATAGGGAAGCACCTTTTTTATGTCAGGAAACTATATTAAATTCCTTAAGGAGTATGAGAAGGCCTGAATATTCTAGAGCATGAAATGGGCCATGTTAATGTGGAAAAACATAAGATGGTAGAGCACTGAGGTGATCAAGACTAGTGATTTAGAAGAAGAATGTTATATTCAGTTCAGAGTAACATTAACTTGACTATATAGCATGTGCATGATTTTTGGAAAGTGATATAGAATACAGACTTCACTTAGGGTGCGTTCACACTACAGACTTTATTCCGCAATAACTTAGTCCAGAATAACTTATTCCGGAATAAATTTGCGTTCACACTTATTAAAACTATATTCTGCATTAACTTAATCCGGAATAAGTTATTCTGGAATAAATTTGCGTTCACATTAGACCAAGAGTTATTCCGCAATAACTTGTCCTGGAATAAATTTAACTTTTGTCCTCCAAGTGTGAACGCAAATGTATTGCGGATCAAGTTATTCCAGAATAAGTTAATGCGGAATAACATTTTGTCTAGTTTGAATGCAAAGTTATTCTGCGTTATTCCGGAATAAGTTGATGCGGACTAGTGTGCACGAGTCAATCCGGACTAAGCTATTGCGGAATAAAGTCTGTAGTGTGAACACACCTTCAGTGTACCTTTTTAAAATAGATAATGAAGTAGACTGGTATAGTCGAGAAAGATCTTAAAGCTATGTTTCCAAACAAGATCAGAACAAAGGGAACAATCTGCCATCTGCTTGCCACTGAAGTGGACACAATAGCATTTAGGTCCAGTACACCCTCTGAACAGGATGTAGTGGCGTTAAATGGAATTCAGAACAGTTTTTGAGCGGACCCCATGGTCGAGTGGTTAAGGTACCACATAACACAACCACATAAGCTTGTTTAAGCGTACACAATGGGAACATGTCTTACAGTATATATAACTGTGTGGCCTTGTATTTAGTAGGAGTATGTACATGTATATTAGCAAGTCATTCAAAAAGGATCCAGGGCCAGGTCTTGAGGTTATAAAAGTCTTTTCATGCTCAACTCATATGAGCATTAAATTTTAACTGCTTGTAATGGCTGAAATTGTCAAAATTGGATGAAGTTTCATCAATATATCAGCAAAGCCCATTTTTTTATCCTGCATATAAATGTTAAAATGCCAACAATTGTTGGCATTTTAACATTTATTAGCAGGATAAATTTCATGCTCAGTTGAGTTGAGCATGTAAAATGTTTTAAAACCTTTAGGTCTCTTATTGATAACATCTGTCTGCCTTAAAGAAAGGGTTTTTCAGGGCATGATTCATGTAGAAGAACTTGAGTACATTACTATGTTGACAGAGTTATATTTTTACTCATGCTGGCAATTTCGGAAACATATAATCAATATATATGGCAAAAGACATTATATACTGTGTTCTTCTCTTGTTTTACCCACTTTTTGTCCTAGGCATGGATAAGCTTATACATGTTTAGAGAATAAACATGTTTAGTAAAATACATGTTTAGGTTCTCAACATGTAACTGTGCTAAACATGTTTAATAACTAAGCACTTTGTGAGACGTGTTTAGCTTTGATACGTGTAATGACATTAAACGCATAAAAAAAACGGGACAAGAATGGCGTATCAGAAAGTGTTTATTTTGTAAACACATTTTTTACAGTGCAGGTGCAGACACGGTCCCAGTATTAGCAGATGAGCTCCCAGACCTAGCGGCCCCTGAATAATCTTTTTTGTTGCTTGGACAGTCTTTCCTGGTGTGACCTAGCTCTCCACATTTTAGACAGAGGGGAGGTCTCCCCTGTAGCGTTATCAGGATCGAGTGACCACTAGCCAACTTAACCAAGTGTGGTATTTGCTGCTTATGAAACTCATCAGTACGTAATAAAACTTCACGTTGGCCATTGTAAGCGCAAACGTGTGCGTACGACGACTTGCACATCTGGATTTCTAGTACCTCACCATAGTCACAGAAAATAGCCTTTAATAGCCTGTCACTGTAGTAAAGCGGGAGCCAATGTATTTTGCAGCGCACGGTTTGCTCATTCATGGCAACTACACTAAACTGACATTTGCCGGTGCCTATGATCTTCAAAGCTCTAAGTTGCCTTTGGATTGTGTCGTTGGATAAATATAACAAATACGACAAGTCAGTGACACTCACTTTGTACAAGCCTTTGATGTCTTCTGGCTGTACTCCCACCTGTTCAAGGGCCCGGAAGACATCTTCATAACCCGTAGCGCTGTGACTCAATGGTGACAACTTGACTGTACGTTTCAGCTGTTCCTCGTCAATGTATTTTGACTCATCGCCAGAGAACTGAATAATCCGGGAAGATACCATTCTGAAAAAGACTAACACAAATGTTAGAGTAGTATTCTTACAATGTAAGAAAGGTTGAGGGTTTAATAACCAGACCCCAACTTACTATGGGGATTTTAGAAAGTTAGGTCCGTAGGTTTCAAACCCTGCATTTCAATCCTACACACGTTATATATACTTATTTGAAACTCAAAACGAAATGGTGCTATGGTTTACATATAACAGAAGAGATAATTTTTATTTGCTCACCCAGTCTGTTAACTGTTTTGATAAAAGTCCTATTGTTGATTAGAAAATTAGAGAAAGAAATGCTGAATATTACAAAAAAAGTATGTTTCAAAACGTTTAAAACGTACAAGGGAAGATACTCCATTCTGATCTATTTTTGACAATAGCGAAGACAGATCGTTGACAAGATTCCTCGTTTTGCACGTGCAGTGTTCGGTAAACAGTTACGTCGCGAGAAAAGAAATTTTAATGGACAGAATTTTTAGGTCATTCGCTTATGTAATATTTCGTAAAAGCTCCGAACAGATCTAAAGTAACCAGTGTTTGATTTGTCGTTGTGTAGGTCGGGCGGAAACTAAAATTTCATTCAGTCGGGTCATAAGGTAAGTTAATTACCCGCTTCGCGACAGGTGGGCATGATATTTTCCTGACCTGTCCAGCCAAAAGCATGCACCTCGAGCCCTTCGGGCTCTCGGTGCATGCTTTTGCCTGGACAGGTCAGGAAAATATCATACCCACCTGTCGCTCAGCGGGTAATTACTACTTATTTTTCACTATTAACACGCTGTATGCAGGGAATATTTGTGATCTGAAATGTGGGCCCGAGGCATCCATAATCATGATTATCCGTTGGTTAATATTTTACCATCGTATATACAATGTAGGTCATGTAGCCGGCCCGGGACTATAGGGAGTTGATTAAATTTGCTCAAGGACACAACGCGGTGACAGTGGGAATCGAACCCATGCTCTTACGATTCAGGGTCTGACGCTCTTCCTGCTAGATCCTTTTCATTGTAAAAGACTCGGTACGAAGAAAAGACCGGTCGTTCGAATATCGTGAAACTTATACAATATTGCAGTTGCTTCTATAGATTACATTTCTGCAGTTGCAGCTGTAAACAATGAGTTAACCACAACAAGAGTTTATCATCTTAATTTTATGTTAATTATATGTTTTTTGTTGATGACCAAGTGCGGGTGCGTATTTCGCTTCTATCTATCTATCTATCTATCTATCTATCTATCTATCTATCTATCTATCTTCTGATACTGAGTCGATCAATTTCTGATCATCACCTCAGGTGTGGGGTGGGTGGCTAAATTTAGAATTTAGTCAAGGGAAAAGAAAACATTTGGGGTGGACCATTAAAACTATTTACAAGATATAGATGAGAGGCATACTAAAACCTTCTCTTGCGCAAATATTAAGACCAGAATCAGAACACTACAGATCTATTGCTATTATGTGTAACAATTTTGGCATATAACCTGTTTTTTTTTTTTCTTCTTTACTGTGTGTTGGACTGATCAATTTCTCGCCAAGTTCAGAATATAAGAATCTTATATGGGGTTCTGTTCTAGATGGAAGTTTCCAACCCAAGGGATGACCGTGCTGAGTGGAACCGAGGCTCCGCCGAGGTTCCGGTCATCACGGTCATCCCGAGGGTTGGAAACTTCCATCTAGAACAGAACACCATATTAGATTCTTTTTCTTGCACAACAACCCTCAAAATCTGGTTTATTTTAAGGTTTTGCGTATTTTTTTTAGCCTGGGTGAGAACACCTGGGTGAGATGCAATTTTATCACCCAGGCAAAAAGTGTGGCAATTTCTGTCTGGTGTTCAAGAAAAATTCTTCCTTCCCTGATGGGGATCGAAACAGGTTCTCCCACATGCTGAGCACACTACCACTCTATAAAAGCCGGCTTGTATGTGCTACATACAAATACCCTGTGACATTCTCCCCCACCAAATTGGGCTTCGTCCCAGGCCATAGAGTTTATCTTAGAAAAAAAACTGAATAACTGCACGGGTCATAGGATTAATTCACATCAGGTGCCAAATGTAACCGGTGAAGAAAAATTTCCGTGATGGGGATCGAAAAGCTGGCTTGTACCCCAGTACAAGTGTGATTCATACATATACCTATACCCTGTGACATTGACATTGATCAATGTTAAAGAGTTCATGCATCTAATGGCTGAATAAATTAAGCTGTGCCTATGTGCTTTATTTGTACCCATGCAGGGTTGGGAAAATGCCGGCATTTTTTAGAAAAGTCCATGCCACTAGCATTTAATGATATATGCCAGAATAATTGGGCATTTGTTGGCATATTTTGACATTTTAAGTTTTTAACAAGTATTGTACATGTATATCGTATATCAGAGTGGACACACTTGAATTTGTAAAATACCAAAATACATGTGCAGTGACCAGAACTATAAACAAAACCTTCAAACTGAAAGTACTACATGTAGCTCAACTTTTGGTTAAAATCACATGCCTCATTTTAAAAGAAATATACCTGTCACAGTCTACTAACCCAAACCTTGATTGTTCACAGTTTTTGCCATGCTGCATCTTCCAACATTTGTCACTGGACTTTGCTGGCCGGACAATTCTCATTCCAACACTGCACCCAGGTGTAGTTTTGCACCACATTACGAAAACATGCCCATGCAATATATATAGATTTTTAAAGTTGTAAAAAATGAGAATTTTCAGTAGAAAACTTTTGATATTTTTCTTATTTTTGCTCAAAGCATAGATTGTGGGTACACGTTAGAACCGCCTCGCCGAGGCGGTTCTAACGAGTACCCACAATCTATGTTTTTGAGCAAAAATAAGAAAAATAGGTATACCCCTGTGTACCCCAGTTTTGCTATATAAAAGTGGGGTTTGAGGGGGTACACATTTCACGGACATGTTTTCCTGATGATGAATGTATTTTATGCCATTTGAACAAAGTTTCGAGAAAATACATGTGGGTCCAAATTTGCCACTACCTTCAAGTGGAGCAAACAAAAATTGCACCATATTTTATTTTTATTTTTTTTGCACCTGCATGGTTCTTGCGCACATGTGCTTTGTACAAAACTAAACACAAAAATAAATTAAACAAATGTAGCTGTTCAAATTAAAATCATTTTAACAGGTGAGTTTTGACAGGGAAAATGAGCAAACTGCAGAGAATTCCAAGAGGCGCAAGTATTCCTGTCTTGTTTTATAGACTTTATTTGCAAAATTAATTTACTATATGATTGGGTACAAAATGGTGCCATATAATCTTATTCTATTAAACAGTGTTCATGCACTACTGAATTCAAAAATTATAAATCATTGTCTATTTCATATTAAAATTTTACTTTTTCCAGTATACAAACAGTATCCATGTTTCCAATAATAGTTTTCCAGACTGCATCATGCCATCTGTACGAAACTAGTGTTAAAACTTAGAGGAAAGATAGTTTTCAAAAAAAAAAAAAAAAAAAATGATTCCAGGCATGTATGGGTTTGCTGACCAGTTACTGAAATAATGGACCGCGCTACATACTTTACAACTACCCCTCGTATGATATGACACGAAGAAATAAATTTAACTATCAGAAGAGTGTGGACTTACTTTTGTGATGTTTTGATATTCCAAACTTATATTATTGCATAAATACCCATGTCACACGATATTAACAGCCATTGATTAATGAAGAGAAAGCCATGCATTAATATTGCAATTCACACGCGCATGTGCTGTTAATACATGGCTTTTTACCGGGCGCCACGCAAAGCACGTGCTAATAATGAGAAAGGGAGCGAGCATAAAACCGAAAGCTTTCACCATGTTTACACGTAAAACCAGAGGCCTATCGGCCACGTAGCTCACCTGAGTAATGCAGAAACGCTGCGTTTGTAGATATTTGCAAAATTCAAAATAAAAAATGTCAAAGGTGTCCTAGATCTTGACCTCTAGCCCCGCCCCGGGGCATGGCCCCAAGGTCCAAAGTCATGCGCTGAATCCCAACCCTCATGGGTAACTTTTATCCTAATATGAATGATTTTTTATAAGTGGTTGCCGAGATATACACACTTTAAAAACTTTAAGTAGTTGGACAAGGACAATAAAAAACACAAACTTTGTAGAGGTTAATGTCATAAGCATGCATGTAAAGTTTCACCTTCATCCTCCTTACAGCCTTTGAGAAAATTTTTTAAATATGTTTTCATAAATTCACCCTTACGTTGCTATAGCAACCAAGATAATTATGCAATTATGACAAAAATTGCCAAAATTGTGGAGAACTAGTCAACAAACATTTACGTAAAAACAAAACTCAAATATTTCAAGCGAAATGACAGAAATTGCAATTTTCCGCTTTTCGTCTTACATGTATAAGTCAATGGAAACTTTAAGTTGCCATAGCAACCAAAGTAGTGGGACAAGGACAATAAAAAGCACAAACTTTGTTGAGGCTAATATCATAAGCATGTATGCAAAGTTTCAGCTTCACCCGCCTTACAGCTTATGAGAAGAACATATTTGAATATGTTTTCGAAAATTTACCCTTTACCTTGCAATAGCAACCAAACGAATAAAGCGATTTTGACAAAAGTTGCCTAAAACAGGGAGGACTACTCAATAAACATTTATGTAAAAATAAAATTTCAATATCCTCAATGAAACGGCAGAGATAGCAAATTTCCACTTTTTGCCTTATAAGTCAATGGAAACTTCAAGTTACCATAGCAACCAAAATAGTTGGACAAAGACAATAAAAATCACAAACTTTGAACAGGCTAATGTCATAAGCATGTATGCAAAATTTCAGCTTCATCCCCAATACGGCTTCTGAGAAGAAGATTTTTGAATATTTTTTTTTTTTCAAAAATTTACCCTTTATGTTGCTATAGCAACCAAAAGAATAAAGTGATTTTTACAAAAGTTGCCTTAAACGTGTAGGACTACTCAATAAACATTTATGTAAAAACAAAATTCAAATATCCCCAGCCTGACAACGGAAAATGTCAATTTCCACTTTTCTCCATACAAGTCAATGGAAACTTCAAGTTGCCATAGCAGAGTTCTTATCCGATCGAAATAAAAAAAAAAAAATATTCGTTCCCCCATCTGTAGATGCTATATGTGAAATATGAAAAGATTCAGCCCGGCAGCTTCAGATGAGAAGTCGTTTGAAAATGTTGACGACGACAGACGACGACGGACGGACGCCGGATCCCTATACTATAAGCTCACCTTTGAGCCTACGGCTCAGGTGTGCTAAAAATGTGAGGAGGCTGTTAAATATAGTGGACCGTTTTTTCTTTCATTTCTGCAGAATTTATGCAATAATAGCGATCATAAATGATTTTGCCATTCATTAGCATTCGCTAGGTCCCTCGGGGAGTGTTGAAAACCGAGGGCTGCCCCGCAGAACCTAGCGAATATTAATGAATGGAAAACCATGTTTGATCCCTATATTGTTAGGCTGCATCCTATAGATTAACTGTACGCCGTAGAATCAGTGAAAGACACTGTACCAGTGATTGAACACATTTTTAGGGCAAAATATGTGAGATAGTGGTAAGTATTTTGCATGTTTTTGTGTTATAAGCTTTGTTTCTGTACCATAGTTTTCAGTTGATCACTTCGGTGCATGTTCTTGTTTCAACTTATGGTCGACAAACCGCAAAAGGTGTTCGTGGGAGCTTTTGGGGGCATTTGTTTTGGACGAGAGTTGTAAAACTGTTAAAAGTCGCTGCATTTTCTCATATAGTTTTAAAATCAAACAGTTTTGAGAAAATAAAATACGCCCTACTTCGGAACGTTCAATATAAGAAAACTCTTGCAGATCCGCTTCATCGACTCCGAAATTTCGTACAATAAAGGACTGTACGTTCGAAATTCAGTGAAAGGAACTACTGTCACAGTGAAAGAGAGGTATTGTACGAAGTAAAAGCCACACAATGTTAGAGTTTCTGTGCCCAGTGATATATACAGTCGTTCAAAATTTTGTTAATTAGGATGTGAGCAATGCGAACGAGGCACTTGAAAAATGAGTAAATGTGTATTTTATCCTTACCTTATGTTGATAAACGATATATTTGAAAATGTTTTTATATAATAATCAATTTTCTTTTCTAAACTTATTTTGATTTCCTCTTTGTACCTATTAGATTAACATCACATTCTATGTATAACTGTCTTCATGAGAGGTATCCGGAGCAATAAACTTGTCTAAGAACAACCAATGCAGATGGAATCAATTAGCAAAAATTGTGATTAAGCGCCTATATTTGATTTGTTTGCATACAGTACATGCAGTGGTCATAACAGCTATTCTGGTGTGAACATTGTTCGGACAATGCTTTTTCCACGAGTTGTCATAATAGCTACGCTGGCACGAGTATGGAACGCCAAAGCTGTCTGATGGTAAAGAATAAAAACATTTGATTCATGATCGTCATTTTATCCTGCTCACATTTGATTATATGTTGTATAGTTGCACTATATTATGAGAAAAGTCCATTAAATATTGGACCAGGTCCTTTATATTATGAAAAGTTTCATTATATGATGAGTAAAAATCTTTATATTATAATATGGTAAACTTCATTACAGGTGCATTCACTTATTAATATACCCCTGCGATATTCACAAATAAATTAACAACTTTTCTTGTTTTTAAACAATCGTCACTGGCAAGAAATAGACAACTGGATGAATCTGTTTATAAAATATGTTAAGTATGTCTATAAACATTTACTCTGTGTATAAAACTTCCAGATCGTGTGATGTTGTATGCCTAAATTGATTACATAACATAAGGAGCCAAATTTTTAACAAAAATGTCGCTGATATTCGAGTTTCAAAGATTCCACAAAGAACCATGGTTAATGGTTTGTAATTTTGTTTATAAAATATGAAAGAATAGCCATTTTTGTACTAAGTCTGAAAATTTGGTGTCTTTATGAGCACTATTTACAGAGTTTCACCCTGATTAGCATTTATTGTACATTTTAGAATTTCATGATAAAGCGGTTGTTACAATATAAAAATAAGCTTGTCAGTGTTATTTTGCAAGAAAACAAATATTCTACTAGGGCGGTTATTCCACCAAAGCTTTACTAGTAGGTTCAATCATAAGATACGCATGTCTTAAAGCACTATGGAGTCACTCATGACTTTTAATTCTGCCAAAACGTGGGTTGGCATTTTATCATACAATTCATGATTATTTCCTACGCACCGAGGGACTCTAAGTGGGCTTAATTAATTGTTGGACAATGACTCACATCTCCTCTTCATGATATTAAAAACCTCGTGTATAGCAATTTAGTCACGGAAATTAACATGACAATAAAGGATGTCAAAATGGTATTTATGCAAAGCAAATGTTCTTTGTATTCATCCCTATCATTGATATTAGAGGAACGTCTGTCTTTGAATGTCCTGGTGATTTCCTTGATTTTATGTCTAAACAAGAGGATTTAAATATCATGAATATGAGCCTATGAATGAAAGTTTCTCCGTGAAAGTCCAAGTCCCGTATGATATTCTGTGCCGTGAAACAAACCATGAATTGTATGATGAAATGTCAACCCACGTTTTGGCAGAATACAAAGCCATATGTGACTCCACAGTGCCTTAGGGCATGCTTACCTCATAAAGGAATCCACTAGCAAGTTTTGTTCGTAAAACCGTCCTGGTAGAATATTAGTTTTCTAGCAAAATAACACTTACATGCTTAGTTTTATATTGTAAGAACCGTTTTACTCCGAAATTCTAAAATGCACAATAAATGAAAATCAGGGTGTAACTCTGTAAATATTACTCATAAAGACACTAAATTTTAAGTCTTAGTACAAAAATGGCTATTCTTTCATAATTTATAAACAAAATTACAAACCATTAACCGTGGTTCCTTGTGGAATCTTTGAAACTCGAATATCAGCGAATTATTTGTTAAAAATTTGGCTCAATATGTTATGTAATCAATTAAGGCATATACAATCGCAAGATCTGGAAGTTTTTTTATACAGAGTAAATATTTATAGACATATTTAACATATTATATAAACAGATTCATCCAGTTGTCATTTTCTTGCCAGTGACGATAATTCAAAAACAAGAAAAGTTGTCAATTTATTTGTGAATATCGCAGGGGTATATTGATAAGTGAACGCACCTGTATATGATGAGTAAACATCTTTATATTATGGTAGACGTACATTATATGCTGATACAACCTCATTATATTATGTATGTTTCTAATTATATCATGGGCTATTGTCTTTATATACATCAAGTTGATTATATCGCTCGATAACTTCATTATACGCGCAAACTTCATTATATGCGCAAACTTCATTATATGATGTGGATGATTTTGCGAGAAGAAGAAGTACATTGACACCGTTTAGATAGTTATTGTATACATGCCATCTATCTATCTATCTATCTATCTATCTATCTATCTATCTATCTATCATCATCATCGTCATCATTATGATCTATCATCATCAATATCGACCATCATCATCATCATCATCATCATCATCATCATCATCATCATCATCATCATCATCATCATCATCATCACCATTATCATCATCTTCATCATTATGATCGAACATCATCATCATCATCATCATGATCGATCATCATGATCCATCATCATCAACATCGATCATCACAATCGATGATGATGATGATGATGATGTTCGATGATGATGATGATGATGATGATCAATCATGATCATGATGATGATGATGATAGATAGATAGATAGATAGATAGATAGATAGATAGATCGATCGATAGATAGATAGATAGATAGATAGATAGATAGATCGATAGATAGATAGATAGATAGATAAATATATAGATAGATAGATAAATAGGAAGAGCGATACATACATTACATTACATTTAATTTACATTACATTACATTGCATTACATTACATTACATTACATTACATTACATTACATTTCATTACATTACATACATGTACATACATTCATAGAATCAGCAGTATGTCCGGTAGTCCCGGCATGTTTAAAATAACTTACTAAATGGTGTCGGTGTAATTCTTCTTCTCGCAATATCGTCCACATCATATAATGTAGTTGTCACACCATAAAATAAAGTTTGCGCAAATAATGAAGTTTGCGCATATAATGAATTTATCGAACCATATAATCAACTTGATGCATATAAAGACAATTGCCCATAATATAATGAGAAACATACATAATATTATGAAGTTGTATCAGCATATAATGTAAAGAGGTACAAGTAGGCAAAGATCAGGAAAAGGCGCAATCAGAAAGAGATTCCCACTCCAAAAACCGAGGTGGGAAAAAACCAAACTAACAATCAGGCACTTATACCATGAAACATATCGTAAGCCGAATGAGCAGCTATTTTCCCAATAGGTGGCCACTCTGTTACCTTAACTTAATTAAAAATATGAAAACATACATAAGGCGCCAACAGCACAAAAAAAATTTAAACACCAAGACATAAAACAAAAAGAACCACCACAGAAGTATCGCCTTGGAACGATCAGTAACACAAAGTTACTGGCGGGCTTAAACCGGTTTTACAGGATCCTAACCTCACCCTCAGCTTCTGCAGTAAGTCTACCATAATATAAAGATGTTTACTTTTCATATAATAATGAAAAATTTCTTAATATAAAGAACCTGGTCCAATATATAATGGACTTTTCTCATTATATAATGCACACTATACAACATATAATCAAATGAGAGCAGGATATATTGACGATGATGAATCAAATGCTTTTATTCCTGACCATCAGACAGCTTTGGCGTTCCATACACGAGCGTTATAGTACTTTTTTTTCGCTAACTGTTTTTGCACTAAATGGGGTTGACAAAATGCAAAGGTAAATTGAGAAGCTGTAATATACCAATATGGTTTACAAACTGTCCCATATTTCTTCGCCTACAAGGCAATTTTTACTCGCTAGCAGTTTCAATAACTTCGTACAGCCTATTGATATAACTGGGTACAAAAAATAAATCGACCTCTCTTTGACTGGGCCAGTAGTTCCTTTCACTGAATTTCGAACATACAGTCCTATATGGTTAGAAATTTCGATATCGACGGAGCGGATGAGCATGCGCTCTCTTATATTGAAAGTTCCGAAGTATTTCTTTCTTTTGCGCGTACTTTATTGTCTCAAAAATGTTTGATAGTAAAACTAGAGGAGAAAATGCAGCGATTTTAAGCATTTTTACAACTCTTATCCAAAACGAATGCCTCCTGTATGCTCCCACGAACACCTTTAGCGGTTTGTCGACCATAAGATGAAACAAGAACATGTACCGAAGTGATAAGCTGAAAACTATGGCACAGAAACAAAACGGATAACACGAAATCATGCAAAATACTAACCACTATCTTGCATTTTTTGCCCCAAAAATGTGTTCAATCACTGGGACAGTGTCTTTTACTGATTCTACGGTGTACAGTGAATCTATTGGGTGGGTTGGGTGTAGGTATTTAAATAAGTTTAGCACAGATTCTTTGTCATGCTTATTGAATAATAAGATACAAGAATAACAACCATGTTTTAGCATGTTTAGTTCTTATTCTGATTCTGAAACTAATTAATTTTATGGTCTTTTCATTTCAGAAAACAACACAGTAGTTGTGTTCTAGTGCTATATAGTAAGAATACATGCTTGATGGAAAAAAGCAAGTGCTTGTTTGAAAAAGGCAGTGATGGATTTGATAAGTGATGCTTAGTCTTCATTGAAAGACGTAAAGACATTCCTACATATTAAATATGACAGTGTATATTAATTATTATTATTATATCGGTGTTGCTGCAGACAAGTTTTTCCGTAATACCGTAGTTGAAACTAAACAACACTGAACAACAAAGAACAAATATACATGTCCAACTTTGGTGTAGAATATAATACCTACATGAATAAATGTCGCTTTATCTGTTTATCAACATAATTGAAAATTCTACTGATTAGGAGTGATGTCAGATTCAGTGCCATTTAGTGGTCCTTCTAGGGACATCAGTTTAGAGCAGAACACTCAGTCCTGTTTTCTTTGTGGTGAAGTTTTCCTAGAACCTGTTGGCCTTGTGCAGCATCTTCTGAGGCACACTGGTGAAGAACAGCAAGGCCTTTTAAATCATACAGGAGTGGGCTCGAGGCTAACTGTAGATCAGGTTTGTCATGTGCCAAAACATGTTGACGATGGAGTAGATGGTAAAGTGGAACATTCACATGATATAACGGGGAAACCAGAAATTTCTTCAAGTAGAAGAAGTAATGAAATCGGTGCAGAAAATGGAATTGGTATTAAAACACAATTTCTCCACAATGACTTGAGCGTAGAGAAAGAATCACCTGTATTTGAAAGGCAAATAGACAAGGCTTTACTAAACCATGTAAACAAAGATGAAGAAATATTTTATCCAACAATAAAACAACTGTATGACACCGATGAGCCTCTCAACGTCAGTGAGGAGTTTAATATTTCTCACAGTGAAAATGATCAGAAATTGATAATAAAGAAAGTGAAAGCTGAAATAGGTGATGATCTTGATAGACAAACAATTGGACATGACCATTTACAAAGCGATGATAGTGATTCTAATTCAATTAGTGCACAACAAGATAATAAAAGAGCACAAGAAGAAAAGACAAAGAATAGGGTTTACACCTGTGAGGTGTGCAATAAATCATTTTCTAAGAGATACAGACTTAAAGATCACAAATATATTCATACTGGAGAAAATCCTTACACTTGTCAAACATGTGGAAAATCTTTCGTCAGACCGTCTATATTAAGGGACCACGAGGTCACACATAGTGGAGAGAAACCACATAGTTGTGCAGATTGTGGGAAGTCTTTTACTGCTCTGAGTCTCTTGAAAAGACACCAACAAACTCATTCTGGCGTGAAAAATTATAATTGTTCATATTGTGATAAATCGTTCCTAAATGGTCACGGACTACGACGGCATGAGCTGACACACACTGGAGAAAAACCGTATAAATGTGAGACCTGTGGAAAATCATTTGCCCGCAGATCTGTATTGAATGATCACGTGTTGTCCAAACATACCGAAGAAAAACCTTACAGTTGTAGCACGTGCGGGAAATCCTTCATTCGGGCAAATTTGTTACGAGAACATTTGTTCAGTCATACTGGTGAAGAACCTTATAAATGTGAAACGTGCGGAAAATCGTTCAGCTACGCCGCCGGGCTTCGTAACCATACCCTGACCCATACCGGAGAGAAATCACATTCCTGTGTAATTTGTGGAAAATCCTTTGCTCTTTCGTGTAATCTCTCGCGGCATATGCTAAGTCATACTGGAGAAAAACGCTTCAGTTGTGAGACTTGCCAAAAATCTTTCTCCCAAGTCTCGCATCTTCGTCGTCATATGACCTCACATACAGAAGAGCATCCATACAGTTGTTACACGTGCGGAAAGTCCTTTAAAAGAGACGATCATTTAAAAAGCCATCTTCTCATTCATACTGGAGAAAGACCATATAAATGTTTGATCTGTGAAAAGTCGTTTTCTCAAAGTGGTAGTCTCAGTGGCCATATGCGGATCCATACCCAAGATAAACGACATGTTTGTGTCATCTGTGGGCGGGCTTTTATACAGTCTTTTCAACTTAAAAGGCACATGAAAGTTCATGATAAAGACGGACTTGGAGCGCAGCTGTCTTTATATTTGACAAATGGCGTATCAGATAAATTGCCAGGTGAGCAACTTATTGCTTCTAGTGTCAATAATGCAACAGCCAATTTATCACAGGAGCAACCATCACTTCAGAATGAGAGTAATCTTCATGAAAACATGTTCGTGTAATGTATACCCCCTTGAACCCTTGAACCCCAGTTTTATATAGCAAAACTTGGGTATGCAAGGGTATACCTATTTTTCTTAATTTTGCTCCAAAACATAGATTATTGTGGGTACTCGTTAGAACCGCCTCGGCAATAGAACCGCCTCGGCAAGGCGGTTCTAACGTGTACCCACAATCTATGTTTTGAGCAAAAATAAGAAAAAATAGATCTGAAAAATGTTTAAATTTTAAATCTAAAAAATCTTTGTATATTTGCATGGGCAAGTTTTCGTAATGATAACAGAAATTTAAGATACCTGTGAAGATTTAGTCCATGAATAAGGCCACTTTTAAAAACTGTTAAAAGGTCACAAATTTCACATAATTTATAAACTGTTTACATTGTAAAACGAGCGTTCTGCCTTTTCTGTGTCAGTAGTGTGAATCTGGCATGATATTGTTGGCATTGTGTTTTTATGTTTGGCAAATGCGGTTTAGTAAAATGAAATACTACTTTTTCTACAATTGCATGTGTGTTTATTGTTAATTTAATTTAATTTTTACTTCTTTACAATTTTACATATATTTACGTATAGTCAGCAGGTCAGTGTTGTTTCTGAAAATAAATGTCGTTTCTTTATTACTAGAGTTTCTTGTGTCCGCAGTAATTTTATTGCATATTTCATATAGTTCGGCAAATGGGTCACTGTATGGGCGGCAACTTTAATATTCATATCTGGGCGTGGTCGGCTAGTCCACCTGTTCAAGTAGGGAGATAATAGAAAAGTCGAATTCAATCAGCCTACAGTAGAGCGCTGTCACATATTTTACCGTTAAAGATCAGCTACCTATTTTGTCCAATCCAGTTAACTAGACAAACTCGGATTTTCATTCTAACGGACAACATGAGTTGAGTCTTTCAACTGGATACCTTTAGCTTTTACCTAGGTCAAAAGTAGATCATACCCAATAACGTATTCATAAGGTAACGCCAATACAGTGACCTATTTGCCGAGCTATACGAGTTTTAGACTGATATGAAGCCGGAACATCAACATGTCTATAACTTATATCCAAATAAATAGAAAATTTTGAGTTCAACCTTAATTGTTTGATTCATTTTGAAAGTTAAAGGTTGAAGTTTTTTAACTATACTGTTTTGGAAAAAGCACCCAAACGTTTAAAATGTTCAAATTGCATAGCTATATATACATTGACCCACATAGTGACATAACCCTGGCGATCTCTTTGTCCCAAAGAAAAATGAAATAAAGCAATAAAATCACTTATGATGCCCATATAAATGAAGTCACTGTTGCTGCAGGTCGTTTTCTCAACAAAACAGAAGTCAGATTTGTCGCTCAAACGTTGGGTAATTCCTTTTGTCACACAAGCAGTACATCAGGAAAACATGTATGTGTAATATATACACCCTTGAACCCCATCCATGTATAATAAAACGGGTATACACGGGTATAGCTATTTTATTTATTATGCCCCCAACTTTGAAAAAGTTGGAAGGGCATATTGCTTTCGGCTTGTCTGTCTGTCTGTCTGTCTGTCTGTGTGTCTGTCTGTGTGTTAACTTTTGAATGGTGAATGCTAGGGTTTTGAAATTTCATATGCACATTCCTCATGAAAAAATAGTTGACCCGTATTTTTTTTCATGTCCGAGTTATGCCCCTTTTCTGAGTTATGTCCCTTTGAAAACAAAATTTGAAAATCTTGTGTGCAAGATATCTCAAAAAGTATTTTAGCTAGAGCCTTCATATTTGGTACACTTGTTGGGGCTGAGGAGTAGATGACCTGATTAACTTTTGAGAACTTTCCGTCAAATTTTTACAAAAATACGGAATTTTGAAATTTTGATTGATTTTTCCACTTTTCGGTGAAATTTGAAACTTTTGAACGGTGAGTGCTAGGGTTTTGAAATTTCATATACACATTCCTCATGATAAAATGGTTGACCCGTATTATTTTGTATGGCCAAGTTGTGCCCCTTTTTTGAGTTATGTCCCTTTGAAAACAAAATTTGAAAATCTTGTGTGCAAGATATCTAAAAAAGTATTGAAGCTAGAGCCTTCATATTTGGTACATCTGTTGGAACTGAGAAGTAGATGACCTGATTAACTTTTGAGAACTTTCTGTCAAATTTTTACAAAAATACGGAATTTTGAAATTTTGATTGATTTTTCCCTTTTTCGGTGAAATTTGAAACTTTTGAACGGTGAATGCTAGGGTTTTGAAATTTCATATACACATTCCTCATGATAAAATAGTTGACCCGTATTTTTTTATATGGCCAAGTTATGCCCCTTTTTTGAGTTATGTCCCTTTGAAAACAAAATTTGAAAATCTTGTGTGCAAGATATATAAAAAAGTATTGAAGCTAGAGCCTTCATATTTGGTACACTTGTTGGGGCTGAGGAGTAGATGACCTGATTAACTTTTGAGAACTTTCCGTTAAATTTTTACAAAAATACAGAATTTTGAAATTTTGATTGATTTTCCCCTTTTTCGGTGAAATTTGAAACTTTTGAACGGTGAATGATAGGGTTTTGAAATTCCATATACAGATTCCTCATGAAAAAATAGTTGGCCTGTATTTTTTTTTTTTCATGTATGTGTTATGCCCCTTGTTGGAATAATGTCCCTTTGAAAACAAATTTTGAAAATCTTGTGTGCAAGATATCTCAAAACGTATTTGAGCTAGCTAGCTAGAGCCTTCATATTTGGTATGCTGATTGGGACTGAGAAGAAGATCACCTGATTAACTTTTGAGGAATCTCTGTCAAATTTTGACAAAATTACTCCATTTTTAATGTTTTACTTCATTTCTAGCTCGCCTGCAAAAAAGCTTACATTCTGTTTCTGGATGGAGGTCAAAACAGACGCAACCGAACAGCTTCTTCAGGAAATTAAATTTGACTGCATTCGAATGAAATAAATGAATCATACAAACTGCCAGTTTAGGGACAAGCATACAGTTGGGGGCATAGTGTTTTACAAACACGCATTTCTAGTCTAGTTTTTGCTCTAAAACATAGATCGTGGGTACTCGTTGGAACCGCCTCGAACGTGTACCAACATTCTGCGTTTTAAGCATTTTTCTCCTGTAAATTTTTAATTTTTTAAAGCCGAAAATATCTGTATATTATTGCATGGGCATGTTTTCGTAATGTTTGTCATTGTTGTGGCGCTTGTTGTGGTGCCTCTTCAGCCGGCTCCTCCTGTATTCCCTCGGCATAGTTGATCACCTCTGTGACGAAGGACGGGAAACCATCTCGGCTCAAGACCAGGGTGTAGATAGTCAGAGCGGGCACCTGGTACCGACCAAACTTGGTCAGCGTGAGGTATATGTGGTCACCTATTTTACCCTGCAGTTGTTCTCGCTGTGAATGGATACCACACAATTTAATACACCAAACATAATGATGATTATTGCATAAATACCCGTGTCACACGATATTAACAGCCATTTATTAATGAAGAGAAAGCCATGCATTAATATTGCAATTCACGCGCGCACGTGCTGTTAATACATGGCTTTTGCTTATGCTCGTTACCGGCCGCCACGCAAAGCACGTGCTAGTAATGAGAAACTGAAGTCCGCCCGGAACGAGCATAAAAACGAAAGCTTTTACGCGTATGAAAATGTGATGAGACTGTAAAATATAGTGCACCATATTTCTTTCGTTTCTGCACCTTATTTCTTTCGTTTCTGCAGAATTTATGCAATAATAGCGATCAAAATGATTTTGTCATTCATTAACATTCGCTAGGTCCCTCGGGAAGTGTTGAAAACCTCGGGCTACGCCCTCGGTTTTCAACACTCCCCTCGGGACCTAGCGAATGTTAATGAATGGAAAATCATGTTTGATCCCTATATTAACATCACAGTTTTTTTTTACATTTAAGCTAAAAACAATCGATACATCTTCAAAATGATGAGAGAATTTATTAAATAAAAATTAAACTGATATCCTTTAAGAGTAGTGAACATAATAACGAGGAAAAGGATGGGTTATACCGCGGGTTCGGCTACTAAAGCCTCGGTGACCCTTTAGATTTTTGCAACATGGAGCCAAAGTTAATTACTATTATTAAATTTCAACAAGACAATCGATACATACAGAGCATAGTTATATTGAAATGGAGCCAACGTTGGTAAGAAGATAAATCTTAATAATAACAAATTAATGTTGCAATGGTTTTGTACGAAACGGTATGTTTGTTTATAAGAAAACAAAATGATGACCATTTAAGATGTGCTTTGGTGTGGTCTTACATGTAATTCAGTTTCTTGGTAGCATAATGGTTACGCCTTAATTAACAAAACAAGACACATATGCCAAACCATCTACATGTATGTAGCGTACAGAGGTGATCAGATGTGCGTTAAGCAAGCTCTGTCTTGTCCAGCATCACGCAAAGATGCCCATGATGCCCAATTAAACCCAACTTTTAAATAGTAAAAATTGGGTTCACAGGGGCATGCCATTTTTTTTTCACCCAAAACATATATTGTTGGTACTCATTAGAAGCGCCTCGGCGAGGCGGTTCTAACGTGTACCCACAATGTATGTTTTGAGCGAAAATATTAAAAAATCAAAACTTTTCAGACGATTTTTTTTTCTTCATTTTTTCTTCCGAAAAAAAAATATGTATGTTACATGGGCAAGTTTTCGTAATGAGGGCGTTATACTCACCTCCTGACTAAAGGTCACCTGCTCGGGATCTGTCATCAGAAAGTCGGCCTGGGCATCATCCACCGTTCCAGTCTTGAAATATTCTAGGTAGCGCTCGGGAGAAATGTTGGGTATGGATGGTTCAATCAGCTTAGCGCCTTTCAGAAGCTTGTATCTGGCAACTTTCTCTCGAAATGTTAGTGGACCTACATAAAAGTGCTTATATAGAGCTACAAAATAGTGCAGACATAAGATGATGAAGCTTTTGTTTGTTTAATGAAAGTATATATTGGCGGTGTCTTGCTGACATGGATGTATGAGGATGAAAAATAAGCCACATTAAAATGCTGTATTACTAACTTATCGTAAGTACTCGAAGGAAGAGACTGTCTTTAACATGGACACACAAAAATGAAAGAGTGTTGGCATAGTGGTAGAAGACAGGACGCCGCAGCGAGAAGCACTGAATTTGATACATACACACACTTCCGCCGTGTAGAGTCCTCGAGCGAGAAACATTAGCTTCACAGATTGATAGCTTCACAGATTAATGAATAACAGCTTGGCAAAATGATGAATGGGTCGTTGGCCGTACCAAAACGTCAAAGGTACCTGCACCATAAGGTACATGTAACATTAAAATATACTACTCAAACTTTGATAAGCATCAAAAGTTTATTTTTGATTACAAGACATACTGGTAATCTAACACTCGAAATTTTGCTACAGATATATAGCAGCACCATCACCGTGCAAACGTTCCATCTTTTTTTCGCATTGCCTGCGAGCCCTTCTCGCAGACTTGCAGGAACAATGGAAACCCCCTGAAATTGAAGTTGTCAATGTTTCCTATCCTATCCAATTCCGTCATTCATTCCCTCTTACTGGATCATTCAACTGCAAAACTGTTTTGATAATCGAAATGTCGATACTTTTGTGTCTAAAATGAACTTTTGGAAAATTTCAGAAATCTGTGATTTTTGGTTAAAAACACGATTTTTTACCAAAAAAATTTTTTTCGCTTAAAATGTTGTCCTTTGCATGGTGATCATGAAACTGAAAACCGTTTTTGAATACGCACTCTGGTTTGCTCAAACCAGCGTTTTTAAAATTTGTTGTCAGATGTTTTAATCACATAATGCAATTTCCATTAAGAAAACGTTCAGTCCAATGACAAATGTTTTAAAACGCTGTAAAATCTAAACCAATGCCCGTAGCTCAAATCGGTTTTCTGTTCCATACTCGCAGCCTAAAGGGCAACGTTTTAAGCGAAAAAAAATTTTTGGGTAAAAAATCGTTTTTTTAACCAAAAATCACAGATTTTTGAAATTTTCCAAATGTGCGTTTTAGACCCATAAGTATCGACATTTCGATTATGAAAACAGTTTTGCAGTTGAATGAACCAGTAAGAGGGGGTAAATGACAGAATTGGATAGGGTAGACAACAATCAATGAACAATGGCAACTTTAATTTCAGGGGGTTTCCATCGTTTCTGCAAGTCTGCGAAAAGCGCTCACAGGCAACGCGAAAAAAAGATGAAATGTTTTCACAGTGATGGTTCTGCTTCATATCTATAGCAAAATTTCAGGTGTTAGATTACAATTATGTCATGTGAACAAAAATAAAGTTTTGATGCTTATCAAACTTTGAGTAGTATAGTTCTTTGAACACACGTCTTTTCACGTTCCATAACGATTGATATCTACTTGCGTGTACGAGTATATATCTTAAATAGATAAAAAAAAAAAGAAAAAAAAAAAAAGAGTAAAATTGTACTTACCATAATTTGGCGCAGACTGTCCTATTGTCCGGCCTCGAACTACTATTTGAGTAACTGTGAGTAAATAAAACCACCCAAGTACCAAATAGATAGATCTACAGAAGAATTATTAAAAGAGTAGCATAATGAGTATAAATCAATTACTGTAACGATTGAAGTAAATTTTGAGCTTCGCTAATTACATACAGCTACCGTTGTATCAATTTGCATTTCAAACACGTGTGATTACTGTCTATATACTATTACTGTAGCACCTGCTAGGTCGACGTTGTGAATATGTTCAGCAACTATAATAATATTGTGTTCAGATATTCAGGTAGAAATCGCGAATTTCAGAAAACGGAGACAAAACAATAAAAGCAATATACGTACGTCATCATCATTGTATTCATCACAGTGTAAACTCACTCCAAAAAGAGTGGCTAAATTGAAGAATATCGACAGACAAAATCTTTATTGACCATATGCAAAAACAAAAGCGCACATAAGCCTACGCAGTGGCCATTTTGGCTGCCTAAATAGTATGAAAAATACTAAGTTTTCTACAAGAATCAACGTAGCGCCTGGCTGGAGTCATCGTCAAACCAGTTATTTCCACTGTCACGAACCGGAGAAAACAAGTTTATCCGTGATAGTGTGTTTTTGAATTAAATTGAGCCGCGTCGTGAGAAAATGGGATTATTGCCTATGCGAAAACTAAGGCGCAGATCAGCTGTGCAGTACCTGCACAGCTGATCAGCGCCTTTGTTTTCGCTACACGGATAGTACAATTCCTATTCTACTTGTAGCCAAAAGTTCAAGCTTGTAGCCCTTTTCTTCACGGTCGGTTTGTGTCAGACCTGGTCGGAAAACCAAAGACCGGTTTTCTCGCGTCGCGGCTCAGTATAGTATCAGGTTCCTTCATTTTGAACATCGATACGTCAGCGTCGATTATTTTAGGACCTACATATCTAGTTACTTCAAATATCAACATGAAACCCCCGCTAAGGTTTCTTTCCGATGTTACTTAATGAACAAGTGAAGACTCTAAACTTGTACGTCATCTGTCATCGTCAGCAAAAGATAGTTTAGGCTTCTCAGATAATGACTTATCAGTGCCATTATTGGTTTGGTGGCAAAGCTTGGCAAATTACCGGCTTACTGAAGAGGCCTGAGTAGCCGAAACCGCGGTATGGCCCATCTTCTTTCTCATAAATATGTTCGCTGCTCTTAAAGGATCCCAGCTTTATTTTTATTTACTTAGGCCTGGTTTGTTCAAATATTTCTGACAAAGCAGACTGGGTCCGCCCAGTCTCACACATACATTCTACCAATTTTGCACCATCGGTCCTTTTGCAGTGTTAGAAGTGCCATAATGTGTTCATATGAAACTTACAATGTTTTTTTTTTGTACACAGGGATACGCAAAAAAAAACGTTAGCCATATACAGATCATTTTATTTCAGCAAATAAAATGGAACATACATGTATAATTACGAGTAGTTGTCTGAATGAACCAAAATTTTGTTTTTGCATATATTTAACTTTCCACCAATAGCTAAGGCCATATGGAGACGGAATAAAACCTTTGATACGTACATATTTACGAGACACTTGTATAACAGGGTCTGCTTGCTGCCTTGGCCAGAAGCTAGCAGTGTAAAACAACCCTTGACGAAGTTTTGTTTCTTATCTGACATAAATGAGACAGAATCTGGCACGTTCGACCTTGTGAAGTCAAAATCCGAAATTTAGTTTCTAACATTTTTACAAGTTTTATTGTCACTATTTAATTACGTCAACTACCATATATTGATAGCTTTAGCATTTAGATGCAGGCATTCATCAGGAAAATATGTCCGTGCAATGAATACCCCCTTAAACCCCACTTTCATATAGTAAAACTGGGGTATGCAGGGGTATACCTATTTTTCTTATTTTTGCTCCAAAACATAGATTGTGGGTACTCGTTAGAACCGCGTCGCCGAGGCGGTTCTAACGTGTACCCACAATCTATGTTTTGAGCAAAAATAAGAAAAAATATTGAAATTTTTCTACTAAAAATTTTCTTACAACTTTAAAAATCCCTGTATATTACATGGACATGTTTTCGTAATGGCAACGCTCTTGCTAGAATTTCCAAGCTATCGTATTAGTCAGTGTTTTGAGACTAGCATCACCAAATTAACGGCGCATTCAATTTCGTGACAAAAAACTTGCACGCACCTTTTTGCGACGTAAGCGTCGTATCTCCACAAGACCCAAAGTCACAGAAAACGTCACAGGAATGCATTTTGTTTGCACCGGATGACCAAATACAATGAAAGACTATTTTTTGCGATTTTGAAATATGATATTACACGAAACACAGATGAACTATTGTAATCTTCCATAGCTTCCTTTATCTAACTTTTGGTTGGTAATTGTGGCTGTACAGGTACAACTGAAAAAAGAAAAACAAACACGGTAACGTCAAGTTTAGCAAGAAAAAGCATTCCTATGTCGGTTGCCTTATTTAGTGATTCGTGTTTCACATGTAGCTAGGGTTATGACCCATAGACTACCAATCGAAATATATAGGATCATTGAAATTGGTAGACTTCATTACTGTTGTTACCGACATGTATGTTCATTGATATTTCATATTTCACTTGAGTTATAAAATTTATAAGTAATTTGGAACCTTCCGAACAGATTCGACACAAACCGAGCTGTACAAGCACAGAAGCTGGCTAGAGGCTTGAAATTTTGGCTATAAGTAGAAAAGGAATTGTACTATCCGAGTAGCGAAAACAAAGGCGCTGATCAGCTTCGCAGTTACTGCGAAGCTGTTCTGTGCCTTTGTTTTCGCCTATGCAGATTGTTGGTTTCCACATGAGGCGGCTCAGTCATATGGTTCAGCTACATGTACCTTTAGTTTTATTGCTCCGTCCTTTTACAAATACAACACCACCAATGACCAGGGCAATTACAAGAACTACAGCAATTCCTCCACCTACAGTCGCCCCAATAATAGATGTTGGTTTTGATGCATCTGAAAATATTTATTGTTACATGTATTAGAATGCAAGCGTTAACTCACCCATCGTTATCTTACCACTGTAGGGGCCCTTCTAAGCCATATACATGTATGAGCCGCATCATGAGAAAACCAGCAGTGTGGTTTCCGAAACAGGTCCGACGCAAATCGAGCTGTACAAGCATAGAAGGCAGCTATAAGCTTGAAATTTCGGATTTAGAAAGTAGATGAATTGTACTATCAGTTTAGCGAAAACAAAGGCGCTGATCAGCTTCGCAGTTACTGTGAAGCTGATCTATGCCTTTGTTTTCGCATATGCAAAACGTTTTTCTCATGACGCGGCCCAAATGCCTTATATCGACCTATTTGTGTATGCGTCGTAGACTATAGCCCCTTTTATGAAAATAAAAATCTTTATGCTCCTTTATGTTATTTTTTTCTTTTCGATGGCGTATCCTTTATTTCAGGCTGTTTGTGCATTCCATTGATTCTTCCATTGAACCACTTGTTGTGGCACATGTAATTAAGCTTGAATATTGTTTAGTGGTCCGCGGTGGACTTGTGATCTTTGCGTCCATGTACCGAACTCCTGATCGATGATGAGCAACACAAACCAATCGACCCAAAGTATTCGTTTATACACAGGTAGGGATTGCTGAGTCCCAGCATGACAGAAAAGATTTTGGGACGTTAGTCCACAAAATAAACACACAAAACAGTTTAGAGAAAAAACGATGATTTGATTTTACCCTCAACGTCAGCCAGAAGTTCTGCCTCGTCCAAGGGAGGGGTTGTTTCTGTTGTTTCTGGCGAGGTAACTGGACCAGTATCTAAGGATTGAAAATCATTTTTAGCTTTCACTTGTTGATGAAAAGAACTAGACTGATTTGATTTTTATGATGCTCGGAGCTTATGTTTGCACCATTGAGTGAAAGTTTAAAAAGGTAAAAGTCAGGAAATGGCGCAATCAGAAAGAAATGTACCAACTAGGTACTTATACTAAGAAAACATATCGCAAGCCGAGTGAGCAGCTTTTACCCCCAATAAGTCGCCACTCAATTGCCCGAACTTAAGTAAAATATGAACACGTACATAAGGTGAGAACAGCACAAAAAATCAACACCAAGACATAAAACAATAAGAACCACCACAGAAGTATAGCTTTGAAACGATCAGTAATATAAAATCACTGGCGGACTTAAACAGGTTTAACAGGCCTAATCAGCAATTAGTTAGTTGGTCGGTCTTAATTTTGAATCTCTAACTAGTCAATGAATCATCATCGAAAAACAAATAAATTATAATAACCACCAAGATGAATAAAAAACAAGAACTCGCAGTCACAATAAGCTGCCTGGCGATGGAGATCCCTGGGTGCCAAACAACTTATTGAAATCCGGGGCAAAGAAAAACACCAGTTGAACCCCGGTAGTCAAAGCAACAGAACGGAAGCTCCGGCCCCAACTCACTAAAGTGAATAGCTCTAAGTCGGGCCATCATAGAGTCTGACGCCCGATCCACCGACGATGCAATTAAAGAAAGCAGCATAGTTATCAACCATGATTTGTTTATTAAAAACTAAGCATGCAGACCCTCGCTATATCCTATATGTTTGTAACGTATAATTTTTAGGAAGAATAATTTTTATTAAAGTCTTAATCTTATTTGTTTTGTGTTTACATCTTATATTACCATTAAAGTGTCATATTTTATTTCCATCTAACGTCGTGAATTGTTCGCACTTCTATAACAAAATTTAACATAATTTGAGCCGCCTCGTGGGAAAACCAACAATATGGTTTCCGAACAGGTCTGAGACAAACCGGCCTGTACAAGCACAGAAAAGGGCTAGAAGCTTGAAATTTCGGATTTAAGTAGAAGAGGAATTGTACTATCCGAGTAGAGAAAACAAAGGCGCTGATCAGCTTCGCGGTTACCGCGAAGCTGATCTGCGTCTTTGTTTTCGCATATGCAGATTATTGGTTTTCTCATGAGGCGGCTCATATGAAGTCATCGTGAAACGCGACCTTCGACTCGCCAACTACGTAACTGGCTGGCGGTGACGTCGCATGGTGACATTGATCACTTGACTGGTAAATGGTTTCATCGGCAAATTAAAGCGAATACGGTAAATGGTTTCACAATTGCAAACTCCGTTCCGACATGAGTCAAAATTGTCAATGTCGACTTCAAACAAAAACTTTGATGATCGCTGTATATGATATCGATTTACTTACAGTATAGATCCACCTTGGCCTCATTACTGTTGTTCGATGTAGCTATTTTATACTCGAATTCGCCTTCAGTTGCTCTACACAACACAGACTTATTTTTGTCAGTCGTTTGGACATTTGATATCGTAAAACTGTTTCTAGAATAACTATATCTACCGCCTGAAGGATTAGTCTGATTATCAAACAACCAAGTGTAGGTCATTTTCAGACCATGATCGGTTGGTACTGTTGTTGATAAACTAGTGCAGGTGAATGTGAGATCTTCCCCGACGTTAGGTTTAGGCCCTGATGATAGAAGAGGTGTGGTAGGTTTACCTGAAAATACCGATATGTAAAATAAGAGAATTGAGAAGTATAAGATGTGGGATGAATGTGAGGAATCCCGTACCCGGTATACACAGATAAAAACTGGCGAACAATTTGACGTGCTCGCCTCGAATTAAAGGAAAGAATACTGTAATCGTAGAAATGTATTCATACTAAACAAATCGTCGAGAAAGATATACGCCGGCTTGGGTCGATCTCGCGTCTGCTTCGATATGATCCGAACTACATGTACCGCGCCTGGTGAAAGCCAGAAAGAGCGTTAACCAAGAGATCGATGACGTAGCAATTATGCTGTACGCCTGGGGCTCGATAAGGACGTCTAACGATTCATAAAAATATCAAACTTTCAAAAACTTACCTAAAATATACAATTTGATACAATTCAGCAAGTTTCCATTGTCATAAAACTCGCATATCCCTGTCTTGGCTGTGGATACATCCTCCAACACAAAAGAGAAGTCTCCTGAGGCCACATCCCCTGTTACATTAACATCAGCGGATGTCTTATAACTTAAAAGGCTGCCATTTACAAACGTTGCTTGCATCTTGGTGGCTTCATTGATTGTGGTATTGTCATTTTTGAATACAATTCGGTACAGGTGTGTTTCTGAGACGACTTTGACGGCGGTGTTGAACTCAAAGAACTGGGTGCTTGTTCCGTTATTGAATTTCTTTTCTATGCAATCTACAAAAAGAAGTTGCATGTCATTGAGTAAAATCTTATTACAGCGTTATTACATGTATGAAAAGATATTATAAATCTAGGCAATGATCAAGAGCACAATAAGAAATTCCCACACCAGAAAACCATCAGGAAAATATGTACGTGAAACGTATACCATGTAAACCCAACTTTTATATAGAAAAACTAGAGTTTGTAGGGGTATACCTAATTTTCTTATTTTTGATCCAAACCATACATTGTGGGTACTCGTTAAAACCGCCTGGCCGAGGCGGTTCTAACGTGTACCAACAATGTATGTTTTGAGCAAAAATATAAAAAAAAAATATCCAAATTTTTTATGGTGAAATTTTCATTTTTTACAGCGTGTTTTCGTAATGACAATGTGGGGAAAAACTAACTTGGCAATTAGGTACTTACGAGGGGTGTTCTTTAATACTTATCATTTGCTTGATAACTTTTCCCGTGGACTATCAATGAGAATGTTGTTTAGATGTGGTGAAAGCTTAATCTTTTTTGATTAGATTAGTATCAAAAGTGTTGATCTCTGACGCACTATCCTATAGTAATCGCATTCTAAAACAGGGTACTGTAATGACACTGCGTTGTTTTCCAATTAATTTACAATATGTATTTTGATGTTCATGTTATAGTCTAATTACAACAAGGTCATGTTTATGTCTAATTACAACAAGGTCATGCTATAGTCTAATTACAACAAGGTCAGGCTATATGCTAGTTACAACAAGGTCATGCTAAAGTCTAGTTACAACAAGGTCACGATATAGTCTAGTTACAACAAGGTCATGTTATAGTCTAGTTACAACAAGGTCATGTTATAGTCTAGTTACAACAAGGTCATGTTATAGTCATGTTATGGTATAATTACAACAATATTGTACTACAATCTGCATCAATGTCATGCTATTGTCTAGTATCAATAAGATCATGCTATTTTAAACATGCCATCTTAAGGTCAAGTTATAGTCTAGTTTCAAAAAGACCATGTTATGATATGATTACAACAATTTCATAGTATCATTTTTGCAACATTGTCATGCTATAATCTTTTTACATGCCATGCTAAGGGTCACATTTTGATATAGTCACAATTTGACATATTAAGTGTAGTCTGTATAGAACAAGATCATGCAGAAGTATGTAATAATAGGTTACCTATTATTATATAACTATAAATAGACAGTATTTCAGACAATGCTTTCAGCCCATTGCATATTTTGTCATATTCTATGACCTGGGTTTTTTCCCATTGAATATATGTTACTAAATTTAGAACTCTCTGTCATTGGAAATGTACATTGATTACTGTCAAGCAGTAATGCTGATGAAGTACAAATGATGTTTATTACTGTTTAGTTTATTTGAATTTAGACGTAATGTCCCAATGAACATTTTTCAGTCATGCTGGGACTATATGTAAACTGTATGTATACACTAATTCATATACAGATAAAAACAGTTATTTTAAAATTATTTTTATCATGTTTGTATAAAAAGAGTGTTATATAATAAAACGATTGTTGACTATTGAGTCATTGAATATGATGTGATATCCAACAGAGACTACCAATATTGACCTCGGCTTCGCCTCGGTCAATATTGGTAGTCTCTGTTGGATATCACATCATATTCAATGACTCAATAGTCAATAATTGTATATTAGTCCGGCACGGAAAGCTAGAATATCAGCCAAAGCGTGCAATAGCGTCTATAGAAAATGCCTTTGCTTTTTTTGAAAGAGGATACATAGTACATTACAAAACCAAGTGATGCCACTTCGGCATCCTTGGGCAACTTGCTGAAATCAAGATGGCGTCCAAGATGGCGGCCAAACGTGTTATTTACATGAAATGGACCCATATAACACTCGTATTATTTCTAAATTGCTCTTTTACGGTCAATAAATTGTGAAAATAAATGATGTACATAATTCATCCGTGAACACTTTGTTATATACAAGATGGCGTCCAAGATGGCGGCCAAAATAGTTTATTTAAATGAAAGTAACCCAAAATACACTCCTGTTGTTTATGAATTGCGCTTAAGGTCACAAAAATGGGAAATTAAAGCATATACAACCTTGAACATTACATTTCTACATATGCATATCAATTTGATGTATCCCTAAATGACAAATAAAGGGAGATAATCATACTGTAAAAGAACATTTGTGTTATTTTTCTCTTTTATAGTATGTGAATTTTTGCATATTGTGAAACAAGCCACTGCCATTTAAGCAAAACACGTGGTAGACATGCATAAAAGAGAAATTTGTTGGTTAACTTTTGATTGTTGGATGCTGAGATTGTTCAGGTGTATGGTTCGCGAATCGTGAGTTACCTACAGATATACCATTTCAGGTACATGTCCAATTATGCTGTCACATGTATAATGCCTTTCCTCTACTTCAGATAGTCATCAATATAATGTATCTTGGTAAAAGATGCCTTAATATATCATAGAGTAACCCTGTTAAGTGAGAATTGACCATGAGTACAAACAATGCGGAGTCCGCCATATCCAGACAAAGAAAACCAGTAAGCGATATTATCAGCAAGTACCTTATCCATTAACTGGGTTTTCGTTCCATTCTTTTCAATTATTTTGTTGGTCGTGAATGCACTTTCGGACAAAGCTAGAGAGAATGGTATCCGGCTCGGTGGAGGAGTACGGTTTCAAGATATGCAGTTGCAAGTACGCCAATACATACTAGTTATCAGTGTGAACAGTTACCAATTCATGTAAGTCTTATTTCATCTTCATGTATGCCTTTCTGCAATGGTGTATGTGAAAGATCATCACTTTAAAATGAATAAGATTCATAACAGACGTTGTGTAAGGCCCGTTATGGAACAATACACGAGCAACCACATCAACAACTGAGAATAACAGTGCTACTGCAATGATCGACCGTCCTGCAAAGTTCCAACACAGAAGACTGGGACAGAAAACAGAATGCTAGATCTAGATATATAGTATCAAAAAGTCAGTCTCCCAAAACCTCCGGCTACTGAGTGCTGCTACGAAAGCATATCACTAGAAATGAAGACTAGAAAACGATCGCGATCTTGTGCTGACCCACACACCAGTCATAGAATTTCCCCATTGGCATTCGGTGTGGTTAATAGTCATTTTGGCATTTTATGAGTATTACAACTTTTTGTTTAAAATCGCCACAAAGGCATATCTTATTTTTCGTGTTCGCACATAAAAGTCACTTCTCTACTGAGACAGTGACTAGCCCACAACACAACCCATTAAATTCACCATACTGTACCAAAATTGCACCCCACAAAGCTTAAGTGATTTTATAATTGTGAACAGTTACCAGCTAGATCATATCAGTCTTATTTTACCCTCCATATCCTATTCCTGCTGTACCAGACAGTTAGCAGTTTTCAGCCTGTTACATTTTGTTTCAACGATAAACTACTCATCTGATGAATCTGTGGACATCTGCGTCGAATATAAAGTTTCACGGAGGGATGAAATAGAGAAGTGTGGATGAATCTAAAATTGAGACGGAATAGACTATTAGGTCGTGTTAGATATACTGCACATATATACTGCTTTGAGATACAAACCGGCTTCTACAGCGAGTGTTAGCTTCATATACAGCTGTTAAATGAGAACAAAAACATTCTTATGACTCTATTGAGATTAGTACAAAGAGAGTAGCTGCCCCATCACAATATCATTGAAGATTTGTTGACTAGGGAGTGGACCCATAACCAAAGCAGATTAAACCTACTAAAATCCTCAAATTATCGATTGTAACCCATATGCAACCCCACTGCAGGCCACATCAACCTATATTTCAGTCTCTACACATATCCTACACAGCCAACCGCCTTTTATAACATCGTCATACTACGTGAAACCCTGTCCTACCCACCTCACCCTATTCTACCATATCTGACTGCCAACATATTCTACCTATACCTTTTAAACAGTCAGGCTAAAGTTAAATTGTTCCTAGCTTTGTAATTATTTGCAATGCTTTAATAGACAGAGTTTCTTGACAGTAGATTACTAGTGTATAATCTTCTATTTGTACTTCTATTTGTACCAGCTTATTCTAAAATTAAACGAAAGTTCCTAAAATTCAACTCATGGTGGTCATATTGGCATTTTGGCAGTTTTGTTGAAATCTTGTTTAATAAAACACAGAAATGAAATTTTCATTTCATTTCTATATACCCAAACACAATCTGTCTTCTTTCCGATGGCCATGTTAAATTTCAGCGGCCATTTTTTTTAGCTTTTGTTACATATTCATGTACAATCATAGCTTTATGACTTCTGCACCTTCCATCTCATGTTTTTAACATTTCATCACATATATTGATGAAATTCTGAAAATAAAAAAAAAGCATTTTATCGACCATTTTAAATTTTAGTGGCCATCTTTTATTAAGTTGTTTTGTTGCATACATGTACACTCCCGCTCGCGTATTTGTACTCCATTTACGCGTAATACGCGCGTATTACGTGAGTATTACGTGCGTAAGGCTAATTACGCGCGTTTACGCGTAACATACGCGTGCTTACGCGTAACAGAACTCATTAATATTCATAGATATAGATAGATGCGTCAATACGCGTAAGCTTCTGTCAATACGCGTATGAATATTCAGCCAATCAGATTGCCAGTACGTTTACGCGTAATTACGCGTAATCAGAGATCAATACGCGTATTAAGGATGTATAAAAGCTAAGGTACCGATCTGTGGATTTTGTTATTGCATCGTAACTTAAGTATTCACAACGTTAATTATGTCTTCAGAAATAACTTAATCGTGAAAATAATGTGATTTTGTATTGTTTTAAGTGGTGGTTGATATTATTTTTTGTTATTGTGCAGCTTAATAGCTGGTGTTTATTTCGTTAAAAATTATTCCGAATTTTGATGAAACCAAGATGGCGATCAGGAACAATATGAACTTGGAAGTTAGAAATATTGTTTTGGACTTGAAGCGCCTCGGAAAAACTTGTGGACAGATAAGTAAAATTCTAGGAGAAGTTTATGGATATTCGGTGACCAGATTTGGCATTTACAAGTCTCTTCAAAGGACAAAAAATGGTAATGAGAGGAAACCTAGAGCGGGGAAATTTACCGAGGGCCACAAGATGGTGTTGAATCTATGGATGTCACAAAACAGTGACTGGACGGCTAGAGATATCCAGAAAATGTTTCAGAAGGAATTGGATGTGTCGTTCTCCCTTGCAACAATCAAGCGACAAAGATTTCAATTGAAATGGACTGCTAAACAGAAGAAGTACTGCCAATTGATTTCTGCAAAGAATCGGAGATTCAGAGTGACCTGGTGTCTAGAGAAACTGTGTACCAAAGATACATTCTCAAATGTAGTGTTTGTGGATGAGAGTAATGTTGAACTCAGTGCATCCGGAAGACTCAGCTTCTACCAGTCTGGTTCAACCCTGGACCGACTTCCACACAAGGTTGCCAAGCCAAACAGGACAGGTTTTGTAGTTCGCCATTCTTTGTTTGTCTGCCTATTACTCCCTTCAAACAATTTCTGATTATTCTAGGGCAGTGAATCGAAGGTCTGAATTTGAAAAAAAAAGATCGATATTCTTTTAGTCTAAAGCAAAATTATGTATTTTGATGTAACCACTGAATCGTAAGAAGTGATTGGTTATTTCATTACGCGTATATTACGCGTATCCTTTACGTAAGACTATCTTACTCTTGATTGGTTGGAACAATACGCGTATTACACTTAATTACGCGTAATGACATTTATCCATTTGGTCGCTCATTGGTTGGAGTCATTACGCGTAATATACGCGTATTACTCGTAACATACGCGTAACTGGAACTGAATTCTTATTGGCTACTGACATATACGCGTATGAAATTGACGCGTATTACGCACGTATTACCTGCGTATGTTACGGGTATTTGATGTGTACAAATACGTAAGCGTGAGTGTATTAATGTAAGAAAATGTCTAAACTTGAAGTTCTCCACTTTAAATGCCATATTTTAACATTTCATCACTTACAATCAAAAGCCCATATTTCGTCGGTCATCTTAGATTTTGATGGCCATCTTGATTTTTTTATTATTTTTATTTTGTTGCATTTTGATGAAAAAAAGACTAAATTTTATTATTTCTCATATGTTAAGGCAAGCATTTAGCATTTCATCAGATATCTGTGTGAAATTCTATCAAAAACCCTTCTTTTGTCGACCATATTGGATTTTGGCGGCCATCTTGAATTGCCCAAGGATGCCAATCTGGCATCATCCAGATTTCAAATCAGGATACCCATACCAACTTATTTCTGCAAAATCATTTTCTATAGACGCTATTGCACGGTCATCTTGGGTTCATGCCGGACTATATTCTGCAATAAGTTTAAAAGACTGAGTACCCTGTAACATTATTTTTGTATTCTGTAGTTTGTATTTTTTTATACAATGCACGCTGGTTTAAGATAGCAGCAAATAACACATTGTATAATAAAAAGAGATGTATAGTAGCAAATACTGCCTGGCATCGTAAATAATATGAAACACTTTGATAAGGTTGAACATGTTGAAATATCTCAGTGTTTAGGAAACATGCTTGTTGTTGTATATTATAGAATTTAACCATACATCAGTATAAAAGTAATGTCTGATCTGTGTCTACTTTCATTTAACACTCAAGGCATGCAAGGGTTAAATAAGAGGATTGATGTGTTTGAATTCTTAAAAGACAAACGGTACCAAATTTATTGTTTACAGGATACTCACTTTACTGAAGATGATGTAGAGAAATTGAAGGACCAATGGGGAAAAATTATGTGATAAGTAACTTTACATCTAATGCTAGAGGTGTAGCAATTTTGATCGGCAAAGATGTTGATTTCGAAATACATAAAAATTATTGATGAGGGTGGCAATTATATAATATTAGATACTACAATTCTTGACACTAGTAAACCTGTATGGTCCAAATCAGGATAGTTTTTTTCAAAATATTGCTGATATCATTGATAGAATTAACAATGATAAATTTATTATATGTGGAGACTATAACTGTATTCTAGATCCAACACTTGATAGCTATAATTATAAGCACATTAATAACCCTAAAGCTTGAGAAAAAATAATTAAAATGATAAGTACAAATAACATGAATGATCCTTTCAGAGAAATCTATCCAACTCTAAAAAGGTACAAGTAGGCAAAGATCAGGAAAAGGCGCAATCAGAAAAAGATTCCCACTCCAAAAACCAAGGTGGGAAAAAACCAAACTAACAACCATGAAAACATATCGTAAGCCAAATGAGCAGCTATTTTCCCAATAGGTGGCCACTCAGTTACCTTAACTTAACTAAAACTATGAAAACATACATAAGGCGCCAACAGCACAAAAATTTTAAAACACCAAGACATGAAACAAAAAGAACCACCACAGAAGTATCGCCTTGGAACGATCAGTAACACAAAGTTGCTGGCGGGCTTAAATCGATTTTACATGGCCATAACCTCACCCTCAGCCCCTGCAGTGGTTCATAACATTTAGTTAGTTCTTCGGTCCTCGTGGTGAATCTCTAACTAGTCAATGAATCATCAAGAACAAACAAATAAATCATGATAAACATCCCGATGAATAAAAAACCAGAACTCACAGATTCAGTAAGCTGCCCGACGATGGAGATCCCTGGGCGCCAAATAACTAACTAACTCCGGAGCAAAAGAAAAAACATCAGTTGGACCCCGGTGGGCCAAGCAACAGACAAGAAGCTCCGGCCCCAACCAACTAAAATGAATAAGATGACAAATATATTACATTTTATCCTCTTATATGCCAAATATTATATTTACTGTTCAAGATGTAACAGCCAACCACTGATATTGTCAGTAAATAAGAAAAAACTGAAATTCATGTACAAAATGCATATGGAAATAGCTTTTTCAAATAATACTCTAGAAACCTTTTCGAAAGATTGGAGCCCATACAAACAGCTATTAGATGACATAAATGTCTAACACAATTTTCCTTCAACTCAGCATTAAAATTAAATGACATACTTATCTTTATTGTTTTTATTAGAGCCAATCTACTGTAACAGAAAAATATTTAATAACATACTGGGCAGACCCCCCATCCCCACCTGTTGCCAGGTTTTCTAAAAGAATCTGTTGAACAAACTTTGTAATATTGTGTGGGACAGATACTGAGACGTTCCTGAGACTTTGAACACTCATTTTGAGATGTTTATTTTCTGCTTCTTTCTGTTCAACCTCTTGGGAACTCTTGTTAACCTGCAGCACACAAGATAAAATTTTGTACCTTTATAATTGATTGGTTAATACATGTGTTTGATTGACTTAAAAAAAAAGATAATTATATTTATAAATGTTATCGGTTTAAAGGTAGTATAAAAGGTGCACTAATATTGCTACAAAATTTTTAAAACTTTATGTCTATGTATTTTAAAGATTTCTGTATACAAGGAGTGAGGAAGAATAGTGCACATGTATGTCAGATGAGAAAAAGAGAGAGAGAAAGAATCTTTTTATGTAACACTTCTGGAAACCCCGGGTCCAGAAGAGATAAACAAAATGCATTTTGATCACATGTATAGAAAAATGCTATAAAATTCGCAACACTAGTACAGGCCCACTTCCATTTTACACAGACTTGACATTCATATGAGCATCAGAAATCTCTTGTGTAGACTGTTTTCACTTTTACATTATAGAGTAATTGACACTGCTTTGTGACGTCATAATATTTTGAATATACGCTGTTTAAAAAAGGTACAGGTAGGCAAAGATCAGGAAAAGGCGCAATCATAAAGAGATTCCCACTCCAAAAACCGAGGTGGGAAAAAACAAACTAACAATCAGGCACTTATACCATGAAACATATCGTAAGCCGAATGAGCAGCTATTTTCCCAATAGGTGGCCACTCAGTTATCTTAACTTAATTAAAAATATGAAAACATACATAAGGCGCCAACAGCACAAAAAAATTTTAAACACCAAGACATAAAACAAAAAGAACCACCACAGAAGTATCGCCTTGGAACGATCAGTAACACAAAGTTACTGGCGGGCTTAAACCGGTTTTACAGGATCCTAACCTCACCCTCAGCTTCTGCAGTGGTTCATAACATTTAGTAAGTTCTTCGGTCCTCGTGGTGAATCTCTAACTAGTCAATGAATCATCAAGAACAAACAAATAAATCATGATAAACATCCTGATGAATAAAAAATAAGGACTCACAGATTGAGTAAGCTGCCCGACGATGGAGATCCCTGGGCGCCGAATAACCTACTAACTCCGGAGCAAAAGAAAAACACCAGTTGGACCCCGGTGGGCCAAGCAACAGACAAGAAGCTCCGGCCCCAACCAACTAAAATGAATAGCTTTAAGTCGGGGCCATCATAGAGTCTGACGCCCGACCCACCGGCGTGCAATTAAAGAAGGCAGCATAGTCATCAACCATGATTGGGTTAAAAACTAAGCATGCAGACTGTCGCATAACATTCAAGTTATAACCTATACGTCTGTGACGTGTTATGATTTTTCTGAACTTAAAAGAAAAATCATTAATTCCTATAAGTTTCTTAAATTTGTAAACTAAGTCACCATAAAATTCAGGTTCCGAAAGGCCGTCACTTAAAAGCGTCTTTAACCCAACATTATATTTGGAAATCAATTCACTGTGTCTAAGATAAAATTTAGAAAAGGTTTTTCGAAGTTTATGATACCGATAGCCCTGTTGGAGAAGTTTTGCCGTCAAACATTTATTTCGAGCGTTGAAGTCTGTAACATGATTGCAGACTCTAGCAAACCTAATAAGTTGCGAAATGTAAACACCATAAGAAGCACGACGAGGAACGTCACCATCCAAAAAAAGGAAAATTTACTATATCAAAATCAAAGTCATCGCGCTTATCATAAATTTTAGAAGAAACAAATCCATTTGCAACAGAAAGATGTAGATCTAAAAAGGGGGCTTCGGTATCTGAGATATTGGCTTTGTTCAACTGAAGTTCAGGTGGATAAATTTGATTGACCATACCTTCAAAATAAGGGTTGTCAATGTTCAAAAGCTCATCGAGGTACCTAGATGTGGAATTAAAAGCCTCGATAACATCAGCTTGATTATCATGGTTAAGAGAATCCATGAAATCTCTTTCGTAGCAGTATAAAAATAAATCAGCTACGAGAGGTGCGCAATTTGTACCCATCGGAATTCCAACAATTTGTCTGTATAACTTGGTCCCACATCTAATATAAATATTATCAAGGAGATAGGACAAGGCGTCGCACACATTCTGACATGACCAAATTGTATACCGACTTTGGTCAGAGGAAGTGAAAAAAGCCTTTCTGTCATTACATGCCAAATAAAGTGAACCATAGGTTTTTATTGCTCTTTTGAAGGTCCACTCTATCAAATCCAGAAGTTTTTCTTTTATTAGATTATGTGGTAATGTTGTATACAGAGTAGAAAAATCATACGTGGACAAGCTTGTCGCACGGAACCCTCTACACTTCAATTTACTGAGCACCTCACCAGAATGTTTTATTGACCAAAACCAATTTTTATTTGAAGTTTCATACACTGTCTCACAGTATCTTATAACATGAGATTTGATAGCAGTAAGACAGGAAGTTAATAATTTAGAAAGTTCAGTGGTAGTACAAGAGCTAGAATTTGCAATAAATCTAGCTTTGTATGGTCTTTTGTGAAGCTTAGGTAACCAATACATCGTAGGAAGTTTGTCTTGGCCTTCATTGACACAAACAGAAAACTTAACAGGTAAATCGTTTAAGTGGGCATTAACTACAGACACTTCATCAGTATCTGTCTCCAGATAAGCCCTGGTACCATCAAGCTCCTGTTTTAAGATGTTAACGTAGTGAAGCCTACAAACGACAATAACATTGTTTGCGGCTTTGTCTGCCGGAACCAAGACATACTTTCTATGAAACCACTGCACGGGTTACATGTACGCCTTTGAATGTTTTCATATTTTTTAAATAAAATTGTATGGTGAATATATCGAATTTATGGTTATCTTAATTTTGTCTAAATGGTCTAAATTGATATTCGTTGTAAATTGCTAAACTGGCAATTAAACATTTACGTCAGTTTTAAGGAGAAGCAGATGGACAGTTTCTAGGACAGCTGTTTGTCTCTATCGTAACGGAATCCTAGTCAATTTTTTTGATTGAAAACGCCTACCCAACCGCTTCTTTAACATATCAAGTAAAAAATATGAGACTTGTAGTGGTAGTAGCACATAATTACATTGTGGTATTGACACCTCTTTCAAAGGAATTTTGTGTTATTAATCAAAATGTAACAACTAATAAATCAATGTTTTAGAAGGTAAACAATCCAAAATTTGTATCCATGGAATTAGCAAAGATCTGATACAAAGCAGCATTACCAGTTTGGATCACTCATAACTAGAAATGAAATTTTGAATGAGGCTCTGAAACTTCTATATCGACGTTATTTCAATTTTACAATCATAACAAGCAGACTTGTGCTATGTTGCAGTTCTCGTACAAACACTGAATAACTTTCGCCTGTGTGTTAACAAGATAATGAAGACTCCGCAGGTATAAATCGCTCTTTTAACCGTTTTAATTCAAGCATGATACTGTTTGTTAATACTGGATGAAGAACGTGTATGCAGTGTCATAAAGGTGCCACTCTTTAAAGACTCAGTTTGCAATGATTAATTGTATTATCTTAAAATGGTTGGGTGATTTCCGAATATCGCAAAGAACCTATCTATAACTACCATGTAATTTTCTTCTGGTACAGATGACAAAATTAACCCATATTTGACGAATGGACTTGTCCATCATTCTTATTTGGATGAGTCCAATTTCATTTTAAGGGGCATCAGGTATGATTTCTAATATTTATTCAATTTTTCAATGAAAATTCTAAAAGCAAACAGAATAGCCCCTGATGGGACGCCGCGTTTTGCGGCGTCACATCTGGGGCTATGCTGTTTGCCTATGTCCAAAAAAAAAAGGACACCAGGCTTAAATGAGTTAAAGACCTATTTTCATGTCTGTTGAGGGTCATTAGATAAGGGACATGTCAATGGATAACCTAGTGCTCTGACAATGACTCAGAATACAGGTAGGGGCCAAAACAGGAAAAATCAATATTGACTTCAGAGGGAGGCAGTTTTATTGCACAGGTTATCAGGGGCCATAAGATCAATAGACAGCGGAACTACGGGTATTATCCTTTAGGGGCCTCTTTATGACCCCCTGCAGAGAAGTAATAATCACATCATTATGACAGTCCGTTGATCTAAGGACCATATAGCACCATTGGGGGTCATTAACCGAATAAACAGTGGTACCACTTTTATCTCCTTCAGAAGTAGGTCTTTAAAGAGCACCCCTCGTATACTGAGAAAACATATCGTAAGCCGAGTAAAATCTTAGCATAACGTTATTATACCGAAACAACATCATGATAACTTCATGAAATCCACCGTTTCAGGTAATGTCTACCAAACAATGTGATGCGTTTCTAAAGAGTTGCTGTTAAATTAAATTTTGTTTTCAGTTATGTCGAACGTCTCTTTTAGTACTCCTTTTTGTGGTTTAACGTCCCAATCAGCAGGATTTTAGTCATGTCGGGACATGAGCAGAATTGTGTACGTAAAATGTGGTACTTACTTGATCTAAATGTAGAGTGCAGGTCTTGAGGTTACAAAACATTTTTCGTGCTCAGCTCAGCTGAGACTAAATTTATCTTGCTCATAAATGTTAAAAAGCCAACAATTGTTGGCATTTTAACATTTATAAGCAGGCTTTTGTTATCTAAGCATAACATTTCCACTTAACATTTTCACCAGTTCAATATTTATGAGGAATTGAAATTTCATGCTCAGCCGAGTTGAGCATGAAAATAGTTTCATAACCTCGGGGCCTGGTCATTTCGCTCTTTATATGGATTAATGAATCATTCAGGGTAACAAGTAGTGTTAGTTGTATTGTTTATATAATGCACATTTCTTGGTTGACATTTACATGTACAAGTAACAAAAAGCCTATGAAGTGGTCTTATTCATATACTTTTTGAACTCATTCAGTCTCTGATAGATTTTAATTACTCAATTTCAACTGGGTAGTATAACTTACCTGTGCATAATGACATCCTTACAGCCAAAATACCAACTATGAAGACAAGACCAAGTTTGGTATGCTGTCCACCATAGTCTTCTACCATCATTTAACTATTGGTCTAATGATCGAACTCGAAATCGCATCTATACACACATGTAGATATACATGTACAAGGTTTATGAGTAGTATCACTAAAATGATGTTTTTATCCCCATATCTAGAGTTAAAATACGTTATTATTCCTAGAGGCATACAGCCAATTTGCTTTCATATGCATTTCTAAATATTGTTCCATAATATTACCCAGCATATTTATAATTTCTTGGTGTAGAATACCATTTTAAAAAGCCTCATCACGTACATCTAAGCATGTTATTGTTTTTCGTGAACTTTTAAAAGCCACTTGACTTTGTGTGCAGCAATTAAGTACATAATGATAGCATAATTGAGCCATTATGATACCAAAAAACATTACGAAAACACCCCCACGGTAATATATAGATTTTTCTTAAGTTGTGAAAATTGAAAATTTTTAGTAGATTTTTTTTCTTATTATTTTTGCCCAAAACATAGATCGTGGGTACACATTAGAACCGCGTCGCAGTACCCACAATCTATGTTTTGGGGGCAAAAATAAGACAAATAAGTATACCCCTGCATACTCCAGTTTTACGTTATAAAAGTGGGGTATAAGGGGCAATACTATTCACGTACACGTTTACCTGATGAACATAAAACTAATAATTGTAGTAAGACTGTAAAATTTGCTCTTGGGTGAGGGTTATATGACGAATTGGTCACCAGAGGCAAGCAATATAACCCGATGGTGTATAACTTGAAGGAAATATCTTTTGTCGTATGCCCTCAGGTATCATTTCTTGTCGAGGGGTTACCCTTACGCAAGTGCAACAGCTGTTTTATTCAACCAATGTTTGGAAGAACACGCAAGTATTAAATGCCCCAGGCTCCCTTGAAGGTCTTCAATATAGGGATCAACCATGGTTTTCAGTGTTCAAACATTCGATGGATCACGAGGAAGGTGTTTGAACACAAGACCGCAGGCCGCGTGTTCAAACACCTTCCGAGTGATCCAGCGAATGCTTGAACACTGAAACAAACCATGGTTGATCGCTATTCTTGCATTTTCACTCTAATCCACTTAAAATCTCATGAAAATAACATTAACAACGTAAAAACTCACCGAAAACCGCGGAGCTTTTTCAACGTCGGCCATTTTGTTTCTACAAAACACATGACGTCACGTCGCATTGACCAATGACGTCGGCCAAAACCCATGTTCAAACGGCACGTGAATTTCGTGATTCAAACAGCTATGCACATAGATATCTATGCAAGAATACGCATTCTTGCATAGGTATCTATGCGCATAGCTGTTTGAAGCCGTTTTCGATTGGTCGAAAGCCGTGTTCAAACTGCAAAACCCATGTTCAAATCATGAAATTCACGTGCCGTTTGAACATGGGTTTTGGCCGACGTCATTGGTCAATGCGACGTGACGTCATGCGTTTTGTAGAAACAAAATGGCCGACGTTGAAGAAGCTCCGCGGTTTTCGCTGCGTTTTTACGTTGTTAATGTTATTTTCATGAAATTTTAAGTAGATTAGAGTAAAAATGCAAGAATAGCGATCAACCATGGTTTGTTTCAGTGTTCAAACATTCGCTGGATCACTCGGAAGGTGTTTGAACACGCGGCCTGCGGCCTTGTGTTCAAACATCTTCCTCGTGATCCAGCGAATGTTTGAACACTGAAAACCATAGTTGACCCTATATTAAGATTCGCTTTTCCAAAATGGAAACGTTCAAGCGCTACGAACTAAAAGCTTCATCCGTAGTCAAAGGAAAACATGACTTGAAATATCGTCATCGGCTAAATGACAAGGTGACATGGCAGAGTGTTACAATGTACCATCCGCGTGACTTATACACTATACCAATCAAAATTGAAAAGTTATCTCTTTCTTCTCTCCTAGTCATTTTGCTCTTCGTACATTTTAAAAATGTCAATGCTGTTTTTTATTTTTGTCTTTTCTTATTTATAATCATTATCAGTTTCTGGACATTTTAGTTAAACAGCAGTCACACATTAGCGTATAACCCAAACGCGCGCCGGGCGTATGAAAAATGTCAACACGCTGAAGATTTTGGACGTATAAAAATAATTTGTACTTTTTACTCGCTTTAGCAGTCACATATTAGCGCGCGAATGAGGCGTGTGCCGGACGTATAAAAATCTCAAAGTTTTAGAGTACGTTTGTCTTAAGTCCCAGACACGCTAAGCACACGCTATGGGCGCGCAGCGAACGTTCAACGCGCGCCGCACACACGCTTTGGGCACGCTACTGAAGCAATATCTCATAAAATCGGAATGCGCGTGGAGCGTATACTGGCGTGCCTCAAACGTGCGCCAAACGCGTTCTAAGCGTATTTAACGTGCTTGTAGCGCGCGTTGAACTTATTCGAAACGTATAAGTCACACGCCCGCGACACGCCGAGCTTCTAGAAAATTTTTAAGAATGTTTAAAACTGTTTTGATCCCAAACGCGTACGAAACGCGCGATGCTTTTAAGCGACATACAGCGACGCGCGCCGGACGTACACCAAGCGTACACAACGTACTCGTAACGCGTTTCGAACGTGTCTCCGACGTGTGTCTGGCGTATGTGGAATTTTGCAATTTTTCAACACGCCCGGCGCGCGTTTCACTTATACGCTACAGTGTGACTGCTGTTTTACTTATCAAAATTGTCTGGCCTAACGTGCTTAACGCTAGATTCAAAGAACTTATGTTGATTATTGTTCAATTTTTATATTTAGATTTACGCAAAATTTATCCTATTGAACCTTTATGAAAAGTATGTCTTCAAAGTTGCAAGTGCGCGCAATGTGTATTTTGTACCAATGAAGTCATCTTCAAAGGCATATTTTCATATAATTAAAATAACGAAACAGATAAGTTGATTGACCTGCAAGAAGAGAGACAAGTACAATTTCTTTGAATTTCGTTGATGAAACGATGATCAAATTCAGTTAAACGGAGGAACATATGTCATTTGTGGCACTTAGTTTGGTGCCTATGTGTGTTGTATACCAGCCAATACCAAAACAACGGAGCAATGGTCATGTATACGAAACGTGCCCTTATACTGCAATGGGCATGGTCAAACTAACCTTGGCTGACTAAAATTGACCTCGTCATAGTATTGATCAAGGTTATCGCAAGGTCATCATTTACATAGACTTTGTAAACCTTCAGATTGTACAAGTATAAGCTTTAACAAAAAGCTTGGTCTACGCTTCGCATATATAAACTAGAATGTCAAAGAATCTGACCATACTCCCATTCCATCGTGGTTCATGTGACTGAACAGAAATAAACGCAGTCAAAGCATTCATACCTGACAATCGACCGTCACAATATTGTCGGTTCATTTCAACCCATTGTGGCTTGGATAGAATGTTATTGGCTACACGGCAAGTGGGGCGTGGTCAAAGCTTTCATACCTGACCATATAGCGTCACAATACCGTCGGTTCATTTCATTCCAATGTTGCTTAGATAGAATGCAATCATGCACCAGTTCCACGAATCTAACAATTTGCCCCTTTTTTGGTACCTACCGCACCATAGGTACAAATGTTACCAACCAAAGGGAGGTTTGCATGGGTGTTTTTGGATGTTTACACGGTCCTTGGCGAAACGACACGGAATCCTACTAATACGATGGTCAAGCCACTAGACTCAGACGTGCAGTTGCAGTTGTAGCGAGGTGTATGAGTTGTCTTGAAAGTAGGTCAATCTTTAACCTTAGAGTAGTCTACGCGCTGGCGCGTAGACAATAAAACATGCGTCACCGAATTCAGTGCAACATACAACATAATTAGAATCTATCCAAGATATATTTAAAGGAAACATGCTTTACAAGTAAACTTAACACTCGCGTAGCAAATAAAAATGTTCTACAGCTTATTTACTATTTAGCATTATTGCAGCTCAGTCGTTGTATCTATCAGTCCTATGATAACTTTTAAAATTACACAAACGATTCCAGTTAGGAACCATTCTATAAACGTCACCTTCTTGTTCAATCCATGCACGTACAGTGTGTGGAATCACGAATCTCTATCTTTACTGCTGTACGCGAGAAACACTGTATACGGAAATCCAGTGTCCTCATTCGTCAAACCGTTGCTGTTCCAGTCATCGTTTGCGCCGTAGTTTAATGGTGATAACCATATGCATAGCTACGATCACTGTTAAGACTACTGCCGGTATTACCGTAGATAGCGTTATGGTTCTACGTTTCCGCATAGGACGTTCACAATCATCGTAAGCTTTTGTCGTCTATATTACAGGTATACGACGAATTAACCCATATTTGACGAATGGAATCTCCCATCATTATCAGTTGGGTGAGTCCACTTTCATTTTTAGGGGTGTTAGGAGTGATTTTTATTTTTTATTCCATTTTTCGATGAAATTTCTCTAAGCAAACAGAATAGCCCCAGATGGGACGCCGCGTTCTGCGGCGTCACATCTGGGGCTATTCTGTTTGCCTATGTCCCATAAAAAGGACGCCAGGCTTAAATGAGTTAAAACACATCGGGGATGTCACAAACCATTGGAGAAATGACGCTGCTTCCCATTTGCAGGTAAACGGCTTTCCTTCCAACAATACATGAGTGGCGCTGTTTTTCGTGCTCCTACTGAACCGTTGTTATGTAAAAAGTCAACCGTCCGCCTTGATTTGTCGTCCAGATATTGCATCGGGAAAACATGTCCGTGAAATGTATACCCCCTTAAACCCCACTTTTATATAGCAAATCTGGGGTATGCAGCGGTATACCTATTTTTCTTATTTTTGCTCCATAACATAGATTGTGGGTACTCGTTAGAACCGCCTCGCCGAGGCAGTTCTAACGTGTATCCACAAGCTATGTTTTGAGCAAAAATATCAAACTTTTTCCAGTGAAAATTTTTAATTTTACAACCAAATATTTTCTGTATATTACATGGAAAAGTTTTCGTAATGATGTGATCAGTTCCAGCTGCCTAATATTTGATACGTCGAGTGCCAGTTGTGTAAATGAGTTGTGCCTCAAGTGAATTTCTGCAAGATTCGGGTTGTTCTGAAAACTCCCGTCGGGTAGATCATTTGATGAAAGATCAATTGATGCGAGGAGCTCATTTTTGCGAAACAATGCCTTCAGGTACATGTACGGCATAGCGTTGAGGTTATTGAACGACAGATCTATTTTCAGCAGTAAGGGCGATTGAATTGACAGTCTTGATGTGGTTTTGTGATAAATGTGTGTATTCTAGGTTGATGACGTCAAACTGAATTTGGAAGTCTGGGATGTAGTTATACGAGAAATATAATTCCCGTAGTCTGGTATCCTGTGGTATAAGCACTTGGCAGTTTGAAGTGCGGAACCCTCTGATGTCAGTAGACGCAAGACCGTTGCAACAAGAAACCCATCTATAGTTAGACTTTTTCCTTTTGGTCCTTTGAGATCAGAGAGGGTATTTTGAGAAATCAGAAAATTATTATCGGTTTAGATTCATTTTCTAACCAACTAAACGTTTAATGTATTTGGCCCAATTTGGATAATAATGGTCTTTGTTTAGACTATCCTGTTGAAATATGCAAAATTACAGTAATTCTCTTTTGCTCCATGTTGTCAAATCTGAAACCGCGGTAAGGCTCATCCCCTTTCTCATTAATATATTCACTGCTCTTAAAGGATCTCGGTTTGATTTCATTTTATAGTCATGGCGTTGTCACATCTTGATTCCCAGAAAGATCAATATTGCGGTGAGTTGCACTCGGTTGGCAGCTCAAAGTTTGACATAGTACACTTGCGTTTTTAAAATCAAAGATTATATCATCTCCTTTGGTCAAGTCGAATTTTTCAATGGGTCTTTCACTAAGGGAATCGAAGAAACGTCAGGAAAACATGTCCGTGTAATGCATACCCCCTTAAACCCCATTTTTATATACATGTAGCAAAACTGGGGTATGCAGGGGTATACCTATTTTTGCTCCAAAACATAGATTGTGGGTACCCGTTAGAACCGCTTCGGCGAGGCTGTTCTAACGAGTACCCACAATCTATGTTTTGGATCAAAAATACGAAAAATAGGTATACCCCCGTAAACCCCACTTTTACTATATAAAAGTGGGGTATGAGGGGGTATACATTTCACGGACATGTTTTCCTGATGATTAAGAGAATGGACGAAATCTTGGTCAATTGCTACAGGCTGGATCGAGAGAGATGTCGAGGCTTCGTAGCCATCAGGATAACATGTGACAATGCAATATCTACCCCCTTATATCCCACTTTTATATACCAAAACTGGGGAATGCAGGAGTATACCTATTTTTCTTATTATTGCTCCAAAAATAGATTGTGGGTACTCATTAGAACCGCGAGGTGGTTCTAACGTGTACTGCGAAGCTGATCTGCGCCTTTGTTTTCGCCTATGCAGATTGTTGTGGCGGCTCAGTTAACGTTCTGACATGAGGCAGGCCATGTAACAAAACAGAATACTGTGGTCAGTCAACTCCTCAAACACAACCTCGACAATGTCATCCGGTACGTTATCTGGTATTGTGTTGCAACATGTTATTGTTGGAGCTTCACAGCTGCAGAAAATAGGTCATGAGGAGGTTTTTGATCGGATCATCAAGGTGTGTTTGATAATGATGGAGTGGTTGTCATCAACATAAAACGTGGTATCAAGGCACCTACCTAAAATATAAGAACGAAGGAATTACGAAAACTTGCCCATGCAATAAACAGAGATGTTTTCAGCTGTAAAAAAATGAAAATTCACCGGAAAAAGTTTGATATTTTTCTTATTTTAGCTCAAAACATAGATTGTGGGTACACGTCATAACCGCCTCGCCGAGGCGGTTCTAACGAGTACCCACAATTTATCAGGTATACCCCTGCATACCCCAGTTTTGCAATATAAAAGTGGGGTGTACGGGGGGGTATACATGTACATGTTTATTACACGGATATGTTTTCCTGGTGATGGAGAGCAGTGAACATATGAATGCGAAATGCGATGGGCCATGCCATGCTTTCGGCTTCTTAAGCCTCGTCAGTGACAGCTCGTCAGTGACACTTTAGATTTGGAAACATAGCCAAAGAGAATAAGACTTAGTATTTTTGCAACTTTCAACAGGGCTGTCGCTACAAAAACTTGTATTATCTGAAAAGGGCCAAATATATCAAATCTTGGTTAGAAAATGTATTTAAACCGATCACAATTTTCTGATTTTTCAAAATAACCTCGCTGATCTGAAAGGACAAAAATGAATTAGTAATCTGCACTATTGATGCTGTACGGGATTGTCTAAGGGTTCGGTGGCAAGACATATACATGTTTTTATTATAAATAATGATATACGTAAATAAATCCAAAATAATATTGATTACAGAGGTAGCAGTTGTTTGTGAGGAGTAGCAAAAAAACTTAAGTAAGATAAGTTATGAACAAATGCACACAAATTAAAACTGCCAGCAGCTCCTGTACGTGTTTGCTGTGTATACAAAGACCGATTGTCGGATATTGGTCATAATGAAAACGTGCCCAAAACAAGCAACATACAGAGTTTTTTAGGTATTTTATGCTGATTTTTTTTTTCTTATTTTTGCTCAAAACATAGATTGTGAAATCTATGACTTTAATTGCCTAATAAACGTGATAAAGTCAATAAAAGTGTGTGAGTATTCAAGGTAAAGGTCATTTCATGATGACTAAATGCTGCAAGATCAGACTTCAGTTGAGCGTTCTCACTACCGATAGTCCTCCGGTTATAATTGTGTAATAGGCAAATACAAATTAAACATCGGTTCAAGTACATATTAAATTATTAGCTGTAACTGATATTGCTTGAAACAGTATAGTAAATTCCAGTTGTAATGCAATATATAATATATTAGTTGCATTTTTGAATAATCATGTCAATAGTAAACAGTTATTTCATGCCTGTTTGGTGAATAGTCAAAACTATGGCCCGAGGTGCCGTGGACAGCTCAATGCACTATCGCCTGAGGCCGCAAGGCCGAGGGCGATAGTGCATTGAGCTGTCCACGGCACCGAGGGCGATAGTTTTAACTATTCTGCCAAACAGCCATGAAATAACTGTTTTATTACCCAACCGAACCCAAAATAAAAAAAAAATCTTAGCCACTGCTGCCTAATTGGTGCGTGACATTGATGCGCTCGTGTCATTCTACGTCATTCTCGTGATGTTTGACGTCACCGGCCAGTCAATAGTCAAAACTATTACACCCCTATTTCCCATTATGTTAACATGCGCGATGTCACGAGCGGTCAATAGTCAAAACTATTGACCGTCTGGTGACGTCAAATCAGTGTATTTCGCCCACCACGTGCCAATTAAGTACTGATTATTGAATATTATAGTCAAAACCTATTTAATCTCTTTGTATATAGGGGGTTGGGTAATAATACATTTTATCTTAGATGGAAAGAGTGCACAAAATTACGAAAACACGCCCGTGTAATAACATAGATTGTAGGTACACGTTAGAACCGCCTCAGCGAGGCGGTTCTACCGAGTACCCATAATCTATGTTTTGGAGCAAAAAAAAGAAAAATAGATATACCCCTCCATTCCACAGTTTTGCTATATAAAATTGGGGTTCAAGGGGGTATACTTGTCACGGATATGTTATCCTGCTGAGTTTAAACACGTAAATTTGCAAAACATTTAGAAAATTATAACAGAAAAGTTGCATTTGTATGGAATGTTTATTTATTAAGAACCACTTTCTGCCTTTAGATATATTGCTTAAAAATGTAGCATCTTTGGTGGATGCCAGTGCATTTAAATCGGGCCAGTGATATTTATCACAGAGCAAACGCACCATATATCATTCGGCTAAACTTGAAAGGACTTACATCCTGCCTTAATTTCAAATGCAGCTTTCTACCTGATCGGAATGCACATGATATATTTAAACAAAGCACCACATTAACTTAATTATTTAGACCAGATAAATATCTGTAAAGCAATGATTGATAATATGCAGGTGAAAGGGTATGTTTTTCGACATTGTTTTTAAAACGGACCTGTACTTTTGCCCTTATGACCAAGCGAGTTCACCCTTCCTCCGATTACTTGGGGTAGGCAGCGATATTTAATCGTGGCTTTCCCTGGACATTCAATTTACCCTATTGCACAATTAATTTTTTAACTTCTATTCTGTCTCGTTTCTGTTTTCTTGAATCAGATCACACGGTCAAATCTGTAATACGTTATCCCATATATCAAACTTTTGAAATCATGTCTGTCTGTGTGTCTGTGTTCACGTCTGACGGAAACTCGATGGATGGTTGAATATCAACTTCACTAGTTGTATATACAAATTGCTCATCTAAGTGCGTCCTCATATGTTTACGTAGGTGATCATTACGGCAATATGTTTTCCCACAAATCATGCAGGTGAGGTCCTGGTCGTCTGTATGTCTGTGTTCGTGTCTGCGCAGACTCGGCAGGTGGCTAAATGACCACCCACACCAAGCACATTTGTACGGTCTCTCACCACTGTGGATATGTTGATGGTCACGAAGGGAAGACAATTGGGTAAAGGATTTCCCGCATGTGTCACATTTATGGTGACTTTCACCTGAAGAGATAGATGGAACATATTCAACATAATGTTAATAGGGGACCTTAAACGTTCGATAAATTTCATATGAATTTATAACATCTGTAAGATTTATTTCAATCATAATGATGGCATGACCATTAAATTGGATTTAATCCTCTACAAAAAGGAAATATTTTACTGAAACATTTCAAAAGTCGTCACATGAAGTAAACATCTCCCGCAAAGTTACAGGTATGGTCAGTCATTTTCCACTGAAAAGCAACCACGTCGTTTTGTAAATAACATAAACTTCTTTTAGAGTTGACATATTTTGTAGGAAAAGTTGCTTGTAAGTTGTTACTAGTATTAATAAAGTCATGAATTGGTATCGATATTGATATCAGCCGATTACTTCTGACGTTTCCAAGTCCATTCAATTGACGGCATTTAATGTGCTTCGCTTCAGAAATTCAAACAGTTCGGTAAATACCAAATATATTTCATCTTGTGTGTTGAAAACATCAAAAATTATCACTCGTGCAGGTCAGTCGTGAAAATTTTGATGTTTTCAACACACTCGATAAAATATATGCGGTTTTCACCTCAAAACAGTAACTCCTAGATATACATCTACATTTCATCGAGCGAGTTGAAAACATTATGTTTCACTAGTAAGCAGCATGAGTGAAAATTTGTGGTTTCAACTCGCGAGATGAAAAATACTGGGTATTCGCTGATATAAAGTAAATTTTATTTTATTTTATATGAAACACATACACTTTATATTTTCAAGGAAGGCAGTGAAAAATCACTTTTGGCCGGTACCAAAATCGTTCCTTACGTTCTTACTAAGAAAATGAATACCCGGACTTTATGTTTTCGCTCATAAATAACGAAGTTAATCGAATTTCTGAAGTGAGACACATTTACTGGTGTCAAGTGAACGGAAACGTCAGAAGTAATCCAAAATATACAGTGAAAATTTCGGCTGTCAATTCTGCGGTAAATAAAATCGCTTTTATTCATTTCTATATATACATAGTATAAAATAGAATATTAATTGTTCAGGCCAATCAATTGCTAAAATAAATCTTTTCCCTTCTTTTGAAAATTAAACTAGATATTTTCAGTTACAGTGTGAACAGCATTAATTTACCAAACTCTGGTGAATTTTAAGAAATATTTTATACCATTTAGTCTGACATACACGTTATTTCTAGCATAGTCGATTAAATGCCACTAAACATGATTCAACCAATTATAATGTTATAAATGACAAAAAGTTTCAACGTTACCTGAATGCGTCAGCATGTGCGTCCGTAGATTCGCCGACATAGAGAAAGATTTACCACATACCCCACAATCAAACATCCTCACCCCACTATGTGTCAACATATGCTGTTTGAGACCATGTGCACGTGCAAAAGATTTCCCGCACGTGAGACATACGACCGGTTTATTCCCAGTATGGACATCCATATGACGACGACACGTAGAGCTCGTGCTGAATTTCTTCCCGCAAATCTCACAGCTATAAGCCTTCTCTCCAGTATGAACGTAACGATGATCTCTTAAAGTTTTGGAAGTGGTAAATGAATTCCCACAAGTCTCGCATTTGTAAGGTCTCTCTCCGGTATGGATAAGAATATGGCTTCGAAGTGTTGAAGCGTCAGAAAACAATTTCCCACAATGTTCACATCTGTAAGGTTTGTCTCCAGTATGAATGCGCATGTGCCGTGTTACTGATGCCTTACACGAGTAGGATTTGTCACACAGTGGACAAGCATAAGCTGTTTTCCCTGGGATTCTGTCCACTTCACTATCATTGGTAAATTCTTGGTCATTTGCTTCCTGAGATAAATTTCCCTCTTTGCTTTCATTATCCATTCCAAGTGAGGTTTTGAGCTTAACTGATCTGAACTTTGTGTCAAGTGTTCCCTCAAATGCTGTGTCCTCTATCATTAATTTATCAGGTTAAAGGCTACTGAGTTTGCATCTTGTTCATGTCTATACTTGACTAGTTGCCTTGTGTCCAACCACAGACACATAAGAATTTCGTCAATTGTAGTCCTCTCTAATTTTTCATCTGTAAATCAAGTCAATAAGTATAAAACAAATATGCACAATTAAAGAAAAGGGTAACCAGAGGACCAATGGTCCTGTAAACACTCACCTGAGACCTGAGATATATGAGCCGCCTCATGGGAAAACCAACAATCTGCATAGGAGAAAACAAAGACGCAGATCAGCTTCGCGGTAACCGCGAAGCTGATCAGCGCCTTTGTTTTCGCTACTCAGATAGTACAATTCCTCTTCTACTTAAATCCGAAATTTCAAGCTTCTAGCTCTTTTCTGTGCTTGTACAGGCCGGTTTGTGTCGGACCTGTTCGGAAACCACATTGTTGGTTTTCCCACGAGGCGGCTCATATATTTATAAACTTGTTTGACTAGAATGGTAATATACATGTAAACCCTAGGCAGGGTCAGAATAACCCCTGGAGTCATTTTTTTTTTTCAAATCATAAAAATTCAGTCCATTTGCCAATGTACTGCAAGTTTTGCCCTTCAAATGAATTTTAACAATTTTCCCCCATTAAAATACATGGGCGACCTAAGTTGACCTTGCCGTAAAATAGGTCAACGTCATCACAGGTTCATGATTTATGCAAGCTTTGTAGAGCTCCATTCCTTGATGCTTGATGCCAAGTTTCAAAATCATAGGCTTTCTGGTTCTGAAGAAGATTTTTAAAGGTTTTTGCTAGCTATTTATAGCCATAGCAGCCATCTTGGTCATGTGACCTTGACCATTTATACAAACTTTCATTCACTCTTCTTAAGCATGCTCAACATAAAGTTTGGCTTTGATTGGCCAAGCGGTTTCAGAGAAGAAGCTGTTTGAATAGTATGGTCATATACATGTATATAGCCCCAGGAACGTGACAGTAAGTCTTCTGCTACTAAATGACATTTTCCTATTTTTTCCATTCAAATGCATGGGCGGCCTAAGTTGACCTTGCTGTAAAAATGTCAAGGTCATCCCAGGGTCATGATTTATACAAACTTTGTAGAGCTCCATTGCCTGATGCTTCATGCCAAGTTTCAAAGTCATAGGCCATCTGGTTCTGGAGAAGAAGATTTTTTAAAGGTTTTTGCTATTTATAGCCATGGCGCCCATCTTGGTCATGTGACCTGGACCATTTATACAAACTTTCATTCACTCTTCCTAAGAATGCTCCACATAAAGTTTGGCTTTGATTGGCCTAGCGGTTTCAGAGAAGAAGATGTTTGAATATTATTGTCATACACATGTATATAGCCCCGTGGCAGGGGCAGACAACCCTCTGGTCTCAAAATATTTTCATAAATATGAATATTCTGTCCATTTGCTTATTCCTAGCAAGTTTGTTGCCATTAATGGACATTTTCCTATTTTTTCCCATTCAAATGCATGGGTTTTTGCTATTTATAGCCATGGCGCCCATCTTGGTCATGTGACCTGAACCATTTATACAAACTTTCATTCACTCTTCCTAAGAATGCTCCACATAAAGTTTGGCTTTGATTGGCCTAGCGGTTTCAGAGAAGAAGATGTTTGAATATTATTGTCATACACATGTATATAGCCCCGTGGCAGGGGCAGACAACCCTCTGGGCTCAAAATATTTTCATAAATATGAATATTCTGTCCATTTGCTTATTCCTAGCAAGTTTGTTGCCATTAATGGACATTTTCCTATTTTTTCCCATTCAAATGCATGGGCGGCCTAAGTTGACCTTGCCGTAAAAAAGGTCAAGGTCATCACAGGGTCATGATTTATATAAACTTTGTAGAGCTCCATAGTCTGATGCTTCATGCAAAGTTTCAAAATCATAGGCCTTCTGGTTCTGGAGAAGAAGATTTTTAAAGGTTTTTGCTATTTATAGCCATGGCGGCCACCTTGGTCATGTGACCTGGACCGTTTATACAAACTTTCTTTCCCCCTTCCTAAGGATGCTCCACATGAAGTTTGGCTTTGATTGGCCCAGAGGTTTCAGAGGAGAAGATGTTTGAAAAGTGTGGACGACGACGACGACGATAACGACGGACGACGGAGCATGGGTATACTATACTTCGGCTCAGGTGAGCTAAAAATGTACAAGTAGGCAATGAGCAGGAGAAGGCGCAATCAAAAAAAAAAAAATAATAATAATAATAAAAAATCCCACTCCAACCGAGGTGGGTACGAGAATTTTATGGTGACTTGGTTTACAAATTTAAGAAACTTATAGATAGGAACGATTTTTAGCTCAGAAAAATCATTACAGGTGCGTTCACTTATTAATATACCCCTGCAATATTCGGAAACAACCGTCACTGGCAAGAAATTGACGACTGGATGAATTTGTATATATAATGTGTTAGGCATGAGTATAAATATTTACTCTGTATATAAAACGTCTAGATCTTATGATGTTGTATGCCTAAATTGATTACATAACATATGGAACCAAATTTTTAACAAACATTTCGCTGATTTTCGAGTTTCAAAGATTCCACAAGGAACCATAGTTAATGGATTGTAATTATATTTGTAATTGATGAAATAACCATTTTTGTACTACGGCTGAAAAGTTGATGTCTTTATGAGCACTATTGACAAAGTTACACCCAGTGTTCATTTTAGAATTTCATGGTAAGCGGTTGTTACAATTTAAAACTAAGCATGTCAGTGTTATTTTGCAAGACAACTAATATTCTACCTAGAGGTTTTTACGACCAAAGCTTGCTAGTGAGTTCCCTCATGAGGTAAACATGTCTTAAGGATGTTCGCTGCCAATGAAAAAGTATTCAAACTTTTTTTCTAACCACTCTATTTTTATTCCAAAATACAACACAAGACATTTGAAAACAAACTAAATATAGGGTAGTGTGCATTTTTTCAAGCTACAGTCCTCTGAATGAGACCTCTGAGCACCATGTTTTAAATTTGGTAAAATAAGTTTAATTTTTAATTCTTTGAAACATACCTGTCTTGAACAAAAATACACTTAGAATGCTTTCAAAAATCATAATATTTATGTAACGCAGACTATTTTGGACCAAAAGCATAGAAAAATTTGCAACTTGAAGTGGATGACAAAATTTTACGATTCCTTTTCCAACCCTACCCCCATACTTGAAAAGTCAGAAAATATCAATATTTTGAAATGTGCCAAACCCATATTTGTTGATTCAAACTTTTTCTTATATTTCCACACAACATAGAACTTGGTAATGTTGTTCGAATAAAAGAAAGAAATATATAGGGTAGTGAGCATATTAGAGAGAGCCGACAACTTGAAAATCGCCATTTTCAGCCGTTCTTCGGCTGTTTTGTTTCTAAAAGCCCATTTCATAAAACCACCTAAAATTTTAAAACCAACTCACCAAAGACACAACGAATGACTTAGAAGACCGTGTACACATATACTGCTGCTAAAATTAACGTCGAACTAGTGTAATTAATTTGAAGATGTGTAATATTCAAGTTTAATCTACCCTACCCCTAAATTTTACTGTTAACTAAAATTTTCTGAAAAATTGCAGAAAATGGGGTGAAAAAATGAAGTTTCTTAGATTGACAATTTTCATGGCTCATTCAATGCATATCATCAATATGTATCCAAATATAAAATATTAGGAAAATATCTGCAACCGTTTACGAGATATTCAAGAAAAGAAAAACCGGAAGTTCCGAAATGTCAAATGTTAGCAGCGAACATCCTTAAAGCACTGTGGAGTCACCCATGGCTTTGTATTTTGCCAAAACGTGGGTTGGCATTTAATCATACAGTTTCATGATTTGTTCCTCCGCATCGAATACCATAATATGTTAAACTGATTGTTAGGCAATGACTCACATCTCCCCCTTGTGATATTCCATACCTCTTCTATTGTGTTTAAGTTATGAAAATGAACATGCCAATAAGGAATGCGTATTTATGCAAGGCAATGTTCTTTGTATTTATCCTAAATTTGAAAAACACATTCTTGATATTAGAGGAATGTCTGTCTTTGAATGTCCTTGTGATTCCCTTGACTTAAACAAGTTAAAGCCTATAAAAGAGGATTGGAATATCACAAAGATGAGTTGTGAAAGATAGTATAACAATAAAAGCCTCTCTGTGAAAGTAACAGTCCCCAAGGTATTGTAACAACCGCTTTACCATGAACTTCTAAAATGTACAGTGAATGAAAATCAGGGTGTAACTTTGTCAATAGTGCTCATAAAGACACCAAATTTTCAGCTGTAGTACAAAAATGGTTATTCTTTCATCAATTACAAATTTAATTACAATCCATTAACCATGGTTGTGTAACTGATCGTTCCACCACTTCTGTGGTGATTCTTTTTTGTTTTATGTCTTGGTGTTTAAATTTTTGTGCTGTTGGTGCCTTATGTATGTTTTCATAATTTTAGTTAAGTTTATGCAATTGAGTGGCCACCTATTGGGAAAATAGCTGCTCATTTGGCTTACGATATGTTTTCATGGTATTAGTACCGGATTGTTAGTTTGTTTTTTTCCCTCCTCGGTTTTTGGAGTGGGAATCTATTTTCTGATTGCGCCTTTTCCTGATCTTTACCTAATTGTACCTTCCTTGTGGAATCTTTGAAACTCGAAAATCAGCGAAATTTTTGTTAAAAATTTGGTTCCATATGTTATGTTATCAATTTAGGCATACAACACCATAAGATCTACAAGTTTTATATACAGAGTAAATGTTTATACTCATACCTAACACATATAAACAAATCCACCCAGTCGTCCATTTCTTGCCAGTGACGATTGGTCAAAAACAAGAAAAGTTGTCAATTTATTTCTGAATATCGCAGGGGTATATTAATAAGTGAATGCACCTGTACACATTACAGACATATAGGATATAACTTAACGTTATGCGACAGTCTGCATGCTTAATTTCTAACCCAATCATGGTTGATAGCTATGCTGCCTTCTTTAATTGCACACCGACGGGTCGGGCATCAGACTCTATGATGGCCCCGACATAAAGCTATTCATTTTACTTATTTGGGGCGGGGCTTCTTTTCTGTTGCTTGGCCCTCCTGGGTTCAACTGGTGTTTTTCTTTTGCTCCAAGGTTAGTAAGTTATTTGGATGGGATCTCAATCGTTGGGCAGCTTACTGAATCTATTGATCCCTCGTTTATGATTCATCAGGGTGGTTATCATGTTTAATTTGTTTGTCCTTTATGATTCATTGACTAGTTAGATTCACAACGAGGACCAAACAGCTAACTAAATATTTGGAACCACTGCAGAAGCTGAGGGTGAGGTAAGGTACCTGTGAAATCGATTTAAGCCCTCCAGTGATTTTATATTACTGATCGTTCAAAGGCACTACTTCCGTGGTGGTTCTTATTGTTTTATGTCTTGGTGTTAAAATTTTTGTGCTGTCTGCACCTTATGTATGTTTTCATATTTTTAGTTAAGTTTAGGTAACTGAGTGGTCATCTATTCGGAAAATAGCTGGCCATTCAGCTTATTATATGTTTTCATGTTACAAGTGTTTGATTGTTGATTTGTTTTTTGTCAAACTCGGTTTTTGGAGTGGGCATCTCTTTCTGATTGCACCTTTTCCGAATCATTGCCTGTGTACCTTTTTACACTTAGAAAACATATGGAAAGCCAAGTGGGCAGCTATTTTTCCAATAGGCGGCCACTCAGTTTCCCTGAACTAAACTAAAATATGAAAATGTATCTATATAGTAGCTGCAAACAGCATAAAAATCTACATCAAAACATAAAACAATTAGAAACACAAAAGATTTATATTTATCGCCTTGGAATGATCGGAAATATAAAATTAAAGTGTGTGTGTGTGGGTGGGGGGAGCTTAACAGGAGCCTAACCTCACCCTCACCTTCTGCAGTGGTTCACAACATTTAATTAGTTGTTTAGTCCTCTTGGTGAATCTCTAACTACTGTAGTTGATGAATGAACAAGGACAAGCAAATAAATTATGAATATGATGAATCAAAAATGAGCCTCACAGATTCAATTTTCAATAAGCTGCCCAGCGATGGAGATCACTGGGCTCTGGACAACATCACTCATTTCATATTTTAGTCTATACTTACGCACTGCCAGAGACAGACTTACACGGCATCGACAGGGTATCTGAATGTACGTCCGTCAGTCTTTGTGGTATCGATAATTTATACTATTAGAGAAGATAACTCAATTGTTATGATCGCTCAAGTATAACAACAACTGCAGTTTAATGGATTCACAGTCGCTCCGGCCGTCAAGATCCTATAAGTGAAAACATCTTGCATGTCAAAGTGTCACGTGCAGAATGATTTTACACTTGACTGAAATGAGTCCACAGTCTAAATACGTATGCATCATGACGCTTGCTTTATTGCCATGCAGTTGCGCTTGTCAACACAAATTGCAGCTGTAGATATATTTGGACCGAGTTGCCGTTGCATTATGTCACTTTTTCGTGACTAATGTCAAATTAAACACAGTGTATATCCGAGCGTATGCAGAACAGACGGTTACGGAACGGACAGACGTTTACAGGAGGGCAATATCCTGTTTTACTCCCCGCGCTATATTTCCACCACCTCCCACCATACCCACCCACCCTCCAGATTTCTCAGACTTATAGATATGAAATATTAAACACGGAATAAACCTAATTTGCATATTATTTTCTTATTAAATTGTAAAGGGGAACAACTTTAGATGCAGTTTATTCCGTTGCGGGGAGTAAAACATGATATTGCCTACAGGAGCACGCGCTTTTTCGCGCCAAAAATGTTTTGTACAGTTTTTCATCCAAAACTGTACGCTTCGAATGTATTGTTATATCGGCCTTGCATGTCCATCTACTATCTTCCAAAACACCATAATTTCCGGCATGGAAGCCTTGTAGTTTAAGCAGAATTTTGTTGCTTAGCAACAAAAACATTACGGAGCGGAACAGTCTACAGATTCGTTTATGTTACGGGGCGGAACAGACGTAGCCTACGAAAAAAACAGACGAATCAGCATACGGAGCGGTCACAGACGGCCATGAATACTACATGAACAACACTGTGATGTCAAATATAACACTTTGCGGCAACCTTCTGTATTGTAGCACTCGAACGTGACCAGATGGAATACACCTGGTGACCTGGATCAGCATCGTACATGTATCAGAATAGCATCGACTATGTTGTGAAAACAAAAAGTTGTTTGGGGGCAAACAGCAGATCAGAGAGAGAGGGGGGGAGAGGTCCCGATAGCTCAGTGGTAAATGCGCCCGCTTCGGGGGCGAGATGTCGTGGGTTCGCCCAGGCCGCGCCATATCAAATGCGTTAAAATGGTACCAATGGCTTCCTTGGTGCTCAGCATCACGAGGCAATCAAGGCTTTTCTTCTCCTTTAAATATAGTATCACTAATAGTGCATATCTAACAATAAATTCTAAAATAAAAGACTGAAAAAAGTCTGAAAAGGTCCGATAATAAGACTCATGTCTGTTTTAACCGGAGGTCTATATGGAAGGCTGGCATTCGTGCTGAATACGTTAGTAATATAGAGACCCTAGAATTTCGGTCAAAGGAAAAGGTTCCCTGTTTGCATACTCAGTCCTTAAGCAAAGTCATCAAGCGAACACCCACCTCCGTACACACCGGCGGGAGTACTCTCCAAAGCATCGGTCATATATTCCAAAGTCTTTCCATATATGAATGATGCGTGAGAATCAGCCAAGACGCCGCAAAAGGGAGCTTGCGGCGGGAGATAAAATCTTTGGCGTGATTTGTAAGCATATATGATTCTGTCATGCATCTTACTTATTTGATTTACTCGCAGTTTATTACTATTTAGCCATGCTTGTGCATATTAACACGATGAAGCATCGGGATATGAACATGATGAAGCATCGAATGAATCCGTGTTGTTATGACGTACGCCATAAACATTTATTAAAGTAAGGATTTAGAATTTTAGATGTCATGACAAAAACCTGTCGGGAAATGGCTTCCGCTGCCTGATTACTCATTGAAGTGCTAGTGTCGTCTAGCTGTATTTCTCCCTATGAATGTGGTGAAATATTTGCTAAGCAGGATGGTGAGGAACAGATGGACAGACAGACGCTGGGTCTGTAAAAATTCCGCTGTCTATAGTGAATCAGAAAGCTCGAGTGAGCTAAAACATGTTTGTATCTTACATTTCTACTATACAGCGTCTGTTTCTATCCGTATTCTAAAGCTCGCCTACGTCTGTTCCGTTTCGTATGGAAATGCGTCATTTCGTCTGTTCCGCTCCGTAACAAACGACTGTACCGCCCCGTAACCATGAAATTACCATACGCTTCAGAAAAAAAAAACAAATCTTGGCTATTTTTACTGGAAAACATATAAAATATTTAATGTCTGGTGGTTCAGGACATATTTAACTACATACGGACTAAATCCAAAAGGTTGACAATGGCTTATTTTGCAAGCAATCTCGACACACAGCCAAAAAAAAAACAAACAAAATATGCCATTTTTCACACGTCTTGGGCAGTTATGGCGAACCCCCTGAAAAATCATTGTGCTCTTGAGCACAGACAACTAGACGGGTATGTATGCAACACATCTGCTCTAGTTTGGTCTCAATATTTGCATTAGTCACTTTAAAAGAACGGAAAAACATTTTTGGCGCGAAAAAGCGCGTGCTCCTGTAAACGTCTGTCCGTTCCGTAACCGTCTGTTCTGCATACGCTCGGATATACACTGTGTTAAACGCCTTTTAAATCGGAAACCGACAGGTATGTTAGTAACTGTTGTGGAATATCATCTTGTGCCAGGATGCTGTATCCAGAATGGAGCCCTGCCCCTGGGAGAATGCCTTAGCTCCCTGAACAGAAAATAAACTTTCTCCCCATTACCCCAGCTACATTTTTAATGTTTTTGATTGCTCCCGACCCAAGGCGTCCTTTAATTAATTTAGTGCTCCCAAACTCCTTGAAAGTAATGGCCATTTCCCCCCAGATCCTCAAAACTCTTGCTGCTAGCCTCCACCTTTAGTCTGATAGTCGTACCGTTTTATGATAATGCTACTGGCATACAAAGCCAGCCAAGACACAGTATAGCTTTCAACATGTCATACTACAGCCTTATTTTCAGGAGTCAAAACACCACACAACATCCCGACTTTGCCAAATTTTGCCTAATCTAGAGGGTCACTGAAGAGACTTAAGTAGCCGAAACCGCGGTATGGCCTATTCTTTTCTCATGAATATGCTCATTGCTCTTAAAGAATGTCAGTTTGATTTTTATTTCTTATCATATTCTGTTAATGATGCAACAGTTTAATTTCTATAAATCATGATCATATTTATTACAGTGATTCAATCCTGCAAAGTGTGAACGTTCGTAAATATAGGCCTACATAACAGTTTGCTGAGAAATGATGCCGCTCTAGCTCATGACTCATTAAAACAAATGGACCTCTAAGATTACAGTCCAGTTTGCACCGTTTGTTTCCTTGAGCATGTCGAGTAAAACTTAATTTTGCCCAACTTTTAGTAGACTATTCGACATATCGAGTGACGTTTCTTCAGAACTCTTTTCGGTACCCACACCCTTCTCGTATTAAGTACAAAACAGGTGATTACATGTAGCTCCACTGTGTTGCAGGTTATTTTAATGCAGTCGGAAGTGCAACTAATTAATGAGAGGTACCAATTCAACATAATTCACAGATGCCACCAATTAGTCTAACAGAAAAGCCCGACGTCAAATGGGAAGAATGTGCTGGTGTACAAGAAGTGAAGGATCTTCTGAAAGAAGCTACAAGGCGACCAGGAGTATTTTGCAGGAGTGTGATTTTGTTTGGAGTGAGTGACGTAATTATTTTTAATCACAATATTTGAGCCGCCTCGTGGGAAAACCAACAATGTGGTTTCCGAACAGGTCTGACACAAATCAGGCTGTACAGTCACAGAAAAGAGCTAGAAGCTTGAAATTTCGGATTTAAAAAGAAGAGGAAGTGTACTATCCGTGTAGCGAAAACAAAGGCGCTGTACCGCGAAGCTGATCTGCGTCTTTGTTTTCGCATATGCAGATTGCTGGTTTTCCCATGAGGCGGCTCATTTAAAACCAAGTACTTGAACCTAGTGAAGAGTGAATAGCTCTTTCACATTCTACAGGTACTCAATTGCCTCCGCTGTGCTCCATAACTGCTTGTCGACTATACTTTATCTAGACTTGTTTTGAACTTCAGTACTGTATCACTACACACAATTTCTTCGCTCAATGCGTTCCATTTGTTGATACAACGTACATGAAAACAATTTGATCGAAAATTCTTCTGACATCTAGGCTTTACTATTTTGAATAAGTGACCTATTGTACAATTGTCATTAAATTCAAAGAACTTTTCAGGTCTGATATCCTCAAATCCATGTACTATTTTGAATAATTGTATTAAATCATATCTTTTTCTCCTGAAATGCATTGTAGGTAATTTTAGTAACTGCAGCCGTTCACCATAAGATAGTCCTGTCATTTCGGGTAATATTCTTGTTGCTCAGCGCTGTACATTTTCTATCAGTTGTATATTCTTTTTCGTAGACGGATAATATACACTCCCATCGTAATAACATGATAAACGAAAGGTGAAGGCGGCTGTTACGTTAATGACCAACAAAGAATCAAACTAAACATTTCGGCCTCCTGATGGTTCAGTTGGCGCCGGTTTCTACCCTGCATGCAATTACCCCACATATATAGAACTAGTTGATACCCAGGCTGGATGGTTCCGTCCCGACGTGTCTGAAAATTGTTGACTGGGGTGTTTAACCCCGGGGCAAAAGCAAATAAAAAACTTTTTTTTGGTCATTTTTTTGTTTCATTATCGGTTTTTAATTTTCAGCCACCGGGAACAGGAAAATCACTTGTTGTTAATGCAGCAGTTTCAGACGCTAAAGAGTCTAACTACATTTGGGTATCTGCATATGAATTGCGGTATGACAGGTACGTCTATGTGCAGAAGCTGGTATTGACTGTAAAGTATTCAAATTGTTAAAAAGTGAATGCGATCATGGCATTGTATCTAATAGCAATCACTGCCTTTAGGGTAACGGTTTTGGACCTATACAGGAGTGGGGTACATTTTGTTAGAGATTCAAATTTCAATCCAAATTTATGACTGTTATGTAGACATGTACAAGAATTGTTCTGTGTAGTCAGAAAAAACACAGTGCGAATTACAAATACATGTCTTAGAATGAAATTTCTTTACAGTGCACAAACTTCTGGTTTCTTCAGTAAAATGTTCCTGACCATCGTTTACTTTCACATTTCTGTGTGGATTTAAGTGTTATTCCCTAAGATCCAGTGTGATGTCCAAAAACAGAGCATTTCGTTTAGCCTTTTACATTACAAAAACACGCCCATGCAATATACAGAAAATGTTTTGGTTGTAAAAGTGAAAATTTTAAGTAGAAAAAATATGATATTTTTCTTATTTTTGCTCAAAACATAGATTGTGAGTACGCGTTAGAAGTTCTAACCGAGGCGGTTCTAACGAGTACCCACAATCTATGTTTTGGAGCAAAAATAAGAAAAATAGGTATACCCCTGCAAACCCCAGTTTTGCTATATAAAAGTGGGGTATAAAGGTATAAGGGGCTATACATTGCACGGACATGTTTTCCTGATGTTAAACGGTTTCTTTTTCAATGACTTTCAGTGATGTTAAATCATTGTTCAACGTAGCAAAAACGAACGCTCCATGTATCGTTTACATCGATGACGTGGACGCTTTCTGTGACCCGGATGGCAGTGGGCGGTTCTCAGAAGAGATGGAACCAGCAAAGGCGGAGTTTATTGCCAGAGTGGGCGGGGCTATTGCAGATGATGGTAAGGTACATCATGCTAACATGTTCAAATGATTGGCATTTCCAAATACTTCTTTTAGCGCAGTAAAACTATGGTCTACAAGGTTTTACCATTTTCCCCGTACACCGAGCTAGTGCGATAAAAGTGTAATGCGTTGTTAATGAATAGTAATCATATGCAAATCATTATACTATGTAATTCAGGGTAAGGAGAATAACTTTGTCAGAAAAAAAAACTATGTGAGATGTACAAAGATGTTTTCAAACGTTCAAACCATGCTTTCATGAATGGAATAAAGACAAGAAAACAACAACTGGCCGTTCAAAATGTACAAGGTTAGTTATCTTGATACAAACTTGCCCTATCGTAAATGAGTCGCTGTATGGGAAAACAAACAATCTGCATAAGCGAAAACAAAGGCGCAGATCAGCTTCGCAGTGACTGCGAAGCTGATCAGCGGCTTTGTTTCGCTACACAGATAGTACAGTTACTCCTCTACTTATACCCAAAATTTCAAGCTTCTATCCTGCTTCTGTGACTGTACAGCCTGGCTTGTGTCGGACCTGGTCAGAACCCAAATTGTTGGTTTTCTCATGCACAGGCTCAAATAGCATACGAGTATTTTTGATTCACATGCGTGTTGTTTTATTATTTAGGTATCTTGGCAATCGGTGCTTCAAACAAGCCATGGCGGATTCAGTCTGATATGCTGGACGCTTTTGAAAAGAAAATTTATGTCCCACTTCCTGATATTGCAACCAGAGCTATGATATTTCACAGAAATATGCCTCCTGGCGCCCAAATAACAGATGAAGATATTCGGTTTGTTTGCTTTTACAGAAATACTGGATAGCATAGTGGAAAACGCAATCGCTTGTCACCTGTGTGGTCCAGGTTCAATTTCAGGTCAAAGCCTGTGGCAGAATAGTGATCGCCTGCCCAAGGTCGGTGGTTTTCACTTGGCTCTCCGGTTTCCTCCACCACGTTTGACTACATAACTCCAACGCATATGTATAAGTTCCTTGAGGTCTCTGTGTAATTGAAGTAGATCTAATATAAATAATGTTTACACAAAAATGGAATACTAGTGTATCTGTCAGCATATTTACAATGAAAATGAGCCTACTTCAAAGTATTGCTGTCAAAATCTTTCAGCTAAGTCAAGTGATTCTACAATCTACACTATACGAGGTGTCAACTAACCTTTGTTCAGTTACACTTTTACCAATAAAACCGTAAAAAATGTACTGAAAAGTTTTCAATATAATGACTCATCATCTGATCGTTATTAGCTCACCTGAGCCAAAGGCTCACAGGTGAGCTTATAGTATACCCATGCTCTGTCGTCCGTCGTAGTCGTTGTTGTTGTCGTCCACACTTTTCATAAGTCTTCTCCTCTGAAACCGCTTGGCCAGCCAAAGCCAAACTTCATGTGGAGCATCCACAGGAAGGGGGAACGTAAGTTTGTATAAAATGGTTCAGGTCACATGACCAAGATGGCCGCCATGGCTATAAATAGCAAAAACCTTTAAAAATCTTTTTCTACAGAACCAGATGGCCTATGATTTTGAAACTTGACATGAAGCATCAGGGCACTGGAGCACTACAAAGGTTGTATAAATCATGACACTTGGATGACATTGACCTATTTTACGGAAAGGTCAACATAGGTCCCCCATGCATTTGAATGGGGAAAATTGTTAAAATATGTTTTGAAGGGAAAAACTTGCAGGAAATGGGCAGATGGACAGAATATTTATGTTCATGAAAAAAATTGTCCCAAGGGGATTGTCTGCCCCTGCCCCGGGCTATATACATGTATATGACCATTATATTCAAACATCTTCTCCTCTGAAACCGCTTGGCCAATCAAAGCCAAACTTTAGTGGAGGATCATAAGGAAGGGGCAATGAAAGTTTGTATGAGTGGTCAAGGTCACATGACCAAGATGACCGCCACGGCTTTAAATAGCAAAAACCTTTAAAAATCTTTTTTTCCAGAACCAGAAGGCGTATGATTTTGAAACTTGGCATGAAGCATCAAGCAATGAAGCTCTACAAAGTTTATAGAAATTGTGACCCTTGAATGTCCTTGATTTATTTTACGACAATGTCAACTTAAGTTGCCCATGCATTTGAATGGGGAAAATTGTTAAAATGTCATTTGAAGGGCAAAACTTGCAGTAAATTGGCAAATGGACTGAAGTTTTATGATTTCAAAAAGAAATTGACTCCATGGGTTGCTCTGACTCGGTCCTGGGGTTATATACCGGTACATGTATATTACCATTCTAGTCAAACAAGTTTATTGGTATATATCTCGGGTCTCAGGTGAGCGTTTACAGGACCATTGGTCCCCTGGTTGTCTTCGGGCTTTGTCTTTGTTAACTCTGTCTTCTCAGTGTTAAGATGAACATGTGTTTTCAGAATGCTCAGTGAAAAGACAGAAGGATTTACGGGTGCAGATATTTTAACCGTTTTACGAGATGCACAAATGGAGCCAATTCGAAAAATACAGAATGCTACACATTTCAAAAAGGTAATCATTTTTAATACGTTGTTATTCTTCATTGGGGGAAAATATTTGTGTACTTACCACCCATAGTCTGTGTTTTCATACTTTTAGCTTGTTTTTACATGACCCGGATGCGCAGTGCCTGCCAAAAATGCTCGCGCGGGCGTAGGCAGTATTCGAAGATAGATATTTACAGATTGTGGTACTCAGCATAAGATTTTAACAGACCTTAGATTTGACAATCAACCGAAAACTATTATAATAAAACATCATAGTTATCTGCTGAACGAAACGTTTAATGTGTAATTTTTGCCGCAAAACAGCACATTCAATTCAACAGCATGAAAAAATAGTATAATATTTTATTGTACAGGTAGAAAGTGAAAAGTTCACTCCTTGTTTTCCCGATTCCTCAGGAGCTATTGAGATGGACTGGACACAAGTTCCAGCTGATAGTCTTTTGGAACCTAATATTAATATGGTTTGTGAATTAGCTATGGCGCAAGCCGTGTTTATTTTATCATTTACCTATGATGATATTGCACAATAAAGAAAATGTTTTAATATTACTGTAACTTAAGACAGTTATACAAAACACTGGCATAAAACCCCTATGGCGTGGCTTATCACGAAACAAATAAATTAAAAAAAAAAGTTTAGTCACAGTTTTAAGCGCGTTCTTAAAGGGCTACATTTACATCGCTTGGACTCCTCGATTTTGCATATTTTTATTGTACATATTATAGACGGCTTAGGCAGAATACTCTTCTAATAACTTGCCATAGTAGTACACTTTAAACCATCCATCAGCTAGATGCAAGATATAAAGGCCTATATTTTTTTATAATTTCAGACATACATTAAGGGGGCATTACAAAGAGCCAGGCCTTCAGTAGAACAAGACGAAGTTAAGAGGTTCCAAGCGTTTGCGGATAGATATGGATTTTAGAAGTTATTGAAAATATTTGATTACTGTTCTTGTATGGCATTGTTTTTATTTATGAATACAAAAGATATCTGTTCTTCATAATGGTGTTTTAGATATATTAACACAATGTACATTTACACATTAACCGCCGCACAAGAAAACCAACAATCTGCATATGCGAAAACAAAAAAAGCAGGTCAGTTGTGCAGTAATTGCACTGCTGAGACTTGGTTGTAAACCCCGCATTGTTGCTTTTCTCATGCAAAGGCTCATTTCATTTGCCTTTGTTTACTGTCTGGGTTTGCATAGTATGAGACAATAAGCCTAAAACTATATTTGATTTTTTATACAAAAGTTATTAAAAGGTACAAGTAGGCAAAGATCAGGAAAAGGCGCAATCAGAAAAAGATTCCCACTCCAAAAACAGAGGCGGGAAAAAAAAACAAACCAACAATCAGGTACTTATACCATGAAAACATTTCGTAAGCCGAATGAGCAGCTATTTTCCCAAAAGGTGGCCACTCAGTTAACTTAACTAAAAATATGAAAATATGAAAACATACATAAGGCGCCAACAGCACAAAAATATTTTAAACACCAAGACATAAAACAAAAACATATGTTGTTTATTTGTCATTTCTATACGGCACTTTTATTATGCACTTTTAGACAAAGTTTTTCATGCTGCATGTTGCAGTGCCCTGCTGCAAACAGAATGAAACGCTGACATTGTAGGTCGTGATAAGCGCGCACCTGAGTACTGAAACATTGCCCATTTGGGCATAAATATACACCACTTGTACTCTGAACGACATTAGTCGTTTGGGCATAAATTGTGCAAACTTTGTACTCCAACATTGCCCGTTGGGGCACACAATATGCACCTCATGTTTTCTCCCAAAGTGTGGGGCGGTGGGATACACATTTAATATACTGGGATCGAATCCCCTCGTATGGACAAGCTGTCTATCTCCAGAGTAAGTCCTCAACACAATAAATATTCTAGGAATATGTCAAAGGAATTTTTCAAATTATTTCTCCGAAATAACCTGTTTACTGTTTATGGTATCTATTCGTGGATTAATCACATTACAATGTAGTTGAACCTCTGATGAATGACACATTTCATTGCAGCAAGCTGTTTTCTGCTTGGTGGAACCACCAGCGGCTCTTGTTTGTTAACGTACATGTACATGAAGAATACGTGTAACTTTTCTCCAGAATTAATTATACCATGTCTCGAGGAGCAAAAGCCCTATGGAAATTAACAGCTGATTTCGGCCTCAGGTTTTGGTGAAAAAATTGAATTTCGGAATTGTGATGAGAAAAGTATTGCAAATAGCAGGTATATGTTACTGCTTCTAAAATATAGTACAACTATGTCATTCAAATAATAAACGTTGCCATGGCAACGCTCAGAAAACATAGAAATAACTCTTTTTGCACATTTTAGGTATATATTTCACTATTTAACAACATTTTCAACTACCGGCCCACGCGACAAACAATTTCTTAATATAAAATAATTATGAAGTATTATCCAAACATATTGTATGCAAAGTATCATTTTGTTTGTTGCGTGGGCCGGTAGTTAAAAATTAAAAATTGTGTCCAGAAATGGCCAAAACCGAGCCAAAAAGTTTAAAATGTGCTCTACCTTTGACTCTTCTGCACGTTACCATGGCAACACTTGTAGGATAAATGAAAAATTTGGTCTGGATTTTGAAAGGGGAGACATATGGCTGCTTTTCATCTTAGTTCCAAAAAATATTTTTTACCAAAACAGGCCTTAAACTCCCTAGACCTTTACATGAAATTCACAATTTTATCAGACGGTCCCTTATAAAGCTCAATCTATGTAACATATAAATCAAGCATTTCTATATCTTCAGCAATATGTGAATGTTAATATATCTCGTTTGACGATGAGTCTATACTTATTCTGGCAAATGCCACAAGTCTATTTCATGTCCGTTTTATGCATGTTGTGAGACAACATATGCTTTGTTAAAGAAGACTGCATGTGAAATTTCTCGTCACATACTTCACAAGAAAATGCCACTACTCTTGTGTGGATCAGTTTATGCCTGTTCAAGCTGCTACTATCACGGTATGTCTTATTACAAAACGAACAAGCATATGGCCTTACTCCAGTATGTATACGTTGATGTCTTCGTATGGAGTCGCGCTGTTTGTAGGTCTTATGACAGATTTCACACGAATATTGTCGAACCTCTGAATGAGTATCCTGATGTCGTTTTAATTCTTTCTTGCGTGTAAAAGATCTTCCACAGCTTTCACAGCTAAATGGTCTTTTTCCAGCATGAATCAGTCTATGTGACTGCAGATCAGTTATGCGTGAATAAGATTTATCACATAATTCACATGTATGCGGTTTAATCCCTAAATGACTATTCATATGGTGTTTTAGCCCACTGAATTTTACAAATGATTTATTACAAATCTGACATGTGCAAGAATATTTATAGTTCCCAGTGTGCACTGCTTTATGCTCTTCCAGTTGACCCTTTGTTGAGAAACTTTTGTCACATGTCTCGCACGTGAATGCTTTCACTCCTGTATGAATGCTAAGGATATGCGTCTTCAAAGCTGAGGAACTGGCGTATGTTTTCAGACAAATGTTGCACTGTGATCTCTCTCCTGTGTGAATTCTTATATGTGCATTTAAACTTCCAATAGCGGTAAATGATTTCAAACATATCTCACATTTATATGGTCTCTTTCTGGTATGTGTGTTCATATGCAGTTTTAGATGACTTAGCTTTATACATGTTTTATCACATATTTTACAAGCATATAACCTTAGTTGTTCTCCATTATGAATAAGCATGTGCCTTGTTAAGCTGTGTGAATCTCCCAAAATTTTAAAGCAAATATTGCAGCAGTAAGATTTTTCTCCAGTATGGCAAAACATGTGCTCCTTCAACTGATGGCGTTCATAAAACCCCTTATTACATATGTCACATGAGTACCGCGTATAGTCAAGGTGAGCAGCAATATGATATTTCAAATATGGCAGTTGTGAGAAATGTTTGTTGCACAAATCACACCAATGCCACAAGTTCTTTGATTGAAAGGTTGACTTTTCCTGGCAGGCAAGGATGTACTGTTGAGTGGCATTCTTATCATCTTCATAAGCGCCTACATTATTTTGAGGTCCCATCTTCAAGTACACGTATTTCATACCTGGAATAAAAATTGAGCCTGATAATATATTTTTAACATTTATGCTCAAAACATAGTTGAGTAACCACAATCTATGTGAGATGTCAAACGTGAGAAAAATTGTATATCCCAGTTTTATTATATTAAAGTGAGATATAAATTAAGGTGATATCCATTACACTTTTCCTGATGTTGTAATGCACGCAGAAATAAAGGTCAACGGAAGTAGAAGAACATCAGCTTTAAAGCAGAAAGTCGTGTCACTTGCTTTGACGTACACTTGAGAAAACTGGTGACTTGCTGTAATGGTTAAATCAATATATTTATTTACATGTACGCCCGACAAACCATTCTCTCATACATGCAACAGTTCACAGATCCATTGTATTTTGCCTTTAGAGTTACTAAGTTTTATTTTATACTTTACAGTGAAAACCAATGTATATCAAAACTTGATAAAACTGGTATTTTCATTGATATGAAATTTCACTGATATCAAATCTCACTGATATCAAAAGTCACTAGTGACTGATATCAGCCTATATCGTCACTGTAATGACGTCAGATTTTTTGGATTACTTCTGACGTTTCCATTTACTTGACGTCGTTAAATGTGTCTCACTTCAGAAATTCAAACGCCTATAACTCCGTTATTTATGAACGAAAACATAAAGTGTGGGTATTCATTTTCTTAGTTAGAACATAAGGAACAATGTGGTACCAAAATTATTCGTGTTTTCAAAACTTTTTGTTTTTGCATTTTCACCGCCTACCTTGTGCATTGGAAAATGCCTGTGCATTGTATAAAATAAAAAGAAAATTTGCTTTTTTTCGGTGAATACCAAATATATTTCATCTCGTGAGTTGGAAACATAATAATTTTCACTCGTACTGCGCACTCGTGAAAATTCTGATGTTTTCAACTCACTCGATGAAATATATTTGGTATTCACCTCAAAAAAGCAAATATCCTCTATATATTTACATGTGAGCGTCCCCATGAGGAAATCAACAAACAGGGTTCCGACCAGGTCTGACACAGATCAACCCGTATAAATTAATTACAATCACAAAATCTGGCTAGAAGTTTAAAAATTCAGAATAAAGAAGATGGATTGTACTCTGCAATTATTGCACAGCTGATATGTGCCTATGTTTGATAATTTCGCGTACGCATGTTTTTTTTTCCATATGCAGCGGCTCATAAAGATGTGATGTTGCGCTATGAATAGACATTGAAATTTCAAACTCTGACCAATTATATTGTCACCGAAGTCTACACGACCGAACCGAGCATTTAACGTATTTGCGAGATCTCACTCCGCTATATTACACATGTTCCATATCTCTTAGATGGCATGCGATCCCAGTTGGTTGTTCAATGGTGAAACGTAGTGTCAATAATTGCAACCTTTTCAAGATAAATCAAGAAGAATACACTTCACCGATGCATTACTAACATGTTTATTGTGTTTTAAAAAAATCCAACCTTTTTTTGTCCGTTTTTACATGTAGCGGTTTTATTCTCGTTTAAAAACTTCTGGATGTCATTCTTTCAGTGCACCAAATCTCCGTATATGTTCGTACGTTTACGCCGAGAATTGACTTCCGACCATTTCCTTATATGAAAAGTTAATTATTCAATTAATATACAATTATTCTACCCATTCCGGATCAAGTTCATGAAAATTGCTGCGCATGCGCATATGAATGATTTGAGTATAATAAACTTAGTATTATCTTGAAGCCAATTTTGTTCCTCATCATCTGTAATGCTTTTCATTTTTGATCAAGCACGCGACTGTGACCACTGGAGCGTGAAAGTATATGCATAATTGAAGTCAATGCGGATCAGTTGGAGGTAATCCGAATCATGGACTATATATCACCACCGATGGGTTTATTCTTCAAATTCTTTGCATGTAGTCATACAGTGAACCTTATGAAATATTCCGAGGACCAAAACATGTGCCTTTTTCGGCGTCATTTTCCCATAGCCATGTTTGCTCAACCCCACCCCTACCGAACACACGATTTTCCATAGGTGATCTGAATAACGTCGGAATAGTATATGATGCTTGTTAAAAACGCAGATTATTTCATAGTTTACACTTAATTTTATAATATAAATACCTAGAATGTAAAAATATACATTTAGTTGCAAACATCAAACAATGCAAGTCCTTTGAGAGCATAAAATGACAGTATGCGGTTAAACGTGATTCGGAGTGACTACACTGATACCATTTCAAAGTTTCTAATTAAATATGTCGTAATATTCGATTTTAGGACGGAAACTTCGTCAAAATGACAGAAAATAATTGGGTAAAATATTAGCAACCAATATCGAAAGATAACTTACATGGTACCTTTCATTTTCGAGAAATTCGGCGAACCGCCATGTGTAAAAGAAAGCTTTTTCCATCGTGTTTCTGTATATGAGCCGGGAACCATTGACGTGAACAAGATGTTGACGTCATTATCCACGATCACTGACCGATGGAATGAAACATAGTTGAATCAAGAGTCAAGTGGCTAAGTTCGTTTTAAAAAAAATCTTGTTTTATGTTTTTGTAAAATTCTTTTGAAAATTATTTTGATCCGGATCATCTTCAGATCCGCTATGGCTACAACAAGTGTATATTGATCAATTAGTATAATGCAGCGCGTGTGCAACGTCAACTTGACGCAGCGCGCCGTAATCAAAATGGCTGACCTGATTGACGTCATTTGTAGAAATATGTGCATATCTTTGTATTAACGGTGGAATTCTAGGTGAAACAATCGATGTGTAAAATAGGCTAAATTTACGGATGGCCGCGAGGCTGAAGGTGAACAGACGTTTCGCTCCATGGAGATTGTACTCATCAGCTGAGTGTGCGAGTCTATGTTTAAAGTTACGGATTTATCTACTTGCCGCTACTAGAGAAAGAATGTCGGTGTAAAACTGAAATGTTTCGCTCTTTTTTTCCCTTTATCATAAATAAAGACAAAACTCGTGATTAATGTTCCAAATTATAAATGCAACTGCAGTATAAATGCAACTGCATCTAAATAACAGTATTCAACAAACTGCACCAGAATACATGTAGCCCATACAGACGCGAAGTTGAATATGGACAAAGGCAACCATTGCCTCTCTATCTTCATATACTTTCTTTCTTTTTCTTTCTTTATATACTGCCATACGCGTTCGCAGGCATTCTAGACAGATGTGTGCTGTCAGTGCTGAAACAAAAGATGAGTAAATGAGATAAAGTGCAAGATAAGATAGTGAGGTGAGCAAAGATGAGAGGTTAAAAGTAGGTGAGAAGAGGGTTAAAATCAAATTAACTGAGTCGATCAATTCCTGATCATCATCTCAGGTGTTGGGTGGGTGCTAAAAGACCTCTGACGGTGGTAATTGGAGTTATAATGTATAGCTGCCTCAGATTTTCAGATTTTAAGAAATGCTTCTGTTTTTGTATACATGTTTGCTGGTAGTCCATAGTTTATGATGTTGGATTGAGGGTTTTGCTTCAATAGATGTACTGCTTTATTTTTGAGGTAAAATTGGCATATTTTGTATTAAACATAATATAGGAAAACAGAAAAAGTAATTTTTTAACATTGTCCCCCCCCCCCGAGTCCCAAAAAATCCCTTTGCATGTGAATGTATTGTCATATTTTACATAATGTATGTGAATGGCGTTCTGGGACTCGTGGGGGGCACTACCCTACAGCCCAAAATGTTGTCTCAGTACTAGAGCCCAAGTATGTGAAATTGTTTTAAACTTAAAATTACAAAAAAAAAACCAGAGGACCAATGGTCCTGTAAACGCTCACCTGAGATCTGCTGCATATACATGTACCAATAAACATGTTTTAATATAATGGTATTTAACCCCAGTGTAAGGGCAGATGAAGCCCTAGGGCCATTTTCTTTTTTTCAGAATAATCAATATTCTGCCCATTTGCCAGCAGGCATTTTAACAGTTTTTCCCATTCAAATTCATAGGCAACCCATGTTGACCTTGCCATAAACTGGGTCAAGGTTGTCACAGGTCATGATTTAGATATACATTGTAGTACTTTAGCCATCGATGCTTCACTCCAAAGTTCATGGAAATTTGTCAAATGGTTCAGAGAAAAAGATTTATATGGGCATGGCGGCCATCTTGGTAGTGTGACCTAGATTATTAATTAACACATTGGTTCCCCCATCCTATAGATGCTTCAGATAAAATTTGGCTTTAATTGGCCAAGTGGTTTCAGAGAAGAAGAAGTTTGAATATTATCACGGGGGTGATTCAATTGATACCACTTGTGCTGTCGTCCGAGACGTTACTGCATATATTGCTATCGTCCGAGTATTCCGGTTTCCGTCCCAGTACTACGGCTGTCGTTACCATCAGTGCCCCTGTTTCAGTGTCCACAGGGCCAATTCAGCGCAATTATCACGGAAAATTGTCAAGAAGGTATTTATCGTTACTTCCAACGTGTTTCCAACTTTCTTAACATATAGATAATCACAAGAACTTATTTTGAGTACAAAACATTGTTTTCTCGCGTGTTTTTCTTACTTTCAACATATGCAAACATTCCTCATAAGCGAAAGTAGCTGGACTATTTCGTTTTCCATTTAGCCTTTGAAAACTATAATCATTACCCCAACCCGTTGCGTCCTTCAAATTTTATTTGCCGTTTTTAAAAAGCGTGATACGGCTGTCGTTGACCCCTGATACGGCTGGCGGTTGTTTCTTGATCAGTACGATACGGCTGTCGATAGTATTTTGAGATAGCATATTGCCCATTGAAATCAAATTCAACGCATTTTATGCATTTTTTGTAGTTTCTGAATAGTTTTCATTTGCAACTGATAAAAGGACTGTATAGACTGTCTATTCTCTTGCTTCAAACCAAGCAACTTTACATATAAGCACCACACACGCAAGACCAGAGGACCAATGGTCCTGTAAACGCTCACCTGACATCTGCTGCCTATACCAATAAACATGCTTGAATATTATGGTATTTAACCCCAGTGCAGGGGCAGATGAAGCCCTTGGGCCATTTTCTTTGTTCAGAATAATCAATATTCTGTCCGTTTGCCAATTTCCTGCTGGCTTTTCCCTTCAAATGACATTTTAACAGTTTTCCCCATTCAAATGCATAGGCAACCCATGTTGACCTTGCCATAAACTTGGTCAACGTCATCACAGGGTCATGATTTATATATACATTGGAGTACTTTAGCCATCGATGCTTCACGCCAAGTTTTCTTGAAATCAGTCGATTGGTTTCAGAGAAGATTTTGAAGGGATTTTACCATATATGGGCATGGCGGCCAGCTTGGTCATGTGACCTAAATTATTAATATACACATTGGTTCCCCCATTCTACGGATGCTTCACAGAAAATGTGGCTTTAATTGGCCAAGCAGATTCAGAGGAGAAGATGTTTGTATATTATGGTAATATACATGTATATTGCCCCGGGGTGGGGCCATATAAGCCCTTGGGTCCAATTTTTTACAGAATCATTAATATTCAGTCCTACTAACCATTTCGTGCAAGACGTTCACTTTAAATAACATTTAGAAAGTTTTTCCCATTCAAATGCATTGGCTACCTATGTTGACCTTGACGTAAAATAGGTCTATGTCACCACAGGGTCATGATTTATATACACATTGTAGTACTGTGGCCATTGATGCTTCATGCCAAGTTTCTTTGAAATCCGTCCACCACTTCCGGAGAAGAAGATTTTTAAGGGTTTTTACCATATATGGGCATGGCAGCCATCTTGGTCATGTGACCTAAATTTTTTATATACACATTGATTCCCCCATTCTATAGATGCTTCACATAAAATTTGGCTTTGACTGGCCAAGCGGTTTCAGAAGAGAAGACATTTGAATATTATGGAGATATACATGTAGATTGCCCCAGGTTGGGGGCACATGAGCCAAACGGTTTCAGAGAAGAAGATCTTTGAAAATGGTGGACGGACGACGTACGGACGACGACGACGGACGGACGCCGGAGCATGGGTATACTATAAGCTCACCTGTGAGCCTTCGGCTCAGGTGAGCTAAAAACTGCATCATTTATTAAATTCGAAGTTTCACCATTTATTAAAGCATGCGTTAAGCGTGGTAGGACAGCTTTCAGTGACACCCGTGTTCATTACTTGCTCCCATCTGCAGTGGCTCCCCACACCGCCTCTGAAACTAGTGCCTCAGATGACGACTCGACATCGATTAAAGCGCTATCGTCCCCAAAAAATTAAAATTTAGGTGTCTACTGAACTGTCGTATCAGCTTGAATGACACATGCAGTATTTTACCGCTAAAACTACGAATGTGTTAAATAGCACGTGCTACTACCGATTAAACAGGCTGTCCCTACTTTATATGTAAAGCACGTGCTACTACCGATTAAACAGGCTGTCCCTACTTTATATGTAAAGTTGCTTAAAGCGACCACAAGAGAAAGGAAATTTATGTCTAATTCACTCTGTTCAAACGACATAAATTATAGACCTTTTGGCCTATATACAGCAAACCCAAGGTATTTTCCCCGCACTGTCGTGGCAAAACTTTTGTCAAAGCCGCGCTCATTTCCACGGCTATCCCCCGCCCGCCCCGGGAATGGGGGACGGGCGTGGTTTCAAATGACTAGTGCATTACACAAAGGATCAATCAGTCACTTTCGACACAGTTTGTCTTCTTTTGTGACGCGCATCAAAGTTTAAGTTATATATACTACACTTTCTTATTTGGATAATGCATGCGAAAATGATTGAGAAAGTAAGGCAATCGGTCACTACATATATACGACATTCAATATTCATAACTTGGTTTGATCAGGGCGGCGGTGTGCAATGTAAATATCTAACCGTTCGTGTAGATACAACCCACTGGTTTATCGTTAGAATTATGAACAGAGTGAAGCAGATGTTGTTTCATTCATATTTCTGAAATCTAGGAGGCCTTAAACTTAGTTTTACCCGTATATTTGGATCTACCACCTGTTCTAAATTGTCGACATCCGTAACGAGTTTAACCGACAGCCGTATCACACATATTTACAACTGATCGACAGCAGTAGCACCAAAAGTTAAACGCCCCTTCAAAACCTTTCTGCTTTGGATTTTTTTAAAACTGTAAAAGGTTTTATCTTTGCAGTTATGTTTTCCACGTTGTTCAATAAATGGTCAGAAATGAGAGATGCTGATTTTTACAGTATTTGCATATTTATGTGATCTTTGCTATTTTACGATTAAACACATATTTGTATGAAAACTAGCGACCCAAAAGCCCGTACAAACATATTGCACGATAGACAAATATCTAACAACACATTCTAGCAGAAAAATATAAATAATACCTTCAGATTCGACTGCGATCCACTTTTACGTGTGTACTGGTTGTGTAACGACAGCCGTAGTACTCGGACGGAAACCGGAATACTCGGACGACAGCAATATATGCAGTAACGTCTCGGACGACAGCACATGTGGTATCAATTGAATCACCGCCGTGATTATGGTATTATACATGTATATTGTCCCAGGGTGGGGGCATATGAGCCCTTGGGTCCATTTTTTTTTTTTTTTTTTTTTGTTTTTTTCAGAATCATTAATATTTAATCATTCTGCCCATTTCCTGCAAGATTTTCACCTCAAATGACTTTTTAAAAGTTTTCCCCATTCAAATGCATTGGCAACCTATGTTGACCTTGTCGTAAAATAGGTCAAGGTCACCACAGTGTCGTGATTTATATACACATTGTAGTGCTTGAGCCATATATTCTTCATGCCAAGTTTCGTTGAAATCGGCCCACCGGTTCTGGAGTAGAAGATTTTTGAAGGTTTTCTACCATTATTGGCATGGCGGCCATCTTGGTAATGTGAACTAGATTATTTATACACACATTGATTCCCCAATTCTATAGACGCTTTACATAAAATTTGGCTTTGATTGGCCTAGCGGTTTCAGAGGAGAAGATATGTTTTTTTTGTTTTTTTTTTGGATTCAGTTTTACGTCCCTTTCAAGCTTTTTCACTCATATCGAGACGAATCAATCGGTAGGTGGGGCGAAAACCGGAGTACCCGTGGAAAAACCACCTGACACACCCGCAAGCAGAACATGGCTTGTCTCACATATGAATTCGTGCCCCGTGCGAGGCGCGAACCCACATAGGTGAGATGATCGAATGATCAAGAGCACTGAAGTCAGCGACCTTAACCACTCGGCCACGGGGGCCGCCAGGAGAAGATATTTGAATATTATGGTAATTTACATGTATAATGCCCCTTGGTGGGGGAAGATGAGCCCCTGGGGTCCATTTTTTTTTCAGAATCATTAATATTCAGTCCTACAGCCCATTTCCTGTAAGACTTTCACTTTATATGACATTTTTAAAGTTCTCCCCATTCAAATGGATTGGTGACCTATGTTGACCTTGCCGTAAAAAGGTCAAGGTCACCACAGTGTCATGATTTATATACACATTGTAGTGCTTGAGCCATAGATGCTTCATGCCAAGTTTCGTTGAAATTGGTCCACCGGTTCTGGAGAAGATTTTTGAAGGGTTTTTACCATATATGGGCATGGCGGCCATCTTGGTCATGTGACCTGGATTTCTTATATACACATTGGTTTCCCCTTCCTATTGATGCTTCACATAAAATTTGGCTTTGACTGGCCAAGCGGTTTCAGAGGAGATGATGTTTGAATATGATGGTAATGTACAGGTATATTGCCCCGGGGTGGAGGCAGATGAGCCCCTGGGGTCAAAAGTTTTCAGAATAATCAATATTCAGTCCTACTGCCCATTTCCGGCAAGATTTTTACTTTAAATGACATTTTAAAATTTTTCCCCATTCAAATGCATTGGTGACCTATGTTGACCTTGCCGTAAAGAAGGTCAAGGTCATCACAGGGTCATGATTTATATATACATTGTAGTGCTTGAGCCATCAATGCTTCATGCCAAGTTTTGTTGAAATCGGTCCATCGGTTCTGGAGAAGAAGATTTTTGAAGGGTTTTTACCATATATGGGCATGGCGGCCAACTTGGTCATGTGACCTGGATTTCTTATATACACATTGGTTCCCATTTCCTATTGATGCTTCACATAAAATTTGGCTTTGATTGGCCAAGCGGTTTCAGAGAAGATCTTTGAAAATGGTGGACGACGGACGACGACGCCACCGACGGACGGACGCCGGGTGCCTCCCTATCCTATTACCTCACCGGTGAGCCTTCGGCTCAGGTGAGCTAAAAATACAGCAGTTAAGTTGTAAGCCATATATAAAGTACAAAAAAATGGATATATATATTTGTTTACAAAATTAAACCAAATCTGCATGATTTATAACCACATTTTATGTTCCATTCCCCAGAAAATGAGGGTACTGCACATTCTGTGGAACAAACTTTTGTAATCATTCTATACTAATATTTTCCACTTGTTCACACGGCCAATAACCTCTTGCACCACAAACAGTAACATTGGTGGCCGGTTTTCTTTTTAATGTATTAACTTCCAAATCAACAATTTTTCAGTCACATCGGTACACTGCCACCACTGTCTAGGTATTAGCCAGTACTATGGGAACTTAAAATGTCTTTCTCATTGGTACAATACAGCGACGTTAAGTTTCAAATCACAAATTTTTGGGATGTTTACGTAGTTTGTCCTTCATTCTCAAAAATCTATCTGCTTATTATATCATATTAGGCATCAAAACAAGAATCTTTCGAGTCATTTATGCATCCAACTCTAAATAGAGGCCCTGGGTTCGATCCAATCGTGGGGAGCCGTGCTGTGCCTAAGACACATTAACGCCCCAGTGTACAGGGTACAAGAAGCAATAAGTGGCTCAATCCCAAAATGACTGAAAAATTGTTGATATTAAAGGATGTATGATCTAACCGAACCTAAAAATAACATTAATCATTAGAATCACTACGACACAACCATTGCACTGAAACGAGGCACATGTAAGACAAGCCAAGTTTTTTTGTGTGTGTGCCAGGTGGTTCTCCTGTTTTCGCCTACCTACTGATTGGTCCGTCTCATAATGAGCCGAAATTATATTGAAAGGGACATTAAACTGAATCAGAAAAATAAATACACCGAAGGCCGTGTTTTAACAGGTTTATACAGGTAAATAATATTCATGCAAGGTTGCTCAGTGTGACCAAGTTTTGTCAAAATGGGCCGTATCTGGAGAAAATGTTTTTGGTTAAGATCAAACTCTAATCAAGCTGTGCAACACATAGACGATGGATTCAATTTTTGTTAATTAATGACACGATTCTGATAATGAAATTATAATTGTACAATAAGCCCGGCCTACAGAAGCACATATTATTTTATCATATTTCTTCTTCTGATCATCTTTTGAAATGATGTTGCGAGTTTAAGTTGTAGGCTTGATGTTTGCATTATATGTGTCAGTTTATCACTTTGAGTTAAATTCTGGAAATTTACGTTTATGAGGGAGCAAGAATTAAATAATGCGTATCTTATATCGTCGAAAAAATTACACGATGTAAGGAAGTGAGTTTCATCTTCCACTTCCCGTGAATCACACAATTTACAGATTCGCTGGTTGACTGGGGTTTTAAGACGGGTGTATCGCCCTTTTTCAATTTCTAAAGGCAGATTGCAGGATCTAAATTTGGCCAAACATTTTCGCTGGTCCCTGCTCATATTAAGTTTAACATAATCTTCTGTTTTAAATTCTGATTTATACGTACGGTAAGTTCTTAATTTGTATCCATTTTGGTCATTTCCGTTAGACATTAATTTAGTTTGCCATTTTTCAGTTTCTGATTGTATCAATTTTCGATTGGCTAGGGCCAAACACGCGGTTTTATCAGGCCTGTCAACTAGCATGATGTCTCCTAAATTATTCTCGGCGATGAATGACAACATTGTTTTCTCCCAAGACTTACATATGTTAAGCGACCATTTATGTACGACTGAGCTTAATCTATTTTCAGGCATTTGTTTTATTCTGCACCACAACCTAACCATTTCAAGTTTCTGTTTAACATAGCAGGAATGCAAACCCATGTCACCTCTTGTTGCTAAATTGGGCGCATTTTTACTTGTGCCCAGAAAATATCTGCATGCCTTATTTAGGACAGTGTCAATTTCCCTAAAGTAGCGGTTACCCCAAATGCCGGCACAGTAAAACAAAACTATGGTATTGATTAGCTTCATATAAACGTCATACGTCATTCCACCTGCGTATAAAAATTTGGTGTATACTGCCCCTAATGCACGACTGGCTGATTTAGTTATTTCTTTTATCGATTTAGTTATATCTAAAAATTATAACAGATAGCAGGTTTTGTCATGAGGTAACACTGCTTGTATATATTTTGGTAGTACTGAGACAATAATACAATACAGGTAACTGCTATAGGTTTCTACCAAAATTGTTTCAATTTAATTTCAATGACATTATGCATGTTTATCGCACTTAATACTGTGTTGCATGCTCAAAATATGATACAGTAGTGGAAATAAAGGACTACAAGCAAAGAAAAGTGAAAATTTTCCTCATATATCATACTTTGACCCCCACCCCCGCTAAAATCGCCGTTTCTACACTATATGGAGGAAACAGACAAAGCTTTTAACAGTTACAGGTTCAGAATACATTGGGTTATTGCCCTAAGCATATAATATTACCACCAGGACCTTTGAGACAATGTTCTGGTCCTTTGAAAACGGGGCATCAAACCATCAAGACTGTCAAAGATTCTTTTGAATTTAGCAAGATGGGGAGAACATTCGGGATGGGCCATTAAAACTATTTACAAGAAGCTAAACAGAGGCATACTAAAACGTATACCTCTGAACCCCTGATCTAAATGAGAGCCTTAAATTCTTCAGCAGTCTTTGATGAGACCACTGAAGAGGGAAGACTATTCCATAAAGGGATAGTCCTCGGGGAAAAAAAGAATTCTTCAGAGCATCACTATAGGCCATATATATCTTGTGTATTGTGAATTATGAGATGCCCTGGTACTTCTTGTTGGGTGCTGGGGTCAGATATCTGTCCTTATCAAGAGACTGTACCAAAAGAAAGTTAAGGAAGACTTCATCCTGCGGTCCTCCAGGGATGGCCACTCGAGTTTGTCCAACATATCGTCAACGCTACTCCTGTTACGCCATCGCCTGCAGGTCCACCTGGCTGCTGTCTTCTGCACCTTCTCCAACTTTTTTTTTGTCTCAGTTTCATTACAGGGCTGCCAAATAGGAGCTGCATACTCAAGTTGAGGACGAACCAATGTTTTGTATGCAACTTCCTTTGTGTGCCGAGGTGCAAGAGCCAAATTGCGCCGAAGAAAACCCAATGTCTTAGTTGCTTTACAAGAAATTTCTGAAATATGTTGACCCCATTTCCAAGTCGTCAGTGATAGTAAGTCCAAGTCTATGACTCGAACCTCAAAATATCGTGAAATGGCTACACGTATTATCCCTGGAATTTCGTAAACGTTGAGCGTCCCCCTTTGCCAAGTGGTTAAGAGCACTGATTTTAAAACCGTGCTGAAATGGCTTATAATCTCACCGCTGTTTCAGTTGTTGTTTTGAGCACTACATGGTTCTTATGCGAGGCATGTCAAGTTACGCTTGCGGATCAAAGCGTACACATCTCTTATAAAATTTCTGTGCATTTTTTCTTCCCTGAACCATGAAGTTGGCATATGGTTTCAACTATAAAACTGGGCAATAAAGTGCTGCTGATGCCGCAGCTCACTGCAGGGGATGTGTAATTAGCTAATCATGTCAGATAAAAAATATTTTCATCAAGGTGCAAAATCCTTAATATTTCATGTAAGAAACGGATTGAAAATGCAATTTTATTCAAAAGATTCTGATAATTATGATTTTTTACTTTGTTTTCGTCTAAACTGTAGAATTAAATATTCTGATTTTTATATAGATATATCAGTTATCAACAGATAATTAATCACAAGATAACTATAGCAATATTTGCATAATGACCACAGTAGCACTGGGGGAGTTAATTATTTTATTACTTTGTAATTTGCACCATCTGTACCCCAGATGCCTTTTATCTCAGGCAGAGTGAAAGGTATCTCGGGGTCCAAAACAATAAGACATGTGTACGCCATGTGTGTCAGATGTTTTTCTCGGGGATCTCCCTACCGATCGGCTCGTCTCAAATTAGCTGAGAAGTTGACTAATCTTGTAAGGGGTGAATCTGCACTTGGATCTACTCAACGAATGCAAAAGAAACGGACGTGTCTTTGTTGATTGACTTGTCATTTAAATTTATGCACGTTAAACTCGACGTGTTTTACACTGTAAATAAATGAAAATACTACTGTACTTTATGAAAACAAGATGCATATCCAAATAAGAGTAGGCTTTGTTTGTTTGAGAAAGTGTTGTACGTCATGCACGGCCAAAAGTTCTGTTGGAGTTGGAACACCAAGTTATCATATCTTTTTGACAAATGCTCATCTTGAATCATATAAAGGTAAGGTCTTACGTCTGAACGCATATTTGAAAGGCCTACATCAGTTCGCATTGGTCTTGTTTTAGTTTTTCGTGGTTGTCAGGAAAAAAGTTGCCAAATAATTATTCTTGTTATTTATTAGATTTGTTGTTTTTGCGTTTTGTCACAGAAGGTATATCTTAATGTTTGTTAATGTTCTCTGCAGAAACCGACGGTAAATAAAGTTTCTTGTATCTTGTTTGTATTGAGGCTAAATGTTCTATATCATAATGGCATGTAAATAGATGAGGTGTCTCTTAAGCCTGTAAACGCTTGATTTTCTGCTTTGAATGTTTAAAGTATTTTTACATGTATATATGTTTGTAAAAAATGTTAATAAAACAAATAAGTACTACATGTACTATCCTAAAATAACTTTTGTATGTCCCCTTTAATAATTTATTTGTTTGGTTTGTTGCTTTACGTCCCAATTAACAGCTATGGCAATGTCGCGAAGCTGTCTCTATTATAGCAGGTCTCTAAACATAATTGGGATGTTGTGACATGCAAAACGTGCTTTTAAAGACAGATGTACGTAATTGAAGGCGCTCAAAGGAACGTGCGTATCTAAGGGTCGAAACGTCATTTTTACGCCGCATTCGTAACGTCAGTTTTCGCTCGAAACGTCATTACGTTCAGAATACGAAACTATATCCATACAATTATGCGGATAACTTCAGAAAAATGTAAAACAGTTTGATATTATTTATCATTTTGCTCAAAATATAGATTGTGGACATGTTATCCCGAAGAAAACAACATTTCTGCGACAGTTAGCAATATTGAATACTTAACAGTGTCGGAAATTTTGGCGCAAAATCGACGTCGCGCGTAAAATGTACTGAAATCAGCAACGACTCACCTCTCTTCAAACGCCTATAGCAGGAAAACGAATCCGGTAACTAAGGACTTTCTCGTTATCTATACGTAGTTCAGGAATTTCTCTAATACATATCAGTTTTTTTTTAAATCCTACCGTGGATTTTTTTAAATATAGTAAGAAAATTAACGAAACGGAGGTCTAAAAATCGCATTTTACGTTGACGTCAATGTATTTTTGCTCTCAAATTTGACGGATTTGAAGGCCGATATCTCGGAAACAAGCTCGGAACGGTATCGATTTCTTTTCATTTTCGTATGTAGGACATCAAAATTCACTCATATGCAAAAAAATAAAAAAAATCTACCGTGAGGTCAATTACGTACATCTGGCTTTAAATATAACCACTAAAGTAAACAGCGAAACAGTACATGTAACTCTAATAGTGATATATAATGTTTTTATTCCTAACTCACAAAAATCACTAAGTAATAGCAGCATCTTTGTAACATACAAATAAGATGCTATTGAATTCTCCATAGAATTACATCAACAAATATTTAAGAATTATACGATGAAAAAATAGTATTCACAATTACCGAATAAGATTAAAACTTCCAATAAAAAGCATATTGTCTTCGATACATCAGAAACAACAGATTATTTCAGTGGCGGATGTGTACACATTGAACGTGTGTTTTGTGTTTAAGTCAATGAGATAGCCTGTGTTTTTGCATGTGTAACATCAGATTCCTGGACAACCGGAAGGCTTGACCACAAATACCACACTTATGTGGCTTTATGTATTTTAGGCTTGTGTGCAGCTCTTGGTGTTTCTTGAAGTTCGCCACTTTAGAAAAATATTTCCCGCACTTTTCGCATCGAAAGTGGTCGTCACCAGTATGAATAAATTCATGCTCTCTCAATGCTCTTTGTTTTGGAAAGGATTTCGAGCAGAGCTGACATTTATAAGGTTTGTCTTTCGTATGTGTAAGCTTGTGTTGTTTAAGTGCATATGCTGATGTTACACTTCTGTTACATATATCACAGCTGTGCTGTCTCAGACCAGCGTGTACACTTCTTTGATGTTTATAAAGGTGTGACACGGTTCTAAAACGAAACCCACAAATTTTACATCCTTTCGGCTTTTCGCCCGTATGAATCAAGACATGCTGATTCAACTGGCTGGAAGTTCTGAAACATTTTGAACATGATTTACATTGATGTGGTTTCTCTTTTGTATGAATTCTCATGTGTGTCTTGAGAGTGCATTGCTTTCTGAAAGAATCTCCACAAATTGAACATTTATATGGTCTCGCTCCAGTATGAATAAGTTTGTGGTCGGCTAGATTGCCAATTTGCCTAAATGAAACACCACAAATTTCACATTTCCAAGGTCTTTCTCCACTATGTGTTAGCTTATGTGTCTTGAGTGTAAATGACTGTCGAAATGATTTACCGCAAATTTCACAATTCCATGGTTTAACTGTAGTATGTGTAAGCTTATGAGTCTTCAGTGTTGCTAGTTGTCGAAATGATTTACCACAAATCTCACATTTAAAAGGTCTTTCTACACTATGTGTAAGCTTATGGGTTTTGAGTGATGCTGGCTGTGCAAAAGACTTGTCACAAATATCACATGTATTTGGTTTTGATCCATCACAAACGGTTTGATGCTTAGTGAAACGAGCCTTCTGTTTGAATGTTTTGTTGCATCGAGCACAAGTAGATCTATATTCCTCTTTTTCTCCTCTGTCATGCAGTCGCTTATGCAATCTCAAAGAAGCTTTACTAGCATACAATTTAAAGCAAATGTCACACTTCACTTTCCCGGAATGAGTTTCTATTCCCGTGCCATCATTTGGCCCATCTGACTGAGTAGCAGCAGCTTTTGTCTTGTTTTCATCCGGTAAGAGATCCTGATTGCCATTCATAAACCCATGCCACACCAGCCATTGTTCAAACACATTGTAAGCTGTTTCATCTTTATTTCTGTCAGTATTGTCATCTTCCATTATGGGAACAGATGTAGATGAGCAGTTTACATGCTACTTCATCTGTTCATAGACCTAAAACAAAATGTTTGAATCATGGACAATGCATCAAATTAAATTCAATGTAATTTAAAACAAATACAATTCAAAGTCCACATAATGTACATGTATAACAGTATCAGATTTAATTTTCTAGTACATTTTTACCATAAAATTTGTGTCATCTTGGGGCATTATACATGTACTTGCAAACATTGATTTTCAAAAATGAAACTGAAAAAAAAAGAGATAAAATTGTCAATTTGTGTAAATGGAATGATTAAGTTATTGCACATGACTGATAATATTGGGATCAAACATGTTTTTTTAAGCATTAACATCTGCTGGGCCCCAAGGAAGGCGTTGAAACCCGAGTGACCCGAGCCTGAAACGAGTGGGTTCCAACCCTCCCTAGGGGCCCAGTAGATGTTTAAATGCATCAGAAAGAACATGTTTGATCATTATTATTGCATTATACAACTATTTTGTTGGAAAACTTGGACATGTTGGAGTACTTGTCCATATTTTGCAAAAATTCATGAACCTAATATGGTGCGGAAAAAATGACATCAGCTAAAGCCCCTATCTCACTGGAATGCGACAACTGGAGACAAGTTCGCGAATAGTTCCCGACTATTTCGCGACAAAGATAAACGATATAAACACAACTTTCACGTTGCAGTCTCATTGAACAGACATTTTTGCGACAAATTCGCGAATTTTGGTCTAATTTTGAAAATATATCGCGCGACTGTCATGCGATAGTCGCGCGACTGTCGCACAACATTCGTGAGAGTGTCTCAGGACTTTCCCGCGAATGTAACTTATTTTCATTTAAATTCGTACGACAGTCGCGCGACATTCGTGCGAGTGTCACGCGACATTCGTACGAATGTCGCTTAGTTTTATTTTCTTGCCAGATAGTCGCGAGGTTTTTTGCAAGACTGTCGCACGACCATCGTGCGACAATCCACGACATTTGTACGAGTGTCACAACAATTTCGCATTGTAAATTCGCCAAAATTTCGCGGCGACAAGTTCTCGACACTCGCACGAATGTCGCGCGACTGTCGTGCGACAGTCTTGCGAAATATTTTGGAGAAAAAATTCGCATAAAATTTTTCAACATGTTTGCGACACAAGAAAATTCTCACGACACTCGCGTGACACTCGCATGAATGTCGTGCAAAAGTCCCGCGACAAAATTCGCAAAACAGTCGTGAGAAATTCGCATGCCAGTGAGATACTAGCTTAACAATGTTTTTGAAAATGCTGCTTGTGGGGTAAACTTCATCACCATCATGACGTCACAATATAACCTTAAACCTTAGATAGATAGATAGATAGATAGATAGATAGATAGATAGATAGATAGATAGATAGATAGATAGATAGATAGATAGATCACGTAACTCGTAACTTACAATCCAACAGTATTACAATGCAGCAAAACAATTTGCGAGCAACTCCTGAATAAACGATACAACCGCAACTGCAATATCTTGGCTACCAAGAAGTATAACTCCAACTGCAAATTCTGGTCAATTCGGCCCTGTGTTGAAGCCAAACAAACACCCAAGCATATGGTGATGTAACGGGATAGTCTCCCTTGTAGAATACGTTGGTGCAACGTATTAGCGGCATATTAGCGGGTAGTAATATGCAAATTAGAAACTCGAAACTTTGTGATTAGAGTAAGTGTTAAGTATATAGCGCAGTAAACCACCCTTGGTGGATGAGCATGCTTTTCCACCGACGGGGTTTCTGTGGCTTGGCTCGGCTGCACGTTACATTCGGTGGCAGCGGTGGGATGATGACAACTGCCAGAACGGAGTTGCCTTACCCATGTAGTCCCCAGGCCAAGACTCGGGGCGAGTCTTCTCGGAGGGGGAAGTAATGTAACGGGATAGTCTCCCTTGTAGAATACGTTGGTGCAACGTATTAGCGGCATATTAGCGGGTAGTAATATGCAAATTAGAAACTCGAAACTTTGTGATTAGAGTAAGTGTTAAGTATATAGCGCAGTAAACCACCCTTGGTGGATGAGCATGCTTTTCCACCGACGGGGTTTCTGTGGCTTGGCTCGGCTGTTCGTTACAGTGAGATTAGTCCCATAATGTTGGTTTTCCCACGAGGCGGTTCAATTATAAACGTGGGGTATGAAGGGGTTATACATCACGCGGACATGTTTTCCTGATGTAATGTATGAAAATGCAAACATCGTCTTAAAGAGGAGAAACATGGTTACAGCCTCTAATCATCGCATGATAAGTGGGGTTTAATGACAGGGGTCATTTACCTTATCAGTTCACAAAGTTTTCCATATCTTAGTTTGGAGAATTCTTGATAATTCTTCCTGAATACGACATGTAATCATTTCTTAAACCGTTGGATATCCTTTTCTGTGTACACTGAATATAATTATGAGGGCATTACTACCAGCTTCCATGAAGCAATTATATTTGACCAAAACCTCCCACACGAACATGCTATATCTGTCACATTTGTTTGGCTAATTTGTCTGTGAAAGCAAGAACGTAAGGCATATTGATGCCTCCTTCGGCTATTATCTCGATTATATACTAAGCTAGACCAACGTTAATGACTCCTACATTGGACAAAACCGCTCACGTTTTGGTGCAATGCTAACAGTTTGCCAATATCCTAAATGTCCACTATCATAGAGAAGCAATTATAGTAGGTCCGAAATGCGAGTACAATCCAACGCCGTCGTCGGATAGCTCTGACTGGACCACGGTTTGGCCGAAAATAGCTGAATATGTTTTTGCTTAAATACGATTTAAGTACATGAAATGCGGCGGCTCGAGCTTAAGTAATAACTGTTAATAAGCGTCCCGTGTCCTTTCCAATGCCAGATTCGTTCATTGGCCTCAATTTTATTCTTGGAATGGATACGGAAGACATATTCTTTCTTACAGGGCGCGGATGAAAAGTGATCTATTTAAGGAACATATCGCTGAGGGAATTTCAAACTTTCATGACTAGTATGACTTCATCCGTTATCATCTTGCAGAATTGTGATTAGGGTGAGGTGGGGTGGTAAGCTAAGCAATTCAGCGAATATCAAAGTTACTTTTTATCTCAGTTATCTCCCTTTGAATGTTTTCAAAGGATCAAGCCATTATATGAGCCGCCTCGTGGGAAAACCAACAATGTGGTTTCCGAACAGGTCTGATACAAACCGGGCTGTACAAGCACAGAAAAGAGCTAGAAGCTTGAAATTTCGGATTTAAGTAGAAGAGGAATTGTACTATCCGAGTAGCGAAAACAAAGGCGCTGATCAGCTTCGCGGTTACCGCGAGGCTGATCTGCGTCTTTATTTTCGCCTATGCAGATTGTTGGTTTTCCCACGAGGCGGCTCATATTTAATTTGCTATTACTGCAGCTGGCGTTGTGCCGTGTGGCGGCCCTAAAACGCCTCCACGTACATCATACATAATGCAGATTATATTTTTCTTTCGGTCCTTTGAGATCAGTAAAGATATTCACTTCCGTTTAGAAATATACTTCTATAAGCATTTTTTAATTACTTGACCCCGTTTAGGAATGTGTCTTTGATTTAGACTGCTCGTATAAATTCTGGAAATGGCAGCACTGTAGTCTGGCTTTCGTTGCCGGTTTAAAAAGGGCTACTGAAGAGGGTTCATAACCCGAAATTGCGCAATATAGTCCATACTATCTCCCTATCCTGAATGTTTTACTGCTTCCAAAGGATCAAACTATTATAGCAACCAACCAACCGAGTTGTTGCCGCGCAGCGGCAACAACGAGGAGTTGGTTGCTTTTACGATTAGAAGTTCGGTTCTGTTCTATTCTGTTTTGCAGTATGAAGACGTCGATTTTTGTGTGTCATTCAACTTCCGGAAAATTTTACCGCAGTCGAATTCCACCAAGCGAATCCATTTAATCTTACAAATAAAACTATGCTAGAGTTGTGATAGTTCAAAATAAAATTATACAAGAACATACAAACGCTCGAAACTGCGTTTGAAATGCAAAACATGTTTTTTCTTTACTTTCGTTTTATGATTATTTTTCCTCTTACAAGCTGTGGTTCATTCTCTCCGTAATTGTTGCATAGCAACAGAAATCGTTCTTTGCTAGTTGGATGGCGGGAGACAGTTGAAATGAGATATGCTTCTGAAATGCATGGAAATGGTTCAATGAAACTAATTCGTTCATGCTGACTTAAGCCAATGGTAAGCCCTGTTTAACAGCCTTAATCTATATGACATTACTTGGTACCGCTGATTAGCACTTCGCTGTTTAGGTTGCCTCAAAGTAAGACAACTTTGTCAAGCGACGAAGGACTCGAAATTTCACTACCGGATTCGGTTTCCTCTCTGCACCTTGTTTTCTGCGAGTAGGTGGACATTGGCCACATTGCACACGTTAAACATTGTCAACAAAATATTTATAGTCTCTAACATACAGAAGGTGTAAATTTAACAGATTAAAAACAATCCGAACCACCGCCACCGGTGGGTGGGGTAGCGTAAGACGACATTCTCAAAGGATACGTGAAGTAAATCCTATGCTTACAGACATTAATTGGAAAGGTCCTCAGACCTTTCCACTGTAATTAGGTTGTAAATAGTTTTAATGGCCCATCCCGAATGTTCTCCCAAACTTGCTAAATTCAAAATTTAGCACCCACCATCTGAGATGATGATCAGAAATTGATCGACTCAGTATATGAAGATAGATATATAGATAGTTTGAATGTAGTAAAATTTGAGCTGGTTTTGTTTTACATCTAGATTGTCCATCGCTGACATCAAAAAAAGATCCGATACGAGAAAAGCTAGTATCTCACTGGCATGCGAATTTTGTCGCGTACTTTCGCACGACATTTGTGCGATTGTCTCACGAGTGTCGTGAGAATTTTCATGTGTCACGAGCTTGTCTCGAACTGGTCGCGAAGGTTTTATACATGTTTTAAAATTTTATGCGAATTTTTTAACCAAAATATTTCGCAAGAATGTTGTGAAAGTGTCACGAACCTGTCGCCGCGACATTTTGGCAAATTTACCAGTCTTCACGAAAAGTGTCGGTCTTGGTCATTTCCGACAAATTTTGAAACTGACCGACGATTTCTGTCATGTTACCGGTCTATCTATCTTCTGATACTGAGTCGATCAATTTCTGATCATCACCTCAGGTGTGGGGTGGGTGGCTAAATTTAGAATTTAGTCAAGGGAAAATAAAACATTTGGGGTGGACCATTAAAACTATTTACAAGATATAGATGAGAGGCATACTAAAACGCATGCCTCTGGGCTAATGATTTAAATAGAAGCCTTAAATTCCTCAATGGTCTTAGATAGGACCACTGAAGAAGGGAGACTATTCCAAACCGGAATAGTTCTGGGGAAAAAGGAATTTTTCAGGGCATCACTATAGGCAAATGGTCTTGTGTATTGTGATTCATGTGATGCCCGAGTATGCCTTAGATTGGGTGCCGGGGTCAGGTATTTGTCTTTATCAAGAGACACTGTACCGGAGTGTATCTTGTAGAAGAAGGTTAAGGAGGACCGCTCCCTGCGAGACTCCAGGGATGGCCACTCAAGTTCGTCTAGCATTTCACCGACGCTACTGGTGTTCCTCCATCGCCTGCAGGTCCACCGGGCAGCAGTCCTCTGCACCTTCTCCACCATCTCAATCTGAGTTTCATGATAGGGATGCCAAATAGGAGCTGCATACTCAAGTTGAGGCCGAACCAATGTTTTGTATGCAACTTCCTTAGTATGCCTAGGTGCCAATGCCAAATTGTGCCGAAGAAAACCCAAAGTCTTAGTTGCCTTGCATGTAATTTCAGAAATGTGTTGACCCCAATCAAGATCATCTGTTTGATCTGGTCGATCTGTCCGACGAGAAAAAGGCCAATTCATACTATAAAATTGTCATCTCGCCTTTTCAGCGACGAATGATAAAATAAATCAACTTTGTTCCGATTGTTTTTTGCAGTTTGTTGAGATGCGTGCGGGCGACCATGTTGGTTTCATGTTTACAATTTTGATTGGTCAGCCAAGAATTGCAGCCGATCGAATACATTCGTACAGAAAATATTCAGTCAGGTATGAAACCTTCGACCGCGCTGCGCCTGCCATGCTTGGTATGCCGAACCTAGAATGACCATTTAAAGTGTGAAAATAATACACGGTTACAATATAACTAACGCGATTTATATGAGTCCATTATTTTGAAATATTGATACACACGGAATAATGTAAAATCGTTTTATTTCGTGAAAATACACATGAATATTATAGCTGGTTCGCAAGAGCAGGCACTGCATGGTCATGGCTTTCATACCTGACCGGAAGAGAAGGGAAATAACTCTTAAAGCACTGGCCTTGACCTACCTCCGATCGAAGTCGCGTAATTTTGTTGTGAAATTCTTGAATAATTTGAGCGCTGCCATAATTTCCCTACAGGTAATTTGAATGCCAAACGATATTGTTCAAAGAGTAGTAAACAGGAAAACGAATAATTCTTTTGCTCATTCATGGAAAACGAGCTTACGAAGCCCTATTTTTTTTTTTTTTTTTTTTTTTTTCTGTCCGACAATTTTTTTCTGACCAGCAAAAATTTTCAGTCTGTCAGACAGCTGTCCAGCAGCTGTTTTGAAGTTTTCGCGAAGACTGATTTACAATGCAAAATTTTCGCGACACTTGTACGAATGTCCTGCGAGTGTCTCACGACAGTTGCGCGACAGTCTTAAGAAAACATGCGAAAATCTCACAACAATCTGGTGAGAAAATGAAACTAAGCGACATTCGTACAAATGTCCGAATGTTGCGCGACTGTCGTATGAATTAAAATGAAAATAAGCTACATTCGTGGGAAAGTCATGTGACTATTGCGCGACAGTCGCAAGATTTATTTTCAAAGTTAGACCGAAATCCGCGAATTTGTTGCATAAATGTCTATTCAATGAGACTGCAATATGAAAGTTGTGTATATCATCAATCTTTGTCACGAAATAGTCACGAACTATTCATGAACTAGTCTCCAGTTATCGCATTCCAGTGAGATAGGGGCTAAACTAGTCCAAATTTACTGTACAGAATTCAATATGCAGCAATACATTTCCTGTAAACAATCGAGATATTAAAGACAGTTCACCAACAAGCCACACCACAGACCCTGTATCATTACGAAAACATGCCCATGCAATATACAGAAATGTTTTTGGTTGTAGTAAAAAATTCTAAAATTTCGTCATTTTTTATATTTTTCTTATTTTTGCTCAAAACCGGCATAGATTGTGGGTACATGTTAGCCTGAACCGCCTAACGAGTACCCACAAGCTTTGTTTTGGAGCAAGAAAAAAGTATACCCCTGCACTCCCCAGTTTTACTGTATAAAAGTGGGGTATAAGGGGGTATACTTTTCACAGACATGTTATTCTGATGTCATTTCTGATAGATTCGGAGTGATTTTTAAACAACAACAGTTAAAAGTCTCGGTTTTAAATCTGCTTATTATATAATAAATTAATCACCAGGAAAACATGTCCATGAAAAGTATACCCCCTCATACCCCACTTTTATATAGAAAAACTGGGAAATGCAGGGTCATACCTATTTTTCTTATTTTTGCTCCCAAACATAGATTGTGGGTACTCATTAGAACTGCTTCGGTGAGGCGGTTCTAATGTGTACCCACAATCTATGATTTGAGCAAAAATAAAAAAAAACATCAAAGCTTTTCGGATGAAATTTTCATCTTTTTTTTTCTTCAAACCCACACCAGACACAGCAGTGAGATGCTTGAATGGTTAAGTGCCGTAATAAAATATCAGCGCTCTTAACCACTCGGCCACTAGGGCCGCCCCCAATATTTCAAAGTTCTGGTTACACAATCAAATGCAAATCTTAGTAAATCAAAAGTATGCTTGGCTTCTATGACACTTTTGCAAACATCTCTTTACCAATTGATGCAAAACTGTTTCAAGTTTTGAAAATAATTGGGTAATTTTTTTTTGTCTATCTTGTGACAAAATAAACTTAACAACCTTATTGTGAATGTAGTGAGATTGAGGCACTTTTACAAAAGTATTGTAAGTATCTTGCAAATAATCGAAATATTGCATAACATCCCAGAACTTTTACAATAGTATTGATCCCAGGAAATTGGAGACCCCTACCACTTGGTCAAAGAGCTTGCCTGTCTGATCTTAATTAAATCATAAATGTTCAAGAACATCATGGATAGTGAAACTTGTTCTCTTTTTCTAAACCTACTTTTTACGCCCTTTCAAGATTCTTTCAGCTCATATGAGATGGGCATATCAGTAGGCGGGGCGAAAACTGAAGTACTCTAAGACAAAATACTTTGTACACCCTTAAGCACACTACCCAAGGCAAAGAGGGCTTGAACCAATACACTGGTGAGACAAAGGAATGATTAAGAGCAGTAATGGAAAAAAAGTTGACAAGATTAATATGAACCACTTTTCATATGAAATTGTTCTGCCAATACTCTATTGTCTGACACTATGGTCACTTTCATTTGAGGTGGCCCCGTGTTTCTTAATCACTCGATCATTTCACAGCTGTGTCTGGTGTGGGTTCGAGCCCCGCTCTGGCCACATGTGAGACAAGCCAAGTTCTGCTTGCGGGTGTGCCAGGTGGTTTTTCTCGGGGTTCTCCTGTTTTCACCGCACCTATCATCAGGAAAACATGTCCGTGAAATGTATACCCCCTTGAACCCCACTTTTATAAAGTAAAGCTGGGGTATGCAGGGGTATACTTATTTTTCTTATTTTTGCTCCAAAACATAGATTGTGGGTACTCGTTAGAACCGCCTCGCCGAGGTGGTTCTAATGTGTACCCACAATGTATGTTTTGAGCAAAAATAAGAAAAAGATCAAAATTATTCGGATGAAATTTTCAATTTTTAAATAAATTCTCTGTATATTGCATGGACAAGTTTTCGTAATGTTGATTGGCCCGTCTCATATGAGCTGAAATAATCTTGAAAGGGACGTTTAACTGTCTGAGAAGAAAACAAAAAAAAAAAAACACTTTCATTTGAATAAGTTTTACTGTTTCTTTGAACTGTATATATGTACTGATTTATTTTCAGGTGAAAAACCAGCAGTGTGGTCATGAATCCATGGTCATTGAGGTGTTCTAAATTAGCCTTGGGTAAGACAAATAAAATTTCTGTCTTTGTTGCAAATACTTATTCAGGGTGTCCATGGTCAGGGAAAAAGTCAGAGAGAAATCACTTTTTTCAAAGCCAAGGAATTGTCAGGGATTTTTGACATCAGTCAGGCAATTTTTCAATTTAAGCCAAAATCAGGAAATTTTGAAAAACAGGTTTATAAATTGCCAAACTACAATGAACACAAACATTCTTTCACCTGTTGCTTGTCCTTATGAACACAAAACTGAAGTAACTAGGATAAGCAAACTTGATGTAGAAATTCAATCTATAGATTCAATATGTAGATCATAATAAGTTGATTATTATTATTTTCAGCAACTGTAGATATTCACGGTGCTGTCCTGGACTGTGACCTTTGGACCAGGAGGGGCCCGGGCATTAATTTCTGTTATTGTACAAGTCATAATTTCATAGGTAAGTGCTCCTTATATGACCCTCTTTCCCTAAACCCTCCTCTGGAAACCACCATAACATTTTTCCAGAGTAGAATAAAATTTAGTGATTGACATGCATAAAATTTGCTTTCCAAATGTTTTGATGTATGCAAAAGTTTTCAAACTGTGTTCACAAATTCAAAATTTTATTTCCAAAAATATTCTTGAATTAGGCTCCATCCTGAAAATTAGATGGAATGTTTCTCACAACAGAAGTCCCATATTTGCTGAAATAATTGATTTTTAAATTTTTGAAGTACCTCCCACCAGTGCATGTAAAATGCAGGGTTAACACTGCTATTCAGTACTATAATATTATGATTTTGTTAACTGATTTTCAAAATTTGTGTTGAACTTTTTAGGGATCGAGGAATGTAGTTGGAAAACAATATCAGATACCTTTCCCTGTTGCTGTTTTTGAACTAGGTGAATAGCTAAAAAGGTATGTTTTAAGAATGCTTGGTTGAAGTACAGTATGGTTATTCATGAAGATTTGGTCATGAAGATATTTATACATTTCTTCTTTCCTCATATTCTGCTTCCCTGGCTGATCCAAGAACAGATGTCAGTAAAAAGTATACTGGTAAAGCCCTGTATATCCGTGATGCAACCAAATTTCTTAAGCACAGATTGATGCAACATTCCATCATGACAAAATGGAGTGTAGTGTTTGGAAGCCAGATTGATTTTAGTGCAACTTACGGTGAAGCATATACCTACAGACAGACAATGACCTCTTTGCTGTAGGTTGAATCCCAATGGATTATTTAGCTTCCAATCACTGGGCTGCTTGTCATGTGTCGTGAAATGCTGCATCAGTCTGCACTGTAAGAATCACAGGTATACAGGATGGTAATAACTGCCTCAGATTGATTTGTATATATCTGACCATCCTAAAAACAGCTGAGCAGCAATTGTCTGCGAATGTAAAACATTAAGTCAAGCAAATATGCATCTAATAAATTTGTACTTATACATCTATGATTTAAAACTTAATCATAGTCTTAAAGTTTTGGAATATCCATCTTAATTGCTAAAATATGAAATCTCTTACAGAATATAGAGTGAATTTATATGCACTTTACACTTTACTTTTATAGAAGTTGAGGCATTTTCCTTGGCAAGGTTTCATATAATTTATTAGAGGTGTTTAAATCTGTTTCAGATTTATTTACGGTTTGATCTTTGAAGTGGGAATACAGTATTGACCAGTGTCACATGCATCATTGACCATGGAAACTCGAACATTGTTAACACACCAGAGAAATGCTCAGTCAGCATAAACATTATGGACTGATTTAGATTCATTTCTGAAACTCCCCATCTTGCCAGCAAGTTCATTCATTCAGGATTCTGTCTTGTCAAAGCGCAATTACTACCTGTAGTTGAATCATCAAACTACTTTACTGTTTTTCAAATATTCTTAGTAAAAGTTAGCAAATACCATCTTCTTTTCATGTGAAAGTTGTCTGTTTTAGCTGAAGAAAATGCACTATATTTATTAAATTGTACAGACCTGTGAAGGTGTCACTTAAATATTAAAACTTAATTTCAAGAATCTTAGTTAGAAAAGTGAGACATTAGAACTGAAAAATGCTTGGCAACATTTTCCATATAGGAGTTCTGTTAATTAAAATATTTCAGAAATGTAATAGACTATTAAATGAGCCATGACACCAGAAAATTGGTCTTCAGGGTTTCCGACCAGGTCTTACACATACCAGTCTGTTCAGTCACAGGAAAAGGAAAGAAGCTTGAAAGTTTAAGTAGAAAAGGATTGTACTATATGTGTAGCGAAAACAAGGGCGCTAATCAGATGTACAGTTACTACTCTGACAGCTGATCTGTGGCTTTGTTTTCACATTTGCAAAAATCCTGTTTTTCTCATGATGTGGCTCAAATTGTAAATGTTATAGGAAATGATATTCATTTTAAAAGAATAAATTCTACACACCCATATACTTGCTGTGTACATGTGACTCTGTCCCAGATATTTAAACCAAAATCATTTCCATTATATTGACTACATGTACTTGTACATGTAGCTCGATAGAAATCCTGCTCCTAAGACATAAGTACTAGGATGTGTTGTTGAACAATGCTTTTGTAACCATCAAGTATCCAAACAATGTGGCCTGTCTTGTAATAATGAAAAATGGTTGAATGTACTGTTCAGCCTGAATGCTAACAAAACTGAAACATGGCTTTACCAATTTAAAATGGGAAGTAAAATAAATGGGAGGCCTGGTGGTGTATAGGCTCAATTTACAACACGTTTTAAGAGATAACGTGTCTTGGAACAGAATAACTATAGAACTGCAGACTGGTTATTTGATAATACATTTATTGATGCCTTGTTGAATACTTCTTCTGGTGCATATGATGCATATCCGTAATCTGGTCATGTAAACCAGTTTGAAAGTCCATTTTGCATACAGTTTAATGATGAGAGCCATACGTTTTTGTAAGTAAAGGCATCTAAGTTACGATTTGATGCACAGATATGACCATTGACCAAAGTTGTTCATTTGGTTAAGGAACAAAACAAAATTCAAGCATGCGATATCCTGATAAATTGGTTGGTTGCCCATTAGGTGTGCCTATTTCATATTATATATTTAATTGTGTAGGTTTTTTGGGATATTGGATATTGAGCCATTTTCATTTTGGTGTATGGTATATTGACTCATATTTCGTATGGGTTATTGGATACTCACGAATTATTGGATATGCGAATGTTTTCGGATATAAGCCAAATTAAGTTTCGGTAGTATATTTTGGGATATGAATATTATTTACACCCTTGCCAGTCTCATTTAATTAACGGCATTCAAAAGAACGCTAAAGCGGACCCACGTGGCCGAGCGGTTAAGAGCGCTGTTTCGTAATCACTCGATCATCTCACCGCTGTGTCTGGTGTGGGTTGGAGCCCCGCTCTGGCCACATGTGAGACAAGCCAAGTTCTGTTTGCGGGTGTGCCAGGTGGTTTTTCTCGGGGTTCACCCGTTTTCGCACACCTACTGATTGGCCCGTCTCATATGAGCTTAAATAATCTTGAAAGGGACATATTAACTGAATTAAAAAATAAATAAATAAATAAATTAAAGAACGCTAGGAATTTTAAAATGGAAATGTTTTTGCTGTTCTAATCTCGCTCATAGTCAACAAAATCCTCTATGGGTTCAACATTCATTCAGATTCTGATATACTCGCTTTCATTTAGACATTCACTTTCCTAAAATAGAGTAGATAGTAGGAGATAAATATACATCGCTATGTCTAACGGAATAAAGCTGTCTGCGGACATTGCTCCTATATGATGCCGTTAAGAGCTGCTTCCGATTGTGCCAGTGCTTCCGATTGTCGGTCTGGAAAGTTCTTAAAATGGCTGTCCAATCAAACGCTGAAAATAGTATGGTCCTTGGACCAGGTCTCTTCAATGAGCGACACCATGAGAAAACTAGCAATGTGGTTTTTGAACAGGTACGACACAAGCACAGAAGATGGATAGAGGCTGTAAATTTTATATTTAGAAAGTAGAGGAATTGTACATGTACTATCCCGGTGTAGCGAAAAGAAAGGTGTGATCAGCTTCGCAGTTACTGCGAAGCTGATCTGCGCCTTTGTTTTCGCATATGCAAAATGTTGGTTTTCCTATGATGCGGCTAAATGTTATCTACCAAGACATCACTTCTGTTGTTGTTGTTGTTGTTGTTCAGTGGACACAAGACGTTATGGAACAAGTTTTACATAACATGTGAATGACAAAATTACATAAACATGTAAATGCTATTACTTCAGGATAAGCGGGATTATTTGGCCCATAACTTTTGTCTGTCTGGAAATGATATCCCCGTCATCACTGAGTCTTATGTATTGAAATATTATTTCATCTAAAACAATGTAATTGAACAGTCCAAATATAGCTGTATGTGCCGCATGATAAGAAACCACGCATTATACATTTGCAAATACGACTGCACAGCTGAGCAGAGCATTTTGTTTATGCACGGATAGTACTGTACAATGTCTCTTATTCTAAAACCCGAAATTTCAAGCTTCTAGACTTCTGCTATTATTGTGCATGCCGTTTCGTGCCAGACATGGTCGGACATCACTGAAGATAGGGTTTCTCGAAGTGCGACACATTATAATATCAGCCACCGCATGGGGAAACCAACAATCTGCACAGGCGAAAACAAAGGCGCAGATCAGCTTCGCAGTAACTGCGAAACTGATCAGCGCCTTTGTTTTCGCTAGTACAATTCCTCTACTTTCTAAATCCAAAATTTCCAGCCTCGAACCGTCTTCTGTGACTATACAGGCCGGTGTGTGACGGACCTGGACGGACCCCAAATTGTTGGTTTTCTCATGCGCAGGCTCATATATCTTTTAGCAGGGCGGATATGTGAAATGTTTGATAAAAGCATGAAACTTGGTACATGACTATATCTATAATTATAAGAATTTTTGAGGGTCAGTGCCACGTGAAATTCGCCCTGTGACGGCCGCCATCTTGAATTTCAAAATGGCGGCTTTTTCCCATATACAGCCTTTACAGTTAGTTATCAGTTTACAGTGTTGCTTTCTTTAAAAGTTTTAAAACCCCAAAATTCAATAAATGAAAATTTCAAGATATCAAATTATGAAAATAAACTCGTAATTTTCAAAGATGGCGGCTATTTTCAAAATGGCCGCCATTTAATTACCTGGAATTTAGTACACACAGTACTGAAAGTGTGATAAAACATGCTGTTTTGATCAGAATGAAGGATTTGCATTGATGAAATGTTCTCAAGCACATAACACCACAAATGCAAGTTACATTTTAGTTTGTATTAGGCAAATTATCTTTTTACTGATTAATGATGGCATCCAAAATGGCTACCAAAGTAGGAAAGTATTAACATATTCTTTTTTTTCTTTCATTTTTAGATGTTGTTTTCAAAGTTCTTATGATTAAAATTATTTAACATGTATTTGTTTAGTGTATCTAAGTTTTAGTCAATCATCATCATCATCATCATCATCATCATCATCATCATCATCATCATCATCATCATGTCCATTTTTGTCGTCTTTTGTCCTCTACCGAGAATTGTACTTGTCTGACAAGTTATCTTCCTAGACGACTTCTACACTATGAATGATTCTGAGGATCAGCATTGCATGAAGAAAACATGGCCATGAAAAGTATACACCCTCATACCCCACTTTTATAAAGCAAAACTGGGGTTAACAGGGGTATACCTATTTTTCCTTTTCTTTTTTTTTTTGTTCCAAAACAAAGATTGTGGGTATTCATTAGAACCACCTCGGCGAGGCGGTTTTAATGTGTACCCACAATAAATGTTTTGAGCAAACATTTTAGAATTATCAGAACTCTTCCAATGATTTTTTTACTATTTAATGCTGATAAAATTCTCTGTATATTGTATGGACACGTTTTCGTAATGTGCCCTTTCCAAGCTCCATTCTCATATCAAACAACATTTTATCCCATGGTTTCGTTACCAGTCTCTTTTGTGCAACTACGTTTAGCTTGTTTATCAATCTGGCCATTGTTGTGCTCTACATTCCGCATTTAGCATTATACGGGTAATCAAATTCATTTTACCGTTTGTCAGAAGCAGCAGAAAATGTTGGTGAAGAGGGTAAGCAATTGGCGAAATTTGCCAAAGGCATTTTGTAACAGCCAGTGATGACAAATGGGTCATATTCACGACAAACAGAAAAGATGTCTACTAGATAACAGACTTTTGGAACCACTTCAATAGTTTCATTATCAACTTCAAGCTTCTTCATCATTCGTCCATCAATAGGACGTTTCTTTCCTAGACATCAGGCCCCTAGATATAACCTCTAGCAAAATGATGCAGCGTGCTATTGGCAGAGCCCTTGTGAACATCCACTAAGACACCAATGTCCTCAGTGTATCCAATACCAACTCTAACCTTGCTTCTCACATCCCAATACATGTACATGGATTGGACAAGAGGCACTAGCCTCTCATCATTTCCTAGTTTTCACAGTGTCTATCAGATGAAATCCAATTTGACGCAATTAAATGTTTTCTGCAGGTCAAATGATGCCATGTAGAGAAGCTTATTATCAGCCGTGTGATTCTCTAAAAACTAGAAACTGTGTTTATGAAACACTATACCCCCAACTGGTAAGTCACTTTCAAGATGTAAAAATGTCCAAAAAATTGACAAAGTTCAAATTGTAAAAAAGTGACAAAAATTAATCTGAGGAGTATATCCCAAGCACATGCATATCTTCAAAGCATGGTCACAATGTCTGCAAAGTTTCAAAAGTGTCGGTATTAAATTGTAAGAGTAGTTGCGCACACAAGGTATCCTCTATCCATTCACTAAAATGCCCGAAAAAATGACTAAGTTCAAATTGTGAAAAAAAATGACAAAATATAATCCAATAATTATATCCAAACCACATTCATATCTTCATACCATGCCCATAACACATGTAAAGTTTTAAATGAATTGGCATGAAACTGTAAGAGGAGTTGCGCACACAAGGTACCCACTGCCCATTCACTTTCATTGTGAAAGTGCCCGAAAAATGGCTAAGTTCAAATTGCAAAAAAAGTAACAAAAATTAATCTGAGGATTATATCCAAACCACATGCATATCTTCAAAGCATGGTCACAACATCTGTAAAGTTTCAAGAGAATCGGAATAAAACTCTAGGAGGAGTTGCGCACACAAGGTACCCACTGCCCATTCACTTTCATTGTGAAAATGCCCGAAGAATGGCTAAGTTCAAATTGCTAAAAAAGTAACAAAAATTAATCTGAGGATTATATCCAAACCACATGCATATCTTCAAAGCATGGTCACAACATCTGTAAACTTTCAGGAGAATCGGAATGAAACTGTAGGAGGAGTTGCGCACACAAGGTAGCTACTATCTATTCACTTTATCAAGAATTAAAAAGGAAAATAACTCTCATAGAATGGGCCCCAAGCCCCTTGAATTTACCTGAAAGAAAAAATACGGGTCCTCTTAATTTTCATATACAAACTACATACCAAATTTCAAGATCCTAGCTCTAACGGTTCCTGACCGAGTGTTAAGTGTTACTCACGCATCACAGACTGACTGGACTGGACGGACAGACCCAAACCAATATGCCCCCTCAACTTCTTCGAAGTTGGGGGCATAATAAAAACTGAATCTGTACAGCCTCGACCTGACATCAAATCACAATGCATCTCATCAAGCTCAGATCTTTTCCCTTTATGCTCCAACACCTTCACCACTTGTTCAATCAGCATCAAGCCCTTGTTGCCTCTGTTCAGAATGTGCCCTTTTCCCTTAAACTGGTGGACAATGAAGCTCTAGTGCCAGTCACTTGGAATGCAACTGTCTGTGGTGATGTCAACAAGATCAGGCACTCTGGGTGTTCGAGTTTTCCCGAGTGACTTCAGAATTTTAGTGATGGTACCTGAAGGCCCGGCTGCTTTGCCAGATGCTATACAGCTGTATTGCAGATGGCCTTTGTGTTCGACTCATTTCGGTTTTCGACATGGGTTTTCTCAGACTGGTCCTCGAGATTCCAAGGAAATTCAACAGTAGATTTTCATAATGCTCTTTTTCTGCTTTCTGGTTTAGCAACAGTTGGTCTTCATTATTCCTGACAGGTTTATCTGCCAAGATATCCTGATTGCCACATCATATTTACTTGTTAAAACAAAATACATTTTCTGAATCAGGATATAAAGTCCCCCCCCACCATTCTATTCTACTAGATGAATTCTTACCAGTTGTATGCAGTTTGCCTGACACCTGCCTTACACAGTTTGAAGGACCTGACCTCCTCCCTTACTGTTTCCTCTACCAGCGTGTTAAACTACCATTTCTGCTTTCTCCATGGATAATTTGCATACTTCTTTTGCAGCATGCAGAAGGTTGAACTTAGAGAAGACATATGCTCATTTACTGTGCTTTTCTGTTGCAGCTCAATGTCTTATGACATAGGAAGTAAATTACTTCAGAAAGTGGAACTCTGCTTGTTTCTCTTGACCCTTCAGCTCCTGCAGCTTGTTTTTTGGCACAAACTCGCACTTGAGCTAGTAGGGATAGAAATTTTGAAGTCTCCAGCCATCACCCTATGCAAGGGGAAGTCCTAACATAAATGTCATTGATGCCAAAAACTCAATGAAAGGTTGCAATTAGTATGGCACTTGCCAGAAAGCAGGCATGAGATGACCTGTTACTCTAGTAATAAATGTAGGCGGATTCAGATATTGATTCGGATATGTAGAATCACTGACCTTTAGAGGAATATATATATTTTTGCTAAATTTGTTTCAGTGATAGCTTGTTTGCTGAATGTATGCACATATCATTACAGTTTTTTGGAAAATCTTAAACGTGGAATAGTTTGCATCAAGGATTTGAATGTGCTGCAAGACTGGCAGTAATGTCTATTACAAAAATCACAACTGATGACCATATATGATTTTGACAGCCATTTTGAATGTCAAATATAATGTCATTACTTCTATTCAAGGATAGTTAACATCAACATGCTAGAAAATTAATAAGATCCTCAGCAGTTCAAACTATTCAATCAACATTTTCCTAAAATATGATTTTTTTTCCTTTTTGTCCTTTGGCAGCCATCTTGAATACCATTTTGATTTAAATATGCAACTGAAACAATACAGATAAGTAAGATTTTTGTGAAAGTAGAATGTTTCTATTCATTAGAACAGATTAAGAGATTCCCATCCAAAATCATAACTTATAGTATCCATATGTAACATACCAATATACACTGTTCAAGAAGCTAAATATGGCAACCATCTTGAGAATTGGCATCATTCTTGATAGTTATAATCAGCAGTATGAGTTTAAGGTGTATGAGAATGTTTATGACAGCAATTTATGTAACATTATTCGAAGAAAGTATGATTTCGGCAATTATATATTAAATGTCATATTGATAAAGAAGCTGCAAATAGGTGGCCACTTTGCAAAAAAGAATAAATTTCGGCCATTACAGGACATTTGTGGCACTAAATCTATTTTTGTTTTGATATTATGTACTTGTAACTTGTATTTGTGGCATGCAGTGTGCCTGAAACATTTTATAATGAATAATTCTTCTTTTTATTAACTGCGTCTTATTTTCGTCTCGCTAACTTAATTTTTAGTAAATTAATGGCGGCCATCTTTGAAAATAGTCGCCATCTTGAAAACTTTTAAGGTTAAAATGCATTAAAATATATCCTAAAATGGATAAGCATTAGAACTTTGGCTTTTGATACTTTTTACGAAAGCAGCAGTGGAAACTGATATCAATCTGTATAATGCTTTTAATGAAAATGCCGCCATCTTGAATTTCAAAATGGCGGCCGTCACAGGCCAAATTTCACGTGGCACTGACCCTCAAAAATTCTTATAATTATAAGTCTACACCTATGCCAAGTTTCATGCTTTTATCAAAAAGTGCACAATCCACCAAAAAATTGTTACATATCCGCCCTGCTATTTCTGTGCACAATAAGTTCCAGTGAAACTAGAGATTAGGCAGACCATCGATTATGCTTTATTCGACTGGGCAATAGCCAAATTGGAAACGTGAATGCTTTGATTTATTTTTTATAGCTCCAATGCTTTCTAACAGGTCCAATATGGGGTTCACGGTTTTTGTTTATAATTAAAATAAAAGCAAAAAGTAACAGGAGTTGGTATTGCGGACATTCACATATACCAATGTGCAGAATCTGAGTTTAGTCGAAACGATTTAATTGTTTGTGTTTTGAAACTAATGAAATCATAAAACACGACTAGAAACATTACGAAAACTTTCCCATGCAATATACAGAGATTTTTTTCACCTGTAAAATTGAAAATTTTATCAGAAAATTTTGATAATTTTCTTATTTTTGCTCAAAACATAGATTGTGGGTACACGTTAGAACCGCCTCGCCGAGGCGGTTCTAACGAGTACCCACAATCTATGTTTTGGAGCAAAAATAAGAAAAATAGGTATACCCCTGAAAACCCCAGTTTTACTATATAAAAGTGGGGTTTAAGGGGGTAAATATTGCACGGACATGTTTTTCATGATGGACACCCGATACAACATCACTGATAATGAACCAGCAACTTTTTCGACCTCCACCTACTTTAACTACATGTAAATAGTAGAGACGGTTGAAACACATCTTCAGTATCACACGACTAGAAAGCCACTCGATATGATATCAAGTATGAACCAGCAAATTATAGTTTGTGGGGGCTTACCTGACCAACAGACTAACTAAGTGAGCATACAATCTATGTTTTGAGCAATCTATGTAATTATAGTGTACCAATGATCCGTCTTTCTCCGTCGTCGTCCGTACTATTTGATGTTTTACATCCACCGTTCATCGTGAATAATAGACGGAATATTTCCATCGGTGCTCCGTTAGACCTCTCAACACCTACCTGTCACGAAATTGGAGCGAGGTCACGAAGTGTATCTGAGTGCAGGTTAGTCAGCTGATCTATGTAAATAACACAAATGTCCTAACACCTCTCGACCTAAAACAAGTATAGAACATTCTTGTCTTTTGAGAACATCGGCAATTGTTTATTCAAAACTCAAACATAACATACATATATACATTATGGAATGGAAATCATCAAATACAAAACCATGCAAAACAATGAGAAAAATACAACATTAATGTAAAAGTAGCGATTTCATTGTCTTGTGGCTATGACTGCGCATGCGTGAATTGCACGTGCACTTTCTCACGATTGTTTCAACATAAGACATATGATACTCCGCATTTTAATCTTTCCCAAAGATTGGAAAGCCGAGTCGTTCATCGTATTCTCGTTGGAACTGTTTACTATCCCTGAAAATAGACCAAAATAAATTGTCTCTGACCGGTTTAACCCATATTTGACGAATAGATTCTCCCATCAGTATCATTTGGGCGAGTCCACTTTCATTTTATGGGGTCGCATGTGTGATTTCAAAATTTTATTCCATTTTTTCGATTCAATTCCTGAAAGCGAACAGAATAGCCCCAGATGGGACGCCGCGTTCTGCGGCGTCACATCTGGGGCTATACTGTTTGCCTATGTCCCACAAAAGGGACGCCAGACTTAAATTAGTTAAGGTAGTGATTTAGATGTAATTCTTACTTTATTTGAGCCGCGTCATGAGAAAACCGGACTTTGCCTTTGCGAAAACAAAGGCGCATACCAGATGTGCCGTAACTGCACAGCTGATCAGCGCTTTTGTTATCGCTACTCTGATAGTACAATCCCTCTTCTTATTAAATCCTGAATTCCAAACTTCTAGTCTTCTTCTGTGACTGTAAAGGCTGGTTGACTTTTAAAATCTGATGCTGTCGTAAAGGCTTGATTCGATAAATAAAAGTGTAATTATTTGTTTCAAAAATGTATGTGTTTGAAATGCCCACAGTTTTAGAAGAGGCAAAATTTTGCCCATAACACGAATTCTGGGCGTTCCCTTGCTTAAAAAATGATTTTAAATGATGGAACATGTGCCAGAATTAAGCCTATACATTTAACGTTTTCAAAAAGCTCGTTTATCTGCTTGATGCGCATACATGTATAGAAAAAATGAATGGAAGAACATAAGTCTAGAACATACTCTTTGTTATCCCAGTCCGGTAGACACACACAGAACACCCGGATGCATATTCCTCCTGTGTATCCTGCCTTAATGCAGTCCGAGTTACATTTAACGCTGAACGGCTTTCTGCTGCAGCCATGACCAGCATTCACGTAAGTCATCGTCTTAGCTGTTGGAAGATATACGAAAACTTGTCCATGCGTTATAAAAAATGAAAATTTTCAGTAGAAATATTTTGATATTTTTCTTATTTTTGCTCAAAACATAGAATGTGGGTACACGTTAGAACAAAAATAAGAAGAACCAGTTTTGCTATTATATAAAATTGGGGTTTAAGGGGGTATACATGTCACGGACATGTTTTCCTGATTATTAAATTGATCAAAATAAGATACGCTTCAGCTAAAGAGTTTCCATTGTCTTAATTGGAAAAAGTTTCAGCTCTGTTTCGGCTTAACGTATCAAGTATTTTTGCGTATAATTGTCAGGAATACAGATCGAAGCAATGGTTTTTCTTAAGACGGGCATTAACGTGGGTGGCCCAAGAAGTAATGCGAACACAACCAACGCAGTTACAATTTAATAAATTTGCATGTGTACACGTGTACATGTATATATGTGCAGTTATTAGGTGAAATATCATAAAGTTCGGATGACGAATTCAGATTTAAGAAATAATTGATTTGTCGCCCCGAAGTCGACATGGACGCTAAATTGACTGTAAACGTCAATTTTGTTAGGGGAACAAGGGAAAGATTTTGTGCTCCAGTTTATTAAATTGACATTTATATACATACAAATCATATCAATTGTGTAACATATGCCTTATGTTTGGAAATAATAGAGAAATCAAAATGCAAAATCAGCAGGGACTATTCTATGTTGCCTAGCAAAGGCATCTGACAAAAATATCACAATTTAGACGAAGTACGACAAATACCTATAATTCGTGCATATATTTGACTCCTGTAAGATTGTAAATATTTATGCCCACAGCCTATCACAACGAAGAGCTCAGTGCTATTCAAAAAATAAATATTGTATGGAGTTTAAACGTTTTGGTTAAGTAGAATGGGCGTTGATGAAAGTGTGGAGATCTTGAGACATCAAAATTGACTCAAATTCTAGGGGGAATAGATACATGTAGCCAAACCTCAATAATTTGCGCTGTGTTAAACTCATAAAGGTATGTACTGTAAATCTATTCAAAGTATTATTGTACTTTGGAATAAAACGATTATTGACGTAATTGTGCTTTGCATATGACACTGCAGTACATAAATAAAATCCATTTTAACCGTGGCCAATCTCTTGTTGCTAGGCAACGAAGGTTGCTATGTGATTCAGTCAAAATACTAATCGGATCTGGAAAATTCGATAATGCATCATAATTCTGATGTAAACTATCGACTTGAAAAATGACAATGATGAAAGAAATTAAATATGAGTTCGCATTACTTCTTGGATCACCCTCGTAAACATTTGTGTCTATGGATTTTCTGTACAGCATCGGACTCTAAATGGTAACCGATCGGAACTTTTTCCATATTATCTATACAGAAGCAAAAATCTTGGTGTTCTCGAAAGACAATCAGTGTTATACATTGAAGATTTTTAAATCTCATTTGCATGATTTGATTTGAATTTTTTAAATCATATACTGAATTTACTTACCACACTTCGAAACCGTAAATAAAAACAAAAATAACAAAATAGAAAGTGTTGTTCTCGACGCCATTTTCTTTATCAATTCTCTTTTGCACCAGTCACAAGACACATCCTTGTAAAAAGATATTGTATAAAACACAATCTTGATGGTATTGTTTTACATTTTTTTATATCATAATATGGTGATCCGAATCGGCCATTAGATTTTAAAACAATTTCGGTCAAGATTCAATTTTAGAAATAACCCAACAGAAAACAAGTGCAACCTTAATAAACGCTAGAAAAATGAGCCTAGTGCCCCAAAACCAGAATCACTGAAGTAATATACATACTCATCAGGAAAACATGTCCGTAACAAGTATACCTCCTTGAACCCCACTTTTAAACAGCAAAATTGGGGTATGCTGGGGTATATCTATTTTTCTTAGTTTTGCTCCAAAACATAGTTTGTGTGTACTCGTTAGGCGGTTCTAACGTGTACCTACAATTTATTTTTTGAGCAAAAATAGGAAAAAATATCAATTTTTTTTCTCTGAAAATTATCGATTTTTAAGCTGAAAAAAAAAAAAAAATACTGTATATTATATGGGCATGTTTTCGTAATGATTGCCACAAATAAATGTGATGCATGTTTCGGTCTCCTCATTATTCACTTGTCCTTCTTGTGGATATACGAGGATGATCCAATAATGATTGAGACTTTTTGAATAATTAATATGTAAATAAACTTGGCTTATTTTGAATAACATTGCTCAATGTATTGTGCACAAGATACACTGGTTAAAATGTACACTTAGACAACTGCCTTCCGTTGCTTAGCAACGAGATAATTCGAGTCAACTGTCCTTGGCCACGTGGTACCAATTCATGTAAAATGGGTTGCCATGGGTTGCCATGGCAACTGGTGATAAAAATTCAAATCATGGCACACTGTTATTTATAGCGTTTATAAATACCTTTATGCTCTGCAAATATCATTTACATACAGCTGATAATTCAAGTAGGCTGAGCATTTTTGTGAAAAAAGTTGTGTTTTAGTTGCAAAAGAAAACAATGATTTAGGGGGTAGGGGTGAGAAATATCTTATAACCTGACTATACATGACACAATAAATTGATTTTAACCTAGAACTGATCAATTATGGGATAAATATTGCACTTGAATTTCAAAAGGAACACTTGGCCCTTTCGTTTTATGTTGCCTAGCAACGATAGAATTTGGAAAATGCTATGAGCCAGAATTCATAGAGGAAAATGGTTGCTAGGCAACCACGTCTCGAGCACTAGAGCAAGACACGAATTGACCGAAGCAAATTATTTCAGAGCTGAATGTTAACACAAGCAAAACTCAATTATTATAAGATACAATTTTTAACAATTAAGTTTGTGACATAGCTAGATAGACTATGTTTGTTCGAATGGGCAAATGGTGGCGATAGATACTGCACGATAGGTTCACGATAACCATAGCAACCAAAGTTGATCAGCAAATTTGATAAAGAGATCAGATGTGTATCTAGTGAACGAAAGTAGTTAACTTGAGTCAGTCATTAAGGTTTATAAAACAAGAGAAAAGTCTCAATCAGTATTGGATCATCCTCGTACATTGTTGAGTATTGCTTCTGATCAACCTACATGTACGCAGGCTGAGCAATGTGAAACAGTCGCTTTGCCCTCGTATATACATGTACATGTAGATTTTTCTCTAATTCTGTGACAGCTTAGAGATTAACCGCCCTGGTAACGATCGTGACATGTAAGTCGTGTTCTGTCCAACGCATGTTTGTGACATTCATCAGGAAAACATGTCCATTAAAAGTATACCCCTCATGCCCCACTTTTATATAGCAAAACTGGGGTATGAGGGGTATACCTATTTTTCTTATTTTTGCTCCAAAACATAGATTGTGGGTACTCGTTAGAACCGCCTCGTCAAGGTGGTTCTGACGTGTACCCACGATCAATGTTTTGAGCAAAATTAAGAAAAAAAAAATCTTTTTTTTTTCACTGAAAATTTTCTCTTTTTTATACATCTTTTTTACATCTTTGAAAATCTTTGTACATTGCTTGGGCGTGTTTTCGTAATGTATACTTTCAGTCTCCATCTTAATGTTGCAGTGCGAGGAAAACATTTTTTTATTTTCAGGAGCTTTTACAATTGGCGTTATCGACCACCATACTTTCATAAAAACACCGCATGACACAGCGCATAGTTTGTTTCACTTCACTCATGCACCTTGACTTAATTATCGTAGGATATGGGATATGTAGGCATGTGTCTTAACATCTATGTCAAAAAAAAAAAAAACAACGTTAAGTCATCCAGAAATACTAATACATGTATCTAATTTTTGATACGAGTACAGATGTAACCTATTTGCTTTGTGTTGTGTTATTTGTTTAATACATTTTATTATTTCGTTTTTGCTTGCACCAATTTTTGTTTCTTTTGAGATTTGTTTTCAGTGTCACATGTATGTGACGCAATTCTCAGCATGCTGTGGATTCTAGGAACGCTAATACTGTTAAAAAGCTCAGTGCACCCTCAGATTCATAGCTAGGTGATATCCATCTGTATCTATCTTTATGCCATACGCGGACATTTTAGGCAAGCTAGGGCAGCGGATTATACATCAGGAAAAAATGTCCGTGAAATGTATACCCCCTCAAACCCCACTTTAATATAGTAAAACTGGCGTATGCAGGGGTATACCTATTTTTCTTATTTTTGCTCCAAATCAAAGACTGTGGGTACTCGTTAGAACCGCCTCGCGGAGGCGGTTCTATCGTGTACCCACAACCTATGTTTTGAGCAAAAATAACAAAAATATCGAGACTTTTTTGATGATATTTTTCATTTTTAAAGCTCGAAAAATATCTGTATATTGCATGAGCAAGTTTTCGTAATGAGTAAAGAGTTAAAGTGAAGGACAACAGATGGCACGTCAACATAGATAAGAATAGCTGAAATCAGATAAAAACAAAGATTCACAAGTTCAAAATTTAATCTGCATTCAATCCAAAACAAACAGGATTAATGACAGAAACATACAAGACCATACATGTAAGACATGTAAGATGAAAAATGACAATTACAGTACATTTACATTCTACACGGTTTTAACAGTACGATGTACTAATTTAAAAATAGCCTATGAATGCGTCGAAGTGTATGTGTACATGTACGTGGGTTGGGATTTAAGTTCGTAGACTTTCTTTATAAAAGTTCAGATGTTTGTCACACAGAAATAAAAATGATATCATCTGAAAGCATATTCTGTTAGCTATCATATAAGCTATTAAGCATAGCTCTACTCATAATAGTTTCAACACAGCAATGAATTAAACACAATGACACAATGACATGCCATCACCCGGGGCACGTCATGGAAATTTTGACATCAAAGCTACGTCAAATTTCAATTAATGTCATCAATAAAATGCATTGTTTAGAACCATACAACACACAACAACCATACTAATTTGCAATATTTCCTTCAGGGGTTAGTTAGTTATTATTGTTGAAATACTACATTCACCAGATATAACAAATCTTATGTGCATCATGCATAATTTTGATTTAATTAAGAATTAAGACCGCAGCATTTGTAGATTAGTTGAAGGTATGTGCTTTTCTCATCAATTAAAATTCAAATGCGTCCATCTGAAATTTTTCAAACCATTTAAATATCTCTGTAAGATCTATTCTACAACTGTACTACAAACCCTTATCATTTTGAATTTTTCTGTGGGCATTTATGCTTCTCAAACATAAGATTTGAGCATTGCTCTTGTTTCGACATTGCCTGTTAACGCCATTTTTCTTTCCCAAGCAGCGCGACTGGCATTACATTTTCTCCAATAACAAAATAAGTCGTCGACATAATGCTTAAAAATTATATAGAATTAACAACATGATACTAAAGTGCCTCAAACTGATTTAGCTCAAGTTTTTGGTATACAATATGTTAACTTAAGGTTTGTTCTTCAACGCCATAAAACTTCAGAAGTATTTTAAAAACGACGTGCCCCGGGTTGCGAAACCTACGTTGCTATGGAGACCAGTTTTATGTGCACTGCGCAATATTTCTTTAAAAACAGTGTAGAAACGAGACAAGGAGACATTGTCTCTTTATAATAATGCATCAAATATTGGATAAATGATGTAATAGAAAATCAGTGGCAGAAGTCTACGAACTTAAATCCCAACCCTCGTATATATATATTTAATATGTACAGAAAATGTCAAATAAAACTAGCTGATACCTGATAATATGTACACGTATCTGAATTTTGACTTGAGTCCTGATATTGTTACCTAATCTTGAAACAATTATCTACATACAAGACAACAATTGATATCAAGTCCAGTTCACTGACTGACATTATATGTATTAAACGAAACTTATCTTCAATGGCATTCAAGTTGCATGTTTTACAAAGCCAGAAAAGTTTAGGTGTTCTAGAATATCTCCCAAATTTTACCTACAGTCTATGTTTCATTGGATATACATGTATGTGAAGTTTCGTAAATATTGCGATAATAGATCTATCAACATGCAATAAGATAACTATGGACGACCCAGCGGGCACATGACGTCAGAATCAACGTCGATGCGCCTTCATGACGTCGCATCGACGTCGATCTGACGTCATTATGACATCACGTGCCTGCTGGGAAGGCTTTGCAATGTTGCGGTCATTCGTTGGACTTGTTCATTTAGGGATATCCGCCTATAAGTATGCGGGTAACTCAAGCATGCCAAAGCTGAGGCATATTGTGGCCTGACAAGGGTGTTTCCCTCGCAGCCTGCTATCTTTCTATTTCAATGCCCTTTTTGCCTATATAAAACAAACCCCGGGTATTTGCCCCTTACTGCCGTGGCAAAACTTTGGTCAAAGCCCCGCTAATTTCCACGGCTATTCTACGCCCTCGACAGGGGGTGGGTGGGGGCGTGGTTACAAATGAATAGTGCATTAGTATTCCCTATTTAGTTTTCGTTTTTCACTTTTGCCGAGGTTGTATATTTGGTTCTATTACAAACTGTATTTTCTGGACGTAAACACTTTGCTTTGTTTCTGCTGTACATGATTCATCAGAATAAGATAACCTTTTACTAACTGGGATGCACAGGAGTTGTTTTTGTTTAAAAGATAGATTATGGGTATTCATTAGAAGCGGCTTTGAGCGTTTTAAATAACCGTTTTGAGCAAAAATAATCAAAATATAAAAATAAATCTACGTGATTTCATAATGTGTGTGGCCGTGGCTACTACTACGAGTTTCAACGTTTCTTTCCTTTCCTTTCTACTATGTTATTCCTAGACTTCCATGGTTATGGTGGTTTGCATGTATTAATGAACACGGCCTGACTGAGTTTGTAAATTATGTTATTTTCTGGAAAATGACATACAATCGTTCGCACAATCAATAAGAGCCGGACAGCGCTCTCGACTGCTTCTGCCCTTTGTCAAACATAAGGCCAAATCTTTTTGCCTTGATGCTATAAGGCAAATTCACCGAACCATGACAGTTAACTATAACTACCTAAAGTTTAAAGGTCGAAATCATATTGTGAAAGAACTGAGTGCCGAGATACAAGGCAAAATCACTGAATCGTGAAATAAGGTCACACTGACCTATAAGTACTTTAGGGTCAAAGGTCTAGTCATACTTACTCATAATGTGAAAGAAATATGATCATGGAAAGATATAAAGCAAAATCACTGAACCATGAAATTAGGTCACAGTGACCTAGGTCTACTCTAGTGTCAAAGGTCTTGTTATACACAAACATACTGTAAAAGAAATATGTTCATATACTAATTGAGTGCCGAGATATAAGACAAAATCACTGAACCGTGAAATTAGGTCGCAATGACCTATGTCTACTTAAAGGTCAAATGTCTTGTCATGCGCAAACATAATGTGAAAGAAGTATGTTAATAAACCAATTGAGAGCCGAGATATAAAGCAAAGTCGCTGAACCGTGAAATAAGGTCACAGTGACCTATAAGTATATTGGGTCCAAAGATCTGGTCATACTCACTCATAATCTGAAAGAAGTATGAAAATATACTAATTGAGTGTCAAGATACATGCATAAAGCAAAATCACTGAACCATAAAATTAGGTCACAGTGACCTTTAAGTTTATTAAGATAAAAGGTCTGGTCATTATCACACATAATCTGAAAGAAGTACGAAAATATAATAATTGAGTGTCAAGATATAAGGCAAAATCACTGGACCATGGAAAGTAGGTCAACCCACCCATACCGCTATGACACACAAGTCAGTGGCACAAAGTTAAAAGATGAATCACCAACCATCTGTATAAGTTGTTACTATTTAGAAATAAAAAAGAAAAAAAAAATCAGGGAGTTCTAGATTTTGGCCCCTTGCCCTGGAACCCGATGCCATGGAATGAAAGCCAACCCTACAGGGTAGCAACGGCCCAAGTATCAATGCTTTCTTATGGGCGGTTTTCAAAATATGGACTTCTAGAAAACTATACCACAGAAAAGCTCTTTTTGAAGGTGTTCTAGATTTCAAACTCTAGCCCCACCCCCTGGACTGAACCAAAGGACCCGATGCCATGGAATGAAAGCTAATCCTACAGGGTATCTATGGTCCAAGTATGAATTCTTTCTGATGAGTGGTTATCAAGATGCGGACTGACTGGGGTGACTAAAATAGCTCGATGCACTTCATGCAGTCGAGCTTAAAACAAAAACAATAACGAAAACCGGCGTTCTAAATGACTTCTCTCTTCAGTTTGTTCACAACAACAATGTTGTCCCCAAAGGTTTATCGCAGTGTAGTGTATTTTATAACAATTTTATCCTCGCCCGTTTGTTTGCTTCTGATTTCCTTTGAGAGTTGCATGAACATATTCTTGAATTATAATTGCGAAAATGAGACACTTTAAGCATCCAAAAGCACGCCTATTGCTTAATATTATTTAACCTTTCTAATCGTGCAATGCAATCAAGAAAATATCTTTTAACATGAGTTAAAAGTGAGATGAGAAGAAAATAGTCAGTATCAATGGATAGACATGCAAATACAATTTTGAAAAACGAGTTCCACCGCCCTTTATCTTTGAGCCTCTGTTATTTTCTTCTGAAAATATTCTTAAAGATACAAATGTTATAGTTTTGCATGGTTAGAAATTAAAGTTGAATTAACACAAAAATACAAATATTTCAACCTCAAATGTTATGAAATTTCGCCATTCTTAATCAGATACGTGAACTAATCGGATCAGTAATACTTTTCTCTAAAGATCGAGTATTAAATAACGTTGTACCACCACAAAGTCACCAACAACGTGTAGCTCCAGCAGTGGCGTTTAAAGTGCACTGCACTTTGTAAACATCGAAGAAATCAGTCGTCGAATGAAACCAATTCTATCGCATAGCACATTGCAGGTCTCGTCTGGTGCACAATGAATGTGTCCGAATCCTCCCATCTCTGGGTCACGTAATCCCAATCGTGTTCCATGGGATTCATGTCCTGAGACAGCGATACAAGTATACTAAGTTCCCTTGTGTGTAAGACACGTAGTTTGCTGCCAGTTGGCTGCCATACATATTGTGATAACTGACGCTAATAGGGGCTATAACGGACAGCGTAAGGGGCTAATAAGGGCAACACTGTATTGGCGACTATTACCTAGAACGTTTATAGCGCATTACAAAGGACACGCAAAAAGCTAAATAATGAAAAGACGCAACAACGACAAGACGCCACGCGAATAGACGAAATAAGGCCGTGAGAAAAGACAAAATAACGCCACTAAATGCAGAATAGACGCAAAGCGGAATGAAGAAAAAACGCCACCGAAATACGAAATAAAGAAATTGCGGAATAACATAAAAAGGTACAAGTAGGCAAAGATCAGGAAAAGCGCAATCAGAAAAAAGATTCCCATTCCAAAAACCGAGATGGAAAAAACAAAATTAACAATCAGGTTCTTCGGTCCTCGTGGTGAATCTCTAACTAGTCAATGAATCATCAAGAACAAACAGATAAATCATGATAAACATCATGATGAATCAAAAACGAGGACTCAACGGATTCAGTGAGCTGCCCGACGATGGAGATCCCTGGGCGCCGAATATTATAAACTTACTAACTCCGGAGCAAAAGAAAAACACCAGTTGGACCCCGGTGGGCCAAGCAACAGACAAGAAGCTCCGGCCCCAACCAACTAAAATGAATAGCTTTAAGTCGGGGCCATCATAGAGTCTTACGCCCGTCCCACCGGCGTGCAATTAAAGAAGGCAGCATAGTTATCAACCATGATTGGGTTAAAAACTAAGCATGCAGACTGTCGCATAACATTCAAATTATAACCTATGCGTTCTATAAAGAACAAGCAAACAAGCAAAAAGACGAAATATTGCCGCTCGAAAAGACGAGATACACCAATTGGAAGCTATAAATGGCATTTTTGCGCATGACGCTATTTCGTCTTTTGTTTTATTTGCGCACATGAGAGTCAGGAAGTGCCGTCACAGGACCAAAGAAAAGTACTTGAGGGCTTTTAATATATTGTCTAGTATGGTGGCCATCTTGGTCATGTTGGATAAATTGTCTATATACACATTGGCTCCCCCTTCCTATAGATCCTCCAGATAAAATTTGGCTTTGAATGGCCAAGCGGTTTCAGAGGAGAAGATGTTTGAATAATTTTGTAATGCATGTATATTGCCATTGGGTTGGGGGCAGATGATCCCCTGGGGTCCATTTTTTTTCAGAATCATTACGATTCAGTCCTTAGTCCATGTCCTCAAGATTTTCCCTTTAAATGACATTTTGACAGTTTTCCCACCCAAATGCATACTAGGCGACCTCTGTTGACCTTGCCTTAAAACAGGTCAAGGTTATATCACAAGGTCTTGACTTATATATACATTTTAGAACTTTAGTCATCAATGCTTCATATCAATTTTCGTTGAAATCGGTTCACATGTTCTGGAGAAGATTTTTGAAGGGTTGTTAACATATATGTATATGGGCATGGCGGCCATCTTGGTCATGTGACTCAGAACCTGGATTATTTATAAATACATTACTTTCCCTTTGACCTTGATTGACCAAGCGGTTTCAGGGGAGATATTTGAACATTATATTGATATACATGTATATTTTCCCAAGATGGGGGTAGATGAGCCTCTATGGTCCCTTTTTTCAGAATCATTCAGATCCAGTCCGGATGTCTATTTCTTGTACGAATTTTCCCTTAAATGATATTTTAACAGTTTTCCCCATTCAAATGCATAGGCGACCTATGTTGACCTTGCCGTAAAATAGGTCAAGGTTATCACAGGGTCATAATTTATATTGGCATTGTAGAACTTAATTTATTAATGATTCATGTCCAATTTCGTAATCGGTTCACGATTCTAGAGAAGAAGATTTTTTGAAAGGTTTTTACCATATATATGTTCATGGTGGCCATCTTGGTCATGTGACCTTTATTATTTATATACACATTGATTCCCACTTCCTATAGATGTTTCATATAAAATTTGGCTTTAATTTGCTAAGCGATTTCAGAGGTTAAGATCTTTGAAAATGTGGGTGAACGCAGGGACGCCGGCTCATGCACCATCCTATAAGCTCCCCATGAACCTTCGACTCAGGTGAGCTAGAAATCGAAAAGACGAAATGGCACATTCACCATTTTTGCATTATCGGCTGGTTTCTAGCTGATCAATAATCAATATTAGAATACAGACCTTGAGGTCAGGTGGTTTTGGTTACCTGTATTTCCCATATTTGTAAACTGGAAACCAGCCGATAATGCACAAATGGTGAATAGAGGCGACAGTAACATACTGTTTTAAAGAGGGTTTTGCTGCATCAAAATCATATTTTCTTGCGGAGGTGGTAGTCCTAAAAGGCTTTGTAATAGTTTGACTGTACCCATCAGTAGCTATTAATACAATGCCAATAACAAGCGAAATCATTACGAAAACTTGCCCATTCAGTACTGTACGGAAATTTTTAAAGTTGTAAAAAATGAAAATTTTCAGTGGAAAAAAAAATGAAATTTTTCTTATTTTTGCTCCAAAACATAGATTGTGGGTACACGTTAGAACCGCCTCGTCGAGGCGGTTCTAACGAGTACCCACAATCTATGTTTTGGAGCAAAAATAAGAAAAATAGGTACACCCCTGCATACCCCAGTCTTGCTATATAAAAGTGGGGTTTAAAGGGGTAAACATTTCACGGACATGTTTTTCTGATGTTCAAGCATAAAGTGAATCCCGTGTAGACATATCGTTTTTCAGCAAAGTTCGTGACTTGGGTCCAATATTCAATTATATTTCCCAATCCTTTTCAAGATGCAGATATAATTGATAATTCCTAAAACAGTACATTAAACATCAAACCAAAGTGACAGACTTGTCATGTTTAAAAAAATATAACCTTGAAGAACTGGGATGCCTGGAGAAATGGCGCCTTGTGCAGTTCCTTTGAGGTAAATATAACCAGACTTACTTGATCAATCAATGAGCCTATCTAGAATTTCGTTTTCAAAATGTCGAATGGAAAATGTAAGGTTCATGTTATATTTAATCTATAGGTGGAATCTATGGATACACAAACTTATCAATACATTGCTGTTTTGCTTTGTAACCTAACTGTTTTTCTCACGGTGAAGCTAAAAACTAATCCGCGTTTTGCGTGGGAGTCAATACTACATCTCATTCCTTGGGATCAACAGCTACTCGCTGGAATATCAAAATTTTTCAACGGAAAAATATAATTTTTTACAGATGATAAAATAGTGTGTTTTGCATGGACAAGTTTTCGTAATGAGAAGAAGTTCCCTAGCTCACAGAAAACACCGTGAAATGTAAGCACCGTCAAGATACATGCACATTGCCAAAACTGGTTAATGGCAATAATGAGTCATATCTGTGTTGACGGCGCCTTATATCTGCATACCTCGTTATAAAAACAAATTGCTGATTAAAACTAATATTTTATTGTGATGGTGGTAGTCCCAAACTTTTTTGACTGTGCCCATCAAAAATAGCCCGGGTGACTTGGAGATAAATTACAGATGACAGACATTTTTATTGCAGTTTATCTGCTGAATTTCCAACGATTGGGACGAAACAACCATTAGATGCTATTAATGATATGTCAATTTCAGACGAAATTCAAACATCGGATAAATCCCGTATAGACAAAGCGTTGTTCAGTGGGTCCAATATTCAATTATATTTCTCAATCCGTTTCAAGATGCAGATATAATTGATAGTTCCTAACATAGTACATAAAACATCAAACCAAAGTGACAGATTTGTCATGTTCCAGTAAGTAAAGTCTAACCTTGAAGAAATGGGACGCGTAGAAAATTGCGTCTTGATTAGTTGATTGGATTATTTCCAATATGGCGACCTGAGTTTGATCGAAAGTATGTAAATAAAGATAAAACTGAGATCCTTTAAAAGCAATGAACATATTAATGAGAAAGGGGGTGGGCCATACCGCAGTTTCGGCCACTTAAGCCTCTTCAGTGACCCTATAGATTTTGCAACATGGAGCCAAAGAGATATACTGTAATTTTGCATCTTTCAACCGTGACGGTAGTCGATACAAAGCGGACTAGTAGCAAATCCAAATAGGACCAAATATCTAAAAACATTGATTCCCCCTTCCTTTGTAATAGTTTGACTGTACCCATCAGTAGCTATTATAACAATGTCAATTTCAGACGAAATTCAAGCATCAAGTGAATCCCGCGTAGACATATCGTTTTTCAGCAAAGTTCGTGACTTGGGTCCAATATTCAATTATAATTCCCAATCCTTTTCAAGATGCAGATATAATTGATAATTCCTAAAATAGTACATTAAACATCAAACCAAAGTGACATACTAGTCATGTTTAGGAAACATCTAACCTTGAAGAAATTGGATGCCCAGAGAAATTGCGTCTTGAGCAGTTCCTTTGAGGTAAATATAACCAGACTTACTCGATCATAGAGCCTATCTAGAAGTGTGTTTTCAAAATGTCGAATGGAAAAATGTAATCTATAGGTTGAATCTATAGATACACAAACCTATCAATGCATTGCTGTTTTTTTTTTTTTTTTATTATTATTATTATTATTATTTTTATTTTATTTTATTTTATTTTATTTTTTTTGTAACAGAACTGTTGTTCTCACGGTGAAGTTAAAAACTAATTTGCGGTTTGCGTGGGAGTCAGTACTACATCTCCTTCTTCGGGATCAACAGCTACTTGATGGATTGACCAGAATATAACCATTAAAATGAGGAAATATAATACTTACACTTGCATATGAAATCGTATTCTGCATTGGTCCACGTAAAAAGATTTACCGAGGGAAATATATCATAATAATTACAACTGTCATAACAATTATCCATTTCCGGCGTTTTGATTGGCCAAATACGGTCATCTCATACGGGACTTTTAAAGACAGCCAGGTATCGGCAACTGGCTTGAACGTTAATAGGGAATTACAATGGAATCTGTAGGTTTTATGGTAATATCTTTAAAACTAATTGATGGATCATTCCTGTGCAAACATATGTTTTTCCTTATTACCTCCCAAACGTCCTGATATAAGTTTTATGAAATTTGGATTAGTACCTTTTGGACCTTTTTCATCATTTTTGTTCAAACCTAGGACTAATTAAACATATAGTGAAATTTCTGTATGAAATGGGTTCACTGTTAGAAAACCGGTCATAATTATTTTAATAATGTAAATATTTTTTCTGTGCAAACGGGGGCATATGCGCAATTAAATGGCGAACACGCTGATACGAAATTTGTATAAATAAACAAAAAATAAATAGAGCCCTTTTGATATCCAAGCAAACAAACCATTTTATTTTTCATTAATTTTTCAACGCTTCGCATCTAATCGCTGTTATTGATTTTAATGTCGCTATCTTAATAGTCTACAGGTAAATCTCTTAGCATTTGCAGGTAAGTCCGTACCCTAATCCATAATCCATTTGATTGACCGAGTTTTATTTATTTATTTATTTATTTATTTATTATAGTCCCTATGCAATATGTTTAAATAATATACATGATAAAACAGGAATTGATAATTGTAGATTATGTTTCGACAAATTTAAAGCAGTATACTTTATCAATTTCACAAATATTTTATGTAATAAAAAAAGAAAAAATAAGAAAGGTAGTATAATTAAAGAGTAACAGGCCTGAAAAATATCATTCATTTCATAAAGTTTTGAAAGTAAACTGACATTGTGATAGCGCATCTTTAAATGTCAGGTGTGAACTATCACGGTAGCCAATGACGCGTGTCTATAATTGATTTATGACACCAACTATTGCCCTTTCAGAGTAATGTTTTTACAATAAGTGGTATTTGTGGCAGCCTATCATCACATCTTTAACAGAATCAAAATTAATAATTTACCACTAGGACCCCAAATAAATGACAAGATTATATTTTACAAGTCTTCCCCTATGCTAAGCCATGTAGGATGCTAAAATTATATTTTTGTGACTTTTCTCGAAAAGAGCCTCTTTAATTGATGATGTAAGAACAAAGAATACAACAATTCTTGAATTTTATGTTTATGGATTTATATGCAAATAATGAAATGACAAAACCTTCATTTTTAATGAACCCCGTTTTTTGTTGCGCTGATGTATTGCATCTTTTTTTATTTTAAAATATTTTTTCGTTCATTATTTTCTTTGTTCAAAGAGAGAGAGAGAGAGAGAGAGAGAGAGAGAGAGAGAGAGAGAAAGAGAGAGAGAGAGAGAATGTCTTTTTGTTTTCGAAAATCACAGTATGCTTTTGATTGCTGCATGTTTCATTACAGAAACTTGCCCATGTAAAAGGCAGAGATTTGTTTCTGCTGTAAAAAAAATTTGAAAATTTCATTGGAAAATTGTTGATAGTTTTCATAATTTTGTTCAAAACATTGATTTGGGTACACGTTAGAATCGCCTCGCCGAGGCGGTTCTAACGATTACCTACAATCTATGTTATTTCAAAAATAAGAAAAAGAGGCATAACCCTGTCAACCCCAATTTTACTATATAAAAGGGGGTATACATTTCACGGACAGGTTTTTACAATGTTATTTTTAACAATTTAATCATCATTCCAATACTTTATCAAGGACAAACTTGTTCATTTAAATCAACTAAAATAAAGAAGCTAAACATTCTGGTTTGTAGCCCTTAATCCTGAGCGTGTCAGGTATATGAAACTATAAAATGAGCCGCATCATGAGAAAACAAGATATTTGCATACGCGAAAACAAAGACGCAGAACAGTTGTACAGTAACTGCACAAATGATCAGCGCCTTTTATTTCGCTACACGGATAATAAAATTATTATTCTACTTAAATCCAAAAGTTCAAGCTTCTAGCCTTGTCTATGACTGTACAGCCTGGTTTATGTCAGACCTTGTCGAAAACACCGATGACAGATTTTCTCGCATCGCGGCTCAAATCTGCGCAAACATTTACCTGAGGGCACGTGTCTGTTGTAAGGACTAAAGGACGCATAATTTATGTACCAACTTAACGCGCCGCGACACAAACTGTATATAGATTTTCCGACCAGACTGGAATCAAACCTGTTGTTCACACACAGAAAATGACTATGTGTGTGAAATAAGAAAAAATGATTTACGAGTTTGTTTTTGTGCCGCTCATGAAAATCTAGTTTACTATACTTGTTTCAAGAAAACCGCATATTTTGAAGAATTAAATCATGATTTTTGTTTTAAATTGATTAAAATTGTGCTTTTTTTCTGATTATTCTGATTATGGTATTTAGATTATTACATGCGCTTTAAGCCTTAACTGTGGCTGGATTTATAAAGTACACATATGTACATACATGTAATTGATTGACTTTGCGATAATTTGCATCCACACATACAAATACATACACGCTCATTATAATTATGAAATACATGTACGTGTCTAATTCGTTTTCAAGGCTTTAAGTATTTGCTGAAATGCGCAAATTAATTTAATGTAGCGAAAACAGAAAGTAAAATTTTCCAAGAAGCGACCTGTTTTGATTTGCCACTGCTTATATTATCGCATTTGAAGAAGGTAAACCTATCAAAATCTGCAACCTTCACTTTAGACATTTATCGTATGCGCACGTATCCTTGACAACAGTGACTATATTCTAAAGGTAAAATACAGGTATAGTTGTAACGAAGGGAACTCTGACAGGTAGTATCGATTTTCCCAGAAAACTCAGTTAATTCCCCTGTTTAGCGATTTACCTGTAATTTAGCGAAACAATCGATTGTCCCTCGAAGTTGGACATGTGACCTCCTCAACGTGTCATTCATTTTTCAATGAACACAATGGATATTCATGAGGTCATCGGGACTACTTTTTTGTCTCAAAATGTAAACAAACGAGCGATTGATCGCGTCAACGGATTTTTTTAATTAATTTTTTAATAAAACAATAAAAAAACTGAACTCAGAACCGCAGTACTCGTCTTGTTTTCTCTCCATTTTACAAATTTACCAAGTTTAGCGTAGTTTCTTGCGTTCACGAGTGCGTCAAGTCCACGACAATGGCCGACGCATTGGGAGAATCCCTGGTGAAATAATGTCATTTGGCGTGTCACCAGTAAACATTCAGATTTAAAATTGCTGTCGGCGTCAGTTCAATCCGATCTTGAATTATTCGGGAACATTTTTGGGAAGTTTGAACTGCACATGCCTGACTAGATAACTAGCTATACTGTCTGTACACCAACTTTCAGAAACTGCAATTTTCAAAATCTCACTTTTAAAGTCTTTTCTGAAAAGCCAACAGAAAAGTATGACCATGTCATCCAATTGCAACCCTTTCGAATAAAAGATTTTCTGCGTGTTATGTTCCAGTCAACAATTTCTCATTCACCAAGAATATGCCTCTTTAGAGAGCTTTAATTGTCTTGCTCGAACCAAGGACCTGTCAATTATGATGATCAGAAATTGATCGACTCAGAATCAGAAGATAGATAGAATATCCGGACTCAGGGGCTCAACCACTGAGCAAATGCACTCCTTGATTTTTATTATTATTATTATTATTTTGCATCAACAACTTCAAACATCTTTCCCGTAGGCAGAAAAGTTCCTGTCACATAATTAAGCAAAAAAATTACCTCAACAATATTGATCATCCTGGATGCCTGTTTCTCTATAAAGATGACATTTTGCAATTTATGAAAAGTAAAGTGCTTGTTAGTCAATTCAAATCCACTGCATAACAAAGCATTTTATTTCATATATGCTACTATTTTCAACAGTGCCTGTCATGTCGTGTCACCATCTCTCTTCCAAGCAGTCTTGATTGTTGTAGAGTTCCAGCAATTCATGACATGCAAAATACTTGTTAGGCGCTTTGAATCTGGTAACCTAACAAAGCATTTTACTACATCCGAACTGCCGCAAGTGTTGAATACTCTATCTGCTGTTGCGTGATCCATAATTGAATGCCTTCCTCCATAATTTGTATAAAAATCACAGTATAATATGCTTTTCATGGCTGTAAAAACAAACAAATTTTAAACAAAAATTCTGATATTTCCTGTCAATACAAACAGCAGGATTTCTTATGCCACACCTCCTAATTAATTGTTTCAGTTGCATGCAGGACTGAAGAATCCTGCATCATGTACCTTCGCCAACTGCAACTTCTATCGTCGATCAATTTCTGATCATCTCGGGTAGCTTCACAATGAATAACCGAAATTAATGCTGGTTTAACTGGTCAAAACAAATTTAAGCCACGTCGTGTAAAAAAATGTTGTTTTTTTTCCATGAAGAAACAAAGGTACCCATCCTCTCTCACAGCTATACAATAATTGCGCAGCTGACCAGCATCTTTGTTTTTGCTACAAATCCTTGAAACTTGTCTGTCAAAACCAAAATTTCAAATCTCATTTGCTGTACATCTCGGTTTGTGTCAGACCTGGTTCACAACATAAACATCGTTTTCTCATGACAGGGCTCTTTAAAGAGTTAGACTGTTTCAATGTTTTTAACTCATGAAGTGTTTTCTAATGACAAGACTCATGTGTTTGGATTTGACCACAGAGGGTGGGGGGGGGGATAGGGGGCTGGGTAGACCAGGATACCAGGGCTCCTTTTTGTATTCCATATATTTCATACAGTGGATTGGGGATTCCCCTGATCGGTTTTGTGTTTGCAAGACTAGGGGGCTGGGATGCACACACAACATAATAATAGACGCTAGAATTGGTGGTGAGAAGGGAACAGAAAAATGTAAATTTTGATGAGATTTGTGTAAGTTTAGCCGTACTTCTACAGTTTTCCTGTTTTGAAATTGATGCTCGTCGGCACTCTCATTGTCTCAGCTCAGGGAGAAAATGCATGTGGTTTACAGCTCAAATCGGTGTCCACGAATTTCTAACCGGCAATGTCAGCCGACAATTTGACGCCTTGAATTAAATGATTTCAAGTATGTAAATTATCTATTTTGAAAATAAATCACTTACCGTTTAACTTATATTAATCCAGTCTTACAGTTTCTTTCGTGACATGCACCGCCATCTTGTGTCTGTGTATTGGAGATGTATTCATGCGCGCGATGACAGGTACGATGACGTCAGTTAAAATTCAATTTAATTAAAGGGACAGTTTTGACAAAATAATTTCAACATCAAGTTGTAATTATAAGAATTGAAAGTTAATTTTTTGCGTTTCACTGAGGTATGAAATGTCGGTAAAATTACATCTAATTTTAGCATGAAAACCTTCGGTTTTCATGCAAATTAGATGTAATTTTACCGACATTTCGTATGAAATGTCGGTAAAATTACATCTAATTTTAGCATATTAGATGTAATTTTCCCGACATTTCATACCTCAGTGAAACGCAAAAAATTAACTTTCAATTCTTAAATAAAACTATCTGTAACCAGTGAATTTGGCTACGTGATTCCATTAAAGGTTCTAATAGATAGTCTGTGACATTCACCGAATTCTACCTGGGAGTATGTTCAGCTTTTCATTGACTAGTTAGAGATTAACCGGGATGACCGAACAACTGACTAAATGGTTTGATCCTCCGCTGAAACTAAAGCCGAGACTACAATCTCATGACCCACCCTTTCTCCTAGAATATTTCTATTACCGACCGCCTCGATGCGTTACTTTCTTTAAGATTAATGTATTTTATGAGTTGGTTTCGAATTCTAGTATTGTTTGAACCCCGTTATGCGTATTCTATATATGGTTGAGGTACGGAATTGCCATCTTAGGAGAATATCTGTGCACTAAGCTGACGATATGTTTTCTTTGTATCAGTACCTGATTGTCAAACATACGATATGTTTTCTTTGTATCAGTACCTGATTGTCAAACATACTGTTTACGTTCGGGTATTAAACAAAACCCTCATCAACGACGTTTTACGAACAGGCAACAAACGACAGACCCTTATGCTGCCATTTCAAGCCTAAATACCAGGGTACTAAGATAAACCCGGGATATTGAATAATAGGATAGACAACATAATTTCCTAGTGCATTCATTGACACTAACAGAATAAAAACTGAATAGTCACTGTGGTAGATACATGTACCACGGTGGGGAAAACAGACTGCAATTATGATCTAATGATGTGACGTACGTTTGACGCTGCATATGTCTAGTAATATCATAGACAATCCTTTGTTGACGATGCAAATATTAAGTCTGTATGTGTATATACTTGATCAAACCACCTTCGCCTGTTTTCGGTCATAAGAGCAAGTAAATTTGACCAGATCGTCAATGAGCAAACATAGACTTGTTTACTGCGAAATAAGCTACATCATGATAAAAACTTTCTGCCGAGATGATACGCGAAAACGATGGCGCAGATCAGCTTTCTATTGCTTATTTTATTTTCATTAAAAGAAAACAACAACACCTCTTCCTTTTATCTAAACCAGAAGTATGTCTGGCTATCTGTAGATTAAAGACTGTTTTGAGAAGAACTTGGTCGGGAACCCCGCAACTGGAGATGAGTTTTATCTTGTCGCATACTAAACCGCTTTGTGATCAGGAATATGACTTCCGGCTCCTTAATGACAGCTAAATATGGTCTTCGCTTGTTTGTGCTGAATCAGAGGTTCTGGAAGATTCTAAATATAAACAGAATAAAAAAGATCAGTCAATTTAGTTTCGATAAACACCATGATAGTAAGACCTCTTTTATTATTTTCTGCAAACAATATTTATCGCAAACAAAAACATTCTGTAATAAAATAATGATTATGATTACTCAAAGCACTTCTAAGATTTAAAGAGCAGACTGTAGCATCCGAATAATATGCCCTTACGCAGACAATAATTATACAATCAACTTCTCAAGTTTCGATTTCTTAAAATAATACCCGGAAGTGTACCTTAGATAGAAATGATATTTTGCCTTTTGAAGAGAACAAAGAGAAGAGAAATTATGGTAACACACTAAAACTTAAGACAAACAAACTTACAAACAAACAGACAAATAAATAAATAAATAATGTAAATAAATAAATAAATAAATAAATAGAAGAGTACGATTGTGTCCAACTTATGATCTATTAAGAATACGAGATTACTTGAAATTAACTTATTTTTCTCCTTTTACCACAACATCTTTTATCATGCTTTGGCAAATCGGTATTTACGCGACTAAAGTTCTCGTCAATTTGTTTCTATATATGGGATGCACCGGCCAACAATTAGAGATAAGTGTTTTAGGCACACATCATATCGCAGACGTTTTATTATTTGCATTGTCAAATATTTCAGCTTTAAGCTAACCACTATAGCTTCATACTTATGCTTCTAAATTTTCCTTCCTAGAAATTATGTGAAAAGGTCTTCAACTGTACATCAGAAAAGGTGTCAACAAGGAAAAAGTACCTTATAGTTTGTCTTTTACAACAACACGTTTCTAATTTACAGAGAGAGAGAGAGAGAGAGAGAGAGAGAGAGAGAGAGAGAGAGCTACTAGCCCTTCTTTGCGAATCTCAAATTACATACTTACGTCACACTGTCCCGATGTGAGGCATACATACGATTTTACGTCACAGGACTGGAACTATGCATGTATAAGCTGACATTCTGTAAGTTTTACTCGACTCATTCCAAAATGTCGTGCGCGTGTTTGTAGAAAATACCAGACAGATTTATTCCAGCTTTGCATCAATACGTCAGAAGCTCAATCCGGAATTACTGTCAAAAGTTGTAAACTAGGCCGTTCACAGTGGTCACGAGTAAAAGTTGTTGAAGTAATTGTTGAAATGCCTCATTTACATGCACATACAGTTATGATTCATGCCAATAAATTGAGTTTGTACGTTTCTTGTTAGGTTCTGACACGAGACGGCCCATATATATGCAATAGACCATTTTTGGCGTAATCATAATGATTGGTGTGACGTGTATCGTTTTAAATAATATAGGCGTTTGATCGAGTTATCGATCCATGGTAAACCATATTTTGTCTTGGTCATTTATGTTATAACAACCAGTTTATTCGTCGTCATGCTTTTTAATTCATGCATTCAATAGTTGTATTCAAGAGCATTCTCTAATATGGACCATGGAGCATAGAATTCACTCTCAAACACAGATCTGTAGAAAACTTAGTAAGTTATTTCGGTCTCATATTCTAGTTTCTGAACCAAACTCGTTTGTAGAATTAAGCCAACCGTTTAGGGATAGGTCACTTACGGACAGTTTCGGATGAGATTGTTATTTTTGAGAGCGGAACTAACATAAATTGAGGATCTTTGTTGTTATACATGTACGCTTAAGCCTCCTATTATTTATGACTGACCGTTCCGAGGTAACACTGCTGCTGTGGGTCACATTTATCCAAGTTATTCCAATAATGTTTATGTTGCAAGACTTTTTGGCCTATCATTTGGCTATTCATTTAGCCCTCTGCATTTTATTTGTTCTGTCCAAGAAAGCACTGTGACCACCTCACTTCAATAGCTGCTCACCCTGCTTTCCGTTATTATACATGTTATACGTTGGTACCTATGTTTTATATTATCTCAACATAATTTCCCTTATTGCATGTTTATATTTGTGTGTATTTATAGTGCCATATCAGAAGCTAGATTAGCAATAATACTATACTTTAAAGAGTATTTATTGAATAATGTTGCACAATCAAAATTTCATAACGCAAAAAGTCACCAATAACCCAGCGGGCACATGACGTCAAAATGACGTCATATCAACGTCGATGTGACGTCATGATGTCGCATCGACGTCGATCTGACGTCATTTTGACGTCATGTGCCTGCTGGGAATATTTGTAGCCACCAGTGAGTGGCCTTACCCAGGAGGCATATGACGTCAGAATGACGTCAGATCGACGTCGAAGCGACGTCATGACGTCACATCGACGTCAATATGACGTCATTATGACGTCATGTGCCCGCTGGGTTACAATGCCCTGCACTTTGTAGACATTGACGAAACTAGTGGTCGTTCAAAGTCAAAGTCTATCACAAAGTCCGTTGCACGAAAAGACGAAATTTCGCAAAATAAAAAGCCACTCTAAAAGACGAAATAACGAAATGACGTCATGCAAAATCACGGACGAAATAACGAAAAGAAAAAACGACGAAAAGACGCTAACCGAAAAGACGGAATAACGCGCCCAAAAAGACGAACTAATGCCACGGGAAATGACAAATTGTAGTACAGACGCCATGCGAAACGACGCCACGCGAAAGGACGAAATAGGACGAAATAACGAAAAGACGCCACACAAAAAGACGAAATATAGTCGCGCGAAAAGACGAAATAACGCCACTCGAATAGACGGGATAACGAAAATCCCAGTACGAAAAGACGAAAATCGGCACACGAAAATTCACCAAAACGAGAATTATAAATAATGGCGTTTTTATTTTATTTATTTTTGTTTCGCATGGCGTTATTTCATCTTTATACGCTGGAATTAAGTTTTTTTCGCGTTGCATTTTTAGACGAAATACGTAATGGCACAAACAAGCCACCATATCATACACTTTTGTCATTGTTTTAAAAAGATTTTGCTGTATCAAAATCATTTTTTCTTACGGAGGTGTTATTCCTAAATTACTTGGTGTCTGAATGTACTCTTCAGTAGCTATTGTTATCATTTCTGTTTCTGGCGAAATTCTATCATAAAGTGAATCCCGTGTAGGCATGTTGTTTTTCAGCAAAGTTCGTGACTTCGGGCCGACATTCAATTATATTTCCTAATCCGTTTCAAGATGCAGATATAATTGATAATTCCTGAAATAGTACATAGAACATCAAACCAAAGTGACAGACTTGTCATGTTTTAAGAAACATCTAACCTTGAAGAAATAGAGAAAGTGCGTCTTAAGCAGTTCTTTCGAGGTACATTTATCCAGACTTACTTGATCATGACACTTATTTATTTAGAATTTTGTTTTCAAAATGTCGAATTCTAAGGTTCAGGTTATAATCTACAAGTGGAAACTTTAATGGATATACAAACCTATCAACACATTGCTGTTCGCTTTGTTACATAACTGCTTTTCTCACGGCGAAGTTAAAAACTGTTTCCGAATTGTGTGGGAGTCAATGCTGCAACTCCCTCATGAGGATCAACTTGCCAAGGACATGGCTACATGTAGTAAGAAAACATTTCTTACCTTGAAGAAATAGAACGCCTGGAGAAAGTGCGTCTTAAACAGTTTCTTTGATGTAAACTTAAACCGATCATAAAACCAAGGTTATAATTTGTATTCAAAATGTCGAATAGAAAATCTTAGGTGCGGGTTATTATTTATAAGTGGAAAATATGTATGCACAAACATGTATCGACACAGTGCTGTTTGGCTTTGTTACCTGTCTGATTTTCTGATGGCAAAGTTAACGCTATTTGTGTAGGATTCAATACCCATACACCTGCTCCAGAATTAATAACAACTTTGATTGCAAAGAAAATTATTGGTATGGGTTGTATATTGCACAGACATGTCCATATCTATCAAGTCAAAGACAATCCTTTGTTGAAGTTGCAAAAATTATGTTTGTGTAATGTATTTGCACAAAGGATCTTCGCGTGATTTCGTTCAAAAGAGCAAGCAGATTGGATAAGCTCGTCAATGAGCAAACATAGACTTGTTTTCTACGAAATAAGCTACATCAAGAAAACCAAACACTTTCTGCATACACAAAACGAAGGCACAGCTCAGCTTTTTATCGCATTTTCATTAACATTTTAATAACGCCATTTCTTCTCGTTCTAAATCAAAACTCCAAAAGTTAATGCCTCTACATATTTATATATGTAGATTCACAGACTGGTTTGTGAAGGATTTGGTGGAAACCCAAGACAATTTTATTTTGGCGCGGATCAAGCCACGCTTAGATCAGGGTTGTGACTTCCGGTTTCTTAATGACAGCTAAATATGGATTTGGCCGCTTTGTGCTGAGTCAGAGGTTCTGGAAGATTCTATGTATAAACATCCTAAAGAAGATCAAGTAATTCATTATTATTTTAGCAAAAACAACTCTTTACAGAATAAAACTGCTATAGCGACTGTTGTTTTACATGAAGCCAAGCAATGGCAACAAAATTAATGCTATGAATAAATAAATAAACATCTGGCGTTACGGAATCGGAAAAAACTCAAAGAAACACTGAGCATCGGTTGAAAAAATCAGCTAAAGGCGACGCTCTACCACTGGGTCACCGCGATCCCCATCATTTTAGCAGTTCAAACTAAAGGAGTCTTTGAGATTATAATACATATAGTTCGAACAATGCATCATTAACCATAAAAACGGACGGAAAGAGTAATGAATTGTTATAATGTTCGTGACTTACATGTACAATGACTATATACAACTGTTACATGTACCAATTAAGTATTTTACATAATTTGACTTTAAACTAAGAGTGCTGATGATGAACTGCGCTGATTTCAGTCCAGCGCCACAAAAAACAAAACCTGAAAGCTCTACCGCGTTTAATAGTGCAGTGAAAAATATGCATTCTAGATCTCCGGGACGGCATTTGAATGGCGATAAGGCCATTCCATTTGGATGGCAACGTGACCATCCAAGATTATATAATATATAAATAAATTTGAATTCATTGTTTAATACTTGTTTCACAAAACTTTGCAATTTTAAATTCCAACTTATGACCTGTAAAGAAAACGAGATTTGGTTCACGTGGCATTGACTTCTTTCGACCTATCTTCTTATACTGTCCACTGTTCGTCCTCATAAGTATTTTGGCAGGCACTGTGAATCCATATTAACGACTAAAGTTCTCGTCAATTAGTTCTATATATAGGATGCGCCAGCCAGCAATTACAGATAAGTGGATCAGACAGACCACATTGTTAATTTGTGGACGTTTCATTAAGACATTGTCAAATATTTCAGCCGTTAGGCTGACCACTATTAGCTTTTTACGAATGCTTCCGACTTGCTTCTTGAAGGGACAAGTGAAATAAGTACAAATGTATTCACTTGTGCACCGAAATAGGTCTCGTTACAGAAATATATTCCTTTGTGCGTGTCAACAACAAGTTTCAAAATCACACACACACACACACACACACACACACACACACACAGAGAGAGAGAGAGAGAGAGAGAGAGAGAGAGAGAGAGAGAGAGAGACAACGAGAGAGCTTCAGTCGGCTCTTAGCTCATCTTTATCAATGTTTGTTTTCTGTATGAAATTCTCAAATTAAACACAAACGTGGCACTCTGACGCCGTGAGGCATACATTCGGTTTGACGTCACTAGGCTGGAACTAAGCATGTATAAGCTGAAAGTCTGGAAACTCGACTCATTCCAAAATGTCGTGTTTGTAGAAAATATCAGACAAACTTATTCCAGCTTTGTATCAATACGCCGGAAACTGAATCCCGAATTACTGTTAGATGGTTGTAAACAAGGCTGTACATAATGGTTGTAAACAAGGCTGTACATAATACTAACGACTAGCTAAAGATTTAAGCCTCTGGAAAGCTTTTTAAAGACAATGTGATCATGCACTTTATGGTGTAACACCGATTACCCCGAGCAACCTCGGTGTTAAAATATGAACCCATTTGCTCGGGGAAAACTATAGCGCGCATCGAACCTACTGTTGTATAACAGTTTAGAGCGTACTATTCCGGAGTATGTTCATTTCACCCCCTGAGATTTCATTTAGATTTTGCTAACTAGTTATGTCAGAATACTAATACATTTTTTTTTTATTTTAGTCACGAGATATTCAATTTCATAACTAAGTCAACTCATCAGCAACCAGTCTTTCTCTTAATTCTTCTCATAAAAACACGAATGGCTGACTAAGAACTCGCTGACAAGAACTCATCGACAGATAAAATACCCGCGGACAAACCAACTCACTGACAGCGATATCTCACCGACGCTAATGTCGCCTGAGATGAATGCACATAATCATAACGAAAACATTTCCATGCAATATACAACGACTTTGAAAGTTGTCAAAAATGAAAATTTTCAATAGAAAAAATTCTGATATTTTTTTTTTTTATTTTTGCTCAAAACATAAATTGTAAGTACATGTTAGGCGAGGCGAGGCGGTTCTAACGAGTTCCCACAATCTATGTTTTGGAGCAAAAATAAGAAAAAATAGGCATACCATTGCATACCCCAGTTTTGCTATATAAAAGTGGAGTATAAAAGGGTATATATTACACGGACATGTTTCCCTGATATCATTCAATTCGCAAAGTCATTATAAACATTGTACACGTACGGTACTCTTACCATTCCTACTGGCCCGAGACCCCCTCTTGTTATGCAAATATATAGGACGTAATTTCTATCGAAATGTCAGTCGTGTTAGCTCTATTCAGTGTAATAATTCAATTTCAGTATAAGAACTGTGAAAAGGAAAAAAAAATGACCGTCTCGGAGGAAATGGTCTATTTTCTTCACTAGACCAAATTAATCTGAATCCTGTTGTAAATTCATTTTATCTATCAAAATGACCAATCCTCAGGGATTGCTTGCAATCAGTTTGTATTTTCCTAGGTGAGGTTATGGCCATGTAAAATCGATTTAAACCCGCCAGTAACTTTGTGTTACTGACCGTTCCAAGTCGATACTTCTGTGGTGGTTCTTTTTGTTTTATGTCTTGGTGTTTAAAATATTTTTGTGCTGTTGGCGCCTTATGTGTGTTTTCATATTTTTAGTTAAGTTAAGGTAACTGAGTGGCCACCTATTGGGAAAATAGCTGCTCATTCGGCTTACGAAATGTTTTCATGGTATAATTACCTGATTGTTAGTTTGGTTTTTTCCCACCTCGGTTTTTGAGTGGGAATCTTTTTCTGATTGCGCCTTTTCCTGATCTTTGCCTACTTGTACCTTTTTATTTGGATAACTCGTAAATGCATTTTGCATTCGGAAAAGGCCAGTGTATTACTACAACGCTAGCTGAATCTGGATGTTGTTAATTCTCAAAGGTAGGTAAATCTAAATACTGTTTGATTTGAAAGTTACGCGATAGCCATTATTAAGCAAAGTTTTCGACATTACCACAGCTTTGATCGTGGGCGATAAGCACAAAAAAGGTCAATCAAACAAACAGCTCCTAATGATTTTGCATCGACAGATAAAATACCCACGGACAAACCAACTCACTGACAGCGACATCTCACCGACGCTAATTAAAAGACACCAAATATGTTTGCCTTTAATACGGTAATCGGACACTTCGGCACCACTACGAATTCGGCACCTAGACAAATCGGACCCTAGTCAAATCGGCCACAGTGTCAAATCGGCACTATTTTAGAAAAAATACCATAGTCACTCCGGACCCTAGTCACGTCGGACCCTAGATATTTCGGCACCTATTAATTTCATTTAAAAATTAGTTGTGCTTCATGATAGTAGGAATGGCTAACTTTAATAATTCTTTAATACGTCAGGGTAAATATTTGTCAACAACGAAACACCCGTGCATCAAACCTACAACTTCTTGATTGCTATCCATAATACGACTGTGGCCAACGACATATTTATGTATCCATTATTAGGATAATTAGCTTCGTTTTCCGAAAACAATATAACTTATAGGCTGTAGACTTGCTATATTTGTCATGAAAAATAACGACTTCAAACGTTATATACAGATGTGTTTATAGCCATTATACGGTGATTCAGTTCGTGGGTTCCGGTGTTTTGATTTAAAGCTGCTATTTTAGGCACAATCTTGTCTAGCGTATTTGTCAGATATTTTCTGCAAACACAACAACTAAGTAAAGACATCAAAGACTACTATATATTCCAAGACGACCAACTACGAAAGAGGGGACGCGGTGGCCTATTATTAGAGTACGGGGCAGGAGGTACCTAGGTCGATACCTACAACTGCCGTGTAGTGTCGTTAAACAATACTCGTTAAGCTCCACATTGTCGCAGCAGTCGCTCGTTTCGACATGACATATAGTCCTATTCAAGTTTCATAACTAAGCCAACCCATAAGCTACCAGTCGATTGCCAGCTAGAGTCTTTGTCTTAATTCTTTTCATAAAACACGAATGGCCGAATAACAACTTGCAGACAAAAACTCATCGACAGAAAAATACCCGCGGACAAACCATTACGAAAGTACATGCCCATGCACTATACAGATTTTTTTAATTGTAAAAGTGGAAAATATTTACTAAAAATGTTTTGGATATTTTTCTTATTTTTGCTCAAAACATAGCTTGTGTTACCACGTAACCGCCTCGGCGAGGCGGTTCTAACGAGTACCCACAATATATGTTTTGAAGCAAAAATAGGAAAAAAAAAACAGGTATACCCTTGCATACCCTAGTTTTGCTATATAAAAGTGGGGTATACGGGAGAATATATTACACGGACATGTTTCCCTGATGTTATTCAATTTGCAAAGTCATTATAAACAGTGTACACGTACGGTACTCTTACCGTTCCGACAGGCCCAAGACCTCCTCTTGTTATGCAAATAGACATTTCTTGCCTAATCTTAGATGTACTCTGAGATGTAAATACACCACACATTGTCAAAAAGTCAGGGATTATCTCAAGATATTTCATTGCATTGACGCTCTTTCGTTTATCCAACTTAAATGTTTGTCTGTGCGCACGGTTCGTTTGTTTGTTTGTTTTCTTGCTTTACGACCACAGCGTACAACCAAGATCATGTCCGACCTGTCAGTTATCCTTACCCTAAAATCCTGTCACACCAGGGCGGCGCTATCACGACATTCTAGAAAAATGCAGGACGCTGGGGTGAGCACGGTACGAACGCCACCAACGCCGTAGCACACGACCTTGCATCGCCAGCTAAGGCCGTGGGAAATCTTAGAACGCCAAGGGTCAGCGTTTCGTTTGGCCATACTCGAAACAAGTGCCGTCGCTTTGGGTAATAATAAGGGCGCCGTATGAACGCTCTGAGGACGCCATGGCAACGCCTTGAGAACTTCATCAACGCGCCATGAGCTCCGCGGGCACGCAGTGAGATCATAGTGCAAACGCCGTGGTAGCCTATGGCGTTTGCACAGAGATGGCACGGCGTGCATCACGATTTCACTGCGTCTACACCGCGCCCGTTCGGCACTTTCACGGTGTGTCATTTATTTTACTATTTTCCTGTTGCGTTTGCTAGGCGCTGTCACGGCGTTCGCGAGGCGCTGTCACGGGGTTTAATGCGCTTGTGTGGAGCTTTCACTTACCGCGTCCAGTGGTGTGTTTTTTATGAAAATAGATGAAAAAAAAAAAAGATAAGCAAATTTTAAAAATGACAAAGGCAAACATTTAACATTTTTAAATTAGATGCACATACATGTTTAAGGATTTCTTTGTAAATGTCAGCTGGTTTATTACTTGTATATATGTAGGCGCAGCAGAAAAAAATGCTGTTGATGCTGCCAGCATAGTTCTATAAAGACACAGAGGAGGGGGCAAAGAATGCTATGGGTCTGGCCATGGTTGGAGGCAGCCAGAAGTTTTCAGCATAGTAATTTTTACAGAATGTTGCCAGAGCTAAGAGGATATTCTTGAAATCAAAACGTACAAATGACAGACTTTGTTTCCATTTTGCCTATAATCCGTCAGCGCAGAACGCCGTGGAAGCGCGGTACGAACGCCGTGGAAACGCAATGTACACACCCAAAAGCGCCGCGCAAGCACAGTGAAAATTTTAAGGTCGTGCAAGCCTGTTTGTTGAATCACCGGCTAGAACTCAGTAGAAACGCGGTAGAACGCAGAGTGAACTCCGTAGCAACGCAATGAGGACGCGGTGAGGACGTCATGGCTTGCATTTTCACAAATAAAGTCGTTTTCCTTGACGTTCTCGCGGCGCTCTGCCCTGACCAATGCGCTACGCGTAAGTTACGCATACGCTGAGTACGTTCTTTGCGCGCACGTTTCACATACGCTGCATACGTTCCGAGTACGCTGCTCGTAGGTTGGCAATGCGTTATGCATACGCTTCTCATACGATAAAAACATCCAGGAGGGCTTTGGCGTATGACAACATATGCGAACGTATGAGTTACTTACAGGTAACGTTCATGACCTTGTGCATAACGTATTCGTTGCGTACGCCTAACTTATGAGTAACGTATTATCAGTGCGTCGGCATACGTTGGAAATTTTGTGCACGCACATAATTCTGGGCGTACACGACATATGACGTTCGTATGCCAGCGTATTGTGGCGTACCCGTAAGTTATGCAAAACTTATGCCGAACGTATGCAACGTACACCAACGTATGGACAAAATATCTTATACGTCGGCATACGTTGGCGCTATACGCTGTTTTGTGAGCACCCCTTAAATGGAAGGCCCAGGGAGTGCTAAAAAAATAAATGTTGCCTTTCCACCGTGCACGCGTTTAAAACTCTCCAAAAAGTGTTCAGCTCGGCAATTATCCGCGTCCAGTGTAATGATTTTATGTGCTTATGCATCTTATCGTTCAGGCTACCGCTCCCGGTTTTGGTGTCTGGCTCGTATTGAAGCAAGCCCGAGAGTGATGACCACGTCCAGCACATTTCTATTCTCCGTCATCCACTGATTTTTTTTTTTTTTTTTTTTTTTTTTTTTTTTTTTTCATTTCAGCGGTTTGTATTGCGGTTTAATATCCCTGTCAACAGTTATGCCATGCCGGAACAGAACCACCGCTTCCTGGGTATTAACCAATGGTGAAAAAAATGTGAACAGAGCAACCTGACAAGAGAAAGTTTTCTTGCATTGTGGCCAATTATAAGAATACGATGCACAAAACTATGTACGAATAGACAAGAAATGTCATGAGATAACCTGCTTTTTGTCAGTGCACAGATCAGCATTGGTGTGATCGCTTAGCCGATTAGCGCACATTCTTTTATTGGACCAGCTATCAGACTTGACTGTGCAGCTCCTGGTTAGCGTTGGTCTGATCAACAACTAAAAACGGATGCACAAGTATAGAAGATTGGAGTTTTATTTTGAGACATCTCCGTAAAAAACACGTTTGTATTTCAGTGTATGGTGTACATGTACAAAATCTATCTCGCGTTAGGCAAGAAATGTCTAATAGGACGTAATTTCTATCGAAATGTCAGTCGTGTTAGCTCTATTCAGTGTAGTAATTCAATTTCAGTATAAGAACTGTGAAAAGGAGCAAATGACCGTCTCGGAGGAATCGGTCTATTTTCTTCACCAGACAAAATTAACCTTAATTCTGTTGTAAATTCATTTTGTCTATCGAAATGCCCACTTTATTGGATAACTCGTAAATGCATTTTGCCCTCGGAAAAGGCCAGTTTTCTGGCTAATGCGTTATCAAATACAAACCATTTGTAGAACGATAGATGAATCTGGGTGTTGTTAATTCTCAAAAGTAGGTAGATCTAATAACTGTTTGATTTGAAAGTCACGCGGTAGTCTTTATTAAGCAAAGATTTCGACATGCCCACATCTTGGACCGTGGGCGATAATAACAAAAAAGATCAAACGGACAAATAGAGCACAATAATTTCGCACAAGAAAAAGGGGTTCTTAATTAAAATGATATTAAATATGAGAGGTTTGCCTTTAATACGCCAGGGTGAGTATTTGTCAACAACGAGACACTCATATATGTGCCAGCCGCGTATCGAACCTACAACCTCTGTGTGATTACGCTATCCATTTTACAACTGTAGCCAACGATATGTTTATGTATTCGTTATAAGGATAATCAGCTTCGTTTTCCAAAAACAAAATAATTAATACGCTGCAGACTTGCTATATCTGTAATGACAAACAACGACTTCAAACGTTATATACAGTCTTGTTTATAGCCATTATACGGTGATTCAGCTTGTTGGTTCCGATGTTTTGATTTAAAGTTGCTATTTTCGGCGCAATCTTGTCTGGCGTATTTGTCTGATGAATACATCAAAGAGTATACTCCGTGGGCCAGGAGGGCTTACCATGCACCCCCCTAAGGATCCTCTGGGAGTGGTATAACATTGTTCATAGGACCTCCTTGATTAAGAATCAAGGTGTTAACACTCAATATCCTCATTCCGACCCGCCATTTTGGATGGTTTTCAAGATGGCCGCCATGCAAAAATGGAAAAGCACATGTAAAATATAATACAACTCTTAAAAGTTCTATTCTGCTTACTTTTATGAGTAGAAAATGCACATATAAATGTCTACGCTCCATTTCAAAAATGTAAGTTTATCAAAGTTAGGTTTTTAAATGATGGCATACAAGATGGCCGCCACATTGAAAAGCATTGTTTTGCGATTTTTGTTACTTTCCTTCCAAAAAAGCTTCTTTTTTCAATTTCACTAAAACTTATGTTGTTTGCGTCATTAAGAGGGATGCAGCTATTATTTAATGCCTATTCAACCAATGTTCTAAACCACCATTTTGGACAGTTTTCAAGATGGCCGCCATGCAAAAATGGCAAAGTGCAAGTTTAGTGTAATAGTACTCTTAAAAAACTTCTAATCTGCTTACTTTTATGACATGCACATGTTAGTGTCAAAACTCCAATTTTGATGTAAATTAATCAAAATAAGGTCTTCAAATGATGGCATACAAGATGGCCGCCGCATTTAAAAGCGTATTTTGTGATTTTTATTACTTTTCCCGAAAAGGTTTTTTTTTTTTTTTTTCAGTTTCACTAAAATCTATGTTGTTTCAGTCATTATCATAGATGCAGATATTATTTTTATGCTATTACAACCATAACAATCTGATTTAAGTGTATTTTAGTACACGTCTATAATCTCCAATTTGTCAGACAAGCTGGCTGACATAATTCAACAAGCCATATGAAAGCTAGATTTGTCACCTTTAATATTTTTCCTAAAATCGCTTTCTGATAACATGATTAGGCAAGAAACATCCACATGAGTCTGATTCTTTTCATGTTTGATAGTGTTAAATTATTTCATGTACTATGGCATCCAAATTCATAATCATGCATATATATAGGATAAAAATGACAAGTTGGTTACCTTACCTTGTATGAGTAAACAAATTAATTCATTTTTAGGTATGTACCAAGTCTGTTACTAGCTGTATCAATCATTAGCAGACCAAGAAAGAGTAAGTCTGACACAGAGACATAGTTTTAGTTCTGATACTTGTGGTGGTGATACAACATTCTATTCACTATCCCTGATGTAAAAACTTCAGATTCCATCATTCTGCTTTCAAACTCTCAAAACCTGATGGGCATCTTCAGAATCTAAAATGTAATTCGCATGCCTATAATGTTAGAACCAATAAAACAACATGAGACAAGCCATGTTCTGCTTGCGGGTGTGCCAGGTGGTTTTTCTCGGGGTTCTCCCGTTTTCGCCCCACCTACTGATTGGTCCATCTCATATGAGCTGAAATAATCTTGAAAGGGACGTAAAACTGTATTAAAAATAAAATAAATAAAACGACAAAAAAGAACACATGCATCGATATTACAAATAATTTTATTAGCAATTCACTTAAAATATGAGCCGTCCATAAACATCTACATGTATCTTAGAGGAGCAACCCACTAACATGACCTAGGGGAAATCATTTGCTGAGAAACAGTCTGTAACTAGAATGTGTTTAAGAAAGGATAGTTAGCAACTTAGCAGGAGGTTAAGAAATGCAGTTATGGGCAATAGAACCCCTTTCCAAATTTGATTATATAGTAGAGGTGCCAAAATACTTGAAACAGCTAAAAAAGTTAATAACTCTTCTATTTAATTTTAGAAAAATCTAAGGTTATGATTTGATTGCATGTGATCATCAAAGTGAGACACTGATAAAAACATTTTAAGTTAATCTCACTGGATAAATCCTTCCCGTTGAGTCAACAAACTAGATGATTAACAACAAACTATTTTTTATCACGTTAAAAATCTCACAATGACACTCACTAACCTATTTTGTAGAAAATTAACCCTATCCCCTTTTCCAGGCCTGTGAAATTTCGCAAAATATTCACGATGCTTAGTGTCCCATGTGTTTTAGATGCAAATTCAAGCCTCTTAAATCTATGTTGATAGTTAGAAAGTCCACAATGCCTATTTACCTTTATCATTTGTTTTGAATGAAGACATCCCTTGTTGATTCAACCATGGAGTGTGTTCCAGGACATAGTGTACACAATTACTATTGTTTTGGACCCCAAGCAACCGTCTACTCTGTCTGAGGTGAAATGAAAGTTAGGGTATTATGGTGCAAATTACACAGTATTGAAATAATTAACTACCCTTATGCAACTGCGGTCATTATGCAGATTTAGTTTGCCGAATTGTCTTGTGATAGATTGTTGATGGTTAGTCGATATACTTATGCGAATAAACCGAAACTTTAAGGTTCCTTATTACTATAATAATAGTGTTTTCTGCTCATAAATATTTCATAGATATTTTTAAAAAAATGTGGCATGTTACATACCAGAATAATCCCTAAACCTTAAACTTTCTTATGAATGATAATGTTTTCCAAAGGGAAGCCATTGTAATAGAAGTTTTTAGTGAAATTACCTATTTTTCTAATAAATTTCCATAAATAATCCTTTAAAATAAATTTTTGATTTTAATTGATGAAAACCTTTGTGAAGGTCTAAATAATGTTCTCCAACTAATTTGCAAGCTGAAAAATTAGCTTAGAAACGATTTGCATGAATAGCAGGTGCATCATCTTTATCAGATTTATTACTTTAAATAATATTGTCCGTCACTTATGCAAATACCTGTACCTTAAATATACCATGCCAAATAAATTAAGCAACTTTTACTTTGAACAGTGTCTTCATACGTTTTAGACATTAGGGAAGTTCTTCTGACAATATCTTTTATGTATCTAATAAGGGTAAAAACAATTGTTGTGTGTTGTTGAAGTAACGTTGGATTTAAAGTCCTCTGAGACATGTCTCAAATAAAACATAGATAAAATTATTTTGTACAGTATATTTATATGCATTATAGTATGTACACGCTGTGTATACCTGTTAAAATAGGACAGGTAGTCTGTTCATTCAGGTAGAACATACATATACAGTATATTTCCATAGCCTTTTTACATAACAAATACGCCCATTAATTTGACCTTGATTAGTCTCAAAAAAACGGGCTTTTTGTCTGCAGATATTTCGGTAATAATTGTTTCAAACAGAACAAAAATGATAGCAGTTGATAGATTTTTCTACTTACTTACTACCGTGCCAACACTCATCCCACAATATTTCTTATTTAAGCGTAAAACAATGCAAGAAAAATAAAAGCAGTTTTCAAACTAACAGTGCATTTCACTACCAACATGCACGAAAATGCAAATACAAATTCTGGTTATATTACTAGGATAACGTTTGTCATTCATAGCCCTTTCAGGAGATGTAATATCATGAATGATCTCTATCCCAGGACTGAGAGCAACATGTTCAAAGTTTAGGGGGGGTTAGGGACTTTGTAAATATATCAATCCAAGTTAAACTGCACATTTTACACAATACTTCAGTATAATGTAAATCTTCCTAAAATAGAACATTTCGAATCAAGTTGCATCTTTGATCATTTTTCTGTGTGCAGTATTAACAATTTTGCACCTCAATGAAAGTACTCATTTACTTAGCAAGGTCTGCAAATTGTCCGGCATATAGGGGATTATAGGCTTCCTCTTTACAAAAATACAAGATAAGTATGGTTGAATTAGCATGAAACTAATAGCTGCATCAATATATATTTTAGTGAAATGGATAAAAAGCCTTTTTGGAGATGGGGGTGGAAAGTAACAAAAACAAATGCAAAATATGCTTTTCAATGTGGCGACCATCTTGTATACATGTACCATAATTTAAAGACATAACTTTGATAAATATACATCTGAAATGGAGTTCATGCACTTATGTATGCATGTTGTGCTCATAAAAGTAAGCAAATTAGAAGTTTTAAGAGTTCTATTATACTAAACATGCACATATATTTTAGTGAAACTAAAAAACATTTTTTTTTTTTGGGGGGGGGGGGGGGGAGGGGAGTAACAAAAATCACAAAATATGTTTAAATGTTGCAGCCACCTCCTATGCCATCATTTGAAGACCTAATTTTGATTAATTTACATCAAAATTCGAGTCTTGACACTAACATGTGCATGTTCTGCTCATAAAAGTAAGCAGATTAGAAGTTTTTTTGAGAGTTCAATTATACCAAATATGCACTTTGCCATTTTTGCATGGCGGCCATCTTGAAAACTGTCCAAATTGCGGGTCAGAACAGCGTTGAATTATCATGAAAATAATAGCTGCATCTCTCTTAATGACTCAAACAACATAGATTTTAGTGAAATTAAAAAAAGAGCTTTTTATGGGGGGAAAGGTAAAAATGCTTTTCAATGTGGCGGCCATCTTGAATGCCATCATTTAAAGACCTAATTTTGATAAATTTACATCAGACATGGGGTGTAGACATTTATAACTGCATGTTCTGCTCATAAATGTAAGGTGATTAAAAGTTTTAAGAGTTCTATTATATGTTACATGCGCTTTTTCCATTTTTGCATGGCGGCCATCTTGAAATCCGTCCAAAATGGCGGGTCGGAATGAGGATATCGAGTGTTAACATCTTGATTCTTAATCAGGGAGGTCCTATGAACAATGTTATACCACTCCCAGAGGATCCTTAGGGGGGTGCATGGTAAGCCCTCCTGGCCCACGGAGTAGTATATATACATTCCAAGGCGACCAACTGCGAAAGAGGGGGCGCGGTGGCCTATTGTTAGAGTACGGGGCGAGAGGCACTGAGTACGACACATACCACTGCCGAGTAGTGTCATTCAACAATACTCGTTAAGCTCGACATTGTCGCAGCAGTCTATTTATTTCGACATGACTTTAAAGACAAATACATGTAGTCCTATTCAAGCATAACAAAGCCAACCCATCAGTTAACCAGAGTCTTTCTCTTAATTCTCCTCATAAAAACATACTCACCGATACACGAATGGTCGTATAATAACTTGTAGACAAAAACACATCGACAGATAAAATACCCGCGGACACTCATCGACATCGACCTCTCACCGACGCTAATGTCGCCTGGGATGAATGTACAATGATAATTCAGTTCGCAAAGTCATTATAAACATTGTACACGTACGGCACTCTTACCATTCCCACTGGCCCGAGACCTTCTCTTGTTATGAAAATAGGAAGTAATTTCTATGGAAATGTCAGTCGTGTTAGCTCTATTCAGTGTAATAATTCAATTTCAGTATAAGAACTGTGAAAAGGAACAAATGACCGTCTCGGAGGAAATGGTCTATTTTCTTCTCTAGACCAAATTAACTTTAATCTTGTTGTAAATTCATTTTGTCTATCAAAATGACCACTTTATTGGGATTTCTCGTAAATGCATTTTGCTCTCAGAAAAGGCCAGTTTTCTGGCTAATGCGTTATCAAATACAAACCATTACTACAACGCTAGCTGAAACTGGAATCTGGATGTTGTTAATTCTCAAAAGTAGGTAGATCTAATAACTGTTTGATTTGATAGTCACGCGATTATTAAGCAAAGTTTTCGACATGACCACAGCTTTGGCCGTGGGCGAAAAGCACAAAAATGATCAAATGGACAAATAGAGCACAATGATTTTGCACAAGAAAAAAGTGACTCTTAATTAAAAAGACACCAAATATGCGCGTTTTGCCTTTAATGCGTCATGGTGAATATTTGTCAACGAGACACTCATATATGTAACAGCCGTGTATCGAACCTTCAACCTCTTGGTTGCTAAGTGACTACGCTATCCATTATACGACTTTGGCCAACGACATGCCTATGTATCCGTTATTAGGATAATCAGCTTCGTTTCCGAAACCAAAATAATTAAAATGCTGCAGACTTGCTATATTTTTCATGAAAAACAACGACTTCAAACGTTATATACAGACTTGTTTATAGCCATTACTCGGTGATTCAGCTTGTAGGTTCCGGTGTTTTGATTTAAAGCTGCTATTTTAGTCGCAATCTTGTCTGGCGTCTTTGTCTGATATTTTCTGCAAACAACAACTAAGTAAAGACATCACTGATGCCTAGGTCACACCAGGGCTTACGTACGCTGCGGACGCTGCGGATAGGTGTTCCGTATCTGTCCGCCCTATCCGTAACGATTCGTATCTTATCCGTAATGTCCGTAACTGTGCGTATCGTATCCTCAGGTCGCGGAAGATCCGCGGGCAAATTTTCATAACTGTCAAAAATTCATGCGCGGATGGACGATCGGTAATGGTAGGTAATGGAACGTAACTGAAGGCATTTATTCGAAACTGTCCGTATCTAATCGCATCTAAACGTATCATTCCGCGATCAAGCATTTGTTGCGGATCGATACTATTCCATACGTGTTGTTTCGTTCGGTTGCGGCCTTTGTCGTTTACATACTTTTCGATACAATATTTAATACGTTCAGATACGAACATGCAATGTTACGCTTTTCCTAAAGTTTACACAGCATGCCACACGTATGAAAACGAAATCAAACCAGGATGTAACTTGAACAATGCTAATAAACGTGTTGCTGAGCCCTCTAGTGCTGAGTGTTTGGGCATAACATAATCTGTAATCAATACTTGACTGAATCATACAATAATGTTTCTGGAATATCCAGTCTCCTTCATAAACATGTCCGTCACTTTTCTACTATACAGGTAAAAATTATACAAGTATTAAATTTTGATACACTATTGTGTTTCGACTCACGTATCTATGGCGTATCAAGATAAGAAAGGTACGTCACAAGTACGTTGTACATACGTGAGCATACGTAGCTCATACTCCTCGATACGTGGCTCATACTCTTTATGTGCCTTGGTGTTACGTTTTTATGTGTGAATTTAAAAATTCTTAAACCGCTGTCACATTATCGCGTATCGACTCACGTATCTACGGCGTATCAAGATACGAAAGGTACGTCACGCGTACGTCGTACATACGTGAGCATACGTAGCTTATACTCCTCGATATGTAGCTCATACTCCTCAAACGCCGAGGTGCTACGTTTTTTATGTGTGCACTTAAAAATTCGTAGCACGTACATGTACGTGGCAGGTCTGACACGCCGTACATACGTCGCACATACATCGTACATACGAAAGCAACGTGGCAGATACGCCGTAGATACGTAGCTCATACTCCTGATACTTTCGTATCTGCTACGTATGTGTGACGTATGTGGCGTATCCTCGACTCACTTTTCGTATCTACGACGTATCAGCGACGTACGTGTGGCGTATATCGCGTAACAATGACGTATGTGCTACGTATGTGCTACGTACGTTTCGCTGCTGTGGAGTATGCGTGACGTATTAAGAGTATTAGGAATACTTTTGTGGCGTTCCAAGAGAATCTTAATGCTTCTATATATATATTGTTTTCGTTTTTCCGAAGTAATGGATCAGGTGTTTCAGGGTGCCTTGCAGGGTTCTTTCAGGGCTACGCTTGGTGTAGCCGCTGTCTTTGTTCATGTCGTCTTACGACCAGGATGGGGATCTTGGAGATGTCCCCCCCACCTCGGATTTTTTTCATCTAGATTATCTTTTTGATTTCTCCGGTAGCTTCTTCGACCTCTGATAATTGATAACTGTATATGTAATGTGCAAGTGAACACAGCCGTTTGCTCTCATAGGTATTAAAAAGCAATTGGTACAGAACAGATACGCCGCAGATAAGAATGGAACGTAGTACATACGCCGTAAATACGTCACGCGTACTCTTCATACGCCATACATACGTCACACGTACGTAGCGCATACGCCTTGATACGCCGTACATACGAAAGTGAAATTCCATACGAATACAGATACGTCACTGATACGCTGCGGGGACGTAGCAGGAACATCACACGTAGTGGTACATGTACATATGTCGCTCAAACAAAATACGGCTCAGACCTCGGCGTATCGAAATTCTCATACATATGTGAGCGATACGCCGCTGATATGTGAATGTGTGACATACGTAGCTTATACGTAGCTTATACTCCTGATACGTCACACGCTAGTAGCGGTTAACATGCCACGTAACTGTGGCATATGTACTGCATACATTTCGTATATCCTTTCCACTACCAGAGCGTATTTATGCGTAATTGCTGCCAAACACTTTTGATCGACCCTCACGGCATCGTTAAAGCTAGCATGTGCGATCTTTTTATATTTTTCAATTGCCCAGTAAGTAGGCTTTGACCGTTATACAGCTTATTTGCACAGTGCATCAAACAAGCGAGTTAGTGGTCCAGAAAGTTGGGGAAAAAACGTGATTTTTCTGTAGTAAAAATGTTGAGTTTACCCTGTTATCTTGGAATCGCAACCACGCTCAAACCAAACAAGTGCGACCAAACTGCTAGGGCTGAAAAAAAGACACAAGGAGAGAGAGAAAAAAGAGAGATAGAAAGAGAGGAGAAAAGAGGGAAAAATCGGGAGTCAAATCGCAAAAAAATAAAGTCCGTGCGCATCGATTTTTCCACGGTGACCCCAGCGCCGTAACCTTTCAGTAGCAAAACCAAAACAGCTTACACTATGTTTAAGAGCGGTCTTTCTGCTTTCCATACAGGCATAATGTGTGTTTCTAAGACTCACAGAAATGGTTTTATGGACGATTTACCAACCCTACCCCCTTTTTATGTCATTTTGTAAAATGCCTGGTAGTCCTAAGGATATGCTACGTATGTATGACGTATGTGCGGCGTATCCTAGACTCTCTTTACGTATCTACGGCGTTTCATCGACGTACGTGTGGCGTTACTCGCGTATCAACGGCGTATGTGCTACGTATGTGCTACGTACGTTTCATTGCTGTGGACTATGTGTGACGTATTAAGCTTATTAGGACTATTTTGTGGCGTTCCAAGAGAATCTATAAATAAAAAATGACAATAAATGTAAGTAAATATGCATTAACATATCTCTTGTCCCGTCGACGTGCCAACCAGAGTCGCAAGAGTTGAGCATAAAGTAATACAAGGGTCATGTTGGAATGGCTAAGTCTGAGAAAGATATGTGGTCTGTCCATGGCCGAAATTATGCATGTATGTATTGAACTCCAGAACAAAAATGAAGGTCACAACAAAATCACGTTACAAATGTGAAAATGTAAGTATTTCAACATAAAAGACTTTATTCGCAGGTATACTACCAGTCAGTAACAAACATTATCAATCCGTATGTGAAAGTAACTATAGTCGCAATTTTGCGCAATTTTCGGTAAAAATAGGTATATGTAAGCTTTTGAACGTAACCTATCAGCATCTAAACGTTTGGTTAGTAATAATGCTGTTAAACACCCGTAACTGAACGTCATAAAAGGTAGAAACCCACATGGTGTCATGGTATCTGTCCGCAGCCAATGCTTGATTGTGCATTGATGCGTTAATTTACGGTGTAGATACGTTTGTGTTACGGTTTAGATACGGAAAGATTCGAATCAATGCCTTCAGTTACATGTCATTACGTATTAAAACGGATGTTTCATCCGTGCCCAATTTTTGACTTTTTTCAAAATTTGGGCGCGGATGGAATCGGACTTGCATATACAATACGTTAAGATACGGACATATACGGATAAGATACGAATTGTTACGGATATGACGGATAGATACGAAAGGCCAGTCCGCAGTGTCCGCAGCATCTGGATGTGCTAGTGTGACTGTAGTTTGACCAAAACCTGCGTTTTCTTGCATCAGATTTCACCATTATATACGCAAGAAAACGCAACATTACGTATCTGAAGGTGTATGTCTGTATCTAAATGTAACAGATGGTATCGAAAGGTATGTAGTCAAGTATCTTGACCGTAGGTATTCGAATTTATCCGTAACTATCTGCGAACGTATTCGTATCTTTCCTGAACTACTCGTATTTATTCGTATTTAAAGGTAATAAATTTATTAGGAACCGTTAGCCCCGCCCACAAAATTCTGCGGATCGCTACGTATAGTATTCGCAACTATCTGCGGCATCCGTAAGCGCTAGTGTGACCTAGGCATGAGTACTATATATTCCAAGACCAACTGCAAAAGAGGGGGCGCGGTGGCCTGTTGTTAGAATACGGGGTGGGAGGTACTGCGTTTGATACCTACCACTGCCGTGTATTGCCTTTGAGCAAGACACTTAAAGCTCCACATACACGTGAGTACTGGTTAACCCGGCCAGCTTTCGCTCCGTCTCGACGGCACGGGCTGCGCTACACCATAATCTGGGTGTATTGTTTGATGCAAGTTTGCATGTTCGTTGTCTGGTTGTATTTTTGCTTAAAGAACTTGTTTAACAGTTTTTGTCCAGTTAGTGTGGACTAATACACCTCTTCCTGAATTTGTTTTGAACAATTTACTATTCAGCGAATTCCATAGCTGGATTTGGGTATTTTTGTGTGGGACTGATGAGTTTTTCTAATTGCATGCCTGCTTCATTGGGGATAAAATGACGTTTTATCTTTGGTCTCAGAATTAAGAAGTGTAGCTGAAACCATTTAAGATTCCAAGGAATCACGATATTATGTTACTTTTCAGGGTTTATTTGATGATTTTGTTGCTTCAGACTTTCACATGTATCCTATGATGTTCCAAAGGATCCGAAGGCATTGTGACATCTTTACTTTATCGACTGATTTTGTTTTTGTGACATTAACCCATATTTGACTAATGGATTCTCCCATCATTATCAATTGGGTGAGTCCACTTTCATTTTTAGGGGTGCTATGTGTGATTTTTATTTTTTTTATCTCATTTTTCGAAGTAATTTCTCTATGCAAACAGAATAGCCCCAGATGGGACGCCGCGTTCTGCGGCGTCACATCTGGGGCTATTCTGTTTGCCTACGTCCCGTAAAAGGGATGCCAGGCTTAAATAAGTTAATGGCATAAGTCGGTGGTTTCTACACCATGATCATTGTTACTAACTAAATGTTATGAACCACTGCAGAAGCTGAGGGTGAGGTTATGGCCATGTAAAACCGGTTTAAGCCCGCCAGTAACTTTGTGTTACTGATCGTTCCAAGTCGATACTTCTGTGGTGGTTCTTTTTGTTTTATGTTTTGGTGTATAATATTTTTTGTGCTGTTGGCGCCTTATGTATGTTTTCATATTTTTAGTTAAGTTAAGGTAACTGAGTGGCCACCTATTGGGAAAATAGCTGCTCATTCGGCTTACGATATGTTTCATGGTATAAGTACCTGATTGTTAGTTTGGTTTTTTCCCATCTCGGTTTTTGGAGTGGGAATCTTTTTCTGATTGCGCCTTTTCCTGATCTTTGCCTACTTGTACCTTTCTATAGAGATCAAGGCAAATCGAGTGGACTTATTTTAAAACAACGTTATATACGTTCTTCATTGGAAGACATCCTTAATGCATATGTTGGATTCACTAAGGGTTTCTACCCTATCACCTTTGTAAGGACACGACGTTGATTTCGATGGCGGCGCCTTCCTACTTAACAACTGTCGTTGGTTTCAAACAGTCAGTGCGAACAGCACTATACGACGAGTTTGGTTACACGTGATAATGAATTATCATGCCATTTTTGTGACACCCTACTTGCTACTACTGCGTTTACACTATGTTCCCGGCGGTCACGGCAGCCACGTTTCAGACAACCGTGGTCAAAACGGGATAAACGTGAGGCAACGCAGGGGAACGGGATAGGACACCGGGATAACCGTGGACACCGTGGCAATTTTTTTGACAGTTTAAAAATCTGCCACGGCAGTCACGGCGGAAATAAGAAACGTAATTGGCCGTGATAAAACGGGCTGAACGTAACACACCGTGACAGAACGTAACAGTACGTAGCGAAACTTGGAGGCGGTCCGTAGTGCAACGGGAAGCTAGTGAATAGCTCCGCAAGCTACGGATCTTCCACGTTCAAATGCGTTTGTTCACGGTCGTCTCACGTCTCGTCCCGTTTCCTACGGAATACTCAACACGTTTTGTTGCGTTACGGTGTGTTACTGTCTTTGACGGTGTTGACCCCGTTCTAATGCGTATGTCACGTTATGTTACGGTTATAACGGCGCGTGGAGTTTAAAGATATAAAATGACATATCACTGGGACAAGTTCCTTCATATTGGAGCAGTCACTATCGTGAACAATAGAGATCATGCGCTGCCGCTGCCATTGAAGGAGAAATAAAATCCCGAACTTTCTAAATCAACTCTGCAGTCGGTTGTAGATGAGCGCATTTGTTATTATTTCAAAAGGCTTATTGTTATATAAAAGGCACATAAAACGCTTTAAATTGTATGGTGTCTCCGTTTCGTCCGTACGCTGACCTTGACAGAACGAAAAAACGTGTTACACCTTGGTCAAAACGCAAGTGACCGCAACAGAACGTAACAAATCGTAATAGAACATGCTAATAGTCGTGATAGATCGAGGACAACCGTAACGTACCTTAGCGCCTCCGTGACACATCGGCTTATCACTACCACGGCTTGTTACGGATATCGTAATGCAACGTTATACTGCGTTTACACTATGTTCCCGGCGGTCACGGCGGCCACGTTTCAGACAACCGTGAGCAAAACGGGATAACCGTGAGGCAACGCAGGAGAACGGGATAGGCAAACGTAGCACGCCGGGATAACCGTGGACACCGTGACAAATTTTTTGACAGTTTAAAAATCTACCACGGCAGCCACGGCGGAAATGAGAAACATAATGGGCCGTGATAAAACGGGCTGAACGTAACACACAGTGACAGAACGTAACAGTACGTAGCGAAACGTGGAGGCGGTCCGTAGTGCAACGGGAAGCTAGTAAATAGCCCGGCAAGCTACGGATCTTCCACGTTCTGTTGCGTTTGAACACGGTCGTCTCACGTCTCGTCCCGTTTCCTACGGAATACTCAACACGTTTTGTTGCGTTAAGTTACGGTGCGTTACGGTCTTTGACGGTGTTCACCCCGTTCTACTACGTATGTCACGTTCTGTTACGGTTCTCACGGCGCGTGAAATTTATAGATATAAAATGGCATATCATGGGGACAAGTTCCTTCATATTGGAGCAGTCACTATAGTGAACAATACAGACCATACGCTGCACTATGCAATTGAAGAAGAATTACAATCCCGAACTTTTTTAATCAACTCTGCAGTAGGTTGTTGAGGAGCGCGATTGTTATTATTTCAAAGGACCTACATGTATATGTATATTAAAGGAAAAAAATGTGCTTTATATTGTATTGTGTCTACGTTTCGTCCGTAGCTGACCTTGACAGACCGAAAAAACGTGTTACGCCTTGGTCAAAACGCAACTGACCGCAACAGAACGTAACAGGCCGTAATAGAACGTGCTAGTAATCGTGATAGATCGTGGATAACCGTAACGTACCTTAGCGCCTCCGTGACGCACCGGCTTATCACTACCACGGCTTGTTACGGATATCGTAATACAACGTAAGAAAACGTAACAAAACGTAATAGATCTTGAAAATAAGAGAAATGTATTACCAAAACTCCACGGCACGCTACGTTTCTAGCAAACGGGGCTGCCGGGGCCGCCGGGAACATAGTGTAAACTCATAAGAAAACTTAACAAGACATAATAGATCTTGAAAGCGGAAAAATATTTGACCAAAATTCCACGGCACGCTACGTTTCGAGCAAACGGGGAAACGGGGCTGCCGAGGCCATCGGGAACATAGTGTAAACACAGTATGAAGTGACTATTTTTGCTTCGACAGAAACAGGCCATATTGCAAATTAGTGTAATTTACTTATAATAATTATGTAAATGGATAGATCATAATGCACTGAAGATCAGGGTGTTATAAAACGTTGTTGTGCAGAGTTACGTTGCTTTGCGACGCCAGCGGAAGGAGAATCAAAGCTCTTACGTCGCGCCCTTTTAAACCAGAGAAAGCTGTAGATTTTCCGTAATTTAGTACTAATTTCACATTTTTCACCATTCAAGACTGAGTCAAATTTTCACAAAAACACAAAAATAGAAAATTTCTGTCGTAAGAGGCATTTATGGTAATCATGCATCAGTCGAACATAGAAATGCGCCGCTTGTTCGAGCCACGTTACGTTACGTTGCAAAAAAATAATAATAAATAAAATAAAAACGAAATACCCTACATAGCAAAACCTCAACACGAAAACTAGCGCGTTTGTCAATGACCTTTTTCAAGCTACCTGTTTCAAAACGATTCACGCAGATAATATCAGTTTTTAGCTCACCTGAGCCGAAGGCTCAAAAGGTGAGCTTATAGGATGGCCATGCTCCGGCGTCCGTCCGTCGTCGTCCACAATTTCAAAGACCTTCTCCTCTGAAACCGCTTGACAAATCAAAGCCAAACTTCATGTGGGGCATCCTTAGGAAGGGGGAACGAAAGTTTATATAAATGCTTCAGGTCACATGACCAAGATGGACGCCATGCCCATATATGGTAAAGATCATAAAAAAAACTTCTTCTCTGGAACCGGTAGACCGATTTCAACGAAACTTGGTATGTAGCATTGGGGACTGGCCCATCATAGTTTATATAAAACATGACCTTTGTTTGACCTTGACCTATGTTACGGCAAACTCAATTTTAGTTACATAGGCTTTTCACTGGAAAAATGTGTAGCCTGTGACCTGAAAGTTGGTAGATACAGACAACATGTTGAGATAATGAAGTGTCGTGAGTACAAAAAGTCATTCATTGACCTTTGCAAAAGCTCATTTACAGATTAAATGTAATACTTAATTTTCTCAATAACCACTTGACCAATCAAAGCCAAATTTTATATGTAGTATCCTTGGGATGGAGGAGCAAAAGTTTATATAAATGGTCAAGGAGACATGGCCAAGATGGCCGCCATGGCTATAAATAGCAAAAACATCAATGGGAGGAGTTCTACAATGTTTATATAAATCATTACCCTGGGATGACCTTGACCTATTTTACGGCAAGGTCAACATTAGTCGCCCATGCATTTGAATGGGGAAAATTGTCAGAATGTCATTTGAAGGGAAAAACTTTATGGAATAGGTAATTGGACGGAAGATTTATGATCTGAAAAAAAAAATGGACCCCAGGGGTAGGTCTGTATAATACATGTATATTACCATAATATTCAAAGAACTTCTTCTATGAAACCTTTTGGCCAATCAAAGCCAAACGTCATGTTGAGCATTGTTAGGAAGGGAGAATGAACGTTTATATAAATGGTCAAGGTCACATGACCAAATGGTCAAGGTCACATGACCAAGATGGCCGCCATGGCTATAAATAGCAAAACCTTTAAAAAAATTTCTTCTCCAGAACCAGAAGGCCTATGATTTTGAAACTTGGCATGAAGCATCAGGGAGAGGAACTCTACAATGTTAATATAAATTATGACCTTGAGATGTAATGACCTTGACCGATTCTATGACAAGGCCAACATAGGTTGCCCATGCATTTGAATGGAGAAAAATAGTAAAATGTAATTTAATTGGGGGGGGGGGGCGGACTTGCTGGGAGTATGGAAATGGACAGAAGATTTATGTTTATGGATAAAATGTCCTCAAGGGGGTTGCCTGCCCCCCGCCCCTGGGCTATATACATGTATACGCCCATAATATTCAAACATCTTTTTCTCTGAAACCGCCTGGCCAATTAAAGTCAAACTCTATGTGGAGAATCGTTGGAAAAGGAGGAGGAAAGTTAATATAAAAGGTCAAGGTCACACGACCAAGATGGCCACCATGGCTATAAATTGCAAAAACCTTTATAAATCTTATTCTTCAGAACCGGATGAGCTATGATTTTGAAACTTTGTCTGAAGCATCAGTGAATAGAGCTCTACAAAATTAGTATAATCATGACCCCCGGATGACCATGACCTATTTTTTGGCAAGGTCAGCAGAGGTCGCATTATCCCAGATTTCAGGTGAGCCTTTACCTGACCATTGGTCCTCTGGTTTTTAATTCCATCATGTAATTTAGAAGAATTAATATATGTTTATGAGCCAAGTCCGACATCTATTCTTCTTTTCCCCATTGAGTTTAATTGCAAAATATGGTATTTTTCTGCCTGTAGCTCAAAACCTAACCCGGTAGGGTACGAATATTTTTGTAAATTCCGATGGGGGAGCATTTAATACACTGATATGAAAAAAAATCCATCTTGGTGTTTTTACAACACACTGTCCTTAAGTATCAAAGGGGCATTTCGAAAATTTTGAGACCACGAAAACTGATGTGAGATAAAGAATACAAACAAATGTGTTTCATATTTTCATATCGGAACCATATTTTTTCCGCTGGCTCAATTAACCACATCGTACGACTATGAGGTCATTCGCCTTCTGAACATGAAATCATTATGAAATCTTGTCCATGCACTAAACATATATTTTTGAGCTTTAAAAACTGAAAATTTTTAGCTGAAAAAAGTTTGTTATTTTTCTTATTTTTGCTCAAAACATAGATTGTGGGTACACGCTAGAACCGCCTCGGCAAGGCGGTTCTAACGAGTACCCACAATCTGTGTTTTGAATCAAAAATAAGAAAAATAGGTAAACCCCTGCATACCCCAGTTTTACTATATAAAAGTGGGGTTTAAGGGGGTATACATTTCACGGACATGTTTTCCTGATGTTACAGCTCTAAACTGTCTCCAGGCAATTACGGTTACTTTGTAGAATTGAATAGTGCATAAGAGTAAACTTTAAACGCAATATGTTTTATCAAGTAACATCTTCGAGTTCCTTACATGGTGTAATACTGTTGAACTAATGAAACACGTCACCATGCCATATCTGTAATTATCACATGACATACGACTGGTGTCCTGTTGGCCGAATGAACTACATTAAGTAAACACATGCTAAATGCAGATTTAAAAATTGAAATGTTTCGTTGGTTGCTTTGTTTTATATAATGTTCTTATTTTTGTTAAAAACAACAACATGGATTGTAGATACTCGTTAGAACAGCCGCAACAAAGCCACACACCATTTTTCAGGAACTGCATTTTTTCAAAATCTCACTTTTCTAACACACCTGAATAACAATGTACAGTAGCATCTGTAGTACAGTACCAGCGTATTGATTTTCTGACACCTGTTGTTGCACTGTATTACATGAATCAAATGGATTTCATAATACGGGTACATTCATGCCTTTTCTACCCCTAAGGGTAACATGTTCTATCATTGTTGATTAACTGTATGACATCTAATCATCGATGTGCAGTATTATTGTCTCCTTTTGGTTCTGAAAAGCATGTAGAATCATTGTCATTCTTACTTGTTTCGAGTTTCCCTTCAATGACAACCAATAAATAGCAAAACATACATTTTGATTAAGCAGTCTGTACTGTATGTTATAGTGTTAAAAGTTAAGACATAGTGTATTAGTCATATACTTGTTCATAAAATCCGCGTTATTGGAACCTGAATTTGCAGTTAAAAGTAGCTCACCTATTCTGAATTCACTGGATACATAGACAGAATTAATATTAAGGCACAGTTTAAAACCTCTTAAAGTTTCTTGTTTCCTGTGGTTTTGAATTTTAAAGTCCATTTTCTGACAAATCAAAAGATGTTATTACATCATGCAGCACATGGAACACATTTGCAACATTTTGATTCAGCAACTGACAGTTGAAAACATAAATGCAACAAAAGCTAACATTATAGTTTGGCTATTGAGATGTCTTGAATTACCATAAATCATGAAAATCGTATTAATAATCTCCTTCTGTCAGTTTGATGCTCAAAATAGCAGAGCTCGTCTAACAACGAAGATGATTTAGCTACAACGTAATAAAGTCTGCGTTGCTTGTCGAACTACTTAAACGCAGTCTGTTTAGTTCATTTGATGACAGAATGCAGAATTTCTGGCTCGTTGTTTTCCGCTTTGCACATAGACATAGACTTTTACCAGGCTTTGAAAATGCAATGACTTATCTGTTAGCAATATACGCGTTTGTCATACTGAAACTTCAACTCTAGTAAATCGTAAAGGAGCCGCATCATGAGAAATTTTGATGTTTGCCTTTGCGAAAAAAACGGCGCAGCTGAGTAGCTTCTTTGTTTTCGCTACAATGATAGTATAATTTCTCTTCTTCTTAAATCCAAAATTTCTAGCCAACTTCCGTGACTCGCCGGTTTATGTCGAAAACCCCGAAACCCGGCTTTTTTTTTTGGTGTCGCGGCTCAAATGAATCATAATCTCATTTAGCAGACAAAGGGTTTGCAAAGTCTGCAGAATCAAATGAGCTTTGTGCCTACGAACGCACTGAATTTCTGTAGCAACGCTTTCAAATGTGACAAAAGCGTCTTTAGCTGTCTTTAACAAAACAAGATATAGTTAAACGCCATATCGACCAAATGTGTGGCGTCAATCTAATAAGGGTCTTCAGAATCATTAATACGTTAAAATTTAGAGTTATGGTTTAACATGTTTAACAACGTCCAAAACCGACATATGTGTGTACATGTATGTACAGTTTTTTGTCCGTAGGTCAGGTCTGATTACTAGGTCCCCTGGACAACACATTAGGGACACCATAGTCTGCAGCCTCGTCACAGTTTGTCCTTGCAACCATGTCGTAAAACTGTCAAGGGACCTTGGTTTATAGTCTGTCTCATCCAATTGACTGAACAAGCCCGGGAGCGAACTTGCGACCCCTGGATTACAAGACTTAACCTTGAAAGTCAAGTGTGACAACTGACAATAGAAAATCCGGAGCAAACGATGTACACTAGTTGAGCTCATATGGACCAGGGTACAGACAAATTGTCTTTTAAGACGGCCACAAGGACGAATTGCAAAATATCACCTTGCAGTTAGTCAAGATTTTGATCTTTATACGTACTGGCGACAGGTGCATAGAGACAATAGTCTTGCATGCTTCTAATGAAACGATTTGCAATAAAGATAAAAATATGACCTAAAGGCACAAGTTATGTTGTAAGAAGTCAACAGATTGATAATAGAAACTTCAGAGAATGCTATAAATGTCTTTAGTCGGAAATCATAAGACACGATATCGTGCTTTTTCTCGGCTTACTTTTTAACATACAATGTCATATTAATTATAGTCTTATATTTGGTCTGTAGATCAGCGCGGCCAAGTTGTTCAAAATTAAACTAAACGACATCGTTAGTTGACGATTCGTTAAAATTTCAAACATGAATGTTACAAATTTTTATTGATAAAATTGCAAGGGATTCTCACACTTTATCAGCAAAAGCTAATAGTGTATTTGCTTATGTAGTCTAAACAACGACGTTTAGCTAAGTTTTGATCAACTGGCTCCAGAATGTAAGACAGACTAGGCCCCTATATTAGAACGTATTTGTAGGACTTTTAGAACGTATTTGTAGGACTCACAGCTAGGACACAACTCAGTCGATTTGTTAACAATTTTTCACAAACGGGACAATTTTCCCCACAACTAAGCGGATTTCTTGAATAAACAATGAAGTGCAGACAAGATAATGCAGAATTTTTTCATTCAAAGGTTCATATTTCTTTTTCGCAATGGAAACATTATCATCCCCACATGAAGTTAATGTTTTTGCCACTTATTCCACCAGAAAACCAGTTTGACCTTTGCAAGCCCACACAGGTACATTACGAAAACCCGCAAAATATAAAAAAAGATATTTGCAGAGATTTGTACAGCTATAAAAATGATTTGTTCTTCACACTTTTACATTTATGCGGCCACATCAATGGACACAGCTTTTACCAATAAATACTATTAATGTCTTGGAGAAAAATAGAAAGGGAATAAAATGTATATATCTATCCCTGTTAAATGTAACCAATAACAAGCTTTATTATATAAGAGTTAGATACAAAGGGATATTAATTCAATGGATCCATAATATTATTTTAAAAGAATAGTATCATTTATGCCATATAAAATGCGGTCATAGAGTAAAAGTCGATAAAATGGGAGTAATGGTGCTGTAAAACAAAGCATTACACCTGTGAACTTAGTCACGCATTGAAGACACATGAATTCACACTTGATGTTTTCCAGAAATAGCAGCAATTAACAACTCATAAATTTGCGGTTTGTCAGAGAAATACTTATGCTGCAAGATGTTTCGAAATTCATAGCATTATGTCATTTAAAGAAGGCGAAAATATAAAAATCTTATTTAGTTTATCTGTGTGAAAAACCGTGGCCATGCTACATGTATTTACCTTAAGTGTGCGATAATATTTTAGAGTTCTGGACTTTAGAAGTCTGAACTTATGTAAATGTTCGCTGTCACCAGTTGTGGCGTTCTCGGTTTTTACACCGGAACTATGTTTCTGATTTGTCTTATTGATTTAAATTTACGCTGCCACCACCTTATATAAATATAAGGACAGGAAGAATCACTGACACAATTTAAGCCAATATATATCCTTTAATGATAAGAAATAATCATCACATACAAATAACACACATATACTATAAAGTTAATTTAACAGCAATTCACATTATATTGTTATAATTTCTTCATTTTATTTTAGCCAATATCCAAAAATTAAACATAAACTATATCCAAATTTGACAACTTTTCAAATCCAAACAAGTGTCAAGCCAGTCCTGAGTTGCTCAAAAAGTGCCTTTTTATAGTCATTGATGACTCATTGCCCGAAAACAACCCGAAAAATACCAGAAATGCTTGAACGGGCAATAATGATTAATTGTTTTCCCAATTAGTATTACTCTGATTTTACAATCAAACCTCAATTTGTATTAAACGACACTTGCTTAGTTTGAGTAAAATGAAATGTTTTACTAAACCATAAAGCATATATTCATTTTTACAAGTTCACAAGAAACAGACACAGCCCGCTAAATGCAATTGTTTTTCTTATCTTTGGCCCGATTTTGCCCAACGACTCGCAATCCTGACCAACAGCCAAAAGCTCGGACTGCCCGTCTTCCTGGATTACTGCCAAACTAACGGACTCCTCATAGTAAGGCAAATAACCTGTATACAGACTACCCGTCTGCGCGGACTTATTCCGAGATTCACAAAGTTACCCTATTTGGAATTTATATACCAAATATGTAAATAAATAATTATAATGAATTTACTGCAGTGGGAAGAAAACAACAACATATTAATGAAATCCTTTTACAGGATTTCTACAATATTGACCTTGCTGCTTTACTTTTCGTGACAATTATAAAACTATGATTAGCCATCGCAAAAACATGCCCATATAAATACAGTTTTTTCTTTAGTCGTAAAAAAAAAGAAAATTTTCAGTAGATTTTTTTTTTAATATTTTTCCTATTTTTTGCTATAAAGATAGATTGTGGGTACACGTTAGAAACGTCTCGACCCACAATCTATGTTTTGGAGCAAAAAATAAGAAAAAAATATGTACATGTATACCCCTGCAAACCCCAGTTTAAACATATAAAAGTGGGGTTCAAGGGGTTATACATCGCAAGGACATGTTTTCCTGATAGGAGTGGTTTCATCACATATTTTTTTTTCAAATGTCATATAAAGTGCATGGACATGTCTTTTTAGCATGATCAGAATATCGTTCCTTAGAATGTCGATTTGAACCTGTCTGATCAATGAATACATAAGTTTTGTTTTCAAAGGTCAACCGGCACGGTAAAAATGGATGACACTTTACCTCTGTACGTCTTAATTCACATACTATCAGGAATACATGTCCGTAAAATGTATACCCCCGTAAACCCCACTTTTATATAGTAAAACTGGGGTATGCAAGGGTATATCTTATTTTCTTATTTTTGCTCCAAAACATAGATTGTGGGTACTCGTTAGAACCGCCTCACCGAGGCGGTTCTGGTGAGGCGGTTCTAGCGAGTACCCACAATCTATGTTTTGGAGCAAAAATAAGAAAAAAATAGCCATAATTTTCTGGTGCAATTTTCAATTTTTAAAGCTGAAAAAACTCTTTGTCTATTGCATGGGCAAGTTTACGTGTTGCGCATTAAAAGACTTACACGTCGGCAGCAGATTTGAACTGACATTTCTCTATTATTTATTTTTTTTCTTCAAATTTTCTCCCAGGTTAGAACCACCTTCAATAACTAATGCTGTTGGGTGTGCATATCATAAAATGAATCATATTAATATTTTTCACGTACCTTCCTTTGAAGTACCGAGGCAGTAGGCAAAGCTAATAATATTATGTTTGTGAGAGTAGCATCCAACCGAGGTGTACATGTATATATTTTGAACGCTTTTCTTTACATTTGTTAAGAGCATATATTCGTGTACTCCAAACTTCGATCAGAAATAAAATATTCAGGGCATTTTGAATTTGAGCAATTAATGAGAACTAATCGAGAAACTCACATCACTGCGATTCTTTTTCGTCAGGTACAATATTCAAAAGTTATAGCAGACATTGTTCAATTCGGTACTCTTAAACTGGTCCGAATCCTACTCTTGTTATGCAAATAGGACGTAATTTCTACGAAATTTCTAATAATTGTATTTTACACATTGCAAGTTGCGCCACTGATGTAACGTCGTACATGTAACGGCAGTGATGTAACGTCGGGCGTGACGTTAGTAACGAGTTTTAAATAAAAGCAGTGAAATGGATTCATCACATTATCAACTTTTTTGAATATTTAACAGAATAACAGTATCTTACTAGACCGTTTATTTGTCAGCTGCATCATGTTGCATTTGACGGGTTGAAATCTCATTCCCCATTTCCTAGCCCAACTGCATAAACGATCAATGTCTCTCTGAAGTTTCAATGTATCATCTTCATTCTTGCTTTCACGATAGCAAACACAATCATCAGCAAAGAGTCTTATTTCAGACTCAATGTCTGCTGAGATGTCATTTATATACAAGGAAAAAGCAAGGGGTCGAGAACGGTGCCCTGAGGGACACCCGACACAACTGGAGCCCAATCCGATTTAATACCATTAACCACTATCCTTTGTTGTCTGAAACAAAGGAAAGCATTTATCCAATTCAGTGTTGTTCCACCTATTCCATAGCTAAATAATTTGCTTTTAAGGAGTTCATGGGAAGGAGTATCGAAAGCCTTTTCAAAATCGAGTATAAAAGTGTCGACCTGGCCTTTTTTTTGTCTAAGATTTTGGCCCAGTAATTTATCACTGTAGTCAACTGAGTTTCACAACTATGCCATTTCCTAAATGCGTGTTGCCTGTCCGACAAGAGTTCATGTTCATCAAGATGGGCCATAATATTTGAGCATACAATACATGTATGTTCAAGAAGCTTACAAAGAATGCATGTCAAAGAAACAGGGCGGTAATTGCGAGCAAGTGACCTGTCGCCCTTCTTAAACAGGGGGCAAATATTAGCAAGAGACCATTCTTTAGGAATTTCACCTGTATCAATTGACTGCTGGAAGAGATGGGAGAATACCGGCCCTAATTCCATGGCCAGTTCCTTTAGGACTCTGGGATGAAGCTCATAAGGCCCTAAGGCTTTAGACGGATTTAGACCTTTGAGAAGTTTGGTCACCCCTTCCTTTGTGACCACAATATTATGCATGAATGGGGCAGATCTATCCATAAGAGGGAACTGTTTGTATTCACTTATAGTGAAAAACTGACCAGTAAATTATTCCGCCTTCTCAAATTCGGATTGTGCAATTCCACTTCCATTACCCATACCTTGGGTATCTTTTTTCTGACTGTTTATGTACCTGTAAAAATCTCTAGGATTAGCCTTAACATCTCCTACCAAGTTGTTCACGTAAAGACCATGCTGCTTCCTGATATCAGCTTTGATCTCTTTCCGTAAAGATTCAAATTTATATCTAAAGTTTGCACTACCAGTCTTTTTAGCTTTTGCATGAGTTGCATTTTTCCTTCTTATTTCAGGTATTATCAAAGGGACAGAGGAAACTGAGCGACTAGTTTTTTAGGGGATATGTTTATCTGCCGATTCCTGAATAAACGATGTAATGAGACTGAATTTTTTCTGGACCGACCGAGTATCTTAGTAACTGTTGAAGTATCTAAGTTTAAGTGTTTCTGCTCTCATAGATTCATAATCACCGTAGTTTCTTCTGATAACGATACACTTTTCTCCTAGGTTTCTTTACAGGGAGGATAGCAATTTTCAATGTGCAAGAAACAATGTCATGATCACTGAGCTTATCCGGGGAATGAATGTCTGCAAACTGACCAGGAAGAGAGGTCAAAATTAAGTCCAAAGTATTTCTTTTTTCTGGTGGGGAAATTGACTAATTGTTCCAAACCATGGTCATTCATGATATCTATCAAAATCTGACCCTCCGTCTGACTCAATGATAACCAAGATTTGCTGAGTCTGTCGGGCCATACAATATCTCTAAAGTTAAAATCACCTTAAACGTGAACAGCATCCACCTAAAACGTCAACAGCATCCACTATCCCAATGCGGCAACTCCAAATCTAAATCGTTCGATATACCATCTTCCCTTTGATTGTTTCTGTTCACCATGTTTCTTGTATATCTCCGTTTCCGCGATTTAAAATTTAAAATGTCTCCAATTTCGCTCTGTTACCAATGTTACCAACTTCTGGATGTACGATATTCTCGATATCTGAACTATACACCAGAAAAGACGATAAGTTTTACGATTTATTCTGTTAAATATTCAAAAACGTTGATAATGCGATGAATCCATTACTGTAACACTGCTTTTATATTTAAAACTCGTAACTAACGAAACGCCCGACGTTACATCACTGACCTTACAAGTACGACGTTACATCCATGGCGCAACTTGCTATGTGTAAAATACAATTCTTAGGGTTTCCTTCAGTCCAATACATGTTCAGGAAACTGCTGTTAGGACAATTCGCCCCATCTTCTAAAACAAGACAATTAGTCTCTTGCAAACTTGCTATTTTTGTCATGAAAACAACATCATCAAACAATAAAAGTACAGACTTGTTGATAGCCATTATACGGTGATTCAGCTTGTAGGTTCCGATGTTTTGATTTAAAGATGCTATTTTAGGTACAATCTTGTCTGGCGTGTAGATATATTTGTCTGATCTTTTCTGTAAACACAACAACTGAGTATGAGATGAAAGATTCCAACACGACGTTATCAATGTCCCATTGCAAATAAACAATAATTCACCGTAAATAAAATAACGCGCGTAAGGTGGCGTTTTTGTGACGTCGCACATAAACATTCCTGTCCGCCAAGGATGAGTCCTCAGAGTGAGCTGATGTAAGCATTTATTTATAAGTCGTGTTAGGATCGAAATAATATTACTTTACGATGAATTATCTGTATTTAACGCATAATGTTGTCGGGCAGATGCGATATTTAATTAACCGCGGCTGCGCCGTCTTGAATTAATACATCGCAATTTGCCCTCCAACATTCCGTGTTAATCACGATAATTCACCGTAAAGTAAATTTCTTAAATAACACATTTCAGGACCAACCAAAAGGAGGGGAACACAGAGGTCTATCCGAAGAGTAAGGAGCGCGAGGTCGATACGCTCCGTCCCGACATGACTGAAGAGACAATTTTGATCGGTACATGTACCTAAGCCATTACCAAATCTAAAACTGACTGCGCAACACCATTATCTTGAGTTTATGTTTAATGCTATCTTTTTGCTTGTTACTTTGCTTTTTGTTCGTGTTAAACATTGTATAGTCCATTTATAACTGGACGGAGTCACTCTTCTAGAAAATTTTGAAACATTTACATGTACTATTACATGTAAGCAAATTCCATAGTTGGACTTTGGAAATTTAGTGTGGGACGTATACGGTGTTATGATTGCGTGCTTGCTTCATTGGGGGATAAAATTACTTTTTATCTATCGCCTCAGAATTAAGAAGTGTAGCAGAAATCACTCGGGATCTGCATGAATCACGACATTATGTTACTGTTCAGGATTTCTTTGATGATTTTGTTGCCGCAGAATTTCATAGGTGTTCTGTGATAGACCAGGAGATCTGGGTTCATTGAAACAGCTTTATTCTATCGACTTATTTCGTTTCTGTGTCATTAACACGTAATGATATGGGTTGGTGGTTTCTGATTACTTGTCTATCGAGATCAACACTAAACGAGTGTACTTATTTTAATAAGTTATATATTGAACAAAAGTGAAAACGTTATGCACTGAACAAAAAAGTGAAAATGTTATATACAAAAACAAAGTGAAAATGTTATATACTAAACAAGAGTGAAAACGTTAATCTTTACATGTATATCTGATTATTTTTGTTTTCGAAGTGGGTGAAAATTGTTGAAAGCACATGTAGGCGACAGAAGGTTACGTCTGAATGGACTGACGTTATCTCCGCTGTGCATGCTGCTTATCTTGGTGGTGGAGCCATGGATTGCTGATTAAGTGATTTTCGAATGAAAGCTGGCGGACAATAAATATTGCAGTTAAGCCATAGTTTTCCATTTATTCGACGTCACCAGGGCGTTATTCAATATGAAAACGCTCAGCTACAACTCCCTTGATATGTGTGTTCTGACGTCCCATAATTATACAATAACTGTACGGCGTTCTTCGTTACCAAACATTTAGTTTTGTCATCCATAAGGCAAAGGTTGGGTTAACTTAGCACGTTTATGCTTACGCCGTCACCAGCACGTGACGCTGATTGACTGACAATGCCTTTCAAAACGGTTTGTACAACACTTGTCGTTTGTTTCAAGCACCGCCGATGTACATGCAATAAGCGTAATACGGTGAGTTCGGTTACATGTGATATTTGTTACCCCATACCTGTTAAAGTGGCTCTGACACGGCTGTATTTGCGATTACAGAAACGGACCATAGTGACAATTAAAGCGAACTTATCATGTGTAGACAGTGGATGCAAGGACTCGTTAAAACGACTTTATATTTTGCGTTTTGATCAGTCAGTTTCCTTTACAAAGCTAAGATTATGTATAAAGTTTGTAAACATTTAGCGCCCATTTATTTACAAGAACTGTTCATATGAGAGGTGTAACTCTAAATAACACCCTCATGCCTATATTGTACCTCAAGGAATATTTAAAGAAAGCCTTTGTTTCTCAGGTGTATATGTTTGGAATAGCATTCCCGTTAGTAACGTTGCCGTCTTTGGATATACGAGCGTATTTGTGAAAATCTGTATATAAAATTGGATAAAAGATTTAAGATGAATGATTTCTGTTATATTCATGTTATCTGCCGCCCAATCTTAGTGAAAACAAGTTGATCCTCAAAATTTACTCATTTTACAAATTTTAATATCTCTCAAATCTCTCTCTTACTTTTTCTGTCTGTCCGTCAGTCGGTCGGTCGGTCGGTCAGCCTGTCTGTCTCTCTGTCTGTCAGCTGCCGTCTGTCTGTCTGTCTGTCTGTCTGTCTGTCTGCCTGTCTGTCTGTCTGCTTGTTGTCAATCAGTCTCTCCTTCAGCAATGTAGTTCCAATCAATATTGTAATTTTGCTGTTTATTATATACGAGGGGGGTTCAAAAAGTTCGAGGAAAAGTGCTGCCAAGTGTGTAATTGTCATAATAAATTTACGTTCTCTGTGCATGTTGTAAATTAACATATAGTTAACACATGCACAAAATTTGAATAAAATCGGATGGAAATTAAGCATTAAATCACGTGCGTTTCTAAGGTAACAACAGTAAAACCGGCCCAACGCTATAACAACGTCATGCTATACGCATTCATGCCGTTGTTGGCTAGCTCTTAAGCATTCTTGGAATCTACCTGGCATACGGGCGTCTTATTGTCAGTTCTGTGTGTATAATGCGGTGAATTGTGCCGAAACTACAATTCGATATGTTGTGTATTTCACGAATTCTACTCTTTTCTATCACGACGATCATTTTCGACAGTATGACGTTATTTGACGTTACGCTGTGCGAGTCGACATGGACGCTTTTCTAGTCGTGTAGAAAGCATGCATACTACTTGTTGATTGCCGTTTTCTTAATTTCCTTGTTGCCATATGCGCTTTCTGCTCTTAGCAGTGTTTCTTTCTTTTATAGTCCGTTCCAAAACACAAAATTTATCGTATACCGTCGTTCCCTTCGCAGTTTAGGCATACCCACTAAACATTATGGCCGCTTTACGCCCAAATGACGTCACAGACTTATATGACGTCATGTGCTCACCGCAAACATATTGAACTTTGCTCATACAAAGTTTGGTGAAAAAAGCACAGTAAACTATCAAATGCAACGTCATCATTAAACATCGACTTTTTGCAAAAATGAACAAAAGTGGGCCGGTAATCGTGATGTACGGTTTCCATAGCAACCACTGTTAACATTGTATTCATGCCAGAGCAGCAAAATTTGTTGTATAAGTACAAATCATGTCTGTCTATATCACTGTAATAGTTTAATTCAGCTGATTTACAAAATAAGAATATGATGGCACTTTTCCGCGAACTTTTTGAATGCCCTTCGTATATTTCACCATACACATACATGCAGATCTATGCCTTGCCATGACATTTCGTTTGCTTGAATTGTTTGTAAGTGTGTAAAACGAGTGCCCAAGGACGCATCGTACAAAACTTGCTTACTTTACTTTACTTTACTTTTGCTTTTGCTTTGCTTTGCTTTGCGTTGCGTTGCGTTGCGTTGCGTTGCGTTGCGTGACGTTACGTTACGTAACGTTACGTTACGTTTACTTTTACTTTACTTTACTTTACTTACTTACTTATTTAGTTACTTACTTACTTACTTACTTACTTACTTACTTACTTACTTACTTACTTACTTACTTACTTACTTTCTTTATTTATTTATTTATCTAAAGACAACTTATGTGTACGCTTTTAGTACAGTGTATTTTTGAACTGCTTCAGAAACCGCGAATGTAATGGCTGTCTTCAGAGAAGTTGAAAAATAAGTTTAGATCGTTTCAGGTCAGAGAAAATTATTAAGATTTGTTTCGTGTTTAGGACCATAACTTGACCCCGGTTTGACTTGATGACGCCATCAGATGTCATACGTTTTTGAACTGGAAACGACTGCCTTAAACTGCGTACTGGCAGTTAGGGTCAGTTAGTTTCGGTGGTTGATAATAACTTTTGAAGACTTCTGTTATTGTCATGTAACAGCAACCATTTCCTTATACTAGTATGGTGTGACAGTACTAATGACACATACACATCATCCTTATGACACAGTAGAAGTGGAATGACGCAGGTCATCTTGATATGGACGCTATCTGTACTTGACATTTGACAGGTCACTGAGGCGCTGTTGAACTATATACGACAACAATCTGAAGTGACGTCTCCATGAAATAACCAATTTGCACTGCCAGATAGAAGGCATCCGGGACATTATCTTCAGAATGCCTATAGCGGATTCACAATATAAACGCGTACAGAAATGCATTCTGTCATCAAATGAACAAGCTCGTAGTCAAAACCACCAAAACTCCCTATACATGTATGTTTAATTGAAAGGAAGTGATTTTAATTTTATTCTATTTATATTTCTTTAATGTGTGAGTTATCTGCAAAGCGAAACATGGCGATTTTGAATAGGGCTTTATACCCAATTTAACTCGTGCCATAATTTTAATGCTTGTGCATGCGCACTGTATGTTATACTACTTTCAGCACGCCTGTGGTCGGCATCGGATAACTCCGGATCTACTCTTTAAAATGAAAATCGGTTTCATGCGTTTGGATGTCTGATATCTAATGCAAAAATAGAAAATGAAATGATTTCTGATCATATCGTAGTTTGCTCAAATTTTAGTGAAATATAATTGTTGCGTTTCTTTTTTTTTTTTTTTTTTTTTTTTTTTTTTTTTCTTTTTTTTTTTTTGTTCAGTACATATACTGTTTGGCTGCAGGGGCACAGAGACAAGGGTCTCTTGCAAGCATCTAATGAAACGATTTGCAATTAAGATAAGAAAAATATGACCTAAAAGCACAAGCTATGTTGTAGGAAGTCAACAGAATAGCAATAGAAACTTCAGAGAAGGTTATAAATGTCTTTTGTCGGAAATCATAAGACACGATATCGTGCCTTTTCTCAGCTTATCTTTTGACATAAAATTTCATATTTACAGTCTTACATTTGATCTGTATATCAGCATAAAATAACAAAATGAATAGTGTTCAGCCTACTATTCAGCCTACTGTTCAGACTATAAGGGTTGTGTTAGAACATATCTGTTGGACTCACAGCTAGGCCACAACTCAGTCGATTTGATAACAATTTTTCACAAACGGGGCAATTTTCCTCACAACTAAGCCGATTTCTTGAATAAACAATTTAGTGCAGAAAAGACAATGCAGGAATTTTTCATTCAAAGGGTCATATTTCTTTTTCGCAATGGAAACATGATTATCCCCACATGAAGTTAATGTTTTCGCCACTAATTCCACCAGAAAACCAGTTTGACCTTTAAACACTCCCACACAGGTACATTACGAAAACTTAAGGCATTTGTACAGTTGTAAAATGATTAGACTTATAAAGTCTGATGAGATGATGTCTTTTTTCTATATCATCTTTGAATTACATATATGATACCTTATTCCACACTACTCAAAGTCTATTCTTCTTGATTTTGCTTCTTTGACGTAGATGTTTGAGTCAGCTTAGTTTAAAGTACGGTATGGCATATCAGCATAATAAAAAGTAAGGCATGGTGTACTTTGGGAATATATTTCAACATCTACGGCTGTAATCAGTCTATAAAATGATATGTTCTTGACATTTTTGCGAACATATCGACGAGACAGCTTTTTCGAGTACATGCTACCAATGTTGCATTTTTTTTTAATCAGAAAGGGAATAAACTCTCATATGTATAGTTCCTGGACGATCAGAGTAGACTTACGTCACAGCTTTACCGTTATACATATTAATGAAATGAATGTATTTGACCTATAGGAACAGTGATGTCATTCATATCTGTGACGAAAGTCTACTACGATCGTCACGGATTCATACCCCTTATTATATAAGAATTAGATACAAAGAGATATTAATTCAATGGGTATAATATTAGTTTAAAAGAATAGAATTACATGTATTCATGCCATATAAAATGCGGTCATAGAGTTAAAGTCGATTAAATGGTACGAAACATTCCCAAACAAAAATATTCTGAAATGAATCACATCTAAATCATATCTAGATCATGTTTGAATCACTTTTTGTGATCCGTTAATAGTATTTATTTGTGATCCGTTAAATAAATAACTAATAGATCACAAACACTTTTTAAAAGTGACCCGTTAATAATTTATTTGAATGATTTGTTTGGTATCCGTTTAAGCTTTATTCTCTGGGCCAAGGAAAAGTGATCTGATAATGATTTGTTACATCTTAGGTTTGTCTTTATGTGATATGTTGTATAACTGATATTTTCGAAGTGATCGGTTAGTGATCTGTTACATGATTTTTCCCACAGAAAGAATGACCGGAAATATTCTCTTGGTCTAACTTACATCCGACAGTGTCGATTGGTACTAAGTGTTAAATGCTTTTGTCTTGTTTTATACGTTACTGATTGCAGCTTGCTTCTTCGTTTTTGGACTTCATAACTGTAAGTGAATATTGCATAATGTACAAATATGTAAATACATGGATAACGGGAATAGCCTGTAATATTTTGTGTCACCTGACTCAACGAAGTGTAAATTGTAACAGCCAAATGCGCGCGCCATTCAAACTCTAGGTTGAAAGTCAGTGTGTGAAACATCCAGGGAGAACGCTAAAGAATACATTTGCCTGATTGTTAAAGTGAATTATATGTTGGAATAAACCTTGACTGGTAAGTTCATATACTTACCCACCTTTTAATGCATGCAGACACCTCCAGATAGATTTGCATAGATTTATGTATACTTTTTTACTGGGAGGTTTTGAACAAGTGATTGTGACTTCTTCCACAAAAATAGTCTTCTGAATCTGAATTAACATTTGGTTACAGTTAGAATGTACATTTATACCATGCGATGAATATGTATACTAAACCTAAAGAGATTTCGATTTTTCTGCAGACATTGATACGTCTGTACACATTTTTATATACATGCATGCTGCCCAATTATATGTTTCTCTAATGGACAAAATTAGGAGATAGTATTTGATTTTCTCAGCAATATTTGATTTTCTCAGCAAAGCCCAGTAACTCGGCTCTATATTTTAGTACTAGACACAAAAGATGGTTAAATAGTTGAACTTAGAGGTGTAGACTAACGAATGTGTGTACTATGTATGCCCTTGACCTGGCAATAAAAGTGTTCTTTGTTCCAAGTGATTTAATAATGATCCATTTGTGACCCTGTAGTACACGATTATGCATTAATCTTATGCTGAAAGTTAGTGATCCGGTAATGATTGGTTACAATGTGATTCAAAGGTGATCCGTTAGTATGATCCAGTAATGATTTGTTACAATGTGATCTAAAGGTGATTCGTTAGTATGATCTGTTGGTGATTCATTTGTGTTTCATTAATGATCCGTTTGTGATTGTTTAGTGTGTTGTTAGTGATTATGAGATGATCCGTTGCGCAAAACGACCGCCCCAATATATTTAAATAAGTGATCCGTTAGCTCATTTGCATGGCAAATTTAATCACTAACAGATCATTAATGAATTATGATTCAAGTATGATTCATTGGGGTGATCTTAGGTCCATTTATTTTTGTTTGGGTTACACCTGTGAACTAAGTCACGCATTTAAGACACATGAATTCACAATCGGTGTTTTCCAGAAATAACTCGTAAATACGGTTTGTTGAAGAAATACTTACGCTGCAAAATGTTTCAAATTTCATAGCATTGTGTCAATTCAAGAAGGCGAAAACATACAAAATTTAATCTAATTTAGATTTTGTTTATGCATGCTACATGTATTTACAATAAGTGTTCGATTATTTTGACCTTGCTGCTTTTCTTCCCGTGACAATTGTAAAACAAAAGCGCAGTGGTTTCTTCTCTCATTAGATTGTTTGTTTTTTTCAAATGTCGTATGAAGTACATGGACGTATCTGTTAGCATGATCAGAATGTCGTTCCTTAAAATGTCGATTTGAACCTGTCTGATCAACGAATACATATTTGTTTTCAATGTTCAATCGGCACGGTAAAAAGAAATCACACTATACCTCTTCATGTACGCCTTTATTACATTCATATTTTCTGTGCATTTACATTCGCATTAACAGGCTTAACACGTCGGCAGCAGACTCGGACATTTTTCTCATTTTTTCACCCATGTTAGAACCACCTTCAGTACTAGTAACTAATGCTGCCGGGTGTCCATATCCAAAATGATTCATATCATTATTGTTCACGTTTAGATATATCCTATCAAGTAACGAGGCAGTATGCAAAGCTAATATTGGGCACCCGGATAGCTTGATTATTGACAAAAACTATAAATGGTTCCTGCATCGGTATGTACCAATGGTTTCGCTGTTCTAACATTTCGATGCCGACCGGCCCGAGACCTCCTCTTGTTATGCAAATAGAACGTTTCTATCGAAATGTCAGTCGTGTTAGCTCTATTCAGTGTAGTAATTCATTTTCAGCATTAGAACTGTGAAAATGGACAAAATAACCGTCTCGAGGGAATCGGTCTATTTTTTTCACTAGACAAAATTAACCTAAATTTGTTGTAATCTCATTATGTCTATTAAAATGACCACTTAATTGGGTTTTCTCGCAAATGCATTTTGTTCTCGTAAAAGACACTTTTATTGGCTAATGCATTATCAAATACAAACCATTATTGCAAAACTAGCTGAATCTGAAATGTGGATTAGTCTTTAAATTGTATGTAAATCAATCTTTGATTCGATATTCAGCACTTCGCAATTGCCATTTATGTAACTCACCTTTAAAATCAGGGGCACATTTTTTAGCCAAGTCTTTCGGATGAGACATTGGTGTAAACTTTAATTTCTGTATACACATGCACATACATGTACATGTATAACAAGACAAACAAAGCATTTCAAACATATAACGAGAGATTCAGAGGGAAGTCGTAAAGCATACATGTTGCTGCTGAATGGGACGTAAAACACGAATACAAGAATGACAAACAAATACATAATAATAAAACCCTTCAAAAACAAGACTGACAACTGTTAGGACAATCAGCCCCGTCTTCTAAAACACGACAATTAGTCTCTTGCATACTTACTGTTTTGTCATGAAAACAACAGCTTCAAACATTAACAAAACTTGTTTATAGCCATTTAAAAGTGATTCAGCTTGTACATGTAGGTTCCGTTGTTTTGATTTAAAGATGTTATTTTAGGTACAATCTTGTCTGCCGTGTAGATATATTTGTCTGATCTTTTCTGCAAACACAACAAAACACATTATTTTTTCAATCTGCATTATGCCGTCAATCTGCAGTTGTGACTAAGAGCCTAAACCAAGGCCAATCCGGAACGAGGCAGGGCCAAATCGGAACTAGGGTGGGCCAAATCGGAACAGGGGAGGGCCAAATCGGAACAGGGGAGGGCCAGTTGGAAATTGCAGATAGAGTACTAGAACCGTGGTTTTCTAGGAAAAATGAGATATCAATATAGTAGAATATGATAAAGAAAACATGTATTCATTATATTTATATCCACATTTGAATATATTATTCAAATATTTGAAGAAATATGCATGCCCTTAATTTGCTAATACTAAAGAAGACCTTAATACATTCTTCAAATATTTGAGAAAACATATATTCATCAAATGTTTTTCCAAACCAGAAGGACTTGATATATTCTTCAAATATTTGAGAAAACATGTATTGATCAAATCTTTTCGAAATCAGAAGGACTTGATATATTCTTCAAATATTTGAGAAAACATGTATTCATCAAATCTTTTCGAAATCAGAAGGACTTGATATATTCTTCAGATATTTGAGAAAACATGTATTCATCAAATCTTTTCGAAATCAGAAGGAATTGATATATTCTTCAAATATTTGAGAAAACATATATTCATCAAATCTTTTCGAAATCAGAAGGACTTGATATATTCTTCAAATATTTGAGAAAACATCTATTCATCAAATCTTTTCGAAATCAGAAGGACTTGGTGTATTCTTCAAATATTTGAGAAAACATATATTCATCAAATGTTTTTCGAAATCAGAAGGACTCTATATATTCTTCAAATATTTGAGAAAACATATATTTATCAATTGTTTTTCGATTTGTAGTTACACTTGAATCGTTAGAAGAGTAATATGCATGTATTTTTCAAATATGTGATAATATATATTCGTTTAGACTTATCAAGTCTGATGAGATAATGTCTTTTTCTATATAATCTTAAAATTACACATATGATACCATAGTCCACTCCACTCCAAAGACTATTCTTCTTGGTCATGATTTCGCTTCCCTGACTATCTCATCATGTTTGAGTCAGCTTAATGTAAAGTATGGTATGGCATATCAGCATAATATAAAATAAGGCATGGCACTTTGGGAATATATTTCAACATCTACGGCTGTAATCAGTCTAATATTCGTTTTACAACAAAAGATACAAGTAGTAAGTACATTACCCGTGTTTAAGCCATATAAGTATATGTAGTTATCAAACTTGATATTTTAAAACCATCTACATTTTATCTAGCGTCTGATTGCGAAACATTCTTTAATATTTGGAAAAATAAATCAGTTGCATGTAAGCCTTGCCCAAGGCTTAAAAATTGAAAAAAAAAAAAAAAAAAAAAAAAAAACAATATTTCTGACTATTTTTTTTTTTATTTCAAAATTACTATTTTCAACCTTTGTGGCTAGTCTATAGACCATGGCTCGATTTCTAATTCTCAGCCAATTCAACATGATAAACGTACAGAAATAGACTTGCCAAGGGATGAAACACTAAAAAGATGAATTAAAATATAGATTGTTATATTGTTTTCATAGAAAAGGCAGTAATTAGCTGACTAGTAGCTAGTCTATTGCATGTGTATTTAATCTTTTGCTCTTTTACTCCCACAAATCTCGTTTGTATGTACAAATATTAAACTCCGTTATCAAACATCAAATGAGCCTGTGCCTGAGAAAACAAACAATTTTGGTTTCCGAACAGATCCGGCATAAACCAGGCTGTACAGACACAGAAGATGGCTGGAGGCTGGAAATTTTGGATTTAGAAAGTCGATTAATTGTCCTATCAATGTAGGGAAAACAAAGGCGCTGATCAGCTTCGCAGTTACTGTTCTTTGTTTTCGCCATTACAGATTGTATGGTTTCTCATGTGGCGGTTCAAAATGTCTAGTCTGTTAGTGCAAACAGTAATGCACTAGTCATTTGTAACTACGGCCGCCAGCCCCGGGGAATAGCAGGGACTTTGACTTTTGGTCCATCAAATCCGCGCTAAAAGGCCCACCCGGCGGGGACTGCTCTTTGGTAAAAACACTGCTGTCATACCCCGCCTGCTATCTTTTCAATTCACGGCTCTTTTTATCTATATAAAGCAAACCTCGGGTATCCCCCCCCCCCCGCACTACCGTGGCATCGCATTCAGAATTTTTTGTTTGTGAATTATGAATTTAAGCAAATAAATAAATAAATAAATAAATAAATAAATAAATAAATAAATAAAACTAAGCCGAGTCCATAGGAGAAAAAACGCGCCAGCTTGTGTCTGAATTTAAATGTCAATACAGGAAAAATAGTAAAACGTGAAAGCAATGACCATGTCACAACAATATCTTTTACAGACTAGTAGCATCGCAGGTTCCACCCGCACAGGTCGTGGAACGAGAAACAAGCGTAACCTCTGGTACCGTGTTTAGGTGAACACCAAAGTCACTGACAAGGATGTGTCGATGCAACACGTTTCTGTACGCAAACACATGAATGCCCATTTGACATGTTTGAGAGCAAAGCCAAAATGCAAAAAATAGCGAACAGACAAACATTTGATTATGTTTGTTTGACTTGGTGCTAAATGAGTTATGGTCGTTTCTAGATGTTGCCTCCATTTAGTTGGCATTCAGTGTCAAAAATTGCAAATGTTTTTAAAATATACCCGACAAAAAAAAAAAAAAAAAAAAAAAAAAAAAAAAAAAAAAAAAAAAAAAACATTGATGAGACTTCCCTTTAAGTTCTTCATTGGTTAATGGACAAAATTCAAAATTTTCTTATTTCGTATCGAATTTTGATAAAATTCACGTTTCGAGTACTCGAATATCTGTTCTTAACCAATCTATAAAAGAAAGACATCAACGCAGCCGGCAATCATGCTTTGAATATACGGAACCAATGCTGTTGTCCTTATTAACACCAATTTGATCGGCCATGATCGTATCAGATCATAAAAAAGTACTTTGCACATGCTCCGAACTCCCCACCCCCACATATAAAGTGTTTGCTCTGTAACTCCCCAAAAATGATCACTAATGCACTCTCTAGCTCATAAACTAGACATTGTCTCCGCCTACCTGGTAGGGACACAACTATGTTTGTTGCAATATTGCTATAAGACACGATCATCTTTTCTGAAACGTGAGGGGAGTAACAAACTGCAGTGTGCAGGACAACTAGTATCAGTCACATTGCAGAAAAGATTCCCAGGTCAAAAGCAAGGTGAAACAACATTCACATTGTGCAATAGATCGATCACCCATAACAACGGACAAGAATATCAGAAGCTTTACTTGCTGCATTATGGAGAATAGGTATAGGGTTATACACTTTTGACCATGTTTGCATACACATGTAGATTAATTTAAAAGCTGTCAATTCACAGCAAAAAAAAAATGTTAAAAATTCAACATTTTCATTCTGTGAAAGTGTCCGCCGTAAGAAAAACATATTTGGCCTAAAGATCCGCCGTAAATAGCATCATTTTTCAAAAACACCTCTTGGACGTAGGTAGCATCCAGGCAATGAACTAATTGGTGTACGTTGCTTCCCAAACGATCCAACCTAGGTGTGTTAAAACCATATTGTGCAAAAGTCGGCTCGAATACATGATTGCTGTTTGGTAGTATGAAACAAGGAATGATTCCGGTATACATGTATATTGAAACTTTGATAATGACAAACGATGATGAAGGATTTGAGCAATTAACAAACTTAATCAATTTTCCTGTTTATGTTGGCATATTTCTTCTATAAAATTTATAATTTCTGTCACAATTTAAGGTTTTGTTACATTTGGTGGCAGCGGTGGGATAATGACAACTGCCAGACCGGAGTTGCCTTACCCATGTATTCCCCAGGCCAAGACTCGGGACGAGTCTTCTCGGAGGGGGAAGTAATGTGACGGGATAGCCTCTCTTGGAAATATGCAAATTTCAAACTCGAAACTTTGTGAATCGAGTAAGTGTTGGGTACATGTATATAGCGCAGTAAACCACCCTTGGTTGATGAGCATGCTTTTCCACCGACGGGGTTTGCTGTGGCTTGGCTCGGCTTTCGTTACACTTTCAACCTTCGTGAAATGTTGCATCAATCTGTGCCGTAACAAATTTGGTTGCATCAACGGTATACAGGGTGTATAAGGCCAGCACTGGTGTTTACGAGATCTGGTTTCCATTTGCATGCGAAATGGTCTAAAGCAATACAGTGAAATAGTTGGTAGATCTAAGTATTTGTATTTATATTAAAACAAAAAGAACAAAAAAAAAAAAAAAAAAAAAAAAAAAAAAAAAAAAGAGGGAAAAAATGGATTCGATCTCGGATCGCCTGGTTCATATTCTATCACCAATATTGAATCAATACTATGATTTAACAATATTTGACCTTGACATGAGACAAATCTTAAGAGCAAGTCACAACCTCAAACATTAGACAACTCTTACCGATAAGATAGATCATAAGTCACTACTAAGATCAGACTTGATCATAATATAAGATATGTCCTAAGAAAGCGCTTACGATCGTGTTACGACCAACTTGAGTATCTCTTAGGGATTATGGAGCATAACTGAAAAGAACCTCAAGAGTTACGGTGACAACTTAACAGCATCGTACATTGTAACTTAACTGTCAACTCAAGCCCACCTTAGCGTCGTCTTATCTTGCGAAGTGGCACCTTTCATTTCAAAAAGTTACAATAGCTTTAATAGAGTATCTGGAATATCAAGAGCGTTAATTTTTAGGTGGTCATCTTGAGACCATCGTTAAGTATGTCGTAAGAAGGCGAACTAATGACACCTTCGTGTTACAAACCCCAGATCATTGGCTCATTTTAACTTTTCGGATGTCAATGCTGGGATTTCTGACTTTCCTTAAATTAAATCAAAATGTATACATAGTTGAATGTGTTATTAAACATTCGACAAGGCGTTGGTGCTGACAATATACCGGACGAATTGGCTTCTAACAACCCGAAGGAGAAATAGTGAGTCGCTGTTTTAGTGAATTCATATCCGACCCTTTTGTTCAGTCTGGGCAGACAGGACACTTTCCTAGTCCTTTTTAGCATTACATTGGTGTCACTGCATTTTGCTCAACAATATACGAAGGGCGTTAAAAAGTTCGCGGAAAAGTGTCATCATATTCTTATTTAGTAAATCAGCTGAATTAAACTATTACAGTTATATAGACAAACATGATTTGTACTTATACAGCAAATTTTGCTTCTCTGGCATAAATGCAATGTTAACAGTGGTTGCTATGGAAACCGTACATCACGATTACCGGCCCACTTTTGTTCATGTTTGCAAAAAGTCGATGTTTAATGATGACGTTGCATTTGATAGTTTACCATGCTTTTTTCACCAAACTTTTAATGAGCAAAGTTCAATAATGTTTGCGGTGAGCAAATGACGTTATATAAGTGTGTGACGTCACTTGTTGGCGTAAAGCGGCCATATTGTTTAGTGGGTATGCTTAAAATGCGAAGGGAACAACGGTATTCGATAAACTGTGTGTTTGGAACGGACTATAAAAGAAAGAAACACTACTTAGAGCAGAAAGCGCATATGGCAACAAGGAAATTAAGAAAACGGCAATCAAAAAGTAGTATGCATTATTTCGACACGACCAGAAAAGCGTCCATGTCGACTCGCGTAGCGTAACGTCATACTGTCGAAAATGATCGCCGTGGTAGAAAAGAATAGAATTCGTGAGATTCACAACATATCGAATTGTAGTTTCGGCACAATACACCGCATTATACCCACAGAGCCGACAACTAGACGCCCATATGCCAGGTAGATTCCAAAATGTTTGAAAGCTAGCCGACTGTGGCATGAATGAGTACAGCATGACGTTGTTATGACGTTGGGCCGGTTTTACTGTTGTTACCTTAGAAATGCACGTGATTTAACGCCTAAATTTCATTTTATTCCAATTTTGTGCATATGTTAATTATATGTTAATTTACAACATGCACAGAGAACATAAATTTCCAATGACAATTACAAATTTGGCAACACTTTTCCTCGAACTTTCTGAATCCACCTCGTATGTCACGTTTCAGGTGAGCGTTCTCGTGACCATTGATTCTCTTTTATAAAGCTCATTTGCGTTGGACACCGTAGCCAAGAGGTTAAGAGCTCTGATTTCATAGCTTCGCTAAATTATTCATCACCTAACCGCGGTGTCTTGTTCGGGTTCGAACCAAACACAGAGCATATATGAGAAATGAAATGATCTTGAAACGAAGATTTAAAATCTACTCTTAAAGTTTAAACTCGGGATTCGAACTCTATTGTCTTATGATTATATGAGAATAAAAATATAATTGTCTTATAGACAACTCAACTCAGTTGAGACTGAAAATTATCATGCTCATAAATGTTTAAATGTCATTAACATTTATTGGCAGGATAATTAACTGGCTTTAGTAATCAACATCTGAAATTTCAATCAGTTTTATAGACTGTTTCAGTATCTATATATGAGATATTGAAACTTCATTCTCAGCTCCACTGAGCATGAAAAAAAGTTCAATAGCCTCGGAGCATGAGGTTAAACACTCAATACCCGAAGTAAAGTTTCTAAGTCGAATGCAAAGATGCGGGCCACCGAGGAATAAATTACAAAGCCCAAACCCTGGTCTGATACACTGCGTCGAACAAGAACGTGTTCAGAATATGCACAAGAGTAGTTAAGCGAAGAAAATATCGAATTAGCAACAACCTGCAGGTAGACAAGAAACACTTCGCTGTAGGTTGTCGCCTAGTCGATTAGGCTTCCCATCACCACTCTCCGCGTTGCAACATGTGTGCTGTTGCATCAATCGGCGCTGTTAGAAACTTGGATGCATCAAGGGCATACAGGGAGAAGATATTTGGAAGAATTCATTCACACTGGCTTGTCTGGCAACTCAACGTTGGACATTAAAACTTATCACTCACTGATCGACCACCTGATTATTGGTGGGCTGAGCCTGCCTATTTCGGATGCCATAATATATTTATGCAGGTAGAAGTCCCATTTAATGCAGACAGCGTTTCGACATGACAAAAGCTGTTGAGTTGGACATATAGAATCAAATGTAATAAAAACTTAGGACATCCCAGACGACTTTGAATTGAGTCGTGGAAGTAAACATCATCATCATCATCATCATCATCATCATCATCATATCCGTATTATTGCCCTTTGTCCTCATCTTACGGTTGGACTTGTTTGCCAAGTCGCCTTCTAAGACAACCTCTTCACTCTGGTCGATTCTGCGGATCAGTCTGCGTTTCAGCAATGTCCATTCCGAGCTTTTTCTGTAATTTTTCATGTGAATATGAAAATAAGTTTACAAAGACAGACACTGCTGAGGTCATGTAATAGTCAAAGAGAAAGGCATATGGAACATATGGTTATGACAATTTGTGAAATCCGACAGATGCTATTTACAATAACAAATGCTCATTTTTTCGTGGGTCAACCGTAAATTGCTTCTGTTCCTGAGATAGGATACATTTATATAACATGAATGCATAATACTAGGTAATATCAGTTGCCGCATTCGTGTTTCTCTGATGGAAATCAATTTGTCTCGGGTGAGTATAAATGTATTCAAAAGAAAGTGTACATCGTCAGTTTGAAAAATTGTTATCTCATTTACTTTCGGCGGTGACTTAGTCAAGGGAATTAGTATTTCCTTCCAGATGGTTCAACTTTTTAACAAGAAAGCCGTAGCGAATTGACGTTTCTAAAGGTGCGTTCTCAATCTAAGCTATAAAAATAGTCTGCGTCGTGAGAAAACTGCCTCAATGCAGTGCTGTTTTGACCAAGGACATATATATTAAGAAATCTATTTAATGTCATATATTTTAGTTTGCATTAGGAGTTGTCTTTTAGATATGCAATGCTTTTAGTTTTAGCACAAGTTATGTAACGGTACTATCATTTGGCGAGTTGTCTACAATAACAACAATCAATGAATGGGCACAGTTGAGTTTGAGATCGTCATAATCACCAGTTGGTCATTGTCGATCTCTTTCTTGGTCACAAATGATTTGTTTGTTTTTCGCTATTGTCTTATGTATCCTTTTAGTCAGACCTTGGGTTCGTTCTGTATTATATACTAGAAAAAAAAAAAAAAAAAAAAAAAAAAAAAAAAAAAAAAGAAAGAAAAGATTCCTTTGATTGTAATATTTAGTTATAATTATGCAGAAAATAAAAAAAAAATAAACCAACGTGGGATTATTTTCACTCAGTGTCGCTTTCAGTCTAAGCTTATGGGTTGTTTTCGTTCTTTTTCTTTCTTTTTTTATTTTTTCTTCATTCAAATGCTGCCAGAGAAACACAAGTAATATTCTTGTGTGTGTGTGTGTGTGTGTGTGTGTGTGTGTGTGTGTGTGTGTGTGTGAGAGAGAGAGAGAGAGAGAGAGAGAGAGAGAGAGAGAGAGAGAGAGAGAGATTATTTCGCATCAAAATGGTTAAATATTTTGATGACAGTAGTTTAACATCACTAATGGCATTCAACATTACATCTACTAATTTGTCAGTTGGTCTGTAAAATCAAATATTGCGCAAATGACGTTTTGCTTAATTCCAATAAATTTATTACAACAGACCGTTCGAAAGCATATAAATAAGTTGCCCAACTAATGAGCATGGGTTACATTTGCCCCGATCATCGCACTATTTTTCGGTATGTGATTTTTCATACGATTTTTAGACATAGTAGGTGATCGTGGGCTACGACGTAAGTGTTTACGATTCATACTGACATCGTGCGATTTCGTCGACGTTCTGAGTCAGAACTGTACGGAGATCGTACGGAAATCGTAGCTCTGTCACACTTTAAGTGAAAATCTTAAGGAGCCCGTGCGATGTCCGTGAGCAGTCCCTACGAGCCCTCGTGGCCTTCTTACAATCGCCACGTACTATTGTTGTCCCCAATTTATCATAACAAATCGTGCGGGGACCGCACGATCACTGCAGGGTCTCCGTACGACGCCCGCTCGATGGGTCTACGGGCTACGGTCTTACGATTTTTTAAACATTTGTAAAAGTGCAGACAATTACAAAATCGTAGAGGCTACGGAGATCGCAGGTAGCCGTAGAATCGTAGAGACATCGTCATGGGGTCACCCTGCGGTGACCTTACTACAATGGCAAAAAAAATGGCATCGTACGATTATCGCAAGCTAATCGTGGGCCGTATGTAACCTAGGCATTAGATACGATTAACACTAACACTTTCACTGCCACCGACGACTGTAGTCGTTCTACGGGTATATATGCACGTTACATTACAGTCTGTTACTTTCTTTTGAGTGTAAGTTTCGTTCTGATCAAGGCCTGTTTTGTGTAGGATTGCTACGGACACCGTGCAATTTTAAAGCACATTTGCGTCAGCGTCCACTGAAATAATAACAAAATAATAAAATAAAATATAATACCGATCACTTAATTTTATCGATTTTTCTTAAAAACTAAAAATATTTTGAAAACTCTATTGAAATCTCAAAATAGACAAATCTTTCATCAACTAAGGGCAGTGAAAATTTTACAGAATTGTCCTCATAGCATGCAGGTCGCCCCTTTAAAAACCCGTACCCCCATTTTCTAAATTCGCAAATCCCATTACCCATTTTCGGCATTCAAACCTTTTCATTTCAAAAGGTAAACCCATATTGAACATGGTCGTGCAAAAATCTGGATTTCCCTAGCATCACTTTTGTCAATTATGCACAAAATGTGAAAAATTACCCCACCAAGCAATGCAAATTCTTGTTATTTTTTTTAAATTGAGGGTATATGTGTTTGGCAGTGAATTATGCCAACCTGTTTAGTTGACATCCCCCCCCCCGCTCCCAGACCCAGCTTCTAGCTAACGTATATTATGTACATATACATTAGGTGTCTCCAGTAAAAATGACTTGTTGGGTCTACGGGGGACATTGTTCAAAAATAAGAATAGTAAACTGATTTACGATCGGAAACAAAATGACCTAAGAGCAGGTTCCAATGAAGCACATGCGCAACAACAAGAAAACCAAAATTCGTTTATGTTGACAACATCTATTTTGCTTCGATTTATAGCAAGGAATTTGCAGTAAACTACATAGGAAACTTTATTATATACTAAGTCATAAAATAAAGAGAAATATTTTTCGAATATAAGTTATATTTGAAATGTTATATTTTCATGTGACAAAATGTTTTATTGTGAAAATATAACTTTTTCGATTGCCTCTGCCTTTTCCATTTGCTTACTGCATGTAACCTCAGAATTTCAAATGCCTATACTGTTTTATTTGTGAACGAAAACATAAAGTGTGGGTATTCATTTTCGTAATGAGACCATAAACGTTTTGGTACCAAAATTAATATTGCTATTTTTTTCATATTTCACACCTCCTCACTTCTATGGTTTCTTTAACAGTTTAAGTTAGTAGTACCATCTGATCCATCTTCTTCTATTGAACGTATTGTATTATAAAGAAATAAAAAGGCAGGACCGCGTCGCGAATAAAAAAATATCCAGGCCGGAAAACATCTTCCAGCCCCTCCGATCCCCCCCCCCCCCCCCCAAAAAAAAAAAAAAATCAAATGGTCACTCCCTTATGAACCGGAATATCAGGCATCGCTTCTTTTGTGCACAGAAATTCTCATTCACAATTCCAGCCGTAAGTCATAGAGTGGGAGATGCTTACGTGGCATTTTACAGCGTCAATGGCTTTCATGAAGTTCCACGGCGAAAGCATATGTATTTGGATTTTAAAATGGTGCACCCACACAAGTTTTGAGCAAAGAACAAATCTAACCAATTTTGATTTATGCTATACAATGAGAGAGAACATTAAAAGAAGGAAATGTAATTTTCGTTCATATTTTGTATCTAATGGCCAAGTTATGCAACATTTTCGATGAGGCGTTTCATTGACGTTATTATACATATTAAAAGGGCTATTGCACTGATATCGAATTGCGTTTATCTACATTATAAGTGCACATTTGGTGGCCAGTCACTTTTTGTTTAGTTAGGACAGCTATCAGGGGGTGAAAGGAAAAAAATATGAAGACCACACTGATGTGTTTGTCAGCATTATAAATGCTTAATGCTATTTGCTAAATGCATTTTTTGCTAAATGCTTTTTGCTAAATGCTAGTATTTGCTAGATGCTAAATGCGGATTGTAAATTTGATTCACTATGCTGTACATATTATGTTTTTATATTGTTACTTAATCTAAACTATTGTAAAATTATGAATATTCTCCATATCCTTTGTCTACCCTTTTCAAAATTTTTAGTTACAATTTATCATTTTGTAATACGCATTCAGCAATTAGCATTTAGCAACTAGCAATTAGCATGTCGCCCTGGCCTTCCATAGATATCGATGAATATTGTCCCAAGCTGGGATATCGAAAGTCGAGAGCTTGCGAGCGTTTATAGAAACACATTTACCAGCGGTAGACAATATTAAAGAATCTCACAATGGCTCACATGAGTGTAAGGGATGGATAGACAAATCTGTGCCTCGGGTCATAGTTTGGCATCAGGAGACTCGTCGTGAGATGCCAAAAAATGACCCGAGGGACAGATTTGTCTATTCATCCCTGACACGCATGAGAAATTCTCATTTTAGGTTTAGTCCCACCTCGGCTTTTGGAATGGGAATTTCTTTCTGAATGTGCCATTTCCTGAGCAATGCCTACCTTTACGTTTATGTGCATGGCGGCTATCATTGTTTATGTGAGTTGGAACATTTAAAGTAAACCGTTAAGTGCCGCAAGCCAAGAAACTATAGAACATAACATGCTTTGATTGATTGATTGATTGATCAATCGCTCGATTGATTGCTCGATCGCGATCGATCTCTCGGGTGATCGATCGAGTGATTGGTCGATAAATTGATTGATCGAGTGATTAATTGGTCGATCGGGTAATTGATCGATCGAGTGATTGAATGATCGATCGGTAGATTGATTTATCGAGAGATTGATCGATCGCGATCGATCGAGTGATTTATCGATTGATTGACCTATTGTTCAAGAGATTGGTCAATCAAGAGATTGGTCAATCGAGTGATAGTCGTAATGCAACGGAAATCACTTCTCATAATACTGTGTGTTTGTTTGTAAATGTGTTTGTATATTTTTGTTAGGTATTGCAGCCTCTTCAGCTAGTAAAAGCAATGCAAAATCTCCTTCTCCTTCTTTTGCAAACTCACGAAAGGTTGGCATTGAAAGCGCGAGCAAATTTTGAGCACTCGACGCACATTAGACTACATGCGATTCAGCGGTTTACGGTGATTACGACAGTTTTCATTACATGAAGACAGTAACCGAACGAAACAACACGCAATGTAAAAGAGTATCGATCCGCAGCAAATTCATGCGGAAAGATACGTTTAGTTACGGAATAGATACGGCTTTGATAACGATTAGAAACGGACAGGTTCGAATACTATTACCTAACATTACGCATTTTTCATCCGTGCATGTTTTTTTTTTTTTTTTTTTTTTTTTTTTTTTTTTTTTACAATTATATCAACCTTGGCTGCGGATCTTACGGGCCCTGTGAATGATACACGTACAGGTACGTACATTACGGTACGAATCGTTAGGGATAGGACGGATAAATACTGAAGCCCTATCCGCAACGTCCGCAGCATATGTAAGTGCAAGTGTGACCTAGGCATAAATGATATTGTTTAGGGAGCGCGGGGGTAGTGGTAGAGCGTTGGACTCCGAATCGAGAGGTCATTGGTTCGATCCACACAGGCGTCTCTTTGTTGTGTCCTTGAGCAAGACACATAACCTCCCTAGGGTACTGGTTAAACCAAGGGAGAGTTGGCTCCTTCCCGATATGAGTGAAAAAGTGTTGAGTGGGACGTTAAGCCTCAATAAAAAAATAAAAATAAAATAAAATAAATAAAAACAATAATAATAATAATTTGGGTCCCGATGCATGCATACAAAACTAAATGATCGCACAATTATACGATTGCTTACGATTCAGTGGGCCTGACACTTTGAGAACCGGTCCCACTGAATCGTAAGCAATCGGATAGCTGTCTTAATTTGCATATAGAGGTCAAAGAAAATTAATGATCCCCAAATCAATACTAAGTCAATCGTATTGCGATCTTAAGCGATATTATGCGCAGTGGGACTGGGACTTTAGTGGTGTCTGTCCTAGCTAGGACTGAGGTTTGTATTGGAGTGTTATTGCAATGCTTTGGTCAATATAGGGATCAAACATGATTTTCCATTCATTAACATTCGCTAGGTCCCGAGGGGAGTGTTGAAAACCGAAGGCGTAGCCCTCGGTTTTCAACACTCCCCGAGGGACTTAGCGAATGTTAATGAATGACAAAATCATTTTTGATCGCTATTATTGCATAAATTCTGCAGAAGCGAAAGAAATAAGGTGCAGAGACGAAAGAAATATGGTGCCTTATATTTTACAGCCTCATCACATTTTCATACGCGTAAAAGCGTTAGTTTTTATGCTCGTTCAGGGCGGACTTCAGTTTCTCATTCCAAACACGTGCTTTGCGTGGCGCCCGGTAACGAGCATAAGCAAAAGCCATGTATTAACAGCACGTGCGCGCGTGAATTGCAATATTAATGCATGGCTTTCTCTTCATTAATAAACGGCTGTTAATATCGTGTGACAATAATAGTCAATAAGGGTCATTTTCGACCCAGACCTAAAATACTTAGTGGCGACGGGAGAAACCCAGTCTTCGGGGTTTCCAATGCTTAAAACTTCATATACGTATTTTAGGAGAATCCGGAAAAGACGATGATGTTGACAGCGTTTTGGAAAAAGTAGTACTCTGTGGCGTCCTGGTGCCAGGAAATATGTCAGTCGATCAAAGGCGACCCAATATCCAGAAGATGGGTTCCAGTAGCCTATTTAAACATTTGGAAGAAATGTTTACGGATAAAGGGAATTGGTTTATACAATGTCTGTTTGCAAAAGGTAAAACTTTAAAAACTGAAACCATTTGAAATTAACAACATTTTAACAAAGTGGATTAAGGCCCTGTCTTACTAAATCGTACGACTGCAGACACGCATCATATTCTTAAAGTGCCGGTCACACTGCGCTTAAGATCGCTTAAGATCGCTATACGATTGTCTAAATATTAATTTGGGGGTCATTTTTTCGGGACCGACATGCAAATTAAGAAAACAAAAACACGTAAGAAACATTTTTATAGATTTTGCATTGGCAGTCTTATCACATAATTAATGATTACACAATCGTACTATTGCTTATTCAGTGGGACCGGCACTTAAGATTTGGTCGTATTAAGACCAGATCTCATGCCGATCCTTTCGGTTGAATAGCTCCCGGACGATCGGATTTTTGTCCAAAAAATCATTTTTGTCGCTTTAAATGATTGCTTTTCATTATCTCGAGCGAGGATGTTAAACGAATTTAGGTTGGAAGCCCAGAAATAAAGGGTTGAGCCTTTTACTGCATCCCAAATTTTTGTGTTCTCAAAATCATGCATTTTTGCATACTTTTACTTAATCTTTTCAAGAAAAAAATATTGCTTTGTTATTTACGAAGTCCAGCCCTATAAGATAATATCAAGTTTCAAAGTTAATTTGAAAAAGATGCATACTACACATCATTTTAAAATGAGAAAAAATATTTTCTTTTGATGAGTATATTATAGTAACAGACAATTTGGAATGTCCCTGTGTCCTTACAATGATTCCTAGAGCAGATAATTTCAAGGGACGGCCAAAAATCACTTATGATCGGTTTTGCGAAGCACTGAGTTTACCTGTGATTATCACAACAATGTAATCGTGGCGAACTTAAGCGATCGTAAGACTGGGAACAGGGGCATTAAAACACAAACAACCAGTTGTTCAAACCTATGTTAGCTTAATCAACTCGTCAAGTTAATGCCAACTACATAAGCGATTACAATATGTTATATTTTACTGATAAAGTGTGAGAATATGCAAAGGATTCTCACATTTCATCAACAACAACAACAATAAATTAAAAAAAAAAGCCAGTGTATTTGTATTATTGATGCTATCGTTAAATATCGTTAAATAACGACATCGTTAATCTTGAACAACTGGGTCCTGGTATATGTATGCGCCTTTTCCTGATCTTTGCCTACTTGTACTTTTTTAATCCAACTTGATTTTTATACAAACAGCCTACCACGGAGCGCATATACAAACATAACCTTATTTACTATCTAGCCATTCACATAACATTAAATAGGAAAACATTCAAACACTTGCTCAAGGACACAACACGGTGTGTGTGGAGATCGAACCCAGGACCTCTCGATTCGGGGTCCGACGCTCTACCACTACGTCACCACGCTCCCTACAATGATGTTGTGACTGGTACGTATACCGTTGACAAATCTCCGTTAAATTGGTGAGCTGACAGTAAGAAGAAATAAAAAAAAATATTTGTTGTTTTGGCTAACATTCTTATCAAAACATTTACGCTCGTTTATTTCAGAGAATTTAGATGCCAGGGTAATGAAAATGCTGATCCATGATGGTAGAAATGTTATGGTACTGACTGATAATCTGAGTGAAACAAAACAACTCATTAGAGACGTGATGAACAAGTCTGCCCAGAACCAGGTAAAAGAAACACATCTCATACATCTGTTGTCCTTAAACCTTTTTTAATGCATGTTTGTATATTGGTTTACTGGTTAGTTCTTTAAGGTAACGTTCCACTCAACATCTAAAGACATAATTATGTAATTGCCCAGCAGGCACGCAAACATTGATGCAACGTTGTTTCAACATTGAGCCCTAAGGTTGATATAACTTTGAAATATATTTGAATTTGCAATTTGATTCAACGCATTATTGCCAAAGTTGAATCAAAGTTGAACTTTCAATGCCTATTCAATAGTGAGATCTAAATGTTGGGTCAACCTTGAGTTCTCAGTGTTGAATCAGCTGTGAGTCCTCTACATTTAATCAGTTAGCCTCAGCAGTAGGTACTCAATGTTGTATCAACATTGATTCAATGTTGTTTCTACATTTTCTCAATGCTGTGTGTCTGAAGGAGATTCCCATGCCAGCAGGCAAAACATTGAAACTGTATTTAATCAATGTTGATGTGACAAATCAACAAAGATTCAACATAGTTTCAACCCTTAAATCATCATTGATTCAACATAGTTTCAACAATGAATCAACATTGATTTAACATAGTTTCAATGTTGTGTGCCTGAAGGAATCTCTGTACGGCAGGCACATGACATTGAAACAAAGCTGAATCAAAGACAGTGTGCTTTCATCACTGTTGATTCAGCTGTGTTTAAAAATCATGCCGGAATGTGACTCCTGTAAAACGATTAAAGAAATGAACAGACAATAAGTTACTATAGGCATTTACTTCACAACTAAGTGTTAAGAACTTTGCATGCATTTCAGCTATTGAATGGAAACCAGTCACTTAGGGAAACTTAGGCTTTCACTAGTAAACATGGCTAAAAGTGGAAACATAATGGTTTCTGAAAACTATTGCATCCAGAGACATATGTGAAGTATGTGATTAATTAAGGTCAAGGTCATCTCTCGACCTTGGCCAAAGGACATTAAAGTATGTCCTTGTTTATGTCAAAGTCCTTGTTTATGTCAAAGAGTTTAAGAGTTCCCTTTTCAAAAAAAGTTGAGGACACAAATGTTTTTATAAACGCAAGATGAGTCACCCCATTAGAAAACCAACAATTTGCATATGCAAAACCAAAGGCGCATATCAGCTTCAGGTTAACTGCAAAGTTGATGATCTTGCCTTTGTTTTCGCAAAACAGATAGACTACAATTCCCCTACTTACTAACCACAAAACTTCATACCACTAAGCACCTTCTGTAACTGCGCAGTCCAATTTGTGTCGGACCTGGTCGGAATCCAAGGTTGTTGGTTTTGACACGAGAAGGCTCAGATGTTGCTTAATTTTTCACTTTGGTGCAGCATTTATTAGCACCTTTATCAATGGCCTGAACACCGCAATTTGCTGGATATCTTTTTGTTTATGTCAGAGAGTTTTACGGTTCCCTTTTCAAAAAAGATGATGACAAGAAGGTTCTTAAAACACTAGATGAGCTGTCTCATGAGAAAACCAACAATTTGCATATTATGCAAAAAAAAAAAAAAAAAAAAAAAAAAAAAAAACATTTCCCCTACTACTTACTAACTACGAAATTTCATAATTCTAATACTTTCTGTGGCTGCACAGTCCTGTTTGTGTCGGACCTGGTCGGAATCCAAGGTTGTTGGTTATGACACGAGAAGGTTCAGATGTTGCTTAATTTTTCTCCTTAGTGCGGCACTCTGTAGGCTGACCATCGTAGTTTGCTGGTTAATGTCAGTAGTTGAGGACACTTTTCAAAAAAAGATGATGAAAAGAAGGTTCTTAAAAACGCAAGATGAGCTACCTCATGAGAAAACCAACAATTTTGCATATTAAGAAACTACGGCGCAGATCATTTTGTGGTAACCGCAAAGCAGATCAGTCCCTTGGTACTCACTACAGGGACAGTAAAATTCCCCTACTTATTAACTTAAAAAACGTAGTGTTTTCTGTGGCTGCGCGAGTCCAGTTTGTGTCGGACCTGGTCGGGATCCAAGGTTGTTGGTTTTGACACGAGAAGGCTCATGTGTTGCTTATTTTTCTCCTTTGTACGGCATTTATCTCCACCTTTCCTGTAGGCTGACCATCGTAGTTTGCTGGATATTTCTTTGTTAATGTCACAGTTTTACCGTTCCCTTCTCAAAAGAATTGAGGACACTGTCTGAAAGTGAATAAATGTTAAAACATTTACATTTTTATATTACATAAATGCACATGTTTTGGTCGTTTTAAGTTCCTTGCAACAAATTTTTGAGTCATATTTTGACACTGTCTGGTGTCAAAATGGAGCAATATTGATGATTGACCACAATAATACAGCTTTACGAATACCTCATTTTGAACTGCAGTGATTACTTTTAAAGAGAGGTTATACTTGTCCCAACTTCTTCAGGTAGTGAATATAATATTTCTTTACGTAGCCTGTCTTATTTTTAGACATGTTAGATGAGTACTTTTATTAGTATTTTATACCTGTAATGACTGTATACAAGATAGTTTTCTTGAATCCAATCTTGTCCTCATTATTTGATCTCCCCTCCATGTTAAAATGCGACATCAGAGCATTGGTCATCAGTCTTTGAAAGACAGTGAAAATAACTATTAATCACCACATATTACATAGGAAGGTACATGCATTACATGTATTGTACAAAATATGAAAAAAGTTGCTCTTAGATTGTAAACAAGTAGCACTGTGCAATGATCGCTCATCTGAAAGCCACAAGAAGAATTAGGCAATGTTTTAAGAATACTCAAGGCAACTTTGTTATCTGCAAAATATTTTCTTCAACCTTTATCTTAACATAACTTGAACATGTTACTTGGTAAATTTTATCACATGGTAACATGCAGCTAACATTTATGAAATGAATTAGTCCGAATTACATGTTTGTCAAATTTGTCATTTTGGTTTATTTAAAGCTTTAATAAGTCGAGACTGGGAAAGAGCTTCTCACTCAGTTTGACGTGTCAATTTTGTTTGTTGGTCTTTTGGTGATATATACCATTTTCCCTGGTGATAATGATGTTGACTTAATTTATTGAATGGTTGGTGATTTAGAATATTTGTCTCACCTCCCCATGTTTATGGGTATGAGGATTGTTTGTCAACTCACCTCCCCACAATAAACAGGTATGAGGATTGACAAGAAATGTGTGTTTATGTTGCAATGATGGTACATGTTTGTTAAAATTTAATGACATCATTATTCTCATTAAAAGAAAAAAAATTGTCTCACCTCCCCATGTTTATGGGTATGAGGATTGTTTGCCAACTCACCTCCCCTCAATAAACAGGTATGAGGATTAACAAAAATAGTGTTATGTTGCAACATTCGGCAAGTGTAATTTTGAATGAAACGTTGAGCTCTGTTACAGGAGTAATTTCTTAAGATTGAATCGTGGTTAGCTGGTTAGGGGTCCGAGCTTGCTAGATAAAGGGTTGTTCAGTTTAGCCCGTCTCAGTAGTAAGAATTTTAAAAACCAGCAATATATGAAAACACCACTGGATAAAATGTATGAATAATCCACATTTATATTGCTGTTTAACTGCTCCTTAATAGTCAAGCGTGTTGCAACAGCAAAACAGGCAATTTTGTGTTAACGCGTATTACGTGATATTTGAAAATACCGTACTCAGACCTGAGGGAATATTGAGACATCAATGTTGATTCAACTTTGAAATGAATGTTGATTCAACTTTGGGCTGTCAATTTTGATTCAGTGTTGAAAACTCAATGTTGATTCAACGCTATTTTGTTTTGCTCGTCGTTTTTGCTACACACGTAGAAGAAACGCCAATTTTATTACGTATAGGCTACGTTACATTCACATTTTAGAAATACAATATTTATCTCACATCGCATGCCTTAAATAAACGTATGCTTATCTTGTAGGGCATATTTTTGAATTACATAATATGTAGATCAGTAGATTTTATCATTCTATGGATGTTGGCGCCTTTTGCGATAGCTATAGGTCAAATAGCTTGACCGTTTAATAGACATGCATTTTGCGGTATCATATATTATTGTACATTCTGATTATTTATAAAAGATAAACGTCTTACCTTGAAATTCGAATTTAAACAGATCTTTCCAGAATCTGATACCGGCGTCAAGTTGGATGAAAATTTCATCCGGTGAAAATTTCATCTAGCAGAAGAAAAAAAAAGTTGGATGAAAATTTCATCTGGACCTGCCCAGTAAAAGTGGTTCATGTCAAAACAAATCCTGCTTCCGTACTAGCTCTTATTTAGGCAAGCAGCTTATACTGCAATATAGATACATGTTGTATGAAGGTTTGTGGTAAGCCTCAGTAGTCTGGGCGACAAAAGTCACAGGGGGGGGGGGGTCAAAATGTTTCTTTCAATATTTCTCGAAATTCTGTTCCGAAACCAACTCTTGTGCCAGCAAGCCGCTTATACTGCGATATAGATAAATGTTCTTTAGAGGTTTGTGGCAAATTTCATCAGGATTGAAAGAGGATCCGAAGGGTAGTCAGGGCGCCAAAAGTCAGAGGGGGTGTCTAAAATGCGGTTTTTGATATTCCTCGGTCTCCTGCTCCCAAACCAGCTTTTGTGCCAGCAAGCCGCTTATGCTTGAATATAGGTATATGTTCTATGAAGTTTTGTTGCAAGTCTCATCAGGATTGAAAGAGGATGAGATGGATAGACAGGGCACCAAATATCAGAGGGGTGTCCATAATGCTGTTTTCAACATTTCTCGATCTCCAGCCCCCAAACCAGCTCTTGTGCCACCAAGCCGCATATACTGCGATATAAGCGTATGTTCTAAGAAGGCCTTAAACAAGTCTCATAAGGATTGGAAAAGGATGAGAATAATAGCCTGGGCGCCAAAAGTCAGTAGAGTGCCCAAAGTGCTGTTTTAAACATTTCTCGATCTCTAGCCCCCAAACCAGCTCCTGTGCCACTAAACCGCTTATACCACCATATAGGTAGATGTTGTATGAAGGGACGTGGCAAGTCTTATTATGATTGAAAGAGGATGAGAAGGGTAGGCAGGGTGCCAAATATCAGAGGGGTATCCAAATAATGATTTCAAAATTTCACCAACTTCAGCCCCCGCCAGCTCTTTTGCCAGCATTCGGCTTATACTGTGAACGTGTTGTACAAGATTTTTGTTAGTTTTCGAGTTTAAAATCTTAATTATTGATTTTCTATTTAAAGCAATAAAATTTTGAAAGACATTTCTTGAGCGTGTCCCCATAGAAACGTGCTGGCCATCCACGATTTTTAGAATATGGCAAACCAAACCATCTAGACATTATGGTTTGTGTCTATGGTTCTTTAAATGATGATATATGAATGTATGTGGCAAGTCTCATTAGGATTGAAAGAGGATGAGGAGGGTAGCCAGGCCCCCCAACGGCTCTAGGGTAATATTTTCCTGTACAGAATTGGCTATTTTCGACACTTCTAGGTCTACTGCTCCGAAACTAGCTCTTGTGCCAGGAAGCCGCTAGTACTGTGATAAATGTGTATGTTATATAAAAGTATGTGGCAAGTCTCATCAGGATTGAAAGAGGATGAGATGGGTAGCCAGGGCCCCCAATGTCATGGGGGGTGTCAAAAAATTCCATTTTCGATAGTTTTCGGTCTCCTGCTCCCAAACTAGCTCTTGTGCCAGGAAGCCGCTAGTACTACGACATAGATGTATAGTATATACAAGTATGTGGCAAGTCTCATCAGGACTGAAAGAGGATGAGATGGGTAGCCAGGGCCCCCAATGTCATGGGGGGGGGTGTCAAAAATTCCATTTTCGAGAGTTTTCGGTTTCCTGCTCCCAAACTAGCTCTTGTGCCAGGAAGCCGCTAGTACTACGACATAGATGTATAGTATATACAAGTATGTGGCAAGTCTCATCAGGATTGAAAGAGGATGAGATGGGTAGCCAGGGCCCCCAATGTCATGGGGGGTGTCAAAAATTCCATTTTCGAGAGTTTTCGGTTTCCTGCTCCCAAACTAGCTCTTGTGCCAGGAAGCCGCTAGTACTACGACATAGATGTATAGTATATACAAGTATGTGGCAAGTCTCATCAGGATTGAAAGAGGATGAGATGGGTAGCCAGACCCCCCATTATGTCAGAGTGGGGTGCAAAAAAAATATTTTCGATCTTTCTCGGTCTCTGGCTCCCAAACTAGCTCTTGTGCCAGGAAGCCGCTTATACTGCAATAAAGGTACATGATATATGAATGTATGTGGCAAGTCTCATTAGGATTGAAAGAGGATGAGGAGGGTAGCCAGGCCCCCCAACGGCTCTAGGGTCATATTTTCCTGTACAGAATTGGCTATTTTCGACACTTCTAGGTCTACTGCTCCGAAACTAGCTTTTGTGCCAGGAAGCCGCTAGTACTGTGATAAATGTGTATGTTATATAAAAGTATGTGGTAAGTCTCATCAGGATTGAAAGAGGATGAGATGGGTAGCCAGGGCCACCAATGTCATGGGGGGTGTCAAAAAATTCCATTTTCGATAGTTTTCGGTCTCCTGCTCCCAAACTAGCTCTTGTGCCAGGAAGCCGCTAGTACTACGACATAGATGTATAGTATATACAAGTATGTGGCAAGTCTCATCAGGATTGAAAGAGGATGAGATGGGTAGCCAGGGCCCCCAATGTCATGGGGGGTGTCAAAAATTCCATTTTCGAGAGTTTTCGGTTTCCTGCTCCCAAACTAGCTCTTGTGCCAGGAAGCCGCTAGTACTACGACATAGATGTATAGTATATACAAGTATGTGGCAAGTCTCATCAGGATTGAAAGAGGATGAGATGGGTAGCCAGGGCCCCCAATGTCATGGGGGGTGTCAAAAATTCCATTTTCGAGAGTTTTCGGTTTCCTGCTCCCAATCTAGCTCTTGTGCCAGGAAGCCGCTAGTACTACGACATAGATGTATAGTATATACAAGTATTTGGCAAGTCTCATCAGGATTGAAAGAGGATGAGATGGGTAGCCAGACCCCCCACTATGTCAGAAACCGAAACCGAAAACTCTCGAAAATGGAATTTTTGACACCACCCTCTGACATAGTGGGGGGTCTGGCTACCCATCTCATCCTCTTTCAATCCTAATGAGACTTGCCACATACTTTTATATACTATACATCTATGTCCTTGTACTAGCGGCTTCCTGGCACAAGAGCTACTTTGGGAGCAGGAGACCGAAAACTATCGAAAATGTAATTTTTTGACACCCCCATGACATTGGGGGCCCTGGCTACCCATCTCATCCTCTTTCAATCCTGATGAGACTTGCCACATACTTTTATATATCATATACATTTATCACAGTACTAGCGGCTTCCTGGCACAAGAGCTAGTTTCGGAGCAGTAGACCTAGAAGTGTCGAAAATAGCCAATTCTGTACAGGAAAATATGACTTTAGAGCCGTTGGGGGGCCTGGCTACCCTCCTCATCCTCTTTCAATCCTAATGAGACTATCCACATACATTCATATATCACATACCTTTATTGCAGTATAAGCGGCTTCCTGACACAAGAGCTAGTTTGGGAGCAAGAGACCGAGAAAGATCGAAAATATTTTTTTGCACCCCCCTCTGACATAGTGGGGGGTCTGGCTACCCATCTCATCCTCTTTCAATCCTGATGAGACTTGCCACATACTTGTATATACTATACTGCTATGTCGTAGTACTAGCGGCTTCCTGGCACAAGAGCTAGTTTGGGAGCAGGAAACCGCAAACTCTCGAAAATGGAATTTTTGACACCCCCCCATGACATTGGGGGCCCTGGCTTCCCATCTCATCCTCTTTTAATCCTGATGAGACATGCCACATACTTCTATATACTATACATCTATGTCGTAGTACTAGCGGCTTCCTGGCACAAGAGCTAGTTTGGGAGCAGGAGACCGAAAACTATCGAAAATGGAATTTTTTGACACCCCCCATGACATTGGGGGCCCTGGCTTCCCATCTCATCTTCTTTCAATCCTAATGAGACTTGCCACATACTTTTATATAACATATACATTTATCACAGTACTAGCGGCTTCCTGGCACAAGAGCTAGTTTCGGAGCAGTAGACGTAGAAGGGTCGAAAATAGCCAATTCTGTACAGGAAAATATGACCTTAGAGCCGTTGGGGGGCCTGGCTACCCTCCTCATCCTCTTTCAATCCTAATGAGACTTGTCACATACATTCATATATCATATACCTTTATTGCAGTATAAGCGGCTTCCTGGCACAAGAGCTAGTTTGGGGGCAAGAGACCGAGAAAGATCGAAAATAATTTTTTTGCAACCCCCTCTGACATAGTGGGGGGTCTGGCTACCCATCTCATCCTCTTTCAATCCTGATGAGACTTGCCACATACTTATATATACTATACATCTATGTCGTAGTACTAGCGGCTTCCTGGCACAAGAGCTAGTTTGGGAGCAGGAAACCGAAAACTCTCGAAAATGGAATTTTTGACACCCGCCATGACATTGGGGGCCCTGGCTACCCATCTCATCCTCTTTCAATCCTGATGAGACTTGCCACATACTTGTATATACTATACATCTATGTCGTAGTACTAGCGGCTTCCTGGCAAAAGAGCTAGTTTGGGAGCAGGAGACCGAAAACTATCGAAAATGGAATTTTTGACACCCCCCATGATATTGGGGGCCCTGGCTACCCATCTCATCCTCTTTCAATCCTGATGAGACTGGCCACATACTTTTATATAACATATACATTTATCACAGTACTAGCGGCTTCCTGGCACAAGAGCTAGTTTCGGAGCAGTAGACCTAGAAGTGTCGAAAATAGCCAATTCTGTACAGGAAAATATGACCCTAGAGCCGTTGGGGGGCCTGGCTACCCTCCTCATCCTCTTTCAATCCTAATGAGACTTGCCACATACATTCATATATCATATACCTTTATTGCAGTATAAGCGGCTTCCTGGCACAAGAGCTAGTTTGGGAGCAAGAGACCGAGAAAGATCGAAAATAATTTTTTTTGCACCCCCCTCTGACATAGTGGGGGGTCTGGCTACCCATCTCATCCTCTTTCAATCCTGATGAGACTTGCCACATACTTGTATATACTATACATCTATGTCGTAGTACTAGCGGCTTCCTGGCACAAGAGCTAGTTTGGGAGCAGGAAACCGAAAACTCTCGAAAATGGAATTTTTGACACCCCCATGACATTGGGGGCCCTGGCTACCCATCTCATCCTCTTTCAATCCTGATGAGACTTGCCACATACTTGTATATACTATACATCTATGTCGTAGTACTAGCGGCTTCCTGGCACAAGAGCTAGTTTGGGAGCAGTAGACCGAAAACTATCGAAAATGGAATTTTTTGACACCCCCCATGATATTGGGGGCCCTGGCTACCCATCTCATCCTCTTTCAATCCTGATGAAACTGGCCACATACTTGTATATACTATACATCTATGTCGTAGTACTAGCGGCTTCCTGGCACAAGAGCTAGTTTCGGAGAAGTAGACCTAGAAGTGTCGAAAATAGCCAATTCTGTACAGGAAAATATGACCCTAGAGCCGTTGGGGGGCCTGGCTACCCTCCTCATCCTCTTTCAATACTAATGAGACTTGCCACATACATTCATATATCATATACCTTTATTGCGGTATAAGCGGCTTCCTAGCACAAGAGCTAGTTTGGGAGCAAGAGACCGAGAAAGATCGAAAATAATTTTTTGCACCCCCCTCTGACATTATGGGGGGTCTGGCTACCCATCTCATCCTCTTTCAATCCTGATGAGACTTGCCACATACTTGTATATACTATACATCTATGTCGTAGTTCTAGCGGCTTCCTGGCACAAGAGCTAGTTTGGGAGCAGGAAACCGAAAACTCTCGAAAATGGAATTTTTGACACCACCCATGACATTGGGGGCCCTGGCTACCCATCTCATCCTCTTTCAATCCTGATGAGACTTGCCACATACTTGTATATACTATACATCTATGTCGTAGTACTAGCGGCTTCCTGGCACAAGAGCTAGTTTGGGAGCAGGAGACCGAAAACTATCGAAAATGGAATTTTTTGACACCCCCCATGATATTGGGGTCCCTGGCTACCCATCTCATCCTCTTTCAATCCTGATGAGACTGGCCACATACTTTTATATAACATATACATTTATCACAGTACTAGCGGCTTCCTGGCACAAGAGCTAGTTTCGGAGCAGTAGACCTAGAAAGTGTCGAAAATAGCCAATTCTGTACAGGAAAATATGACCCTAGAGCCGTTGGGGGGCCTGGCTACCCTCCTCATCCTCTTTCAATCCTAATGAGACTTGCCACATACATTCATATATCATATACCTTTATTGCAGTATAAGCGGCTTCCTGGCAAAAGAGCTAGTTTGGGAGCAAGAGACCGAGAAAGATCGAAAATAAGTTTTTGCACCCCCCTCTGACATAGTGGGGGTCTGGCTACCCATCTCATCCTCTTTCAATCCTGATGAGACTTGCCACATACTTCTATATACTATACATCTATGTCGTAGTACTAACGGCTTCCTGGAACAAGAACTAGTTTGGGAGCAGGAAACCGAAAACTTTCGAAAATGGAATTTTTGACACCCCCCATGACATTGGGGGCCCTGGCTACCAATCTCATCCTCTTTCAATCCTGATGAGACTTGCCACATACTTGTATATACTATACATCTATGTCGTAGTACTAGCGGCTTCCTGGCACAAGAGCTAGTTTGGGAGCAGGAGACCGAAAACTATCGAAAATGGAATTTTTTGACACCCCTCCATGACATTTGTGGCCCTGGCTACCCATCTCATCCTCTTTCAATCCTGATGAGACTTGCCACATACTTGTATATACTATACATCTATGTCGTAGTACTAGCGGCTTCCTGGCACAAGAGCTAGTTTGGGAGCAGGAAACCAAAAACTCTCGAAAATGGAATTTTTGACACCCCCATGACATTGGGGGCCCTGGCTACCCATCTCATCCTCTTTCAATCCTGATGAGACTTGCCACATACTTGTATATACTATACATCTATGTCGTAGTACTAGCTGCTTCCTGGCACAAGAGCTAGTTTGGGAGCAGGAGACCGAAAACTATCGAAAATGGAATTTTTTGACACCCCCATGACATTGGGGGCCCTGGCTACCCATCTCATCCTCTTTCAATCCTGATGAGACTTGCCACATACTTGTATATACTATACATCTATGTCGTAGTACTAGCGGCTTCCTGGCACAAGAGCTAGTTTGGGAGCAGGAGACGGAAAACTATCGAAAATGGAATTTTTTGACACCCCCCATGACATTGGGGGCCCTGGCTACCCATCTGATCCTCTTTCAATCCTGATGAGACTTGCCACATACTTGTATATACTATACATCTATGTCGTAGTACTAGCGGCTTCCTGGCACAAGAGCTAGTTTGGGAGCAGGAGACCGAAAACTATCGAAAATGGAATTTTTTGACACCCCCATGACATTGGGGTCCCTGGCTGCCCATCTCATCCTCTTTCAATCCTGATGAGACTTGCCACATACTTGTATTTACTATACATCTATGTCGTAGTACTAGCGGCTTCCTGGCACAAGAGCTAGTTTGGGAGCAGGAGACGGAAAACTATCGAAAATGGAATTTTTTGACACCCCCATGACTTTGGGGGCCCTGGCTACCCATCTCATCCTCTTTCAATCCTGATGAGACTTGCCACATACTTGTATTTACTATACATCTATGTCGTAGTACTAGCGGCTTCCTGGCACAAGAGCTAGTTTGGGAGCAGGAGACCGAAAACTATCGAAAATGGAATTTTTTGACACCCCATGACATTGGGGGCCCTGGCTACCCATCTCATCCTCTTTCAATCCTGATGAGACTTGCCACATACTTGTATATACTATACATCTATGTCGTAGTACTAGCGGCTTCCTGGCACAAGAGCTAGTTTGGGAGCAGGAGACAGAAAACTATCGAAAATGGAATTTTTTTACACCCCCATGACATTTGGGGCCCTGGCTACCCATCTCATCCTCTTTCAATCCTGATGAGACTTGCCACATACTTGTATATACTATACATCTATGTCGTAGTACTAGCGGCTTCCTGGCACAAGAGCTAGTTTGGGAGCAGGAAACCAAAAACTCTCGAAAATGGAATTTTTGACACCCCACATGACATTGGGAGCCCAAGCTACCCATCTCATCCTCTTTCAATCCTGATGAGACTTGCCACATACTTGTATATAACATATACATTTATCACAGTACTAGCGGCTTCCTGGCACAAGAGCTAGTTTCGGAGCAGTAGACCTAGAAGTGTCGAAAAAAGCCAATTCTGTACAGGAAAATATGACCCTAGAGGCGTTGGGGGGCCTGGCTACCCTCCTCATCCTCTTTCAATCCTGATGAGACTTGACACATACATTTATATATCATATATCTGTATTGCAGTATAAGCGGCTTTCTGGCACAAGAGCTAGTTTGGGAGCAAGATACCGAGAAATATCGAAATATTTTTTTTGCACCCCCCTCTGACATACTGGGGGTCTGGCTACCCATCTCATCCTCTTTCAATCCTGATGAGACTTGCCACATACTTGTATATACTATACATCTATGTCGTAGTACTAACGGCTTCCTGGCACAAGAGCAAGTTTGGGAGCAGGAAACCGAAAACTCTCGAAAATGGAATTTTTGACACCCCCACCATGACATTGGGGGCCCTGGCTACCCATCTCACCCTCTTTCAATCCTGATGAGACTTGCCACATACTTGTATATACTATACATCTATGTCGTAGTACTAGCTGCTTCCTGGCACAAGAGCTAGTTTGGGAGCAGGAGACCGAAAACTATCGAAAATGGAATTTTTTTACACCCCCCATGACATTGGGGGCCCTGGCTACCCATCTCATCCTCTTTCAATCCTGATGAGACTTGCCACATACTTGTATATACAATACATCTATGTCGTAGTACTAGCGGCTTCCTGGCACAAGAGCTAGTTTGGGAGCAGGAAACCAAAAACTCTCGAAAATGGAATTTTTGACACCCCCCATGACATTGGGGGCCCTGGCTACCCATCTCATCCTCTTTCAATCCTGATGAGACTTGCCACATACTTGTATATACTATACATCTATGTCGTAGTACTAGCTGCTTCCTGGCACAAGAGCTAGTTTGGGAGCAGGAGACCGAAAACTATCGAAAATGGAATTTTTGACACCCCCCATGACATTGCGGGCCCTGGCTACCCATCTCATCCTCTTTCAATCCTGATGAGACTTGCCACATACTTGTATATACTATACATCTATGTCGTAGTACTAGCGGCTTCCTGGCACAAGAGCTAGTTTGGGAGCAGGAGACGGAAAACTATCGAAAATGGAATTTTTTGACACCCCCATGACATTGGGGGCCCTGGCTACCCATCTCATCCTCTTTCAATCCTGATGAGACTTGCCACATACTTGTATATACTATACATATATGTCGTAGTACTAGCGGCTTCCTGGCACAAGAGCTAGTTTGGGAGCAGGAGACCGAAAACTATCGAAAATGGAATTTTTTGACACCCCCATGACATTGGGGGCCCTGGCTACCCATCTCATCCTCTTTCAATCCTGATGAGACTTGCCACATACTTGTATATACTATACATCTATGTCGTAGTACTAGCGGCTTCCTGGCACAAGAGCTAGTTTGGGAGCAGGAGACCGAAAACTATCGAAAATGGAATTTTTTGACACCCCCCCCATGACATTTGGGGCCCTGGCTATCCATCTCATCCTCTTTCAATCCTGATGAGACTTGCCACATACTTGTATATACTATACATCTATGTCGTAGTACTAGCGGCTTCCTGGCACAAGAGCTAGTTTGGGAGCAGGAAACCGAAAACTCTCGAAAATGGAATTTTTGACACCCCCATGTCATTGGGGGCCCTGGCTACCCATCTCATCCTCTTTCAATCCTGATGAGACTTGCCACATACTTGTATATACTATACATCTATGTCGTAGTACTAGCTGCTTCCTGGCACAAGAGCTAGTTTGGTAGCAGGAGACCGAAAACTATCGAAAATGGAATTTTTTGACACCCCCCATGACATTGGGGGCCCTGGCTACCCATCTGATCCTCTTTCAATCCTGATGAGACTTGCCACATACTTGTATATACTATACATCTATGTCGTAGTACTAGCGGCTTCCTGTCACAAGAGCTAGTTTGGGAGCAGGAGACCGAAAACTATCGAAAATGGAATTTTTTGACACCCCCATGACATTGGGGGCCCTGGCTACCCATCTGATCCTCTTTCAATCCTGATGAGACTTGCCCCATACTTGTATATACTATACATCTATGTCGTAGTACTAGCGGCTTCCTGGCACAAGAGCTAGTTTGGGAGCAGGAAACGGAAAACTCTCGAAAATGGAATTTTTGTATATACTATACATCTATGTCGTATTTTTTACACCCCCCATGACATTGGGGGCCCTGGCTACCCATCTCATCCTCTTTCAATCCTGATGAGACTTGCCACATACTTGTATATACTATACATCTATGTCGTAGTACTAGCGGCTTCCTGGCACAAGAGCTAGTTTGGGAGCAGGAGACGGAAAACTATCGAAAATGGAATTTTTTGACACCCCCATGACATTGGGGGCCCTGGCTACCCATCTCATCCTCTTTCAATCCTGATGAGACTTGCCACATACTTGTATATACTATACATCTATGTCGTAGTACTAGCGGCTTCCTGGCACAAGAGCTAGTTTGGGAGCAGGAGACCGAAAACTATCGAAAATGGAATTTTTTGACACCCCTCCATGACATTTGGGGCCCTGGCTACCCATCTCATCCTCTTTCAATCCTGATGAGACTTGCCACATACTTGTATATACTATACATCTATGTCGTAGTACTAGCGGCTTCCTGGCACAAGAGCTAGTTTGGGAGCAGGAAACCGAAAACTCTCGAAAATGGAATTTTTGACACCCCCATGACATTGGGGGCCCTGGCTACCCATCTCATACTCTTTCAATCCTGATGAGACTTGCCACATACTTGTATATACTATACATCTATGTCGTAGTACTAGCTGCTTCCTGGCACAAGAGCTAGTTTGGGAGCAGGAGACCGAAAACTATCGAAAATGGAATTTTTTGACACCCCCATGACATTGGGGGCCCTGGCTACCCATCTCATACTCTTTCAATCCTGATGAGACTTGCCACATACTTGTATATACTATACATCTATGTCGTAGTACTAGCGGCTTCCTGGCACAAGAGCTAGTTTGGGAGCAGGAGACGGAAAACTATCGAAAATGGAATTTTTGACACCCCCATGACATTGGGGGCCCTGGCTACCCATCTGATCCTCTTTCAATCCTGATGAGACTTGCCACATACTTGTATATACTATACATCTATGTCGTAGTACTAGCGGCTTCCTGGCACAAGAGCTAGTTTGGGAGCAGGAGACCGAAAACTATCGAAAATGGAATTTTTTGACACCCCCATGACATTGGGGGCCCTGGCTACCCATCTCATCCTCTTTCAATCCTGATGAGACTTGCCACATACTTGTATTTACTATACATCTACGTCGTAGTACTAGCGGCTTCCTGGCATAAGAGCTAGTTTGGGAGCAGGAGACGGAAAACTATCGAAAATGGAATTTTTTGACACCCCCATGACATTGGGGGCCCTGGCTACCCATCTCATCCTCTTTCAATCCTGATGAGACTTGCCACATACTTGTATTTACTATACATCTATGTCGTAGTACTGGCTTCCTGGCACAAGAGCTAGTTTGGGAGCAGGAGACCGAAAACTATCGAAAATGGAATTTTTTGACACCCCCATGACATTGGGGGCCCTGGCTACCCATCTGATCCTCTTTCAATCCTGATGAGACTTGCCACATACTTGTATATACTATACATCTATGTCGTAGTACTAGCGGCTTCCTGGCACAAGAGCTAGTTTGGGAGCAGGAGACAGAAAACTATCGAAAATGGAATTTTTTAACACCCCCATGACATTTGGGGCCCTGGCTACCCATCTCATCCTCTTTCAATCCTGATGAGACTTGCCACATACTTGTATATACTATACATCTATGTCGTAGTACTAGCGGCTTCCTGGCACAAGAGCTAGTTTGGGAGCAGGAAACCAAAAACTCTCGAAAATGGAATTTTTGACACCCCCCATGACATTGGGAGCCCAAGCTACCCATCTCATCCTCTTTCAATCCTGATGAGACTTGCCACATACTTGTATATAACATATTCATTTATCACAGTACTAGCGGCTTCCTGGCACAAGAGCTAGTTTCGGAGCAGTAGACCTAGAAGTGTCAAAAAAAGCCAATTCTGTACAGGAAAATATGACCCTAGAGGCGTTGGGGGGCCTGGCTTACCTCCTCATCCTCTTTCAATCCTGATGAGACTTGACACATACATTCATATATCATATACCTGTATTGCAGTATAAGCGACTTTCTGGCACAAGAGCTAGTTTGGGAGCAAGATACCGAGAAATATCGAAATATTTTTTTTTGCACCCCCCTCTGACATACTGGGGGTCTGGCTACCCATCTCATCCTCTTTCAATCCTGATGAGACTTGCCACATACTTGTATATACTATACATCGATGTCGTAGTACTAACGGCTTCCTGGCACAAGAGCTAGTTTGGGAGCAGGAAACCGAAAACTCTCGAAAATGGAATTTTTGACACCCCCATGACATTGGGGGCCCTGGCTACCCATCTCACCCTCTTTCAATCCTGATGAGACTTGCCACATACTTGTATATACTATACATCTATGTCGTAGTACTAGCTGCTTCCTGGCACAAGAGCTAGTTTGGGAGCAGGAGACCGAAAACTATCGAAAATGGAATTTTTTGACACCCCCCATGACATTGGGGGCCCTGGCTACCCATCTCATCCTCTTTCAATCCTGATGAGACTTGCCACATACTTGTATATACAATACATCTATGTCGTAGTACTAGCGGCTTCCTGGCACAAGAGCTAGTTTGGGAGCAGGAAACCGAAAACTCTCGAAAATGGAATTTTTGACACCCCCCATGACATTGGGGGCCCTGGCTACCCATCTCATCCTCTTTCAATCCTGATGAGACTTGCCACATACTTGTATATACTATACATCTATGTCGTAGTACTAGCTGCTTCCTGGCACAAGAGCTAGTTTGGGAGCAGGAGACCGAAAACTATCGAAAATGGAATTTTTTGACACCCCCCATGACATTGGGGGCCCTGGCTACCCATCTCATCCTCTTTCAATCCTGATGAGACTTGCCACATACTTGTATATACTATACATCTATGTCGTAGTACTAGCGGCTTCCTGTCACAAGAGCTAGTTTGGGAGCAGGAAACCGAAAACTCTCGAAAATGGAATTTTTGACACCCCCCATGACATTGGGGGCCCTGGCTACCCATCTCATCCTCTTTCAATCCTGATGAGACTTGCCACATACTTGTATATACTATACATCTATGTCGTAGTACTAGCGGCTTCCTGGCACAAGAGCTAGTTTGGGAGCAGGAGACGGAAAACTATCGAAAATGGAATTTTTTGACACCCCCATGACATTGGGGGCCCTGGCTACCCATCTCATCCTCTTTCAATCCTGATGAGACTTGCCACATACTTGTATATACTATACATCTATGTCGTAGTACTAGCTGCTTCCTGGCACAAGAGCTAGTTTGGGAGCAGGAGACCGAAAACTATCGAAAATGGAATTTTTTGACACCCCCATGACATTGGGGGCCCTGGCTACCCATCTCATCCTCTTTCAATCCTGATGAGACTTGCCACATACTTGTATATACTATACATCTATGTCGTAGTACTAGCGGCTTCCTGGCACAAGAGCCAGTTTGGGAGCAGGAGACCGAAAACTATCGAAAATGGAATTTTTTGACACCCCCATGACATTGGGGGCCCTGGCTACCCATCTGATCCTCTTTCAATCCTGATGAGACTTGCCCCATACTTGTATATACTATACATCTATGTCGTAGTACTAGCGGCTTCCTGGCACAAGAGCTAGTTTGGGAGCAGGAAACCGAAAACTCTCGAAAATGGAATTTTTGTATATACTATACATCTATGTCGTATTTTTGACACCCCCCATGACATTGGGGGCCCTGGCTACCCATCTCATCCTCTTTCAATCCTGATGAGACTTGCCAAATACTTGTATATACTATACATCTATGTCGTAGTACTAGCGGCTTCCTGGCACAAGAGCTAGTTTGGGAGCAGGAGACCGAAAACTATCGAAAATGGAATTTTTTGACACCCCCATGACATTGGGGGCCCTGGCTACCCATCTCATCCTCTTTCAATCCTGATGAGACTTGCCACATACTTGTATATACTATACATCTATGTCGTAGTACTAGCTGCTTCCTGGCACAAGAGCTAGTTTGGGAGCAGGAGACCGAAAACTATCGAAAATGGAATTTTTTGACACCCCCCATGACATTGGGGGCCCTTGCTACCCATCTGATCCTCTTTCAATCCTGATGAGACTTGCCACATACTTGTATATCCTATACATCTATGTCGTAGTACTAGCGGCTTCCTGGCACAAGAGCTAGTTTGGGAGCAGGAGACCGAAAACTATCGAAAATGGAATTTTTTGACACCCCCATGACATTGGGGGCCCTGGCTACCCATCTCATCCTCTTTCAATCCTGATGAGACTTGCCACATACTTGTATTTACTATACATCTATGTCGTAGTACTAGCGGCTTCCTGGCACAAGAGCTAGTTTGGGAGCAGGAGACGGAAAACTATCGAAAATGGAATTTTTTGACACCCCCATGACTTTGGGGGCCCTGGCTACCCATCTCATCCTCTTTCAATCCTGATGAGACTTGCCACATACTTGTATTTACTATACATCTATGTCGTAGTACTAGCGGCTTCCTGGCACAAGAGCTAGTTTGGGAGCAGGAGACCGAAAACTATCGAAAATGGAATTTTTTGACACCCCCATGACATTGGGGGCCCTGGCTACCCATCTCATCCTCTTTCAATCCTGATGAGACTTGCCACATACTTGTATATACTATACATCTATGTCGTAGTACTAGCGGCTTTCTGGCACAAGAGCTAGTTTGGGAGCAGGAGACCGAAAACTATCGAAAATGGAATTTTTTGACACCCCCATGACATTGGGGGCCCTGGCTACCCATCTCATCCTCTTTCAATTCTGATGAGACTTGCCACATACTTGTATATACTATACATCTATGTCGTAGTACTAGCGGCTTCCTGGCACAAGAGCTAGTTTGGGAGCAGGAGACCGAAAACTATCGAAAATGGAATTTTTTGACACCCCCATGACATTGGGGGCCCTGGCTACCCATCTCATCCTCTTTCAATCCTGATGAGACTTGCCACATACTTGTATATACTATACATCTATGTCGTAGTACTAGCGGCTTCCTGGCACAAGAGCTAGTTTGGGAGCAGGAGACGGAGAACTATCGAAAATGGAATTTTTTGACACCCCCATGACATTGGGGGCACTGGCTACCCATCTGATCCTCTTTCAATCCTGATGAGACTTGCCACATACTTGTATATACTATACATCTATGTCGTAGTACTAGCGGCTTCCTGGCACAAGAGCTAGTTTGGGAGCAGGAGACCGAAAACTATCGAAAATGGAATTTTTTGACACCCCCATGACATTGGGGGCCCTGGCTACCCATCTGATCCTCTTTCAATCCTGATGAGACTTGCCACATACTTGTATATACTATACATCTATGTCGTAGTACTAGCGGCTTCCTGGCACAAGAGCTAGTTTGGGAGCAGGAGACCGAAAACTATCGAAAATGGAATTTTTTGACACCCCCATGACATTGGGGGCCCTGGCTACCCATCTCATCCTCTTTCAATTCTGATGAGACTTGCCACATACTTGTATATACTATACATCTATGTCGTAGTACTAGCGGCTTCCTGGCACAAGACCTAATTTGGCAGGAGACCGAAAACTATCGAAAATGGAATTTTTTGACACCCCCATGACATTTGGCGCCCTGGCTACCCATCTCATCATCTTTCAATCCTGATGAGACTTGCCACATATTTGTATATACTATACATCTATGTCGTAGTACTAGCGGCTTCCTGGCACAAGAGCTAGTTTGGGAGCAGGAGACCGAAAACTATCGAAAATGGAATTTTTTGACACCCCCATGACATTGGGGGCCCTGGCTACCCATCTCATCCTCTTTCAATTCTGATGAGACTTGCCACATACTTGTATATACTATACATCTATGTCGTAGTACTAGCGGCTTCCTGGCACAAGAGCTAGTTTGGGAGCAGGAAACCGAAAACTCTCGAAAATGGAATTTTTGACACCCCCATGACATTGGGGGCCCTGGCTACCCATCTCATCCTCTTTCAATCCTGATGAGACTTGCCACATACTTGTATATACTATACATCTATGTCGTAGTACTAGCTGCTTCCTGGCACAAGAGCTAGTTTGGGAGCAGGAGACCGAAAACTATCGAAAATGGAATTTTTTGACACCCCCATGACATTGGGGGCCCTGGCTACCCATCTCATCCTCTTTCAATCCTGATGAGACTTGCCACATACTTGTATATACTATACATCTATGTCGTAGTACTAGCGGCTTCCTGGCACAAGAGCTAGTTTGGGAGCAGGAGACCGAAAACTCTCGAAAATGGATTTTTTGTCACCCCCATGACATTGGGGTCCCTGGCTACCCATCTCATCCTCTTTAAATCCTGATGAGACTTGCCACATACTTGTATATACTATGCATCTATGTCGTAGCACTATCGGCTTCCTGGCACAAGAGCTAGTTTGGGAGCAGTAGACCAAAAACTATCGAAAATGGAATTTTTTTGACACCCCCCATGACATTTGGGGCCCTGGCTACCCATCTCATCCTCTTTCAATCCTGATGAGACTTGACACAAAACTTCATAGGACATATATCTATATTCAAGCATAAGCGGCTTGCTGGCACAAGAGCTGGTTTGGGAGCAGGAGACCGAGGAATATAAAAAAAAACGCATTTTAGACACCCCCTCTGACTTTTGGCGCCCTGACTACCATTCGGATCCTCTTTCAATCCTGATGAAACTTGCCACAAACCTTCATAGAACATTTATCTATATCGCAGTATAAGCGGCTTGCTGGCACAAGAGCTGGATTCGGAACAGAATCTCGAGAAATATGGAAAGAAGCATTTTTGACCCCCCCCCCCTCTGACTTTTGGCGCCCTGACTACTGAGACTTACCACAAACCTTCATACAACATGTATCTATATTGCAGTATAAGCTGCTTGCCTAAACAAGAGCTAGTACGGGAACAGGAGTTGTTTTGACATGAACCACTTTTACTGGGCAGGTCCAGATGAAATTTTCATCCAACTTTTTTTTTCTTCTGCTAGATGAAATTTTCACCGGATGAAATTTTCATCCAACTTGACGCCGGTGAATCTGATGTTGTCTTAGCACTGTGTGGTTGTCAAAAGACCGCGAATATTTTCTGAGCAGAATACGCATGCGTTTCAATTATGAAAACAATGCCGTATAGTCCTCAAATAAACGCACTTGAATTTTTGAGGATGGTCAGACGACATTAACCTTCTTCGTTTTTTGTTTCAGTACAAAATATACATAGAAGGTACTCACAAGGACTGTCTGGTTCAGGTGGCTCTAACGAATACCCACCATGTATGTTTTCAATCAGAAATACAGAAAATAATAAATATATCAACTTTTGCAAAACATAAAGTACGGTAATATATATATAGGAGTGTTATTCTGATGTGTATCAAAGATATCATGTTTCAGAGAAAAAACAGAACTCTTTAGAAATTAATGAGTAATCATGCCACGGTAAAACACTTTGTTGCAAACAGCGAAGAAAGCCTGCACAATAAACTTTTATCGTGTTTATTCAAGAGAAATGCTCGGCAAACGGTACATAAACTTTAGCATAGTCCTTTTCTTGATCGACAGTCTACGCTAGCATATCATTTATATGTACGCTATAGAGTCAGAAAAAAGTCCGAGAAACATTATTTCGTGCGTTGACCTTATCGATTGGTTCATTCCACTGCCAGCCTGAAAATAAGTTACAAGCATGGTGTTTGCGTCAATTGAATGTAATAAACTATAGAAAAGAAGATATAAACTTTCGCTTTTTTTTAGTTAACGACATTTTCGAAATGTCACCTGTATAACCAGTAAAGAAGTACAAGTAGGCAAAGATCAGGAAAAGGTGCAATCAGAAAAAGACTCCCACTCCAAAAAAACCGGATGGATCTGAGATTAGTCTTCACGGACTTACTTAGTCTTCGCTGCGTGTTATACTTGTATTCTCCGACAAATTATAATTTAATGACTTTCCCTCGAGCTCGTCCAATTTGGTAATTTTGTAAAGTGATGATAAAATGTAGATGTTTCATTGTTTACCCAACATCTCTTAGAAAGCTATCTAGAACGTTTCTTCAACCGTCAGATATATGTGATATATTTATCAACCTTGATTAAATATTATCAAGTTAATGTTGTTTCACCGTTGTCAATTCTAATGCTGAGTAAAGGTTGACATTCGGTTGAGCAAGGTTGATCAACATATCAACCATTTATTAACCGGATGTCAATGTTGAATCAACGTTGTGTGCCTGCTGGGTGGGTCTTGCAACATGCGAACTATGAAACGTTTATAAGCAAATTAAAAATAAAATAAAATAATATATATATATATATATATATATATATATATATATATATATATATATATATATATATATATATATATATATATATATATATATATATATATATATATATATATATATATATATATATATATAAAACCGCTATTGGGTGTCTGATTGCGGCCATATATATAATAGTTAAAACTAGCTGTCATTGAAGGGGAAACCTTTCAGGAAATGAGCAAATGGAAAGAATATTTATGATTTTGAAAAAGTAAATTGGCAACAGGGTTTATTCTGACCCTGTCCATGGAGATATACACATATTTACATCCATAATAGTCAATCCAATATCATGTGAACGTTTACAGGACTAGTGGTACTCTGGTTTGGAAAGGTCTATGATAAGCCAGAATCAAATTTATTTCAATTTAACAGTTTCGTAGATAGCTACATGTAGTAACAATACCTTCTTGACTACAAACGGGATAAAAATGATGAGAAACAGTATGTTGGCCTATGGTGGCGTCGGATATTTGATCGAGAGGGCACATTTACTCCTTATATAACTATTTAAGGTGCCTCTAATAAATAAAAAAAATGACTGACACTATAAAATATTTTCAGCTTGAAGCTGTCCCCTCCACTTCGAATGAGCAGAAAGGAGACGAGACCTCCGATGTTACACAAGAATCATTAAGTTTGCACCATATATTATTATAAAAGACTCAAACGGGCATGCGCAAAATTTCAGTACAGTCCATGTTTGGTATGTCTTCATTACGCAGTTGTCAGTCTGGTTCCAGAATAACAATATCTATCATTTAAGCATTTTAAACTTACCTATGGGCAGACCCCTAAAATAGACAAGCATAATGAATTGAAATAGTTCGTACAAGGATTAAAAATATGACAAAAATAAATAACATTGAACTGTTTTGAGATTTTGCATATTTCGATGCCAATGAACACTACTGTATTCATTTGCCATTAACAAGGCATCATTTTCCCATTAAAATGACATGAAAATAACTAAACCCATTAATTCTTGTCATTAATCCTTGTTGAAATATTTTTAATGGGATTTTGCTATACCATTAAAATAGCATTATATTCATGTACAGATACCTTTAAACTAACAAACGAAAATGTTCCCGGCAATGTTGAAACTTTCATGGCCATTAAAAGTCAGTTAATTCTTGTTAAGAATTGTTTTAATGGCACATTAAATGGGGTTACTTTAATGGTGAGTATCATTAAAGTAATGGGCAATGCTGTCCAAGTTGATGTTCAAATTTTTAATGGCCATAAAATGCTAGTTTATTCCTTTAGGGAGTTGTTTTCATGGCAAATTAAAGGGGCTTAATCAAATGGAAAAAAATTAACGACATTTAAAATAATGGCCAATTTTATGTTAAGACTTTCAGTGCCATAAAAAAACTTGTTAATTCTTGTAGAAAGCTGTTTTCATGGCAAATTAAGGGGAATTAATTTAATGGTGTAAAATTTAATGACATATAAAATAACGGCCCATTTGATGTTCAAACTTTCATGGCCATAAAAAACTAGTTAACTCCCGTAGAAAGTTGTTTTCATGGCAAATTAAATGAAATTAATTTAATGGTAAAAATAATGATATTCAAAGTAATGACCACAAATTGGAAAACTATTTTAAAGTCCTTCAGTTAAACAGTGGAATTAACTCTGCTGTCATTAAAATAACAAACAAAACTAATCAAGCTCATGTTTAAAACTATCATGGCTATTAAAAATCTGTTAAATCTAGAAAGGAATTAGTCACATAAAGGGGTTTTGTTCGAAGGTTATAGAACTCTTGCATTTTCGAGACGAGCTGTAATTTTTTGCGTGTAAGGTTAGTGTCCTTGAGCTTGGAAGTTTAGTTAAGGTCCATCACAATTTTAAGCAGGTGCTTAAATGTTATTGTTCAACTAAAGGTAATAAAATGATAGTAAAATAGCAAAATAAAATTTCAAAAAGTGTCCTAGATTTTGACCTTTAGCCCTACCCAGAGGCATGGACCCTGCACACAGATGTCATGGAATGAAGGTTATAACTCTATTAGGTACCAATGGTCCAAGTATGGACAGCTTCTTATTAGTGTTTGCAGGATATGGACCCCGGGGGAGTGGGGTACTCACATACTGGGACAGTGCAGGTATGTTCCCCACTAAAGCCCCCCCCCCCCCATCTTTTTTTGGACATTTTGTGCTCTTAAAGACCCCTCTTTTTCATGAAAACTACGTTTTAAAGGTCTCCACTTTTACAGAAATCCAGGTACTTCGTCGATTTCCCACTCTTAAAGACCCCTCTTTTTCAAACAAATAAGTTCTTAAAGCCCCCTCTTTTACAGAAATCCAGGTACTTTGTCAGCTTTTTTTTGCCAAAAAATGTAAATTTCAGGATTAAATCTTTGTTAGTCTGATGAGCTCTGAAAGCTCCCCTATTTTCAGTACGGGGGCATATATACCAGTTTCATATGTATGTACCAACTCCCGGGATATGGACATAAAAAAATGAATTCGGTATATTGCATATTTGAAAAAATGGCCTAAATTTTGACCTCCAGCCCATCTTCAGCATAGACCTTGAGGTCCCATATCATGGAATAAAGCTGGCATATAGGAAACATATGGCCCAATTATCAATTATGATACTTTCTGATAAGTGGTTGTCAAGATATTGACAGTGAGAGAAAAGCCTGTATACAATAAATTGTACATTTTAAAGGGTTGCCTACATGTTCGAGTCTAGTCCCATCCCCATGCACAGACCCTGGTATTCTCCGATCCCCAGGCACGGAGCTTGGTATCCGACCTTATTGAATGGAAATACAGATAGGAGTAACATTCTGAAGTAGCCTATTCTAAGTAGACTGAGTTGACATGGACCTAATTGTTTTGACCAAAGTGTCTATAATCAACAATGTACTAAGAACTTACACATATTGCAGGTAACTGAAGGGTATCGCATATCTCCCCGGGTTTACCCTTGTAATTTTAAGTAAAGTAGCTCTGCAATATCTGCTGGTGGCGGGACTACCTTGATAACATGCTTCTTATTTATATGTGATTCATATGCTACTATGTGATGGCCCATAATTGGAAATAAGTTTATTCTATTCTATTCTATTTCTTTACACAAGTATGCATTTTCTCCCTTTCTGATGCAATTTCAAAATGCAGGCGGTCAGTTTCAAAAAGATGAAAATAGATCAGAGAACTTTGGTTATGCTCTTTGAAATGGAACATTCAAGACTTTATTTGTGGTTGATATGATCATAAAAGACTTCAGGTATTGTTTTATTGTGGTTCACTCATCTATATTTGTAAAACTTTGTAATGTCAACAAAGCTTTTGAAAAGTACTGGCTTTTTAGAAAACCAAATTTTCAGACTTTGTGAAATTTATTATTAATTTAGCTGATTTGTGTCTTTGCCACTCAATGATGCTACTGAAGAAGTGTGTTTATTATAAATAGGTATGTAAGGTAGATAATTAAATAGACCAGTAAGCTGGTTCGTTGGTTGGTTGTTTGGTTGTAGTCAAGTCCAAATTGTCCCTATAGTGGTCTGTCGGCGTGGTGTCTCTCTGTATTATTTTCTCTCTGAGTATAACTTCACACATGATATACTTTAGGTGGTGCGCTTGTGTTCTGAATTTGATATAGCTGCAAGTCCAATTATCCAGTCTCTGACAGTCCAAGATGATCTTGTAAACCTGTTAAACGTAGTGGTTATGATGCCTGATTTTGAACTTGGTGATACGGTAAATTCTCTCTCACTCAGTTCGTGCTCACTCAGTTCGTGATTATGAGATATGACAGCTGATTTGGAACCCGGCTATCCCAAAGGAGGTGGTGGTTGTTACTCTCAGATACTTTCTCTTTATATCAGTGTTGGGGGTCAAAATTTACATCAGGATGACATGTAGAACATGTATACCCCTATTAGGCTGAAACCCCACTTTTGTATGAAAAATTTGGGTTTACAGGGGTATACCTATTCTTCTTAATTTTGCTGTTAAACAAAAATTGTGGGTACTTGTTAGAACCACCTCAGTATGTACCCACAATCTATGTTTTGAGCAAAATAGGAAAATTTCATTTTTTTTTTCACTAGGAAATTTTCATTTTTACAGCTATAAAAACATTTGAAATTGCAGCGGCGTGTTTTCGTAATGTTGAAATTTGTTGATATTTGTGTATGATTTAAAATTACTTATTTGGTCAGGGAGCGACCATTTGATTGGTGGGGGTGTATCCAAGATATTCAGGACTGGGAAAATTCTATTGTACACTTCGCATTATATGCAATAAAAAGACATATATATATATATTGGTATGCTAAAAATCGATCCCAGAAAGGGTGTGTAGTCTGTCAGCCCCGTTATTTTGGGGGTACAGAGTAGATGTTGGACCGAACGTATAAACAAACAAAATCTCGGAGTACCCCACTGGGCGAAATTCCTTATATTTATGGGGTAGTGTGTCATACCTGATATTTTTGGGTACAGGTTAGGGGGTTGAGCTTATGTACATGTATAGGCAAAATCTCCAGGCACCCCCTAGGACCCCTGGGCTGGTGATCAGGTTTCGCATACAGCTCTGGGCATTCGATTGGAAGTTTAAATATACTGCCCTTTATTTCTCTTCCTTAGTAACAGAAACCCAGAATGCATGTTCTGTGGAGGAATAACTGAATTAAGACAAAAATAGTACATGTATTATCATCTACTTTATTATCAAACACAGTGCATAAGAAATGTTCCCCCAATGCTTTTTGCGTAATGGCAATATATCACTGTTTGGCTATTATAGCTTGGTTGTGCATCAAGATAAACTGTAGTTACTTATTTAGCTCTGTTTGCAGTCATTTTAATGGCATATCACAATTAACATAAGGGTGCCATTAACTTATTAATGGTATTGCTAATCATTAAGTTAATGGGCTCGATTTACTGTTAAATTAATGACATACAAAAGTAAATCTTGACCATTAAATTATTAATGGTAATTACTCTTGGGTGATTAATGGGGTTTGTTTGTGGTCAAATTAATGGCATACAAAAAAGATTCTACCATCAATTTAAGATGGCCATTAAATTCAGTGTCATTAAAAATCATTAAAAAGGCTCTTAATGTATAGCATTTTCATGGGGCCATTAAAAATATTAATGGAAATTAAATGGGAAATTAATGGTCCTTAAAACTACATTAAATTAAAAATTCAATGCATTTTAAGGCTTATGAAAATACCTTGAAAATGTGGCTCTAGAAAAGTAACTGTCCCATTAAATTGACATTAATTGTAACGGCTGATATTTCATGGATATTTCAGACTCATTAATTTGCTTTTAAAATGTGAATTTAAGCGGCTTTAATTTGCTTTTAAAATGACAGTATAAAAATTAATGGTCCCATTAAAATGCTATACATTAAGAGCTTTTTAAGAAGTTTTTAATGCTGATGGATACCATTAAATATTTTAATGGTACCTTTACTTTAAGTGGGGGGACTTATTTTAGGGCCTGAATTTAACAGATTTTAATTGTCATAAAATTAATGGAAATTTAACAATGCCTTTAACCTAATGACATTTTCATGCTGTTTTAATGACTCTTAATGTATAGCATTTTAATGAGATATTTTAATCCTCTTTTAACAAGCTTTTCATGGGGGGAATCTTTGAAAATGCTCTTAAATTTAATTGATTATTTTCATGCCTTTTTAATTGATATTTAATGGGGATGTGTGCAGTAGTGCGAAACACAATAGCGCTTTTACAGTGTGCTCATACGTTTAATCGATTACGTAAGTATCCCCGTACAAAGGTCAACACCGTGTTATAGTAAGATATTGATCACATTAGGCAATATTTGAGCTGTAAGCCAATAAGTATCCTTATCCTTATGTTTAGTGCCGGTCCCACTGAATCATAAGCAATCGTACGATTGTCTTATCACAAGTTTATTGATAAGACTGCACATGCAAAATTTTAAAAATATTTCCCAACGTAATTCTGCTTTCTTAGTTTACATATCGGGGTCAAACAAATGACCCCCAAATTAATAGTAAGACAATCGTAAGGCGATCTTAAGCACAGTGGGACTGGGACTTGAGTGCCAGTCCCTTTGAATCGTAAGCAATCGTACGATTGTCTAATCATAAGTTTATTGATGAGCCTGCGTATGCAAAATTTGTAAAATATTTATAAACGTGTTTCTGCTTTCTCAGTTTGCAGATCGGGGTCAAAGACCCCCTTTTTAATATTAAGCCAATCGTAAAGCGATCTTAGGCGCAGTGGGACTGGGACTTATAGGGGGAAATTTCGTTCATTAATTTATTTGTTTGTATTAAGTGAATAACATATTCTGTAGCCTTACCCAAGGCAAAGAAATAAAGAAAAACGCTTTTCCAAGGCCTCCGGCCTCGGTGAATATCACTTTTTCAGGTAGATAAATCCTTATATCTACCTCATTGAAGTCAATAATTGTATAATATTATTGGCTATAATCATCATGAAGGATTTTTTTTTTCAGGAAAATGATCTTATAGGAGACGAATACGACTTTGAATCGGAGGATGAAACTAGTTTCAACATTCAGTCCAACAGCCAAGAGCAATGTGAACCTGTCAAAAAGAAAAGATTTACCGTCCATGACTATATGAAGTCTGTAACAGAATAAAACTGAACGGCGGCGAGTCGTCACAGCCAGTTTATATACTAGTATAACAAAGGTTCTCAATTGAAACCACTCCACATAGCCTAATTTTATGGATAGTATTCATTGTAAGGGGAACGGAAGTTTGTTTTAATGGTTCAGAACACATGAATGTTGAAGCATTTTATGGTCTTCAAGCTTGCTGCAAAAAGCTCCAGGGCCTCTAACTCTACACAGATTGCATACTAAATGATGACCCTGGGATAACCTTGACACACAGTATGTCAATTTTAGGCATATAAATCAAAGCCAAAATCATGTGGTGCCTTTTCTTGAATACGAATATAAAATTTGTTTAATTGTCAATATTACGCGACCAAGATGGCTGGTATGTCCATATTACTAGTATAAATGGTAAATATAATCATAACATTTAAGAAATCTTCAGAGCCATAAGAACTATTTTAAGGCTTGACAGGAAGCATCAAGGGCTGCATTCTACATACTCTATATGAACGATACTTTGGAATGGCCTTCTTCTGCTAACGACTAGGTCAATTCTGATCGTATTTTCGTTTTAAAACTGCCATTTGCAAACATCACAAGAAATGCAGGAGATCTTAAAATGGACTTATGATTGATGTGTGTATGTAAATGACTTGACCACAGGGATTTGTCTGCTGTTGCATAACGACCTGTTTTGGATACAGCTAGATTTTAACCTCAGACGTGTCAAAAGATCGACGTGTCTACCTAGTAGCACGTAAAAGGGTATTCAAATTGTAACAGTACAGATACACTAGTCAAAGTTTGATAAGGGCCAAAACTTTTTTTTTGTTCACAGGACATGGGCATTTAAATGATTTATATGAAAACATACCTGTCAGAGGTACGTCGACAGGGTGAAAGAATCAGACTTTACTGTGAATTTGGACATGTTTTTAATCATACTAGAATCGCATTTGTTACGGTGAGATAAAATACTAAATTACAGAATAATATACTGAAACACTTTAGAAACGCAACACTTAATTGTTCACGACTTCCCGTGAAATACACGATAACAGGGAATTGCTTCGATTGTACATACATCATACCTGACACAACTAGCTATGATTTGCAGTAAACATGACTTTCATTCAACGTGATCGCGCGGTTTGTGTCGGTAGACTGCACCTAGATTATGGAGCTGTGTATTAATTTAAAACAAATACGACATTGGCTTGTAGCCATATGTCCTTTCTTTTTAAATGTCATCAAAACTCACAGCAGTAGTTATCATAAATGTACCTCTCTGATACGGCGTCTGTTTGTAAACCCTTTAAGTTTAACCATATGAGCCGCCTCATGGGAAAACCAACAATGTGGTTTCCGAACAGGTCCGACACAAACCGGCCTGTACAAGCACAAAAAAGAGGTAGAAGCTTGAAACTTTGGATTTAAGTAGAAGAGGAATTGTACTATCCGAGTAGCGAAAACAAAGGCGCTGATGAGCTTCGCGGTTGCCGCGAAGCTGAGATGCGTCTTTGTTTTCGCCTATGCAGATTGTTGGTTTTCCCATGGGGCGGCTCATGTTTTTACGGGTACATTGTAGATACGTTTCTCATGACGCGATACTGTCCTCTTACATGACATGAGCTGCTTATTTCGCATGAGGATATTTCTTGTAAATGCGGCGTAAAATGACGTTTCGATCCTCATTATTAGATACGAACGTTCTTTTTAACACATTCAAATCTATGGCACTTATAGCCAATTAATAATTGATTTATTTTATGGGTAGCCTTTTAAATATATCGTCAGTAACAAGTCACAACAATTTGATTTTTGTGTTAAAATGCAAGTCTAATTTTAGGAATTTTATCAACATGGATTTAAAATGTTAAGAATTCATAAAGATATAAATATTTCAGAAAGTGGCGCTTTTCATAATTGTTTCAGTATACAAAGGATATTTGTTTGCCTACGAATGATAAAGATTGAACCCGAGATATGTCTATGCAAATAAACGATTAAAGACAATTGTTCATAATGTTTTGTTTTTCTGTTGTCTTCTGAATGTAACAGGTCCATTTGCCAAGTAAGTTTAGACAGCCAAAATAGATAGATTGCAAATCTAAAATGGTAAAAGTAAGCAATGATCACAATCAGACAAATTCCTCAAAAAATACGAGAGGAAAAATGTCAATCAAGGACTTATACAAAGAGAACATATCGTAAGCCAATTGCAATGTGGTTACATTTGCTATCAACTTGATTTGATGGGGAGTCAGAAGTATTTTTTTTTTTTTCTTTTAGAAAAAAAAATCAACAACAACAGCAAATGGACTGAATATATCGCAAATAATAATCTAGGACAAATACATTTTGTGTGCTCGTAATAGATCCTTATACAACTAAAATAGGATCGCGTGCAGGCTCGCAAGCACCTCCCCCACCCCATTGAACTTTTATGAATGCTCCCTAACAAACTGTTAGACATATTTATCGCTTCTCTGTCTATAGAATTAACCAAAAACCTGTTAAGTTTCCTAGTGTTTTTTTTGTTCTCTCTCAGTTTACAATTTGTGTAAAGACAAGAGATAAACTGAAATCCAGAAAGAAATGTTATGGTGGCATCAAATGAACGAATACAAACATACATGTATGAGCCGTCTCGTGGGAAAACCAACAATGTGGTTTTCGAACAGGTCTGACACAAACCGGCCTGTACAGTCACAGAAGATTGCTAGAGACTGGAAATTTTGGATTTAGAAAGAAGAGGAATTGTTCTACATGTATCTGTGTAGCGAAAACAAAGACGCTATCTGCGTCTTTGGTTTCACATATTCAGATTGCTGGTTTTCTCATGAGGCGGCTCATATATAAAGGCAAGATCATTTAAATGTGGAATATAAACTGGCCACTTAATCACTCTAGTCCACCCGAATGCACGTTGCTTGTTGTAAACTCGTAATTGAGTAATGAATCATGTACAGATTAATTCAATGTGTTCCGAATTCGTAATGCTTTTGCACACTCAGCTTATTTGAGAATAATAATTAAACCATCAGGAGAACATGTCCGCGAAATGTATACCCCCGTTACCCCCACTTTTATATGATATGCATATTTTTCTTATTGTTAATCCAAAATACAGATTGTGGGTACTCGTTAGACGAGGCGGTTTTGACGTGTACCCACAATCAAGGATTTGAGCAAGAGTAAGAAAAATATGACCCAGAGACAAGCAAAGTTCTGCTTGCGGCTGTGCCAGGTGGTTTTCTCGTGGTTCTCCCTTTTCGAACCACTTACTGATTGGCCCGTCTCATGTGAGCTGAAATAATGTTGAATGGGATGTTAAACTGAATAAAAAAATCACTCTGATAACAACTCATGCCAACTGAATGTAGGGTTGCATTTATGGTATGGTCAACCGAATGTAGGGTTGAATTTATGTTTGGGCAGCGAGGTGGGAAAATCTGGCTTTAACTTTATAGCAATTTTGAAAATAAATAAAGCAGCAGATCAGCTGCACAATATTGCTTTTAGCCATATAGAAAGTACAAATACAAAATTTCTTTCTCATTGTCATTTAAACTCTGACGCCCCCCTCCCCCCCCCCCCAAAAAAAAAAAAAAAAAAAAAAAAAAAAAAAAAAAAAAAAGTTCATGTCGCTCATGTTCCATAAATGTAAAAACGGTGAGCTTAAAGCGTGCCAATAACACGGCGAGTGTCATTAAAGACTTGGAAACACAGGAAAGACTATAAAAGTAAAAGTGTGCTAGTGTCTTACAGTCCTCTGCGCCCAGAATTACAATGCTCCCTTAACGTTAAGGTGACGAATTTCAGCATCCAAAAAGATGCATATAAAATATACTGAAATCAAACTAGAAACCTGTATATTTTCTTAAAATCAGTTATTGACTTTAACGGTACAATATCGTTTCAAAATTTGTCACCTTAACTAAGGTGGGCCTTAACTTTAAGGAAACAGTGTAATTCTGGGCCCAGGTGTGCAAAGAAAATTAGCGCGCAAGTAGTGTGCAAGGACCAGGTGTTTTAATATCAGATCAAACAGGGTCTAACAACTCGTCTTCGCAAAAGTCATTGTGTTTGTATTTCGTCTATGATCAGATGATAGCGATAGAAGTACAGAAACTTTAAGTGTAATACCAGATGGACCTTCTGGCCTTATTCGAAGTGATTGACATTTGAGCCGCCTCATGGGAAAACAAACAATCTGCATAGGCGAAAACAAAGACGCAGATCAGCTTCGCGGTAACCGCGAAGCTGATCAGCGGCTTTGTTTTCGCTACTTGGATAGTACAATGCTTCTACTTTTTAAAACCAAAATTTCCATTCTCTAGCCATCTTCTGTGCTTGTACAGCCTGATTTGTGTTGGACCTGTTCAGAAACCACATTGTTGGTTTTCCCATGAGGCGGCTCATTTATTGGTTGTTATTGAACAATCTTGTTAAATTGTGTATCAACTAGTGAATTGTTTATAAATTAGTCCATTGAAATCTTTCTTGCGTAATAAAATGATCAAATATGGCCTAAGAGGTAAAATTTTAAATATCATCATGTCCATGTACTCTAAAGTAAAATCAAAAGTTAAATTTAACAATCAGACCGGTAATGACTTCTCTTGTAGACTTGGTGTCAGACAGGGCGAGTGTTTATCACCGTTGCTTTTCTCGTTATTTTTGAATGATATAGAGGAAACTTTTATTCAAAGTGGGTTAGAGGGTTTAGATATAGACATGTTTAAATTATTTCTTTTGTTATACGCAGATGACATTGTAATTTTTGCAAATAGCGCTGAGCAACTACAAGAAAGTTTAAATCTTCTATTTGATTACTGTTGTAGATGGAAACTAACAGTTAATGTAGCTAATCTTTAGGAAAGGAGGTATATTGCCAAATGATCTTGCGTTTTATTATAATGGTCAAGAGGTAGAAATTGTTAGCAGTTTTAAATATCTTGGTATAGTATTTACTACCGGAGGCTCATTTTCAGAGGCGCAAAGTGCGCTTGCTGGTCAAGCCCAGAAAGCCATTTTTAAACTTAATAAATATCTTTATAAATTTACATATATTACCCCAAAACATAAGTTAGAACTCTTTGATAAACTTATTACCCCAATATTAAACTATGGGTGTGAAGTTTGGGGATTTGGGCAGGCAAATGTAATTGAAAGAGTGCATATGCAATTTTGCAAAAGATTATTAGGCGTTAAAAAATCTACCCAAAATGATTTCGTGTACGGTGAATTAGGGAGGACCACTTTAAGAACAAAACGATATGTATCAATAATAAAATACTGGTTTAAGATTCTTACATCATCAGAAAATAAATATATCTACATAACTTACAAAATCATGCTTAATGATCTTGAACAACGACCAAACACTACTAATTGGGCATCGTTAGTAAAGGACTTACTTTCTTCACTGGGTTTTAATGAGGTTTGGTTACAGCAAGGGGCAGGTAATTATAACGTATTCATGTCAGTTCTAAAGCAGAGACTTACAGATACATTCATACAAAATTGGCATATACGTCTTAATGAATCTACACGGGCAGTATTCTATAGATCCATAGCAGTTTTTCAAATGCAACCGTATCTCGAAAAAGTTAATGTAAGAAAATTTGGTCAAGCTTTTAGTCGGCTGCGAATGTCATCGCATCGATTGGAAATAGAGTCAGGTAGGTGGACACGACCAATAAGAACTCCAATAGCTGATAGAAAATGTAGCTTATGCAACGTCATTGAAGATGAGTTCCATTTTATTCTTGAGTGTAACATGTTTGTAGAATTGAGGAAAAAATTCATTGCTAAATATTATTGGAATAGACCGAACATGATCAAGTTTATAGCCCTTATTAACAACAACAATGAGTCATGTATTCGCAAGTTAAGTACCTTCATTTTTCAAGCTTTTAAACTCCGTTCAGAACTTGTTTATAGACATTAAAGTATATTCATTTTAACAATTCTTTCAAAGTGTTAGACATTAGGTTTATGTTTACATTCTGTGTGGTAATTTTGCTTACATTGTCCTGTTATTAAAATTTATTGATGCAAGTTATTAGAATTTAAATATAAAGCAAAAATTTGAACTTATTAAATATATCTTATTATACTTAATATCAGTTTAACTAATGTGTGTGTATATATAATCGAGAGCGTTATACACCTTCTCCACAGATTTTGTCATGTATACATGTATACTGTTATTATCAAGAGTTTAATTTACTTTTTGTCACGTGTTTGTTTCATAAATTTTCACTTTATAATATCATTGTTTGGTTGTACCATAATGTTATGTCTTGCACTGTCATTGTCATTGTATTGTAAATATTGTATCCTCATGGGCCTAACGGCCTTTTGGAATCTTGAATAAACTTCTTCTTCTTCTTCTTCTTCAAAATAAAGTATGTGAATGAATGATTATGAAATCTGTCTGAATTCCGAATATGTAAACGTGTGAAAGATTTTTTTTTAAATTAAGTTTTACGTCCCTTTCAAGATTATTTCAGCTCATATGAGACGGGCCAATCAGTAGGTGAAGCGAAAGCGGGAGAACCCCGAGAAAAACCACCGGGCACACCCATTATTTATGTTTTGATATTATCAAAATTAATATAATAATAACGATAATTAATTAGTTTATTTTAGTGTCACGTATCAAAAGCATAGGTATACATACTATTTTGAAACTAACATATTTGACACCCAGCCGAGTGTGGCTTATGTGGCACTTATTTACATATAAGTCATATGGGAGCGCGGTGGCGTAGTGGTAGAGCGTCGGACCCCGAATCGAGAGGGCCTGGGTTCGATCCCCACAAGCGGCACCGTGTTGTGTCCCTGAGCAAGACACATTAACTCCCAGAACGCATTTGCTCCGGCCGACATGGCTGAAAAATTGTTAACTGGGACGTTAAGCCTCAATACAAAAAATATATACGTATATACATATATAAAACAGGCGGTATGGAATAGGTGACGCACAATGAAAAGTACACAATAACAAGAATAATAAATCGCTGTAGGAGAAAACTCCAAAATCTTTAAGCCCCTATCTCACTGGAATGCGACAAGGTATCCGGACAAAATCCCCCCCGGACAGAATCCCCCCCCCACTCTTTTTTGTTTACTAGGACAGAATCCCCCCCAGTATATCTTGCAAATAGGACAGAATCCCCCCCCCACCCCTTCTCAGACAGAATCTGCTTCAATAATTGAGCAATCTTTGAATTTATTTAGATATTATTAAGTTGACTATAATAAGTGGTGATTAGAGAAAATCAAATATGACAATTTGGTTATTGTCGATACCTTTTACTATAACTTAGTTAATTACTCAACACATAGAAGTTTGTGTCACCTCATTATTGCTATTAGCAGAAATTATAACATATTAAGATGTAGCTTTCTTTAAAAAATAAAAACCAAACAACATAATTATCCAATCATTAGCAAACAATGAATAAAGAAACTTTTTTGATGCAAAAATAGTTGACATATAGCTGTTAAATGTAACAATATGATTATGGAGATTACTGGGAGTGGGGGGGATTCTGTCCTATTTGCAAGATATACTGGGGGGGGGGGGGGGGATTCTGTCCTCGTCAACAAAAAAGAGTGGGGGGAATTCTGTCCGGGGGGGGGGGATTTTGTCCTGGAGACTTGTTCGCGAATACTTCGCGACTATTTGGCGACAAAAATTAACGATATAAACACAACTTTGCAGTCTCATTGAATAGACATTTATGCGTCAAATTCGCGAATTTCGGTCTAATTTTGAAAATATATCTCGCGACTATTCGTACGACTGTCGCGCGACATTCGTGCGAGTGTCGCACGCCATTCGTACGAATGTCGCTTAGTTTTATTTTCTCGCCAGATAGTCGCGAGGTTTTCGCAAGACTGTCGCGCGACCGTCGTGCGACACTCGCACGACATTCGTACGAGTGTCGCGAAATTTCGCATTGTAAATTCGCCATAATTTCGCGGCGACAAGTTTGCGACACTCGCACGAACGTCGCACGACCGTCGCACGAGAGTCGCGCGACAGTCTTGCGAAATGTTTTGGCGAATTAATTCCCATAAAATTTTAAAACATGTTTAAAAACTTCGCGACCAGTTCGCGACTAGTTCGCGACACAAGAAAATTCTCACGACACTCATGCGACACTCGTGCGAATGTCGTGCGAAAGTCCGCGACAAAATTCGCAAAACAGTCGCGAGAAATTCGCATTCCAGTGAGATACTAGCTTAACCTCAACTTCGTTGTCAATTGCAGCGTGTGTCACCGATCATTTATCGGTTTGCATGTCTACAATACCACGTGATTCTCAGTAATGATTTGAGCCGCATCGTGAGAAAACCGGATTTTTGCCTAGGCGAAAACAAAGGCGCAGATCAGCTTCGCGGTAACCGCGAAGCTGATCAGCGCCTTTGTTTTCGCTACTCGGATAGTGCAATTCCTCCTCTACTTAAATCCAAAATTTCAAGCTTCTAGCTCTTTTCTGAGCTTGTACCGGCCGGTTTGTGTCGGACCTGGTCGGAAACCCCGTAGACCGGTTTTCTCACGATGCGGCTCATTTAGTGAATGAACATTATTTACAGATAATGACATAAAAATGACAAAGACGCCATATAAAGGTATTATAGATTTAGAATATAAATTAATTGTTTTTATTATTGTACACAAATAGACACGACCCTGAATGGACCAGATTTGCAATCCGTCAGGTACTGGCTTACCACAAGGCTGGTACCGGGGCGTCAAATAATTCTTCCGCACATAACCACAGAACCCCGAGGTACATTTGTGCCAAGAGCATACGGGGTCTAAATGTGCGCAGCAATGATGCACACATGCATAAACTGTGGCGGGTCTTTGTCGAAAGCAAACGATCGAGATGTTTGTGACAGAATGGCTAGAGTTCGTACATGTAACCCGAATTTGTACTATAAGGCCTTTGATATAATTTGTCATAACCTGTAAATAATGTTTATTCACTAAATCACTACTGAGAATCGCGTGGTATTGTAGAATTTCAAAGATCGGTGCGCGTTTCGTGAAACGTTTAAACATTTTTTTATTTTATTTATTTATTTATTTATTTTTTCTAAAAGCTCGGCTTGTCTCAGGTGTGTGTTTTATACGATTCGAATAAGTTTCACGTGCGCTTCAGTGCGTTGAATACGCTTTCAACGCGTTTGGCACAGATTTTAGGCACACCAGTGTACGCGAGGTTACGAGATATTGCCCAAAGCGTGTATGAAACGAGCGTTTAACGTTTGTTAATAAACGTTGTGCAATATGACATGGCTCAAAAACTCAAGTCATTTCACGAGGAAACTTATAACGTAAATTGTGTGATTTGCACGGGGTTTAATGTCCCAGTCAACAATATTCCAGTCATGTGTGAATGGCTGACGAGGCATGGCCCATCACCATTCTCGAAAATATGCTCATCTGTTTTATTTTTATTTGCTATTACTGCAGCTGGTGTTGTGCCGTGTGGCGGCCCTAAAAAGTCTCCCCGTACATCATCCATAGTGCAGATTATATTTTCCTTTTGATCTGAGATCAAAGAGGATATTTTGAGAAATCAGAAAATTATTATCGGTTTAGATTCATATTCTAACCAACGTTCGATATATTTGGCCACATTTTGATTATATTAGTCTTTGTATCGACTAGCCTGCTGATAGTTGAATGATTACTGTAACTCTCTTTGACTCCATGTTGCCAAATCTAAAGGGTCATTGACGAGGCTTGAATAGCCGAAATGGTGGCATGGCCCATCACCATTCTCGAAAATATGCTCACTGCTCTTAAAGGATCTCAGTTTTATTTTTATTTGAACTGTAAGTATCATCTGAGACTAGTTAAGACTATCCCTCCTTGTAAATATATCAACTAACTTTATGATAAAGTTGCTTCATGCCATGCCAGGTTCCACCGGCGCATGTCGTGAGGGAAACCACGGTAGCCACTGGTACCTTTTAACGCCTTTGTTATGGCGTGACCCGGGATTGAACCCGCGACCTCCCGAATCCGAAGCGCACACCTCACCAATTGAGTAGCCTACTACCTGAGCTAAGGGAAGAAATGTCTATGGTGAACACCAAAGACAGTTACCATTTTGTGCATAATGCATCATTGTTTTGCCTCTTTATGCACAAGTCATTTGTAACCACGGCCCCAGCCCCGGGGGAGGGCGTGGGATAGCCGTAGAAATGAGTGGGGTTTTGACCAAAGTTTTGCCACGGCAGTGCGGGGGGAATACCCTGGGTTTGCTTTATATAGGCAAAAAGGGCCGTGAAATGAAAAGATAGCAGGCGGGGCAAAACAGCAACGAGCAGTTCCCTCAAGGTGTGGCTTTTAGCGGGGATTTGCTGGACCAAAAGTCAGTCGCCAGGGCTTGGGGCCGTGGTTACAAATGACTAGTGCATTACTGTTTGCACAAACAGACATATTTTAACCGTCGCATGAGAAACCAAACAATCTGCATTTGAGAAAACAAAGACACAGATCAGCTTCGCAGTAACTGTGAAGCTGATCAGCGCCTTTGTTTTCGCTACATGGATAGTAGATTTCATCTAATTTCTAAGTTCAAAATTTCCAGCCTCTAGCTATCTGCTGTGTCTGTACAGCCTGGTTTGTGTCGGACCTGTTAAGAAACCAAAATTGTGGTTTTCCCATGCACAGGCTCATTCGATGCTTGATAACGGAGTTGAATACGAGATTTGAGGGAGTAAAGGGGCAAAAGTTTAAATACACATGCAATTGACTTATGTATCCAAATATAAAAAAAAATCTTTCGCAATCAGACGATAGATAATATATATATGGTTTTAAAATATTTGATAACGACATATACTTGTAGGGCTTTAACACAGGTAATTTACTTTCTACTAATGTACAAGTAATGCACTTACTACTTGTATCTTTTGTTGTAAAACGAATATATATTATCATATATTTGAAAAAAAAAAAGATACAAGTAGGCAAAGATCAGGAAAAGGCGCAAATATATTACTCTTTAACGATTTAAGTGTAACTGCAAATCGAACCAGAGGACCAATGGTCCTGTAAACGCTCACCTGAGATCAGCTGCATATACCAATAAACATGTTTGAATATTATGGTATTTAACTCCAGTGCAGGGGCAGATAAGCCCTTGGGCCATTTTCTTTTTTCAGAATCTTCAATATTCTGTCCATTTGCCAATTTCCTGTTGGCTTTTTCCTTCAAATGACATTTTAACAGTTTTCCCAATTCAGATGCACAGGCAACCCATGTTGACCTTGCCATAAACTTGGTCAAGGTCATCACAGGGTCATGATTTATATATACATTGGAGTACTTTAGCCATCGATGCCTCACGCCAAGTTTCCTTGAAATCAGTCTATTGGTTTCAGAGAAGATGATTTTTGATGGGTTTTACCATATATGGGCATGGCGGCCATCTTGGTCATGTGACCTAGATTATCTATATACACATTGATTCCCCCATTCTATAGATGCTTCACTTAAAATTTGGCTTTGTTTGGCCAAGCGGTTTCAGAGGAGAAGACGTTTGAATATTATGGAAATATACATGTATATTGCCCCGGGGTGGGGGCACATGAGCCCCTGGGGTCCAATTTTTTTCAGAATCATTAATATCCAGTCCTACTGCCCATTTCCTGCAAGACTTTCACTTTAAATGACATTTTAAAAGTTTTCCCCATTCAAATGCATTGGTGACCTATGTTGACCTTTCCGTAAAATAGGTCAAGGTCATCACAGGGTCATGATTTATATATACATTGTAGTGCTTGAGCCATCAATGCTTTGTGCCAAGTTTCGTTGAAATCGGTCCACCGGTTCTGGAGAAGAAGATTTTTGAACGGTTTTTACCATATATGGGCATGGCGGCCATCTTGGTCATGTGACCTGGATTTTTTATATACATATTTGTTACCCCTTCCTATTGATGCTTCACATAAAATTTCACTTTGATTGGCCAAGCGGTTTCAGAGGAGAAGATGTTTGAATATTATGGAGATATACATGTATATTGCCCCGGGGTGGGGGCGGATGAGCCCCTGGTGCCCAATTTTTTTCAGAATCATTAATATTCAGTCCTACTGCTCATTTTCTGCAAGATTTTTCCTTTAAATGACAATTTAACAATTTTTCCCATTCAAATGCATTCGCGACCTATGTTGACCTTGCCGTAAAATAGGTCAAGGTCATCATAGGGTCATAATTTATATACACATTGTAGTGCTTGAGCCATTAATGCTTCATGCCAAGTTTGGTTGAAATCGGTCCAGTGGTTCCGGAGAAGAAGATTTTTGAAGGGTTTTTACCATATATGAGCATGGCGGCCATCTTGGTCATGTGACCTGGATTATTTATATACACATTGGTTCCCCCTTCCCATAGATGTTTCATGTAAAATTTGGCTTTGATTGGCCAAGCGGTTTCAGAGGAGAAGATCTTTGAAAATGGTGGACGACGGACGACGGACGACGGACGGACGACGGACGGACGGACGGACGACGGAGCATGGGTATACTATAAGCTCACCTTGTGAGCCTGACGGCTCAGGTGAGCTAAAAAAACATTTGATGAATATATGTTTCTCAAATATTTGAAGAATATATCAAGTCCTTCTGATTTCGAAAAGATTTGATGAATATATGTTTTCTCAAATATTTGAAGAATACACCAAGTTCTTCTGATTTCGAAAAGATTTGATGAATATATGTTTTCTCAAATATTTGAAGAATATATCAAGTCCTTCTGATTTCGAAAAGATTTGATGAATATATGTTTTCTCAAATATTTGAAGAATACATCAAGTCCTTCTGATTTCGAAAAGATTTGATGAATATATGTTTTCTTAAATATTTGAAAGATATATCAAGTCCTTGTCATTTCAAAAACATTTGATGAATATATGTTTTCTCAAATATTTGAAGTATACACCAATTCCTTCTGATTTCGAAAAGATTTGATGAATATATGTTTTCTCAAATATTTGAAGAATATATCAAGTCCTTCTGATTTCGAAAATATTTGAAGAATATATCTTCTGGTTTGGAAAAACATTTGATGAATATATGTTTTCTCAAATATTTGAAGAATGTATCTAAGGTATTCTTAAATGATTTAAGCGAGCCGATTAGCATATTAATTGCATATAAATCTCAAATATTTGAATAATATATTCAAATGGAACTAAATATAACATGTTTTCTATATCATATTTTACTATATTGATACCTCATTTATACTGGAAAACCATGTTTCTAGTACTCTATGTGAAATTTCCAACTGGCCCTCCCCTGTTCCGATTTGGCCCTCCCCTGTTCCGATTTGGCCCACCCTAGTTCCGATTTGGCCCTGCCTCGTTCCGGATTGGCCTTGGTTTTGGCTCTTAGTCTCAACTGCAGATTGACGGCATAATGCAGATTGAAAAAATAACGTGTTACAACTAAATATGAGATGAAAGATTCTAACACGACGTTATCGATTTCCCCATAGAACCTAATGGAAACGTCACCGTTTGCAAATAAACAATAATCCACCGTAAACAAAATAACGCGCATAAGGTGGCGTTTTTGTGACGTCGCACATAAACATTCCTGTCCGCCAAGAATGAGTCCTCTAGAAAACATTTTAAAATGTAAGCATTTATTTATAAGTCGTGTTAGAATCGAAATAGTTTTACTTTACGGTAAATTATCTTTGTTTAACGCGTGATAGTGTCGGGCAGGTGCGATATTTAATTAACCCCGGCTGCGCTGTTGTGAATTAATGCATCGCAATTTGCCCTCCAACATTCCGTGTTAATCACGATAATTCACCGTAAAGTAAATTTCTTAAATAACACATTTCAGGACCAACAAAAAAGAGGGGAACACAGAGGTCTATTCGTAGAGTAAGGAGTGGGAGATCCTGTCGGCGTTTCGATACGCTCCGTCCCGACATGACTGAAGACAATTTTGATCGGTACATGTACCTAAGCCTCTACCAAATCTAAAACTGGCTGCGCAACACCATTATCTAGAGTTTATTGTTTAATGCTATTTTTTGTTTGTTTCTGTGCTTTATGTTCGTGTTAAGGACTTATATGCGGTCACTGTATATACATGTTTGAATAATTACCTGTATAAAAAGCATTCTTTATTTTTCTCAACAATGTTACATGCTTTATCATGGGACTGTTGATACATGTATGTTGCAAATACATGGATTTGTTTATACATGATTGTGAAATGAGTGGTCAGCTCAGAGCAAGTGAGTCATTTTTCAGTTACTTCCGGGTTGAAATCGTGGGGCCCATTTTTCTTAACTTTTTGAAAAAAATAAGCCAGATTTTTCGATGTAGTCATTGACTTCAATCATATACCTGAAACAAAAGGCATGTTATCTTTCAGCAACAATAAGCGCACACGAGCCGCCCCACGTTACCACTTTGAACATTTTCCAGAAAAACATGTTTACACTAACTTTTCCAAGAGAAATACATTTCCATGACCCCCAAAATAATCCTTAATTTTTCAGATTATGTATCCTAGACATGTAGGCTTTGTGCAATTTTATTCAAATGCATTCCATTTTCCAGGAAATGGGTCCCACGAAATCTAGTTACATTTCCAATTCTAAACCAAGCTATTTGAAATTTTAAAAGAATAACTATATTGAGTCATTCCTTGTATCTGTGACGTCTTTTTGCAATAAATGCACATGATCATTTGATTGACAGATTGAAAAAAAAAGATGTCTGTTTAACATACCCCACCCACTCATGTCAATATTGATAAATTCTTAAACATTTTATCGTCCATTTATGACTGGACGGAGTCACTCTTCCAGAAATTTGGAAACATTTACTATTACATGTAAGCGAATTCCATAGTTGGACATTTGAAATTTGGTGTGGTACGTTTTTATGATCGCGTGCTTGCTTCATTGGGGATAAGATACTTTTCATATTTCGCCTCAGAATCAAAAAGTGATGCTGAAATCACTCGGGATCTGCATGAATCACGACATTATGTTGTTGTCCAGGGTTTATTGATGATTTTGGTGCCTCAGAATTTCATAGGTGTTCTGTGATAGACCAGGAGATCTGGGGGCATTGAAACAGCTTTATCCTATCGACTTATTTCGTTTCTGTGTCATTAACACGTAATGATATGGGTTGGTGGTTTCTGATTACTTGTCTACCGAGATCAACACTAAACGAGTGTTTTTATAAGTTATATACTGACGTTATCTCCGCTGTGCATGCTGCTTATCTTGGTGGTTGGGCCATTGCTTGCTGATTACGTGATTTTCGAATGAAAGCTGGCGGACAATAAATATTGCAGTTATGCCATTTTTTTCCATTCATTCGACGTCACCAGGGCGTAATTCAATATGAAAACGCTCAGCTACAACTACCTTGATATGTGTGTTCTGACGTCCCATAATTATACAATACCTATACAGCGTTCTTCGTTACCAAACATTTAGTTTTGTCATCCATAAGGCAAAGGTTGGATTAAGTTAGCACGTGTACGTTTACACCGTCACCAGCACGTGACGCTGATTGAGTGGCAATGTCTTTCAAAACGGTTAGTACAACACCTGTCGTTTGTAATAAGCGTAATACGGTGAGTTCGGTTACACGTTATATTTGCGTGTCATTTTTGTTACCCCATACCTGTTAAAGTGGCTCTGACACGGCTGTATTTGCGATTACAGAAACGGACCATATGGACAATTAAAGCGAACATCATGTGTAGACAGTGGGTGCAAGGACTCGTGAAAACGACTGAATATTTTGTGTTTTGATCAGTCAGTTTCCTTTACAAAGCTAAGATTATGTATAAAGTTTGTAATCATTTAGCGCCCATTTATTTACAAGAACTGTTCCATATGATAGATGTAACTCTAAATAACACCCTCGTGCCTATATTGTACCTCAAGGAATATGTAACTTATTTATGTAGAAAGCTATGTTTCTCAGGTGTACATGTTTGGAATAGCATTCCCGTTAGTAACGTTGCCGTCTTTGGACATACAAGCGTATTTTTGAAAATCTGTATATAAAATTGGATAAAAGATTTAAGATGATGCTTTCTGTTATATTCATGTTATCTGCCGCCCAATCTTAGTGAAAACAAGTTGATCCTCAAAATTTACTTATTTTACAAATTTTAATATCTCTCAAATCTCTCTCTTACTTTTTCTGTCTGTCCGTCAGTCGGTCGGTCGGTCAGCCTGTCTGTCTGTCTGTCTGTCTGTCTGTCTGTCCGTCCGTCCGTCCGTCCGTCCGTCCGTGCGTCCGTGCGTCTGTCTGTCTGTCTGTCTGTCTGTCTGTCTGTCTATCTATCTATCTATCTGTCTGTCTGTCTGCTTGTTGTCAATCAGTCTCTCCTTCAGCAATGTAGTTCCAATCAATATTGTAATTTTGTTGTTTATTATATATATTTCACCGTACACATACATGTATATCTATGCCTTGCCATGACATTTCGTTTGCTTGAATTGTTTGTAAGTGTGTAAAAAGAGTGCCCAAGGACGCATTGTACAAAACTTGCTTACTTTACTTTACTTTACTTTTGCTTTTGCTTTGCTTTGCTTTGCTTTGCTTTGCGTTGCGTTGCGTTGCGTTGCGTTGCATTACGTAACGTTACGTTACGTTACGTTACGTTACTTTTACTTTACTTTACTTTACTTTAGTTTACTTTACTTAACTTTACTTTACTTTACTTACTTACTTACTTACTTTCTTTCTTTCTTTCTTTCTTTCTTTCTTTCTTTCTTTCTTTTCTTTCTTTCTTTCTTTCTTTCTTTCTTTATTTATTTATCTATCTAAAAACAACTTATGTGTACGCTTTTAGTACAGTATATGCTTGAACTGCTTCAGAAACCGCGAATGTAATGGCTGTCTTCAGAGAAGTTGAAAAATAACTTAAGATAGTTTCAGGTCGGAGATTATTAAGATTTGTTTCGTGTTAAGATCCATAACTTGACCCCGGTTTGACTTGACGTCAACAGATGTCATACGTTTTTGAACTGGAAACGACTGCCTTAAACTGCGTGCTGGCAGTTAGGATCAGTTAGGTTCGGTGGTTGATAATAACTTTTGAAGACTTCTGTTATTGTCATGTAACAGCAAGCATTTCCTTATACTAGTGTGGTGTGACAGTACTAATGACACATACACATCATCTTTATGACACAGTAGAAGTGGAATGACGCAGGTCATCTTGATATGGACGCTATCTGTACTTGACATTTGACAGGTCACTGAGGCGCTGTTGAACTATATACAACAAGAATCTGAAGTGACGTCTCCATGAAAAAGGCATTCAGGACATTGTCAAAATTATCTTCAGAATGCCTGTAGCGGATTCACAATATAAACGCGTACAGTGTACATGGGTAGTAAAATGAGTATATTTGTCCTCCATTAGTGACGGATTTCTGTTTTATGTCTCATTTCTGGATATTCATCTAAAGGGGTGAAATCTGGACCAGCATGTGTAGTGCCTGTATTTATTTATCTTCTGACACCAGTGGTGTAATATGCTACATACATGTACTATACTACTCAAAGTTTGATAAGCAGTAAAACTTTATTTTTGTTCACAGTACATACTTGTAATCTAACACCTGGAATTTTGCTATAGATATGAAGCAGAACCATCACTGTGCAAACATTCAATCTTTTTTTCGCGATGCCTTTGAGCGCTTTTCGCAGACTTGCAGAAACGATGGAAACCCCCTGAAATTAAAGTTGCCATTGTTCATTGATTGTTGTCTACCCTATCCAATTCTGTCATTTACCCCCTCTTACTGGTTCATTCAACTGCATAACTGTTTTCATAATCGAAATGTCGATACTTATGTGTCTAAAAAGCACTTTTGGAAAATTTCAAAAATTTGTGATTTTTGGTTAAAAACACGATTTTTTACCCAAACATTTTTTTTTTTCGCCTAAAACGTTGCCCTTTAGGCTGCGAGTATGGAACAGAAAACCGATTTGAGCTACGGGCTTTGGTTTAGATTTTACAGCGTTTTAAAACATTTGTCATTGAACTGAACGTTTACTTAATGGAAATTTGCATTATGTGATTAAAACATCTGACAACAAATTTTAAAAACGCTGGTATGAGCAAACCAGAGTGCGTATTCAAAAACGGTTCTCAGTTTCATGATAACCATGCAAAGGACTACATTTTAAGCGAAAAAAATGTTTTTGGTAAAAAATCGTGTTTTTAACCAAAAATCCTGACAGATTTCTGAAATTTTCCAAAAGTGCATTTTAGACACAAAAGTATCGACGTTTCGATTATCAAAACAGTTTTGCAGTTGAATGAACCAGTAAGAGAGGATGAATGACAGAATGGATAGGGTAGGAAACAGTGACAACTTCAATTTCAGGGGGTTTCCATTGTTCCTGCAAGTCTGCGAGAAGGGCTCGCAGGCAACGCGGAAAAAAGATGGAATGTTTGCACGGTGATGGTGCTGCTATATATCTGTAGCAAAATTTCGAGTGTTAGATTACCAGTATGTCTTGTAATAAAAAATAAACTTTTGATGCTTATCAAAGTTTGAGTAGTATATATCAAATGACGGTCATATAACTCTGGGATCGGGGATCATCATATCCGTTTCTGACAACATCATTAGAAGGCATAAGACAAGTTGTACCACTGTCGATTAGTTTTTTGTTACCTCTGATCACATGTGAAGTATTTCCTCCTTGGGTCCTAGTATGCAGAGACAGAAAAGAGAAGAAGAAGAATACATGTACATCCATACTTGGTTTAATCATTCAAACACTTTTACATAAAAGCCATGTCATTACAATCTGATTTTGCAGTTATAGGTTACACTACTGACAATCACGTGGTATTGTTTACATACAAACTGATAAATGATCGGTGACACACACTGCAACAGAGACAGAAGTTGAGGTTAAATATTCGAATTTTCTCCTATAGTGTGTACTCTTCTGAAAAATAGATGGGTGCAGTTCATGCAGAAATTGAACATTTATTGAAAGAAAGTAACATAAGAAATCCCGGTTATTTCGTTTTCGCAAACACTTCAAGGTTATTGTGTTGGAAACACTATATGTTCATGGGGTGGTAGTGTTTGCGAAAACGAAAACAACTGGATTTCTTATGTTACTTTCATTCAATAAATGTTCATGTCTGCATTGACTGTGCCTATCTATCAGTCAAAAGAGTGGTATAGGAGAAAACTCGAATTTTTTTTTATCTCAACTTCGGGCGGAATTGCATTGTGCGTCACCCATTCCATACACGTGTCTATCAGCTGTGGGTAATTCAGCTGTATTTGTTTTCGCTGAATTATGTAGATGGTATTAATTGTGTATTTTATGAATGCGCAGATTAGAGCCCTTATGCTGTTAATGTGGTTGTCTCGTTCATGGTTTGTGGCAAGCCTATTTGGCGAATCAAATGACACACCGCTTGTACATGAACAATAGCAAGATGGCGCGGGAGCACCTCTATAGCGGATTTTTTTTTTTCATTGTGATTTTGCTGAATAACAGCTGATGGAGTTACCATCTGTTATCCCGGTTACGATCGTCCAAGTCATTAATGCTTTGGAAAGAGCCACAATCTACCGATTTGAATGGAAGTTGTCCAGAATCTGGAAAATGTGTCACTTTTTGTAAAATGTAAATATCCCGCCAAAGCTGATGATGTCAAGGACGGTTTTTCTCTTCTCGGAAAAACCTAGGAAGAAGAAGAAGAAACCCCCATCTGCAAAACGACGTGCTAGAAAGAGACAGAAATGTTTCCTGGAGAAAAAGGCTGCAGAAACAGTTACCCCACCGAAACGTGCTGCTTCTTAGGAACCGGAATCCGTTCCCAAAGAATGGGACCTTTAACCGGAGATCAGAGAATCAGGAAACGACCGAAGGAATCTGAACCCATTGTGCTGGTGGAACCCATTAGCGCGACAAACAGCTCCACACATTCGGATAGCCAGGTGTCCCGGCTACGTACAAAAAAAAAAAAAAAAAAAAAAAAAAAGCCATTCTCAAGGACCTCCTAGCTTTTAATAGTAATATTGACGGTGGCGACGATTTCTGGGATACGGGGCAGTGTGCTCTCTGTAATTTTAAACCCGAAGAGGGAACCGAACTCAAGGGCTGTGCCCGCTGTCATATCACCAAATATTGTAGTCCCGACTCTCAAAGGAAGGACTGGGGATTTCACAAATTCGCCGCTCTGTTATTGCCAAAAGGGCTCCAACAAAGACTTAGCTACTTGGTGACTGTCAATAGAAAGTGTATATAGTTTACAGTGGATCCCTTGTATAAACTTAAATTGTGACTTAGACAGTGTGATGAAATTTTATGTAAATTTTATGTTTGTGTAACAGTGAAGTGTGACTTTTTATTATATTATTCATTTTTACTTGACTCAACTTGTACTCCGCAAGGAGGTGCTACTATCTATAGGAGGGATTTATGAACATAACAGACGCGGCCCATACATTTTAATTCAGCAACAAAAAGTAGAAAACATAAATGCAACAAAAGCTAGCATTATAGTTTGGAATAGCCCCCAGTGATATTTGAGATGTCTTGAATTGCCATAAATCATAAAAATCGTATTAATAATCTCATTCTGTCATTTTGATGCTAAAAGTAGAAGACCTTGTCTAACAATGAAGATGAATTAGCCGCACCGTAACAAATTCTTTGTTACTTGTCGAACTACTTAAAACGCAGTCTGGTTAGTGCATTTAATGACCGAATTGCAGAATGTCTGGCTCATTATTTTCCATTATGCACAAAGACATGTCTTTTATCAGGCTGTGAATATGCAATGACTGATCTATGTTCGCAATGGTTGCGTTTGTCATACTGACAGTTCAACTTTGGTGCGGATCGTAAATGAATCATAATCCCATTTATCAGATGAAGAGGTTGCAGAGTCTGCAGAATTAACCCTTTTGTGACGAATGGAATCGTCTACCGTTATCATATAGGCGAGTCTATTTTCATTTATAAAATATTCTGGAGTAATTTTGAATTTGCGTTCTATTTTTTTTTTTTTTTTTTTTGACAAAATGCCTCTTAGCAAACGGAATAACCAAAGATGGGTAGCTCTGCGACGTCACATATGGAACAGAACTGTTTGCCTATGTCCAATAAAAAGGAGTACAGGCTTAAATGAGTTAAATAAGCTTTGTGCCTACCAATTGGTTTGATTTCTGTAGCTTTGAAATCTGAAAAAAATCTTTAGCTGACTTAGAAGAAGAATTAGTTAAGTACCACACCGACTAACGTCTGCCAAATAAATCGTCAGTCACTGGACTATCACGGTTGACCAAAATTAATGCGTAGGAATTTAGGGCTATGGTTTAGCAACGTCCAGAATCTGACATATGTGCGTACATGTATGAACAGTTTTTGCCTTTAAATTAGGTCTAGACACTAGGACCGTTGGACTAAACACATTATGCACAGCATAGTCTCCAGCCTCGTTACAGTCTGTTCTTGCCACCGGTTTGTCTGGGAAAATTGTCACGGGACCTCGATTTATAGTCTCATCCACAGGAATGCATGGATAAGTCCGGGATCAAACTTTCGATCCCTGCATGGCGAGAGGCGTAATCACAGGGCCGGGGAGCCTTCTAAGCGAGACATTTATGTCCTGCTGCACTTTACCTTGAAAGACAAGTGAGACAGCTGAGAATAGAAACTCCAGAGCAACCGATGTCCAATAGCTGAGCTCAGATGTACCAAGGCAGATGTTTTTGCCTTTAAATTAGGCCTAGACACTAGGACCGTTGGACTAAACACATTATGCACAATGTTCAAACATCTCCTCTAAATCTCCAAGCCAATCGAAGCCAAATTTCATATGGAGCATCCTGAGGAAGGGGAAACGAAAGTTTGTATAAGTTGTCCAGGTCACATGACCAAGATGGCCACCAGGGCTATAAATAGCATAACTTTTTTTTTTCTCCTGTGCCGGTGGTCAGATTTCAGTGAAACTTTGTATGAAGCATCGGGACTCTGGCCTATCATAAAAACCAAATCTCAGATTAGCGTTTTTGGACCATCGGTTCCTCTGGTACTGATCTATACGCATTGGCGACATGTGCATTAAGGCATTGATTTTATACGTACGCACTATGCATCTAATGAAACAAATTGCAATTAAGATGAAATATAACCTAAAGGTACAAGCTTAGGTAATGTGAAGTCAACAGAATGACGATAGAAACTACAGAGAGTGACATAAATGAATATTGTAGGAAATCATAAGACATAACATCGTGCTTTCCGGAGCCTACTTTATGACATAAAATGTCATATTTATAGTGTAGTTTATAGTGTCGTATTTGCTCTGTAAATCAGCATGAAAATAACAAAATGCAAACAACATGTATTCATTTTAAAATCAAGGTCCCGATATGACGCCCGAGTCGTTGTGTTGAAATGGACTTAACATGAATAACGTTCAGCGAGTCCACGAAAAATGTCTCGTGCAAAACCTATGCCTTCTGCAGGAATGAATAAGAATTCTCGACCTAATAGACATTTTTCACTTTTGAACGTAACTGCTGCTGGCGCTTGCGGTTATGACTTTCCGTGTGATGGGGAACGACTCGTGAGGGCATATTTGAGACGAAGACGAGGGACGATATGAAGAATTATTTAGTCAAAACTACCAATAGCCCGACGAAGACGAATTAAATAAGACATGCAATAAATGCTATAGCGTAGGACGTCTAGCTCTGTAGCTCAGTAGCTAGCGTGCTTGGAATTGAAAGCGAAAGGTGCTGGGTTCGAGTCCCGGACGCATCACTTTTTTCTTTTCTTTATTTGTCTCTCTTGTAACAAAGAAGCTTTGGAAATAAAACATATATTATCAGCTGATTATATTTTTGGCAAATGCAAGAATCATGAAATGCCCTACTACATTAAATTCTTAAATCGTAAAGGAATTGAAGTTTGAGACGGCAGCCCACATGTATGTTTTCTCTTGTATTGGGAGCTCGATCGTATTTTTGGTATAAGAGCTGATCTATCCTCGCGTCAATATTTCTTTCTGGGAGACATGAAAATATGAATATACTGAAGGCTTGTACAGGCATAATGTGGCTAGGATAAGGATAGCCACCCTGAACGACTTAAAAATGTTTTCCGCGGACGTAGGCACTAACTCAAACAGTACACTGTATAGTGTACATGTAAAGATATATGTATATTTATTAGGTGTAAGACCTACAGTTCCACGTGCTGTCTCGTGAGAGAACATAATTTATTTTGGCATGTTTATACATGTACTTCAAACAGATACTCGAAATCTTGATGTTATTTATACGGTTGATGTTTCGTTTTGAGTCCATTAGACAATCATCTGCAAGTCATAAGTGCGATATCCTAGCTACATTTTGCATAGACATAGAAATAAGTTGAGGTTTTGTAGACCTTCCACAGTATTTCAGCATTTTGAATGCGATAATTACGATTTTTGGGATGTTTTTTCCAAGTCAAAGGCTTTCTTTCTGATCCTCCTTTATTCTCTTGAACTATGCGTGATGTTTATCTGGGTGAATTCAAATAAATACGAGTATAATTAAACTTCAAGCTAAAACAGTATCATTTTCAAGAAAATGAATGTTTATAGACTGAGAAACATACAGTTCGTTTTTTTCATAACGTATCTTGCTTACCCTAAAACAGGACGACAATATTCTTTATGCGAGCACACACACACACACACACACACACACACACACACACACACACAAGTTCCGTAGATGACTTCATGTCGCAGTGGTTCAGTCAGTCGCTTCGTAAAATCACATGTCGAGAATAAATACGTACATGTAGTTGATATAAGACTGGTACAAAATTATTAGGGAGCGCGGTGGCGTAGTGGTAGGGCGTCTGACTCCTGAGAGGTCCTGGGTTCGATCCCCACAGGCGCCAGCCGTGTTGTGTCCTTGAGCAAGACACATTAACTCCTTACTAACTGGTTAAACCCAGGAAGCGTTGGCTCCGTCCCGACATGACTGAAAAAAATGTTGACTGGGACAAAAAAAAAAAAATAAAATAAATAAAAACTTAAAACCTATATGCATTGGTAAAATGCAAAAATAAAGAAATCCAGACAGCAATTAAACATATAAATCGTAAACAATGTTATCATATGCAATGGTAACAATGATTATTGTTGTCTTCCCGTTTAACTGTCTGATTCTAATTGAACAATGAACCAGAAGTGGTCTTTGACACGACATGTTTACAAAATCGCATCATCAACTGTCATGATTGCCATTAAAGATACATTACGCGTTCAACGCGAGTCGGCCTTACAAATGCTTGGCGCGAATAAAACAGCTTCCAGTGCAGAATATTATTTTTTGACACTCGTGTGTATAACTAGGGATCGCTTGTTCAATTCTGAGCTGCCCATGGCTTTATGGTGACACTATAAACCGAGATCCCGTCTGCATATGACGATAACTGTTGGTTGGAAAACAACTATCAACTATTTGTTATCGCCATGTGACTTTCAACATACTGGTGCATGTATATACGTACATTGGTTCTGTTTAGCTACATTTCACATGTTTTTCGTGAACACACAGAATTCCTTTTACATGTAAACATGGCAAGATTTACGATTTGAAACATTTAGTTGATCTTTAATTTTATGTGCATTTTTTTTATTCTACGCCTTACAAAGTTTTGACACATTTTAAGTAATATCGAGCATGGTCTGTTATCCTCATCAGGATAACATGTCCTTGACATGTTTACCCCATTGAACAACGCTTTAATAAAGCAAAACTTGAGTATGCAGGGGTATATCTAGTTTTAGCTCACATGAGCCCGGTGAGCTTATAGGATGGCCATGCCCCGTCGTCCGTCCGTCGTCGTCTGTCAACAATTACCATGATCTTCTTCTCTGAAACAGCTTGGCCAATCAAAGTTAAAACTGTTTGCGGAGCATTCTTAGGAAGGGGGAACGAAATTTGCATAAATGAACCAGGTCACATGACCAAGATGGCCGCCTGGGCTAAAAATAGCAAAAACCGTTAAAATGTTTCTTCTCCAGAACCAGAAGGCCTATGATTTTGTTACTTGGCAATATTAAAAGCACTACAAAGTTTGTATAAATCATTTCGCTGGGATGACCTTGACCTATTTTACGGTAAGATCAACTTACATGTAGGTCGCCCATGCATTTAAATGGGGAAATTAGTTAAATGTAATTAAATGGGTGGAAACTTGCTATGATAATACAAATGGGCAGATTTATTTTTATGAAAACATTAAGACCCGGGTGGTTGTCAGCTCCTGCCTGGGGGGATATATACATGTATATGACTATAATATTTAAACATCTTCTCTGCAACCGCATGGCCGATCAAAGCCAAACTTCGTGGAAGGGGAACGAAAGTTTGTATTAATGGTCAAGGTAACTTGACCAAAATGGCCGCCATGGCTATAAATTGAAAAATCTTTAAAATTGTTCTTCTTCAGAACCCAAAGGCCTATGATTTTGAAACTTGGCATGAAGCATCTACAAAGTCTATATATGACCCAGGGATTACATTAACCTATTATAAGACAAGGTCAACTTAGGTTGTCTATGCTTCTGAAAACATAGATTGTGAGTATTCGTTCTATCTTGTGTCCACAATCTATGTTTTGAACAAATAAGAAAATATCAAAACTGTTGAATTGAAAATTTTCATTTTTTTTTTTCAACTTAAAAAAAACACTGTATTTTGCTTGATAAGGTTTTGTAATGATATCGTCATGATATAGGGTACCGTTTTAGTGCACATGTATTACACATGCTGACGGCAGATATACAACATTTGATCATTCTCAACCTTACTCATTCGGACCCATCTTTGCGTCCGGAATCGGGCAAGCATATAAGCACAGAAGCTTCTTACTCAATCTGAATTTAAATAAATAATAAATTGAATCCGTTTGTTGATTTGAGCGTTAATCCAACAGCAAAGGTCATATGGAAACGAGACCTCAGTTTATAGTCTCATCCGACAGACTCAAGAAGACCCGGATCAAACCTGCCATCTCTGGTTTATAAGGCACGTGAAATAACCACTGCACCATAGAGGCTTGCTTAATAGGTTCAGTATAAACTTTATCATGATAAAAATCGTACTTTTAAATGTTAAAAAAGGACAAAAGAACGCATGCCCTTAACACCAACTGCGTTCGGCTTTCCAAGCTGCAATGTGGTTTGATAACTGATCCGGCTTGATATGATCTTTGTTTTGTCGATGGGCCCTAGGACAAAATTTCAATAGCCAAACACAATACAATTAAATTTCCCCTGTTACATGTATATATATTAGAATCATGAATGGCGGTACGTTTGTATAAAAGGTCGGTAAATGGACACGTGAAATGTCTGCGTGGTATACTGTACATGAATATGTGTATTCGGGTATTGTCTATCAGTGTCAGCACCATCGTATATGCTTGCGATACAATCAAAGTCCTTACAACAAAGATTGATGCAACATCACACAACATGTGATAAAATGGATTAAAACAACCTTCAGCGCAGCAATATCGCTTTGGCAACTACCAACACCAAGACAATGGACTCTTCGCCTTAGGTTGCTGCCCAATTGATCAGTCTTACAATCAAGGGTGACACAAAACCAAGTTCTGCTTGTGGGTGTGCAAGTTCGTTTTCTCAGGGTTCTCCTCTTTTCCTCCTGTTACTGATTTACCCGTCTCATATGAACTAAAATAATATTGAACGGGCCGAAAATTGTATAAAAACGCATCATTATGATCAGAAATGAGCACAATGAGACCCTTATCTGTAATCAAGTAACAATAGAATGACCAAGAACCTATACAATTAAATTTCCCATCCTAACATAGACACCAGGCGGGAGAGACATGGCGGTGCAACACATCACAAGCAATTTAACAACAGGCATAAAAACAAAATTACTAGCTCTTTCCAAACAAGACCAGCGTCCATTCTGTTAAAAGGGACAATACACGAGGCAATAATCTTAAGAAAACACGTGTCAATGTGAAGACTGTATACACCATTATTTGTGAAACAAATGAATAATTTGTGCACTTTGACAGAATGTGTAGTGTCCAAAATTGCTTCTACGTGTATGTGAAAATGGCGAACATCAAAAGTAAACTATGGGGCGACTGAAACACTATGCGTCCTTTACGGAAACACTTTAGAAACTCATGAAAATAATATAATTGTGTTAGTTTGATTTTAATTTATTTATTTGAATTCAACCAGGTGAAACAACACGCATACTATCACACAGAATAAATGAGAATCAGAACGAAAGCTTATGTCTTGCCAAATTAATTTTCTTCATCGTAACCATCGCACTCGATATGGCAGAAATACTGTTGAAAGTCTACAATTAACAAAAACAGTTGTGTGGCTAGGCATATTGTAGCTACATGTAGGGTATTGCCCCCATCGCTCTTCCTACTGTCGAATGGACTCAAAACGAGACATCGACAAAATAAACATCGTGCGCTCACGAGATAGCACGTGAAACTGTAGTTTTACATCTAATACGTAATACACATATATCTGAACATGTACCGTGACTATACTTTTTGATTTGGTGTCTTGTGTATTTGTTAAAATTCAGTTTTACGTCCCTTTCAAGATTATTTCAGCTCATATGAAAAGCGCCAAACAGTAGGTGGGGCGAAAACGGGAGTACCCCGAGAAAAACCGCCTGGCACACCCGCAAACAGAACTTGGCCTGTCTCACATGTGGCCATTGTGGGTCTCGAACTCACACCAGACACAACGGTGAGATGATTAAGTGATTATGAAACAGCGCTCTGAACTGCTCGGCCACGGGGGACGCTTGCGTATTTTTTTAGTCATTAGAGGCGGTCAGCTTATCCTATCCACATTATCTGTACCAGCCAGTCAGGAAATAAATGTTGACGTTAGGATTGGTCGCTGATCCGTTCTTCTAATGACGCTCAATATCTCGGCTTCCAACAAGACCTATAAAAAACCTATACATGCGGTCTGCCTTCTCACTAGACAGTTTAATCCAGAAACTTACGATTTTAGTATTAAATGCAGCATTGCATTTTGTGATTCTTGCATTTGCCAATAGATAAAATTTTATTTTCTTTTTTCCTTTTTTTATTTCTTTTTAATTTTTTAAGCTTTAATGTCACAGGTGCGAAAAAAGGAAGAAACAAAGAAAAGGAAAAATAATTTTTGTCCTACCCGGACTCGAACCCAGGACCTTTCGATTCTATGTCTTACTCTCTACCTACTGAACTATTCAGCTAGGCGTCTTGGACAATTTCGTTTTTTGTGTGTCTCATTTAATACACCTCCGGTGGGCTGTTGGTAGTTTTGACTAAGTAATTCTTCATATCGCCCCTCGCCTTCGTCTCAAATATGCCCTCACGAGTCGTCGCCCATCACACACAAAGTCGTAACCGCAAGCGCCAGCAGCATTTACGTTCAAAAGTGAAAAATGTCTAGTAAGAAGCCTCTTATCATACTATCATATGATGCAACATGGCACCGTTACCGATCTCAAAGCCATGTCAATATTCTTTGAGGAACTCATTTCGTACATTTCGTGTCATATAGTTTTCTGTAGTTGACATTTACACCCAAGTTCCTTCCTTTTATGATATGATAGAATAAAAGATTGAATAATGACGCATATTACCATTTGACATGCAATTGTAACCTAGTAGCCTAGTAAGAAAAAAACAACGTCATCACATCTAGTTTTGACTGGACAAATCTTGATTCATGGTACAAAATTGACAGGGATTAGAGTGCTTGAATTTTTGTACTCCATTTTTATTAGGCTCAACTGATAGTTATTATTTTGTGTGGAAGGGAGGGGCTGTCCTGGGGCTCCACTTAGGTTCTACTAGCCTGCCACTTCTACAAATATGTTTTTGTTTGTTTGTTTGTTTGTTTATTTGTTTGTTTGTTTGCTTGTTTGTTTGTTTGTTTTGAGTCATCCCCGTCAATAATTGTTCAGTCATGTCAGGACGAAGAATGGGTGTCATCCATATGCAACTTTGTCTAAACAATCCATATGCAGTCTAATGGCATCTGCAGGCCCACTGGGTGTAACACAATTATACCTATCAATGCCGGTCGTTCGTCTCTCACTAATGCGAAAGACCATCTATATTTCTTAGTTATTAGATTGTTCATGTGTGTATGTGAGTTCTGGCCCATCGGCTCTGGCTGCTTTCTTTCAGCTTCACAGATTCTCTTTTCTTCATAGTGGGCTGTTTCTTTAGAGATGAGACAGTGCCTGTAATGCCTGTATCGCCTGTTCCCAATACTCTAATCGTGTATTGGCCCTTTAATGGGGTCTGCCTAAATACAGTAAAGTAGCGCAAAGTGGCGTAAAGAGGCGTAAAGTAGCGCAAAGGGGCGCAAAGTGGCGTAAAGTGGCGTAAAGTTGGCGCAAAGTAATGTAGAATGACATGAAACCGTATTATTTATCAAACATGAGGTAAATGATACACTTTCAGTCATATGCATGCATGCAATTCGCATGTAGGGGTGAGATGGGCGCAACATATAGTCTGATGAACAGAAACTTATTTTTTGATGTTTTGAATTGCAGAAAAATATTTGTGATTGTGTATCATGATGGGTTTGACGGAAGGTACGGGGCATTTATTTTATGATGGTAGGCTTTTTTATGTTCATAGATGATAATATTGATATGTTAGAGATACTCGGATAGGCAATGTCTCTGTTACTAAGTACAAAGTAAAGTGTCGCAAACGTGGTGAAATGTGTCAAATATTGATTGGAAATTGTGGTCGTTTTATTTTTTGCTCTCAGAATTTTATATTAATGGAAAGAAAGAAGAGAAATAATTTTGTGTATTCAAAATCCTTTTTGTATTAAGATCATGTGTCTTTAACTCAATATTAAAAAGGTGTGAAAACGTGTGTCAGGTTGCCGTGCGGTAATCGAATTATCAGTCACGCGTCTCTTTGTAAGGTGGTTAAACAATCGGCTACTGTTGCTTAGCACGTGTCATTAATTAGTGATAATCATATCAGGTTTATTTAACCAGGGAAGTGTAAGAGATGTATATTACACTTCCCTGATTTAACTTAATTTGAATTTTTGGATAGCGCATCAGAATAACATGTCCATGAAGGACTTATAAAACTTAGCATTTCAATTCTCAATCTTGTATATTTCAGTATTTCAGCTTTAGTTGAAAAAAAAAAGAGTCTTCAAATAAGGAAACTTTCGGGTACATATCCCAGGGGGGGGGGGGGGGTACTCTCATATTTTGTGGATACATAGGCGAGGCCCCAGCTTCTACCCCCAAACCCAAAAAATTACCGAGATTTGCTGACCACCCCAAAAAAATACCAGTCCTATCAGGCATACCCAAAAAAATACATGAACTTTTAGCTTACCCCAAAAAATTACATGTATTCATCTTTTTTATGCCTATTGATGAAATTTTATCACATCCATATGATCTAAGCTGTTGGTGGGACGTTAAATCCCAAATCAACCAACCAACAGAACATGTCACAATACAGTTAGTATATGTAGGAACTAGGAAGTAAATACCAAGTTGGATAAAATTTAAAGATTTTATTTATTCTCAAAGTGTAAGTCTTATGATGGTTTTGATTCCATTTGATTTGCAATCCAAACAACATCATCATGATCAAGCTTCCAAAATTTCACCGAGACCAGTCATAAGGCATGGTCGCAAACAAAATTGAATCTTAAGGCCGTGTAAGCCACTCTCATCTTTATAGAAATAAAGAGATTTCCCAAGAAATGTGCAAAACCCAAAAAATTACTTAGAATCATAGATGACCCCAAAAAAATAATTCAGAAAAGGCATGACCCCCAAAAAATATCCATAAAAAGCTCACTACCCTAAAAAATAACTAGTTTTTCTGAAAACCCCAAAAAATACGGAAATTCAAAATTTTGACCCCAAAAAAGTCAGCCTCGCCTATGTATACAGAAAATTTCAGAGTACCCCCCCTGGGGTACATATCAGAACATCTGAAAAAAGTAATAACACAAGGTTTTCAACGTTTCTTTCAGAAAGATCATAAATGATGAGACAATTTTATAAAGATTTTTTTTTTTTTTTCAAAGATATATTGTTCGCCGATGTAAATGCATATAGCAATTCAAACTGGGCCCGGGGTCGAAAATGTGCTCAAGAAAAATGGTCATAAATCAGATGGGGTCCAATGGTAAAGTAATATAAATTTTGCATTTTTTAAAAATCTTTTCAGTTAACCTGAAGATACTCAGACACATTTTCTTATAAAAATGTTTCTGCACGTTTCTCACACAACGGGTATTAACGCTTTACATTATACAGCGACAGCTGACAAATTCTAGGTTAGCAATTGCATACTAGAGATAAACAGTATAACCCGTAAAGACGATTTGTAAAGTCACAATCCTAACAATTTATCAGCCATGCCAAATTAAAATGTTAAACCCAAAGAGTACGGGTACAACGGGTATTAACGCATTACATTATACAGCGACAGCTGACAAATTGTAGGTTAGCAATTGCATACTAGAGATAAACAGTATAACCCGTAAAGACGATTTGTAAAGTCACAATCCTAACAATTTATCAGCCATGCCAAATTAAAATGTTAAACCCAAAGAGTACGGGTACGCGACCCATTTCGGTGAAATACCATTTTACGTACATGACGGCATCAGCTTTACCTGACGTTATGTTTGATCTATAGAAGAATCGGACGTAAGCTGCCATTTCGAAAAAAAAATCTGTTTTTTGGTCGCAGTGCACTATACATAATGGTCTAAAATGTTCTTTTTCCTAAAATATGCTAGTTTGGTGGTGGGGTGTCATGTGCGCATGTTTCCGTCATTCATATTTTTTGATATTCGTACTCAGTTGTATAAGGAATAATTAATGTACACAAAGGCACAGCCGAATATTCAACTGAAACGAAATCGTGACTCGCAAGGTTTTCCGAATAAGCGAAAATATAAATGAAAATGAAACATGCGCTAAACATGCGACCATGCAGTTGAGTGCTATTAACACAGTCTGTTCGTCTATTGTGCGTCCTCTCGTATAGAAAACGTAGCACAATCATTTTTTTTCTACTCCAAATGTTAATGTACCAGAAGACTAATGAATGTTTAGTCCAAATGCCTGTGAATGACGCTTTAGCGCTATCGTAAAAGCTAGATTAATCTTGGAACCAAAATATGTTTATTGGATTCGAGAATTAATGAAATTCAACATCGCGCAAACATTTGTGTTGCAAAAAATAGTGCTGCACCGATCAAATAAAATTGTAACACCATACATGAGGCCAAGGTGGTGTCTTTGTTGCGCGTTTTTCTGGTTGCCGTGCCGGGAGCGCCTTCTTTCCTGTAATTCTCAATAGAAAATGTTCTTTGGAAGTCGCTCATCAGGCATTATTATTACATGGCATGTCCATCTCAGCAGTGCTAGCTTTAAGGCTGTAGGTATGCTCTTTACATCCCTGCCTTCTTCGGGACCTCTGTGTCTCGTATCTTGTCTTGCCATTTGATTTTTAACAATTTACTCAAGCTTAAGTGGAAATGATAACGTCAATTTGCATGACGTTGGTATACTGTTCAGGTCTCCTAAGATTATAAGAGAGTTGTCAGTCAGTCTTTTAGACTTTCAGTTTGGTGTCAAGCGGGATAACATTCTGCACCCAGACATTTGCACTGAGTCAACCAAATATCAAACTGGCTTTTGCTGTGCTGGTGGTGATCTCATCACCAATGTACACTGCTCTGGAGAGAATGCATCCCAGGTAGGGATTTAACCTTCAGCTCTTAACCATTCACAGTGATATTTGGTGCATTGTACAGCTTTACAGGTAATGGTTGATGTATAACCAAGATCGTTTTTAAGTGCTGATTGAAAGGTCATAGATATCATACATTTGTGAAACTCAGCATAGAGGAGTTCATCTTAAAAAAAAATGTACGTTTCGGAACTTCCGGTTTTTCTTTTGTTAAATATCTCGTAAACGGTTGCAGATATTTTCCTAATATATTATATTTGGATACATATTGATGATATGCATTGAATGAGCAGTGAAAATTGTCAATCTATGGAACTTCATTTTTTCACCCCATTTTCTGCAACATTTCAGAAAATTTTATTTGTCAGTAAAATTTAGGGGGTAGGGTAGATTAAACTTGAATATTACAAATCGTCAAATTTATTGCACTAGTTCGATGTTTATATTAGCTGCAGTATATGTGTACATGGTCTTCTAAGTCAGTCTTTGGGTCTTTGGTGTGCTGGTTATAAAATTTTAGGTGGTTTTATGAAATGGGCTTTAAGAAACAAAACAGCCGGAAAAAGGCTGAAAATGGCGATTTTCAAGTTGTTGGTTCTCTCTTATATGCACACTACCCTATATATTTCTTTCTTTTATTCGAACAATATTACCAAGATCTATGTTGTGTGAAAATACAAGAAAAAGTTTGAATCAACAAATATGGGTTTGGCACATTTCAAAATATTGCTATTTTCCGACTTTTCAAGTATGTGGGTATGGTTGGAAAAGGAATCGTAAAATTTTGTAATCCACTTCAAGTTGCAATTTTTTCTTTGCTTTTGGTCCAAAATAGTCCGATACGTAAATACTATGACTTTTGAAAGCATTCTAAGTATATGTTTGTTCAAGACAGGTATGTTTCAAAGAATTAAAAAATAAATTTTTACTAAATTTAAAACATGGTGCTCAGAGGTCTCATTCAGCTGCATGTAGCTTGAAAAAATGCACACTACCCTATATTTATTTTGTTATCAAATGTCTTGTGTTGTATTTTGGAATCCAAAAAGAGGGGTTAGAAAAAAAGCTTGAATACTTTGGCAGCGAACATCCTTAATTCTAAGATTTTCTGACGTTGTCATTTTATCACAAAGTACACAAGAAAGCTGCTTTATAACCCATTTTTGTGAATGGAATCACTGGACAGGCATCATTAAAATTTTGATGATTTTCAAAGCTCCAAAATCACTTAACTAACATAATTTTGTTTGTTCATGTTTTTTCCTTTGCCTTCTGTTAGTCACGACTGAATAGAATATTTCCAGAGTTGTTAATAAACCCCTTTTTAAATAACAATATAGTGTAGGCATGTCAATAAGTGCAACATGCTGACAGTTTTCATTCAAAGCATCGTATTTCAAATTTATCAAATAAAAATGATTATCCCCACACGATTTTAATGTTTTTGTCATTAATTCTGTAAGAAGGCCAGCTTGACAATTGACAAGCCCACGCAGACACATTACATAAACAAGCCCATGAAATAACCATGGTTTTACAGCATCTGTACAAAATGATTTTTTTTTAATTTCTTCTTCATATTTTTGCGCAAAACACAGGTCTTTGGAACATGAAAGATCCGCCTTGCTGATGCGATTCTAGCGAGTGCCACATTCTATTGTGTTGTTTCTTTTGCGAAAAAAAAAATAAAGGAAATAAGAGAAAAATGTAAACCTATGTATACTATAAGACTTAAGTTTAGCAATTTTTTTATCCGTCATTATTTTCAAAATAAAAAATTTGAGAACTATCGATACGCTTTTAAAATGTCAAGTGATGGTCAAATTCATGTATCGAGACTAGTTTGTGTGTTTTTCTTACGTCCACTAGTTGCTACTTTACGTTTACAAAATCGTGCAAATCACGTGCCCAGCATTCCACATCCATCACATGTTTCAATTTTTGCCTAGTTTGATTGATTAAAATGTCATAAAGAATAAACCGGGATGAAATTCCATCAAGGGACGCCGTTATGACCTGACGTTAAACCAACGTCAGACGAAGATCAATGTGCTCGGTGCAGACATGAAGAATAAGAAAGACAGTTAAATCTTTTGAGCTTGCGAGAGTACGATTAATCTCTAAGAGCCCTGATTCATCAGCTGACAGCGTCAAAAACCGACATCGGACATCATGACGCCAGACAACGTAAGGCTACCATGATATACGACAATGACAACTTGACGTCTTAGTGACGTAATCGATTTCTAGGCAACCTACGAACTTCAGGCTTGATAATTAATGGCATGGAAAGAGGGATTTGTATCGAAACAGGTGCCTGCAAACAACCTGCGTGGTGCGAACACCGTGAATATCGCCGATAGGTTTCCGGTCCTGTAAACGTTAAACGTTAACGTGCAAGCCTAGACAAGAACACATCAAACCGTCTAGGCCTACTAAGCGAAAGTTTTCTCGTATAAAAAGCGAATTCGCATGTCATTTCAGCCAATAAACACTTATGGGATCATTTCGGCAGAAATACAACGGAACAACATCATTACACCGGGGCCGTTACCTGATTTCAGAATGTAACCAAATCTTTATGATCATGGTACAGTACTCTTTTTGAGCACAAGAAGGTGTTCAATGACTGTTTTGGGAATAAACCTTTAACTTTTCAGGTACCCAGAAACAATGTGAATTTCGAGGTGACACCCCTGTAAACTTAGACGCAACGTAATTGCATCAGGAAAAGATGGCTTTCTGGCTAAAAGTGTACATTGTGGTTTCTTTAGGTTCAAATATTGATGGGTTAAAGAGTTTCTTTTAGTTCAACTTAATATCAATTTACAATTTGGAAATTAATTGAAAATTGCTAAACTTAAGTCTCATAGTATATTATATGGATATACATTTCACGGAGATGTTCTCTTGATGGTAAGTTGTTATACAGCATAACACATTGTCATTTTAAAAGAAGAATATAAAACATCCACGCAATATAAAAACGGTCATAACTATGATAAAAGCCAATTCAATGGAAACATCAGTGCCGTATAAAGAAACATAAAAGCTGTATACTTTGAAGTGTTTATGCCTTGACATTCCACCGTGATCATAACTTTGACGATGCCAGTTTGAAAGTCATGCATTTAGGACACATTAGGACACATGAATACACAATTAGATTGTTTCCAGAAATAACTACAATTAACAACTCGTAAATTTACGGTTTGTTAGAAAAACACGTTTGTTAGAAAATTTTTCGAAATGTATGAAATTCTGTCATTTCAAGAAGGCGAAAACATTAAAATCTTATTTAGACAGCGAATCCGTGTGACGTATATGTACCGTACTATTGTACTATTTAATGCTTTGACCATGCTGCTTCGCCACTTATGACAACTGTTTGTAAACATAAGCGGAGTGGTTTCTTCTCTCTTTTGAAATCTTTCAAATGTCACGTTAAGTGTGTTGACAGGTCTTGTTGGCATGATCAGATTGTCGTTCCTTAAAATGTCAAAATGTTTTAGAAAATTCGTCTGATCAACGAATATTGTCAAATGTCAACCAGCACAGTCAAAATGTTTTACCTTGCAAACACCTTAAATCAACAGTTTAAATCAGTCGCCTACTTTACTGAAAGCCATGGCTGAAAATATCTTACAGGATCTGCATGATTCAGGTATAAACCAGGTCTTCCAAGCAAGACCTAAACTACCGGACAAACAAATTTTCTCGAAAGGTATTGAATGCCTTTTGAAGAAGCTAAACCTCCATAAAGCATATGTCCTGACCAACTTAAATCAATTGTGCTCCGAACTCTTCATAAGGAATAAGTCGCCATCCTTGAAATAATTTTCCAGAGGTCCCTAGACCTTGTAGGCTCCATAGTATCTGGAAGGAAACAAATGTGTCCCAAATAATCAAAAATGAGGACAATACTGACCTTATATCACTTACATGTGTTCTTTGTAAAGTACAGGAACACATTGTGGCACAAGCATATCAAAACATTTCACGGACCAGAATATCATATATATGACCTACAGCATGGGTTCTGAGAGCGGCGGTCCTGCGAGACCCTGTTGATCATGCAAATACATGTAGATGAACATACAGTCAATGTAACAGATATACTTAATAATTTTAGACTTAAGTAATGCTTTTGATAAAGTCGTCCATGAAAAATTGCTCCAAAAACTTCTCAAACGGTTAAGGACATATTAGATTACCAGAAATTAAACAGTCAGTAGTGACCAATGGTATAAATTCTAGTCTCATCCCTGCCTTCTCTGTTCTCGGACCAATCCTATTTTATCTTACACAAATGACCTTCCAGAACAGGTAAGGTCAAGAGTCATACTTTTGCAGACGACATGCCTATGTATTTATGCATCAGCTCACTGCCAGAAACAAACAACATATAAAAAGATGTTTCTGAAACTGAGAAGAAGATTGGGACATGGATTTCATCCCGGTAGTGACCAGACTCAGGACTCCCATTCTATCTATTTCATTCCTCCATAAGAATGAACTTGCAAGTGCATCTGCTGCCAAGTACCTAGGGGTCACAATATCTGAAGACCTCAGCTTGGGAAATCACACGATTAACACCACCAAAAAGCAAATCCAAATCAAACACTTGAATTTCTCAAGATCATAATTGAGACCTTCAATCCACAGCATATAAAACACTTGTAAGACCACAGCCAGAATACGCCTCCTCTGTCTGGTCTCCCAACACTGACATTGATATATACAATTTATTACATTCTAATTTTACTGTTTATTTACATTCGCATTTACAGGCTAATACGTCAGCAGCAGATTTGAACTGACATTTTATCCTGCTTTCCCAATTTTCATCAATGTTTGGTCCCCCTTCATGAAGTTATGCTGCCGGGGGTCCAAATCATAAAAAAATAGTAATATTACAGTGTACTGTGACCATTGTCACGGTTTTAAGTATCGTGGCAGTAGGAAAAGCTAATTAGTGTGTGAGCCTGACATCACACTAGACATACTTATTTTGAACCTTGTAATATCTATTTATACGTTGCCGTTACCTGAAATTAGCTATATTTCTGCTTTTGTCCATTGTTAATCAAACACCTTTAAGACCACAATAGACGATTAAGAAATGCCTTCAGCTAATAATACTATTTCATGTCTAATTTGATAAAGCTATATGACGTTAGTTAACCACACTTACTTTGCGGAAACGTGTAGATCTTTGAACTTACAATTTTACTAATTTGGTCTACAAAATAATGCATGTGGTTGGAGTTCAAAGCAACTCGAGTTCTTAACAGTGAGTGCATTCCCAAATATATAGAAACAATCGTGATGTAGGCGTCATACCTAGCCGATTTTAACACGCGATGGACACACGATTATGAAAAAAAAATCAAAATCGGCGGGGATCGTGAAGACATCGGGCCATTCGTGAGTGCATCGTTACCCATCGTATGTCCATCGGGAGATTTTTTAAAGCCTTCGGCAGCCACCAAAACCTTTGACATGCAAGAAATTACAGGAAGGACACTCGATGGTTCAATTTCGTGTTGAATTCGCGAGTACATCTTGGCCGTCGCAAAGCCATCGTGAGGCCATCTTATCACATCGGGACTACATTGTACTTCTGTCGTGTGGTCATCGGCACCATCGGCTAGGTTTTGCTACACGAAGGCAATACGAGGGACACACGATGTTGCCCGATTGTGTTAGGAAGGCAACACGACATCGTGTGGCCTTCGCAACGCCATCGTATAAGCATCGTATTTGAAAAAAGTATAGAACACGATGGCATCAGGATGGAAACACGATATTAACCAAAAATGTTCTAATATTTCCCGGGGTAACGTGGACAGGCAAAAAATTAAAAAATCAGCACCCACACATTTTGCTCAGACGCCTCAAGTGGAATACTGTTAAATCAGGGCGTATTTCGAAGAAAAAAAAAACAATTCAGAAAAAGAAGGCTGCAGCACTGCTTCTATTCATGCAGCTGGAGCATGACCAAAATCTCCTGCAGGAGCAACATCATCTTTTACAGGTATTTGGTTTGTGTATTACTCTGTCATTTAATTAGCACCCCGTTTTTCTTTCTAGTACACTAGTACCCTTTGCAGAATCCGACAAACGAGCGTTTTGACTACTGACTCAAGAACAGTTTAGTGTCAGTTTCAGAAAGATGGATTTAAAGTACTTTCAAACTGTCACCATGAAGATTGAACAGTGTTGTAAAGTAACTGATATTAATTAACTTATTACTATGGACGTCAACAACGAAAGCATACAAATTAAATGATTTCTCAAAAGAGACCATGTTTGCACGCAAATGAAACCGGAGCTCGTTCAACCATCAGCCTACAGTATTAAGGTAGGTACCGTGTATTTGTTGGACTGGAGTATTTGGAGGTACAAGAAGGCAAAGATCAGGAAAAGACGCAATCAGAAAAAGATTCCCACTCCAAAAACCGAGGCGGGAAAAACCAAACTAACAATCAGGTACTTATACAATGAAAACATATCGTAATCCGAATGAGCAGCTATTTTCCCAATAGGTGGCCAACAGCACAAAAATTTTAAATACCAAGACATAAAACAAAAAGAACCACCACAGGAGTCATGGATTGGAGTGGAATTGTGGAGTGGACCAGAAAGCTAATAGACCAAAGCAAAGCCAGTTAATTCTGACATATAGAAAGTTATTTTGGATATGACTGAGTCTGTTAATGTTTCAGCGCATCATTCATATATATCTTGGTAGATCATTAATTTAGATAATCTGTTTGAACATGGGATGGTTATGATAAGAAATTAACACCCATATCTGAAAGTTTCTTTATATTCTAAAAAAAGTATTTACTTGCATTTCCTGTTCCACTCCAAACTTTGTCTCCAGGGTTCCACTTCAAGAATGCACTCCAATACGGCAGCCCCTGACCACTCCAAGACGCCAAGCCTTGACTCCAACCCATAAAATACACAATGCCCCTACAGTATACATATGTAACTAATTGTGGTTAAACATGAGATATTATATCAATGCCAAACCCACATTTATTTTATTGATTTTTACATCGGATAGTCATGTGATGCCTTCGGGATGCATTCGGGAATACATTTTACACCTAACACGATGTCGTCAGGCCATCGTGAAGCCATTGTGATGCCTTCGTGTACCATTCACAACTAAATCGTATGCAAAACTACCAGTTCCTGTATCTTCGTGAGTGCTTCGGGTATAATCGTGAGCTATTCGTGTGTCCATCGTGTGACCATCGGTAGGCTTCGTGTATGCGTCGGGTCAATATTGGCTTTTTACCAAATTAGTGACGAAAATCGCACGAAATTCAAATTTCATATTTGTGTGGCCATCGTGTGTCAAAATCGGCCATTTATGACGCCAGCATAACAATAATAGTTTGGTTTAAAACTCTGGTAGATCAGAATAGAGATCAATAGACTATTGAACGATAACATCAAATATACTTGTTAATAATCCAGCAATGATTCAAGCAGTCAACAACACCATAGTGAACATATTTTCATTCACAGACTACGAAAATATGCATTAGCAATGCACACTGGCTTGTACAATTGAAAAATTTTAGTTGAAAGCATTTAAGATTGTTCTTTTTTTCCCTCAAAACTTTCTTCGTGTACCCACTTTCTATATTTTGGATCAAACGTGAGAAAACAGTATTCCCAAGTACATACCAGTTTAACTATATAAAAGTGGTGAGTAAGAGGTATACACTGCATGGACGTGCTATCCTAAGAAATGAATCTAGGTCATGACCTCGATGACCTTTTGCAAGTTCTATGCCAATGTACTGTATATGCATTTTTGATGACGTTTTTAGATATTAATAGAACTGAATTGCACTGTAATTTATCACGATTGTATCACTAAATAGTGTCACATTTTACCCCTGCTGAGGTTTCCTATGGCTTTGAACGTTTTTTTTTTTTTTTTTTTTCGTATATTTTGCTTTATATGAGCTATGTATTCTGACGGATTTGCAAGCATTTTGGTTTGTTTTGTTTATGACATAACGCAAACTCAACAATTTGTCAGTCGAGACGGAGCCATCATGTGAACTTCCTGAGTCTTAACCAAGGGGGGGGGACTTAAAGTGTCTTGCTTAAGGACATGACACGGTAGAGGTAGGTATCGAACCCGGGACATCTCGCACCGAAGTCCTGCATTCTATCACTATGTCACCACGGGTTAGTAAAGCATGCGCCTTTTTCATGCGTTACTCCTGAGAACCGAACAGTACTTACACGCTTTAATGATTTTACGGTTACCGTAGGTGTTTTTACGTGTATAACCCTTAGACCATTCGGTCAGTACATCTGTAATTTGGGTACTAATTTAATAATCAATGTCAAGAATTGGTTATAGTTTATTACCTGTCAGTTTTACTGTTTGCTGGTCGTCAGAATTTGCAGACAATTAATATAAAGTCCTGAATATTAAGACAAACTAAAAAAATATGGTATTCACGCACGTCTTCCTTGAAAAAAGCGCTTTCATGTGGCCTCGAACAAAACATTGCCGCAGTATCAATACTTATCGGAGAACCTCAAACTGTCTTACATTTTAAAAGAACTTTTTATAAATAATGTCTATTTTAGGACGACTTTCACCTACTTGTGGCAATTATATACGTATGTTTTTGTAGAGGATTACCACATATAGCTTGTAATTTTAATCGCCGCTGAAATCATCTTCATATACTACGGTAAAAATGGAAACGCGTGGTTAAGGAAGACTTATGAACATGGTAAATTGCATGCTTAGGCCTGTTTTCCACGGACAATTTTTCTTTGACAAAGAAGTTTTGTCGCAGAAATATATGCTCATGTAAACTCAATTCTGTGGCGAAGTTTCTTTGTCAAATTTCTGTGACAAATGTGAGCGAGCTAAGAAATATAAGCAATCTTTGCTGTTTGTGAACGCAAACTCATTGTCAAAGTTTCTGTGACAAATAATCTTCGTCCGTGGAAACCAGGCCTAATTGCTTAGAACCGTTAATGAGGAAAATTATTCCTCAAGGGCACAGATCTGTAAAAATATAACGTTGCAAGGGATTGGGGAACCTATTTTTCTACATAATTTGAAGCATCCAATCAAGTTATCATATGATACGGGTTGGCACTTTGACCGATATCATACCCATGGGTGTCAATTCTTGCAGGAAGTAATTGCGTATATTTTACGACGATTCTCGATGGCTTGCTGCAATTGACAATAATATCAAAAGCCATTCCTTGTACGATATGATAGAATAAAAGAAAAATGACGCATATTGACATTTAACCTGTAGTTTTAACCTAATAGCCTAGTTAGAACAATTCGACGTCATCACACCTAGTTAGCCTGCTGTAGTTGACAATTACTCCAAATGTCCACCCTTGTACGATATGATAGAATAAAAGAAAAATGACGCATATTGACATTTAACCTATAATTTTAAGCTAATACCCTAGTAAGAACAATACGACGTCATTATATCTAGTTTGGACTGGACAACTCTTGATTCAAGGTACAAAATTGACAGGCATTGAACTTTTGGACTCCGTGTCATGTTGGGTCAACTGGTGGATATCATGTTGTGTGAAGGAGGTCACCTTCAGGGAAATATCTGCCGTCTCGGTTTATTGTATCAGTACCTATAGGACCTGTATTGAAAATTTTATTTGTTCCATTGTGGTCTTCAACACTTTTCTGTGTCTTTGTCTACACTTTCTGTGTCCATCATTAAGCACCAAATATCACCAATTGTGGAATAAACCATTTAGTGTAGGCAAGTCAATGAGTGCAGCAGGCAGGCATTATTTCATTCAAAGGATTTTCAATTATATCAAATAAAATGATTATCTCTACATGATTTTAATGTTTTTGCTATTACTTCCGCCAGAATGCCAGCTTGACAACTGATAAGCCCATTTACAGTAACATTACAAAACACGCCAATGAAATTTACAGAGAATTTAACAGCAGCTGTAAAAATCGAAATTTTACTTTTGATATTCTAATATTATTCTTATTTTTTTCTTTCATTTTTTGCTGAAAACATATATCGTGGGTAAACGTTCGAGTCGCATCACTTATGAGATCCTAACAAATGTCCACAATTTATGTTTTCGTGCAAAAATAATACAAAATATTTACGCCTGTATCATATGATATGTGGGATGTAAGGGTGGTGCGTAGATTTCTCGGAGATATTCTATTGATGAAAAGTTTTTATACAGTACGAGTATATTGTCATTTTCAAAACAGAATAGAAAACGTCCACAAAATATTAAATGCGGTGATCTGCTAAAAGTCCATTCAATGTAAATAACGGTGTTGTAAAAAGGATTTTGACCCGTTACCTTTGCAGTGCACATGCACTGTGATCAGTACTGCGAGAGTGCCATTTTGTAAGTCACGCATCTTTAAGACACATTAATTCACAATATGCATTTCGTTTTCAGAAGCAACGATAGTTCGTAATTTTTGGTTTGTTCAGGCCTTGTCTCACTGGGCTAAAGATCGCTTACGATCGCTTTAAGATTGTCTAAATATTAATTAAGGGATCATTTCTTTGACAACGAAAGCAGAAAATCGTTGGAAAACATTTAATATATCTTGCACCTGTAGTCTTTTAAACATTAACTTGTGATTACACTATCACACGATTGCAAACAATTCAGTGTGACCGGTACTTGAGACGAAATGCTTCCAAATGCAAATTACGTGTGCCATTTCAAAAAAAAATCGAAAGCACAAAAATCTTTTCAAGTGTATCCGTATCTGATAAGTGTTTTAATGTCTAATTTGATACGTATACATTATGTGTACATCTTTATTTCAATCCCATTTACTGTGTATTCACATTTGCATTTACAATTTTACACGTTGGCAGCAGATTAGAACTTTGGTTGATTTTTTGGAATTTTCCTCTTTTTTTCTCCGATATTTTAATGCCCTCATGAACTTAAGCTGCCGTTTGTCCAAATCATAAAATGAATCATATCATCATTGTACACGTGTGTGAGCCTGACATCACACCAAGAAATATATATTTAGAACCTTGTTATATTTATTCACAGGTTGCCGTTACCTGAAATTAGCTATATTTCTATTTTTGTCCATCGTTAATCAAACACCTTTAACACCACAACAGTTACAGACGATTTGGAAATTCCTTCAGCTTATAATACTCTTTTATGTCTTATTTGATAAATAGATGACGTTAGTAAACCCCTCATTCTTTGCGGAAACGTGTGACTGTGAATGTACAATACGCTAATCTTGGTTTACAAACGCTCTTGGGGTAAATAATTTGGATATAATTCAAAGCAACCCTCCGCACATGATAGCAGGTACTTCCCAACTATAAAACAATCCAAACATCAATATGTGGATGTTTGGCCCCTGGCGGATTGAACGAGTCTAACCGGTAGCACATGAAAGAATAGTCATGTGGTAAACATGTCTGTTCTTGCTACCTAGCCAAGACGGTGGGAGGAAAACTTACAAAGCACTTGGCAATTCGCCCAGATTTACGTTCCATACGCTTCATCATGGAATCGCGTGTGTTTTCTTAGTATAAGTATCTGGTTGTACAGTTTTTGTTTTCCTCCTCGATGTTTGGATTGGGAATTACAGATTGTGCCATTTCCTGATCATTGCCTCCTTTTACCTTTTTTCAATGCACCAGCACCATTCTGCCACAACATACAGCCAAACGGGTTTGAAATAGCATTGTATCTACTGTCACTATTAACTCATTAAAGCCTGGCGCCCCTTTTGTGGGACATAGGCAAACAGAATAGCCCCAGATGTGACGCCGCAGAAAGCGGCGTCCCATCTGGGGCTAGTCTGTTTGCTTAGAAAATTTTCATCGAAAATTGAATGAACTTTAAAAAATCACTCCTGACACCCCTAAAAATGAAAGTGAACTCAACCAATTGATAATAATGGGAAAATCCATTCGTCAAATATGGGTTAAGATAATGTCGAGCAGGAACATGTGTGGCGTTCTTACGCGACAAATTTAACAACCAATAAAAATACACATTCTGTACTAATCAAGGAAAACATGTTTAAGCTTTTTATATCTTGTGCTTCATAATTTTAATATAAGTTAGGGCTATCTTAGGAATGGAAATCCCTACTTATTACAATAATGCTTTTAAGACGCAATTAGCTACCATAATAGCTATTGATATCAATGACATTTATCTAGACAAATATATGGAAATGTGGGCTGAAGGAGGACGAATGAGTATATGATCATCGATATCAACGTTTTTCACAGGACTTATGAAATCTTCCTTTCAAAGCTCCAGTGATAGGTGTTCTAGCACACATGACGAGTATATATCAGTAAATTCAAGGTTATGGTCAGTACCAGAAACATCTATTTGAGTCCCTGTTTTCATATGGATAAGTGTTTCTGTTGAGTATTGTGCTTTATGACGTTGTGTAAGCTTGTCCCACAACGGCGTCAAATACGTTCTATTTCGAAACACTGGATGACTCGATCCGGACGTTTGCAAAGGACAATTGATAAAAATCAAACATCTCCGCGTTAAGGCGAGGAACATAGAATGAAACAAAATATCATTCAATGTAAGGTACATATAAACTGCGCATGGGTCATAGGTTTGGCTTCCCTTGTTAGATAAAATATAAAGCTTTATGCTTTGGAAGAAGGGGAGGTAGTATGGGCCATATTGCGCAATTTCGGGTACTGAACCCTCATCGGTGATCCTTTAAAAACCGACGACGATAGCCAGATAGATATAATACTGCAATTTAAAAAATTAATACAATGTAAGTTTAAATCAAAATGACATGCCTAAACGGGTCAAATAACTAAAACAATGTTTAGAAGATGGCTCTTAACGTACAATTTTTTGTACTCTGAATATTCTAACTGATCTCAAAGGACCGAAAGAAATATTCTGCACCATGGATGATGTACGGGGAGACTTTTTAGGGCCGCCACACGACACAACACAAGATACAGTAATAGCAAATGAAATATAAAAGCTTGATCCTTTGGAAGCAGTGATAACGTTCAAGGGAGGTGGTATGGGCCATATTGTGCAATTTCGGGTACTGAACCCTCATTAGTGAGGGGCCTCGTTATAACAAGCCTATGGGCAGATTTGCATAGCCGCACCCGACACACCCTTCAGAATCTCATATTATCTCATATTTCATACCAAGCTCTTGGATTTCAATGCATATACGAAGGTGAATGAATGGGCTACTAAAATGCTGCATCAAATATTCTTGAAATGTTCATAATCCAGCAATGATCCAAGCAGGCGACAATACCGTGGTGAGCAAGAGGTCACCCGGCGATAATTACCTTAACATGCCTTTACATTGAACAGAGACCGGCTCATGTACAGGGAACATATGCATTTCCACAAGTGGATCTCAATCTGAGAAAAGCTGTAAAAATAACAAAAAGCACTGTAATTCTAGGTTTCCTAAAAGACGAACAACATATAGTCCCGTTTTAAAAATGTCATACGAATAATTCCAGTTGCTTGTTTTTCTTATTTTTCCGCAAAACATAGATCGAGTACCCATATTTAAAGTTTTGGAACAGTCACAAGAAAATTGCATCCCCGTTATACTAAACTGCTCAAAATAAGTTAAGCCCCAGCTTAATTCGACAGCAAAAAACTCGAAATTTGTTTTGTCATAGCGTTTGACTGAATAAACGTTTAGATGCAATGTTCATTTATTAAGCTTGAATTTTTCTTCTAAAGATGGGCTGATAGTGACACTTATTTCAGTAGTCGTCACAAAAATCTCCCTACGGCTATCGTTCCCTTTGTAAAATTAGCAAAATTCTGGACACTTTCGGATAAAGAAGCACGTATCGAAATACAATTTGTATTTCAACATGCGACTTTGTGCAATTATGCTTTAGGTGTTGTTGTCTAACTTGTATTTCGATACGCATTTCCAACCACTTTTCATTTTTTTCAATAAACAGCTAAACGTTTGCAATATAACATTATGCGTATGGAGAAAAACACATGGGCTTGACTTTTTTACCAGTTTATATAAAAGTGGTGTGTTAGGGGTATACCTTACACGGACATGTTATTCAGATAAAGGGAATGTAGGTCATGGCTACGAGGAACTGTTTCAAGTCTGTGGCAATATAAATGCAATTTATACAGCGTTGTGGGATATTAATCAAACTACTTGTACTGTAATTAATCATGATCGTATCACTACATGCAAATGGTGCCACATTTCACTCCTGCTGAGGTTTCTTTTGGCTTTGAACAATCTATATATTTTGTTTCATATGAGGCATATATTCTAGCAAGTTAACAACATTTTGGTTCGCTTAGGTTATAACATAACGACCAACTCAACACTTTGTCAGTCATTTCGGAACAGAGCCATCGCTTCCTGAGTTTTAACCAATACTAAAGGAAGCTTAAAGTGTTTGCTTAAGGACATTTCATGGTAGAGGTAGGTATCGAGCCCAGGACATCTCACAGGACTATACTACTATGCCACAACGCTTCCGGATTAGCAAACGGACGCGTTGTTCATGTTTCACTCCAGAGAACCGATAAGAAAAGCTGTTTTAAAAGATTTGACCGTCAATGTTTATTCATGTAGCAACATCGGGAATTATCAGTCAATAGAAACAATCATTTGGTCAGTCCATCTGTAACAACATCTTTTAATGCAGCCATGAACAAAATATTTTGATCGGTATTTATCCGAGAAATTAACTACCTTCCTCAAAATGTCTTACATTTTATAGAAGGTTTTAGAAAACAATGTCTATTTTAGGAAATGAATCTTTACTTACATGTGGAAATTATGTTTTTCAGACGTTATGACTACCATGTATAGCTATGTATTTTAGCAATAATGGTTGCCGCTTTATACTGAGATAAAAATGGAAACGCGAGGATAAGGAAGACTTATGAGTATAGTAAATTACATTTCGCAAAGAACCGTTAATGGTGAGCAATATTCTTCATTCTTGTCAACTATTTTTACCGTCTTCATACCTTTGAAGATGTCTCCTACAGCGATTTTGTCTTTAATAAAGCCTTAATAAAAGTAATGTCATGCCAAGCATGGTATGTGACGATGCATTTAATATAAAATAAATGAGTTATTGGAATGATGGCATCAAATATGCTTATCCATGTTGATTATTGTACTGAGACACAAGTAGACAAAATGACAAATAGGAAACTGGGGGTCTCAGTAGCAGACGAGATGCCGCAGATAAGGATTGTAGTAGGACAAGGACACAATGGCCCGATCAATGCTCTCATTGCATATTTAATGCACAAAATACTTGCATACACACGATGGCATTCAAGAGACATTTATATATATTATCGACTGCACGATGCTCAACACGTTATTTTAAGAGCATCACTACGTCGCTACATGGACTGGTGCAAGATTTACTCTTTTCTAGGGTCTGTACTCAGATTTTCATTCTGTTATTATTTTTTAACCAAACTGTTAGATATTTTTAGATCAGCACAAGAGCTGTTTTCTCAAATAGGTCAATAATAAGCACATTAATTTTGTTGTTATAGCAGTGCTCCCGAGAGCTGGCCGGGCACTTATTTCAAATAGTTACACAATTATTGTTCCAATTAAAATTCGACAGTCGTAAATCATCACAAAAAAACTGACACTTTGAGCTTTGCGTCGTCACGTAGATGTACCTTTGCATGAGAAAACAAAAAAAAAATGGGTTTCCGACCAGGTCCGACACAAATTAGACTGTACAGTCACACAAGCAGGCTAGATTCTTGAGATTTTGGATTTAAGTAGAAGAGTGATTGTACTATCTGTGTAGCGAAGACAAAGGCACTGATCAGTTCGCGGTTACCGCGAAGCTGGTCTGCGCCTTTGTTTTTGCATATATATATTTTTGGTTTTCTAATGTGCCGCCTCAGATGTAAATTTCTGTTTATTAGTTCTGTACTTGCAGGAACTACCAGTCATATTTTGAGATAAGTTGCTTTCCCTAATAGCTAACGAATTGCTCTCATTAATAAAAGGTAGAATTCAATGGAATTTTAGCAAAGCTTAATTTTCTTTTTTTTTTCTTTGGCACATTGAGATGGTCATTTAAATACTGATTCACAATGAAATGCACTTTTTATGCAATCGTTATTTTCACTGTATCGTGCTTGACGTTCGTGCTAGACATTGTTGACTTTTGATTAACGCCTACGCCTACTTCAAATCAGGTTTGTGTTTTCTGTAACAAATGAGCCGCCTCGTGGGAAAACCAACAATTTGCATATGCGAAAACAAAGACGCAGATCAGCTTCGCGGTAACCGCGAAGCTGATCAGCGCCTTTGTTTTCGCTACACAGATAGTACAATTACTCTACTTTCTAAATCCAAAATTTCAAGCTTCTAGCCTGCTTCTGTGCGTCTACAGCCTGGTTTGTGTCGGACCTGTTCGGAAACCACATTGTTGGTTTTCCCACGAGGCGGCTCAAATTAACTTACAGACAAATTCCACACTACATGGCAGCAAATCGAAAATGGCCAAGCTCAAAATCAGGCACTGCAATCACAGACCTGTTGAGAATTATGATAAAACATATTTTTGCAGGAACCGTCATGGTTCTGAAAAAGGCATTCAATCCGATCATATGGTGAGATATTATTTCTCCACTCGAAAGTTTGTGTTCAGTTTGTGTATATAAGGCCGTTAACTTGGCGGCATTTGAAAAGAATTAAAATGTTTGTATAACTCAGCTTATTAAGGGTCAGCAAACAATTTCGATGATTATAATCATATTATGTTTTCCTCTGAAAGTTTATTGAGCAAACCCTTTTTTCTGGAAGTTCAGGTTGCTTATTATGGACATAATGGTCAATCTCATCGTGATCAAACGTTCAAAACACATTGAAATCTTGAATATTGAATCATTTTAAAATTAAACTACGTGGCATTCATGTCATTTTAATCATTGGACTTAATCAAATGACACGATATTTATTTCCCTTTGAATGTTTTTACTGTTTCCAAAGGATCAAACCTTTACATTTTATTTGCTATTACTGTAACTGGTGTTGTGCCGTGTGGCGGCCCTAAAAAGTCTCCCCGTACACCATCCATAGTGCAGATCATATTTTTTTAGGTCCTTTGAGATCAGTAAAGATATTCAGAGTGTTCAAAAAACGCATGTTTAAAAACATACATCTAAGCAATGTTTAAATTATTTGACCCCGTTTAAGAATGTATCTTTGATTTAGACTTGTGAAAATTTTCGAAATTGCAGTACAATAGTCTGGCTTTCGTTGCCGGTTTAAAAAGGGCTATTGATTAGGGTCCATTATCCGACATTGCGCAATATAGTCCATACTATCTCCTTTTGAATGTTTTAACTGCTTCCAAAGGATCAAACCTTTATATTTTATTTAATATACACATGTACGTGTGATTTGACTATCGACCGACTCATGATACAGCTGTCGATATACTTGGACAACGGCAGGTTTGCATGTATTGCATACTTGTAAATGACCCGCACGACAACATAAGGCCCTAGAAGGTATTTAGGAATATAGAGATATAGACGAATAAGGGGATATATAAAAAGGGGTATACCGAATACTGAAAAGGCCCTGGAACGATATTTAGGGATATAAGAATACAAACTATGGGATTTTTAATGATGTATGTTATAATTACTAAAATGATTTGCGCATGTTTCTTTTTCTTAAGGTCGATTGTTGCGATATCGATGTTTGTTTGACGTATAATTGCTGCCAAATCGTTAACCGCTACATGCAACTTGAGGCATGTTGATAAGCTTTTTTTCCACGTCAATAGCTTAATGCAACAAACCATGGAACAAAATCATGTTATTATATAAATGCAATGTTTTGGGATACCATGTAAGAGTGTGACTCAGATAGTTTGATCAGCCTGAGCATCTGCATTATTTGACAGTTTTATGTATTTATTTCATTTGATCGTATACCTGATGACAGATTTTGATATATTCAGTTCAACGTGTGTTTCGTCCAATTTGCCACATGGAAAAAGTTAAAAGTATTCGAAAATATAGACCAGTGTTGTATCTGTTGGTGAGGATACACTATGTGACCTTTTTATGAAAGCAACTCAGAAATTAAATTACCGTTGTGTTTCTATATGTTGTATATTTGGCGCCATATTTTGTGCTGTGTGTGCATTTAATGTGCGTCTTTATATATTTCGTTATATTCAGGTAATGAGCGGTCACCTCTGGGGAATGAAAAAGCTGCTCACTCTGTTTATCGTATATTTCTCTTTGTATAGGCACTTATTCGTATGGCATTTAGGTTTTCGGCACTATTCTTTTGTTCCTTTTTGCCCTCGACAATCAAAAAGATAAAATGTCAGTTACTGTAGATTTTCCTTACAACCAAGGGGAAAATTATTAACGTTTTTATTGTATATAAGTAAGATTGTTGTTATATAATATTAATTGTTATGTTTATATATAACACTTAAATATACACTGAAAAAAAGTTATAAGAGGCCACTTTTCAAACTCATTTTTTGTTTCTAAGCCATGTTCAAAATTGCACAATTTTTTGCCGAAAGACGTGTCTTTCAAGTAAGTAAAGTTCCTAAGTGTTAAGAAATAATTTTCTTTCACTAAAAGCGTTTTTGGAGTAAAAATGCAAAAATCTATGTTTTTAAATAAAGAATTGGATACAGCACAACATTTATTGAAATTAGGAACGGGTGTCATCAAAGGGGTCGTTACGGCTCGGAAAAACATCAAACATTCGAATTTTCTCTACTGGTAGAATTTTTATGCATTTTTAAGAATCGCCAATTTTGAGATTTTTTGGAAAATTCATAAATGTACCTCTTAAACATGTTGACCCCCTGTTAAATTCACTTGATGAGGCCTGGAAATGAGAGATATAACTCGACTGAACTGTTTTAGACCATTTTTGAGGACCAACAGGTCAATGCTGCCGCACACTTCCGGTTTCAATGCCAATTTTTAACGAACAAAATAACAAAATTTGTGGACGATTTTTTGAATTTTCAAAGTTTATCAGAGTCTAGTATTTGACCTAAATAATCGCTGAAAATTTCAATGCCGTGCTGCTGATAATAATGCAACTGGAGAAGAACAAAGTTGGTATGCAAATTGCATACAAAAGCTGAATTCCTGTTATTCAGGTTGCTGTCTTCTTGCATGTACAAAACAGAAACGAAAGTTCTTATTGCAGCAACACTTTTGACTTAATTTTATCTTGCATCATGGCAGTCAGTAGCACTTTCAAATAAATTAAAAAGTAAAAACACAACGTCATAATATGACATTTAATTTGATGTTAATAAAGTGTGACTTTTTGAAATGAGGGTACCTTTACACATGCTTCGTCTGTGTGAGAAGTATCACTCATTTTGGAATGCAGAAACTCACAGAGCCACTGTTAGACATTGGTTTATTCATATGATCATGAAATTTTAATTGATCGTATTTTACTTTCTGAACTAGAGGAAAAAATATGAGGTGGCCTCTTATAACTTTTTTTCAGTGTACAAATAAACTGTAGCGCGGACGCTCGCAGACCATTATCTTCACATACATTATTACCTTCTCTTTGGTTTCTTTATATACACAGACGGGTAGTGTGTGTCAGGAACGATCTTTGTAGGACCTCCCCCTATAAGACGGCTTCACGGCGCATACCATCTGGTCTGTTGTGGTTCTTTTAGCTTCTCCGAATTCGCGGAGATTCGGTCTGCGTGTACCGAAAACTCTTTTTACGGCTCGTTTTATCTGTACTATCATAATTGTAGTATATTTGTAGATACCTTAACTTCCTTGTACGTGAATTGCAAATGAGTTCGAGCACTTTAAAATGTATATAAAGATGTGGCTTTATCGGGACAGAGGGCTTGCTGTCTGGACATTGGTTTCCGCCATAAGCCCTCTGTCTTGGGTAGCTCGTACCTGATCTTTATACCTGTACATGTACAAATTGACGTTTTAATTTTGAAAATGTGTTGTTTCAAGCTTAAAATAGCTAGCGTGTGCTCCAGTTTTGTATATATGTTAACGCTTTTGTATTGTTATTATGTTCTTGTATTAAGAACAAAGTCTCTTATAATTCTGTATAGAATGGGTTGATATTTCAAATTGTTCTTGTATATACTGTATATGTATGTAATATTGTACATGTATATCAACATGAGACTTAAATAAATAAATAAATAAATAAATAAATAAATAAATAAATAAATAAATAAATTCTTTAATAAACCATTCAGTGTGGGTATGCAAATGAGTGCAGCATGCATGCGTTTGTCATTCAAAGGATCGTGTTACCCTTTTTCTCACCCAATAAAATGATTATCCCCACATGATTTTAATGTTTTTGCCATTTATTACACCAAAGACAAGCATGACGATGTACAAGCCCACACGGGCACATTGCAGGAACAAGGCCAGGAAGTATACAAAAAGCTGTAAAAATAAAAGTTGGATTTTGATTGTTATAAGGAGAACCTACAATCAATGTTTTGGAACAAAATAAAAAGAAACACGCTCACCCCTGGGCACACCAGCTTTATTTTATAAACGTGAGATGTGAGGGGGTATTCATTGTACGGATATGCTACGTATATCCTGATGTTATACAGTACATCCTAATGTCGTTTAAAAAGAAGAATATAAAACATCCACGCAATGTAAAATGTGGTTATATAATAAAAGTTGATTCAATGGAAACAACGGTGCTGTAAACTTTGAAGTGTACGTGACTTTATGTTTCACTATGATCATTACTGTGACGATGCCATTTTGTAAATCACGCATTTCAGACACATGAATTCACAATTGGCGTGTTATGTCCCAAAATAATGGCAATTAATAACTCTTAAATTTACAATTTGTTAGAGAAACACGTTTATGCAATACGTATGCTGTAAAATGTTTCGAAATGCATCAAATTATGTCATTTCAAGGAAGCGATTGCCCATATTTGCGTGAACAACTCTGCTATTAAATACGGCTTCAATACATTTGCATTTACTATGTAATTACAGACGCATTTACAGCATTACTCGTTAGACTGGAACTGTCATGTGTTTCTCTTTGTTTTCTTTCTTTGTCCTATGTTTGAATCCACTTCATAAGCTAACCCTTCCGGGTGTCCAGCAACACAGTCATTATATAAATGTTCACTCGAATGTGGTACATCTGTTGTGGTGGTTTTGTTTCATACTTGGCTCCGTGCTTTTACCTTAAACATCACGAAAACATGTCCGTGCAATGTATAACCCCTTGAACCCCACTTTTATATAGCAAAACTGGGGTATGCAGGGGTATACCTATTTTTCTTATTTTTGCTCCAAAACATAGATTGTGGGTACTCGTTAGAACCGCCTCGGCGAGGCGGTTCTAACGTGTACCCACAATCTATGTTTTGAGCAAAAATAAGAAAATATCATAAATTTTTCGTAATGATGTACATGTGCTTCTCCATAGTAGATTTAGTTAAATTGAGGTACATGTACCTTAGCGGTCACTTTTAGTGAAATCGCCACTCACTCAGTCCATCGTACTATCTCTTTGTATTTTTAATTTTTTATGTTTCCCATTAGGGTCTTCTGTGTTTTGTTAACAACAGTCAAACAGCTCAAATATTGATAGTTCTTTAATAAACCTTAAAGTGTAGGCATTCCAATGTGTGCACCACGCAAGAAATTTTCATTCAAAGGATCGTATTTCTTTTCTCTCAATCAATAAAACAATTATTCCTACATAATTTAAATCGTTTCTCCATGCATTTCGCAAGAAAGCCAGCTTGACATTTTTGCAAGCCCACACACGTGCATTGCGAAAGCAAGCCCAAGAAATACAATCATAAAAGCTGTGAAAGGTAAGTTGGTTTTGATGGTTCTTACGAGTCCCTTCAAGAATGATTTAGAACAAAACAAAACACGTTTAGCACTGTATAAACAAGCTTTGATTTATCAAAGTTAATCACTCAGGTTTTTCTATTTTTTTTTTTTATTTTTTTCCACCTCGCCTTCAGTGGGCTATGTTAAGCTTGTGGTCTGTGTTACGCGACACAAACTCAAACGACGTCACTACTACTGGATTAAAAAAATTAGTTATTCATGTATTCACCTGTTTTTATAGCCCCGCTTTGAAAAAGTGGGGGCTATACTGGATTCACCCTGTCCTTCCGTAGTTCTGTCCTTCCGTTATTGTCATTCCGTCCTTCCGTCCTTCCGACATTTTAGTTTCCTTTCATTATCTTGAGAATGGCTCGACAGAATCTGACCAAATTTTGTATGCACATATATCACTGCATGAAAACCTCGATTTACGCGAATTTACAAACATATGCAAATATTTGGTAAATTTATGGAATTACATGCGCTAATCATTTACAATGGTTTCTTCATAAAAGTAAATGTATCAAAAATTTACTGGTGCTTGCATATTAATAAAATACTTGGCAAATGTTGAGTCGAAATTTGCTGGGAATTTACATGACAGGCAAATGTTGCGATGAATTTGACTTTTATTTTCTTGCGTTGTTTTGCATGTGTAAACATTGACATTTGCAATTATTTTACATATCCTATGTGTACCTTTAGCTTGCCGCATTTACCAAGGCATGCATATCATTGAAATGTCAATATTTGATATCTGATTTACGTATCTTCCGTAAATGCGAATGTTTGTCTCTTTTGATAACGTTGTTTACATGTCCAAAGACTGGCATTAGCAATCATTTTGCATACCCTATGTGTGCCTTTAGCTTGCCGCATTTACAATGGTATGTATACTATTGGCTATGCCTAAGTTTGATAGCTGATTTACGTATCTACCTATAGGACTTACGGCTTATCAGTTACTAGAATCTAGTAAAACCATTACATGAAGTATAGGGAAAATCCCGCCCACTTTTGCAAACTCTTGGCGTGAGTCTCTATGGTATATCTTCTGTAAACGTAAATATTTGTTTCGTTTGGTTGCGTTTTTGTACATGTTCAAAGACTGGCATTTGCAATCATTTTACATATCTTATGTGTGCCTTTAGCTTGCCGCATTTACAATGGTATGTATAATATTGGCCATGCCAATATTTGATTACTTATTTACGTATCTTCCGTAAACGTTAATCTTTGTTGCTTTTGATTGCGTTGTTGTATATGTTCAAAGACTGGCATTAGCAATCATTTTGCATACCTTATGTATGCCTTTTGTTTGCCGCATTTACAATGGTATGTATAATATTGGCTATGCCAATATTTGATTACTTATTTACGTATCTTCCGTAAACGTTAATCTTTGTTTCTTTTGATCGCGTTGTTGCACATGTTAAAAGACTGGCATTTCAAATCATTTTGCATACCTTATGCATGCCTTTAGCTTGCCGCATTTAAAATGGTATGTATACATCTAGCTATGTCAATATTTGATGGCTGATTTACGTATCTTCCGCAAACATTAATGTTTGTTTCGTTTGGTTGCGCTGTTGTACATGTTCAAAAACTGACATTAGCAATCTTTTGCATACTTATGCAAAATATAACAGATTTTTCGAATTATTTGATGAATATTCATTTCTGGCATCGCCCGTGGTATTTAAATTCACGTTTCATGTTCAGTGTTGGCATTGGACGGTGATAGAGTTGTATATGTAATGATAGTCTAATCATAATTATTAGTTTCGTGATTAGACCATATTTAATCATATGATATTCTGTTCGACAAATTATTATACACTTTGGAGTCTGTTGTGTGACCAGAACCGCCTGATGATGACAGTTTTTCTCATGATAAGGATCAAAACGAAACATTTGTTTTCCCTCCACGTTTAATTAAACAGATTTGCAGACAACATATGGGGTTCGGTCAGATAATTAATCAAAGGTGCAGGGGAACGATAAGCTACATGTATGACGTCTCAGTCATAATTTCCATAAATCAACTTTTTGGCAACACGAATAAATACAGTTCAAAGAGTCCTGTCAACCAAATTCCTAACATGCATTTCGCTTACAAATGTCTTCATTGTAGCAAAGATTACACTCTATGCAGTCTTGGTGAGCTACTTGGTAACTTGATTGCGTAAAAATTTCGAAAACAAAACAATGTTACAATGTTGCATTTTATATAATTATAGTTTTATTTTCGCCAAAGAAACATCAAAAATAATATAGTTAGAACATTGTTTTCAAATTGAATATAACTGCATCTTATTAAATCTACCTATAACAATCCTAAATACTAAACAACGGCAACAACAAATTTTAAAACGAAACTTTACAGTTATTAAACTCAAAAGTTATAAGCACGCCCCTATTTTTCATTGAATATTGCTAACAGAATATTTTTCGACAATGCCTGAACTTTTTTGCAGAAAGTACATTTCCAAGAGTTAGAATATTAATTTTCCTTAGTTTAAAGTGAACGAATTACGGAATAAATCTGTGTGCAGCGGACCGTGGTCAAATGTGCTGTGCTGTCTTGCATAAACGGTACATTGTTTACGGCACTGAATATCGAACAATTCTGAATGCATTTTATTTGGCTTTAATTAACACAAAATACACTTTTTTTTCTAAAGTACCGGTCCCACTGAATCGTAAGCAATCGTACGAATGTCTAATCATAAGATTATTGATAAGACTGCGAATGCATTTATAAAATGTTTTCCATCGTATTGCGATCGTAAGCGCAGTGGGACTGGAACTTAAAGTACCGGTCCCACGGAATCGTAAGCAATCGTACGATTGTTAAATCACAAGTTTTGTGGTAAGACTGCGCATGCAAATTATGTAGAATGTTTTCCAACGTGTTTATGCTTTCTTCATCTGCTCATCGGGTCCAAAGAAATGACCCCCACAATCGTAAAGCGATCTTAAACCCCAAAGAACGCATTTTTGGTGATAATGATAACAAATAGGTGCTTATTAATACTGTTGACTGTTAGGAATAAGTTCCTTTCTTTGGCGAGGACCACATGTGGCCATATAATTCAAAAGCTGTTTCTTGGAGCTTGCATAAATTATGATTTATTATAGACTGGAGAAAGTAGAAACATACGAGGGAAAATCCAAAATAACGTAAACTTTTGCTGTAGCTTCAATATACGTGGATAAATTTTAGAAAAATGTATATTGCGATAAATCAGAACATTCTTAGAACAAGATAAGATGAAACAATCACACATTTTATAAGTATCTGAAACACGCCGCACCATTTTAAAACCATGGTGACGCATAGGCGGCGCACGCGAATTTTCGGTCCTGTCTTGTGTCATACATGTCTCGGCAAAATGTAAAATAGGCATGCGAATCGCGCCAAACTTAGTCCAGTAAAGGCTTGGTGTTTAGATAATACTGTGCATAAGTTTCAACAAGTTTGAGCAGTGCATTTTTGAAATATTAATATCAATTGTGCGCTTTTTCAGTGCATTTAACGTTAAAAACGTCGTCTCCAGATATTGCTAAAATCTATGCTATTACTAAACTTGCCGCGATTTTTGATAGCTCCGACACAAAAACCGAAAAATAACTAAATGGAGACATAACGGGAATATTCAGTGAATAAATCAGTTGTGTAAAAATATTCCCATTGTGATTCTGACGATATAACAGCATAACAACGATAGAAAAAGAAATAAAAATAACGCGCGTCAGTGGCGACGTAAATGCGTAATGAGCTGACCGCATGCAGACGGCTGGTGAATCGGCAATTTTGAAGCAAATGAAAGTAAGAATTTGTTTCGAGTTTTGGATACTGACGGGAAATTTGTGAAGTACAAAGCACAATAAGCAAAAAATACTTTTTATCATTGGTACATGTTGAATAGATGGCCGTAAGCGCTTAGAATGTGCTAATTTCAAAATGAATAAAACGTCAATGACGTTACGAAATCAAAGATGACGTGCGCCGGGTAGACCTTAGTGACCTTTTTGTTGTGACTGTAGATTTTTAACGGGTCGTTATTTTTGCCTGATATTTTGCCACGATATTCTAGACATATTCCGATTTATGCTCATGTTATTTTATAAGCATTTGAATGAGTTGTATAGAAGCTACAGCAAAAGTCTACGTTATTTTGGATCATCCTCCGTAAGTAATGGCAGATAGCAAGTTCCAGAGATAATACTTATCAGTCACTAGAAATAGTATTCTATGAATGGGACAGAAGATACTCATACCAGAATCTAATGAATATAATGACCAGTTTATGTATCTACACATTCTGATCAGTGAAAGATCTAAATTGTTGATATCTTAAGCGCATTGGGACAGGCACTTGAGCAAATAATGACCTAGAAAATTCAGGTTTTCGGTTAGGAATTTTGTTTTAAAGGCCGCTTGTCGCTACAACGTAAATTATTGGTACAGAATTCGCACAGCCCATGAAGTCTCTCCCAGGCTATGTTGACACCGGTCTGATAAACCAAAGTTTGCACACCAATGCATTAATGTCTCTACAGATTCGACGTAAATACGCTATATTAGGTCGATTACGTCGACTATGACCATTCAGACAAGCTAGCATCATTGCCAGACAATCAGTGCAACTGGAAAAACTTATGTTTTCAATGAGATAGCAATGTTTTCTTTGTGCATGGCAAGGGGCAAATTGTTGTCGTGCACGATATTATTTGCAGTTTTGGATTTTAGTGCAATTGCTATATCTAGGACTGTTAAGTCACATTACAAATTATTTTGATACGAAATTCACAACATAGTTTGCAAACAAACGAATGCTTATATTGTGTCAAAATTGATTAAATCGAATTTTTATACATATGAAAAACATTTCAATTACAACTTTTGCGTTTTCAAAGCTCTTCGGTGTAGTTATGTCAGTCTGCTCGTGACAGTTTAGCATTAAATGTTTGTTTGTTTTAATTAATGCTAGACATCCCAGTCAACAGCTATGATCATGTAGGGACGTGGTCTTCATTTTATGGGACTCCTATCCACAAAATTAGAATGTACAAAACGTGCTTCTATCTAACCACCCACAGAAAAAGGTACAAGTAGACAACGATCAGGAAAAGGCGCAATCAGAAAAAAAAAGATTCCCACTCCAAAAACCGAGGTGGGGGAAAAACTAAATTAACAAGCCAGTAAGAATATATGTACGGATTAACTTGAGCAAGCTCCGCCTGAGCAGTTAACCAGTAATCCGATGGTCAGTCAGTAGCGTACATGTATATGCTTTCACTGAAGACACAAACAGCCCATCTATTTCTTTAGGCCTCAAAGGGCGGCGGCCATATTCCCACCATATATTGTGCTGGACGCGGCTTTCAGTGTACCATTAAATGTGACGGATATGCGGGATAACAGCTAAGAGAGTTTCGTTTAACTCCCTACAGTACTGGTAAATACCTAGGGAGTAATGGCTCCGTCCCGACATGACTGAAAAAATGTTGACTGAGACGTTACACCTCAATATAAACAAACAATTAAACCGGGATAAACCAGGCAGTTAAACCGGGGCAGTGATAACAAGGCTCCATGTACATCATGTTTCATGAAATGCTTTTGTTGGACCTGGACGGAAGATCAGATATATGTTTTCAGTAGGATGGCTTGAGTCTGTGCAGAATTATATAGAACGTTTCCGCATCTTACTTTGTAGTGATGTTGTACACGACCTGTACATGCGCGCGTGCGAGTATTACAGATTCGACTTAATCGTCGTGGCCTGACCCTGATGGTACCTGATCGTAAAAGGATACTAAAGATTAGGTTTTTGATGCTATCTGAAGGAGAATATAAACATTAGCATCTAATAAAACAAAATTTAAGGCGTATCAAGATGTGGGTATTCAATCCGATAATGTTATGGAATTGTCCGTTTTTCTAATAAATAAATAAATTTATTTAAGAGGATTGTATGTATAGCGTCTCAAAAGACCGTCTTTTAAGATAAAATACATTCCAGTTTCATTTGATTGATGTAGGCGCTAATTAACCAATAAGCTACATATAATGCAATAACCTATGCGTCTGGAATCATTCTTTTGATGTACGCGGAACACATGTGCGTAAACACGCCCGCCTCTTATCTTATCGTATGCTATTCATAAAAGGATTTGAGTAGCTTCAGAAAGGATTGACAACATTTCTTGGAAATCATTTATAACAAACTGCAAGTTTTCGGGAAATATTCGTTATTCGTAGCGTTGAAGCATCACCCGCGTGTGTCTTAAAAAAATATATTGTAACATCGGTGCTAAATTCGCCGTGGAACATTTATTCATTATTATGTAGAATTAACATTATGACTCTGCATCTCGGGGTAATGACATTGACAATAGAGAACAAAATTTAATCATCGTTTAGTTCAAACTGTCGAGCATCTTTTAAGTGTAACACGTTTTCGTTTTCATAGTGTTGTCTGTTTAACGATCAGTTAGCAGTGGGATATGAAACAAAAGCGTTATTTAATATTTAACATAAATGTCTATCAAAATTTTGCGTCGACAGGATAGTTGTTGACATTATATATGTACGATTCATCAATGATTTTTGTTACATTTTATTCTCCACAAAACTCGCAATTTTCTAAAATTTATATCCAACATGCTATCGAAATACAATTTAGTTTAATTGCAACTACGTGTAATATTTCAAGTTAATATGTGGGCAATTGTACTCCAATAGGCTCCTTTTTATTAAGAATAATAATTTCATAACTATAAGCTAGTTACATATGAAATTCGAGAGCTGTAAGTTCAAATATTTCAACAAAATAAAGCGCACAAGAACGAGTTTCTTTAATAAACCGAAATGCATGTATTGATAAGGATTTGCGTAAAAAAATACCATTTCTAATTTATGGCTTGAAGAGGCTACATATTGTTTTGCTAACTCAATGATTCACATATTATATCGTGCATATTTAGTTAACTGTACACCAAAAGGATATTAACTAGTCAAGGACTTTGGTGGCGACAATGTGTTCTGCGGTTTGAAGCACTGGATCGACAATCGTGATAGTTAATGGATCTAGGGAAAGAAAAGATGTAATTTGACCAAATTCAATCGCAGGTTCGACCCCTGGCTTCTCCAGTCCGTTGGACGGGACTATAAACCGAGGTCCCGTCTCCATATTACCTTAGCTGTTGGTGGGACGTTAAACCACAATCAAACAACCAAACCTACCAGAAAGCAAACCCCACTACCAGATCAAATCATAATAACCCCGATATGCATACCAACCTATGCAAATATATTGCAAATATTACCCTATCATACACAGCAAATATATACTCAGAGGAAAAAGTTTAGTCAGTAACTTTGACCAGCCCGATTACTATAATGCCCAGCCGCTTGCAATAGATGTTCACATTTATTAAATTTGCAAAGTCTGTCTCTTTCTAATTCTGAAAAGAAACTCCACCGGTCTTAATTTCGACCGAGTTATTGGCCTTTTTCGTAAAACATCATTTTTGTAATTACCCGATAAATGATCATATCGGTGCTTTGCTGATAACGCTTTTTAAAAGAGGCTGTTGCCAGTGACAAAAATCCGAAAACACCTTTTCAAAATTCACCCACAGTGTCGAGAAATAACAAGTCAAATATTCATTATTTTCAGATTACCTCCCTTCCATTTAAAACAAGAACGAAAATTGGCGTATGCACTGTGGCAAAACCACATGCGATATTTCAATAGTTTTTGTTGGATATGTTAAGTTTTATTCACAATTTTATGACTGGTAATTTTAATCCCAAACTATCGACGGGGGTTGAAGCCATAGCGACTTAAACTATCCCAATGGGATTTTACATGTATTTTCACTGACTAAACTTTTGCCGGTGAGCATACTACGTAAATATATTTGTATGCAGTCTGCACATACATTAGCAAACATGAATATTATATTTATATTTGACACCTGCAAACGTGGTCTCATTTTTGTATTTGCCACATGTTTGCATATGTTTGAAAGATAAAAATATATCATTTCTGCAGCCTTTACATAGATATGCAAATCTAATTCAAGAATAATATGCGCGCATGTTTACATGATTCTGAATTGCGATTGGCATACTTATATTTTTCTTATATTTGCTGCATGTACCATTCATGTTGAAAAATAGATATTTGAAATCAATTTACTGTACAATTTGAATTACATTAAACAAGTCATTTAAAAGGATTGCATTTGCATGGCAAATTTTTTATTTGATTTACAATTGCATAGCGTATTCAAAATGACTGCTCACGTTATTTGCATTAGTCGGTAAATTGCTACATGCAGATTAATATTCACATACGTAGTAAAGGTTAACATGAACGGGAAATAGCATGCTATGCAAATATTTGGTAAAACGTTAAAAGTAAACAATAAAATTTGACAAAATATTTACGTACTGCACGATAAGGGTTTGAATCTTATAATGCATTTAACATATGCACAGGTCGCACACAATTAAGTAAATGCGGCAAGCTAAATGTGCGCCACCATCCGTATACTTGTGTAAACACAGACATTTTCCATAGGCAAATGTAATGCGCATGAACTTCAAATGAAGTCAAATATGAAGCAAGCCTTAGTAAATTCTGGCATTTCAGTATGTTTGCAACACTTTTACTATGGTGCCTAAATCGACTTTTTCATGCACATTGACAAGATCTAGCGTAGGATTGCTACCTGTTATTTTTCGCAAAATTTTGACGGAGTTACAGCCCTTGATTGACGTCAGAATTTCGTTTCCGCTCAAATCTTGAGAAAAAATTGACAGAATCCGACCAAATTATGTATGCACATCAACATTGACAAGATCTAGCTTGAGATTGTTACTTGTCATTTTTCACAAAATTTTGACAGAGTTATGGCCCTTGATTGACGTCAGAATTTCGTTTCCGCTCAATATCTTGAGAACGAATTGACAGAATCGGACCAAATTTTGTATGCACATCATCATTGACAAGATCTAGCTTGGGATTGTTACCCGTCCTTTTTCTCAAAATTTTGACGGAGTTATGGCCCTTGATTTAGGTCAGAATTTCGTTTCCGCTCAATAACTTGAGAACGCATTGACAGAATCCGACCAAATTTTGTATGCACATCAACATTGACAAGATCTAGCTTGGGATTGTTACTTGTTATTTTTTGAAAAATTTTGACGGAGTTACGGCCCTTGATTGACGTCAGAATTTCGTTTCCGCTCAATATCTTGAGAACAAATTGACAGAATCCAACCAAATTTTGTATGCACATCAACATTGACAAGATCTAGCTTGGGATTGTTAGCCGTCATTTTTCGCAAAATTTTGACGGAGTTATGGCCCTTGATTGACGTCAGAATTTCGTTTCCGCTCAATATCTTGAGAACGAATTGACAGAATCGGACCAAATTTTGTATGCACATCATCATTGACAAGATCTAGCTTGGGATTATTACCTGTCATTTTTCGCAAAATTTTGACGGAGTTACGGCCCTTGATTGACGTCAGAATTTCGTTTTCGTTCAATATCTTGAGAACGCATTGACAGAATCCGACCAAATTTTCATGCACAGCAACATTGACATGATCTAGCTTGGGATTGTTACTCGTCAGTTTTTGTAAAGAGAGAAAAAGGATTGGTCGTTTTCATGCAAAATTTGTAAACAGACATTTCCAACAAAAGAAAAACTGTCGGACCATGAGGACATGCACGATGACAAAAAACGACACAGTTGTGGTATATGTGGTCGGTTCTTCAGGTATCAGAGTAACCTCAGTCGTCACATGAACAGGCACAAAGATACATAGTCAGTGATGTCCCAGCTATAATTCTGCAGTGTTTAAGTAAACAATGCAGTTTGCTGCATATTATTTCAGTATCTTATAAAGATTCACTAATTCCTTAAGTTATGTCTTAAACTACTGGTAGTTTGTTTGGGTTGATACTTAATTTACTCGTGTATTTGTTTTTAATTGTTTTTATAATTGTCTCACAATCCTTAATGGCAAAATATGTTATCAATTGTGTACAGTTGTTTCACCAGACAAGAATATCTAGATTTTCTAGTCATTTTTTTTTTCTGTGAGAAGTGAGGACATTCGATAAGCTGTCGCTCTTTAACGATTTCTACAGCTTTTGTGTAGAATCCTACCGGCTTGCCCAGTTTCTGTATGATATCTGTTTTACATGTCAGTAATGTGAACGTATGTCCTTGCATATATGCGAAAATAAAGATTTGAGCAGCTGCACGGCTGCATATGCTGATCAGTGTCAATATTTCACATTGTTAATGGCGTTGTTACCAATATTATTCAAATCGTCGTGCGTGCAATTTTCTTATTTTATGCAGTACTTCTGTAGTGGTTCTATTTGTTTCATTAATGTGTAGTGTCGATTTTTACTGTTTTCTCCTTTTCCGTTCGTACTCATATTTTAAGATATTTTAAGTTACGTTCATATCCCTGAGTGGCCACCTTAGGGAAATATGTACCTTTTGTATCGGTCCCTAATTGTCGTTTTGGTTTCTTCTTATAAGGGTTTGACTTTATTTCTGATCGTACCAGTTCCTGATCGCCTTTTCAAAGAATCGAGAAAATGAGCCGCCTCATGGGAAAACCGACAATAGGTTTTCGAACAGGTCTGGCGCAAACCGTCCTGTACAGTCATATAAGATAACTAGAGACTGTAAATTTTGAATTTAGAAAAAAGAGGAATTGTTCTATCCGTGTTGCGAAACAAAGACGCCGATCGCGAAGCTGATCTGCGTCTTTAGTTTCGCATATGCAGATTGTTGGTTTTCTCATGAGGCGGCTCAAATGTAAGTGTACTTCACATCTCCTGGGTGACAAATAATTACACAGGCAAATGTTTGATATGGGTTTTAATGGAAAATACCATCAGTAACACAGGGATAAACTTATGTACTGCTCATTTATGATATTATTGTATGACATATCTCAAATTACAATATAAAACCCAGGAACAAAATCAGCCATGTCCATTTATCGTACATATTCATTCATATGCGAATTGTTCTTACATTAATCTTTGACCGGTAAACACTTTTTAAGTAAGTTGTTCCGAAACAAAATAATAATTTCACCACAATTAAGTATTCCGTATGTCCTTCAATTGCTTTAACAGGGAACATGGATTAACAAAATAATTAGCCATCCCACAATTCAGAAATCCACCAATTTGAGTTTCCGACCAGGTCAAACATAAACCAGCATGTCAGCCATAGAAGAAAGCAAGAGGCCTGAATTTTCGGATTTGATAAGAAGAGATATTAATATATATGTAGCGAAAACAACATCGCTGATCAGCTGTGAAATAACTGCACAGCAGATCCGCGGCTCTGTTTTCTCATATGCAGATTGATGGTTTTCTTGTGCGGCGACTCATGTAATGATCAAACTACATGTATTTGGAATACGATTTATACAAGAAAGGGAGGCAAAGCAGAAATTTTGGCTTTTTATCTGCATTTACCTTGGATTTAAGAAGCTCCAGTGGAATATTAGAAGTGTGTTTAGTGGCTTCCCCTGTGTCATTTATTTTATGCAAATCTAAAGTTACTCAAACGTACATTTTCAAACGTCATGATAACATAACTTTTACGTTTAATAATGCCTTTTAGGAGGCACTGGTAATGACCATTAACACTACTGATAATCACGTGGTATTGTTTAAATACAAACCCGTTAATAATCGTTGACACACGCTGCAATTGTGACAGAACTTGAGGTTAGATATTCGTGTTTTCTCGTATAGCGTGCAATCTACTGAAAAATAGATGGGTGCAGGCCATGCAGAAATTGAACATTTATTGAAAGGAAGAAAAATAAGAAATTCCGGTTATTTCGTTTTCGCAAACACTTCAATGTTATTGTGCTGGAAACACTATATGTTCATGTGGCGGAAGTGTTTGCGAAAACGAAATAACCTGGATTTCTTATGTTACTTTCATTCATTAAGTATTCAATATCTGCATGGCCTGCACCCATCTATCAGTCAGTAGAGTAAATGGTTTATGAGAAAACTCGAATTTTTCATTTCAACTTCGGATGGAATGTATTGTGCGTGGACCGTTCCATACCACGTGATTATCGGCTGTGATTAACACGTTAGCCAATCACGTGAATTAAATTTGGAAAAATCCAGGATGAATTACAAAATCTACGATAAAGCATTTACAACAATGAAGAGTTCAGTCAAAATTGTTTTCATATAGGCTAGTTTTGTAAATTTAATTTCCTGAAATGCAGAAGGAACATGTAATCGGGCAATAAACAACTGATATATGACAAAATATTGTTTAAAATTGAGAAAAGGATCCTGGATTGACCATTTAAACCACGTAGTTGTCTACCGCGAATGATGATTTATTTCATAAAGCAAAAGTTTTGATGTGATATGTTTTACTATTTCGTTTGTAAAAAAGCGTGTTGCTTATAATAAACAAAATGTCTTGGTCTGATTCCTTGGTATTTTTTTCAGTACCGCCATGGTCCCTGTTATTTAATTTTTGTCTCCCAAGTGTTTAACCAAACGCGTCGCAAGAAAATTTGTAAGGGGTATCTTACTAAGTTCGACAATAACCGTGCTGTTCATAAATATCTCATGAAATGTCTGAATTTCAAAACCGATTTTTTTACATGAACCAAACAGTAATGTGTAAAGGCAAGTTTTCTGACGACGCGGCTCAAGTGAAAATTGTCATATTTCAGTCAAACATTGCTTTGAATCATACAGGACTCGGAGCTCAACACAAGAGTGACGTCAGAAATCATTACCATTAGAAATCTGAATGAGATGTCTGTTCCTTTGGTCAAATGTGTATATGTCATTCACATTTATAACGGTAAATTTGTGTCGCCACTTTAATGTTGGTTGGTTAGTTGATTTGGACTTTAACGCCCCAACAATACTGCTATAGTCATATGGAGACGAGACTTGTATGAACAGTCTCATCCGACAGAGATCGAACCTGACCCCTGGTACTTTTATGGTGATATCCAACTACTGCATAAACTCTATGTCCAGGTGACGCTGGGTGTAATTATTCTGACACGCTTAACACTCATCTGAAATGCCCATACGAGAAGTGGCGAAAAGTTTTGAATCATTTCGCCTTGCTTTAACCCATCGCACACCAAGCTCACCCTTCATAACTGCGTTCCTTCTTTGGTCCATTGAAGCTTCTTTCTGTTTACCCTTTTTTCGAGCTCTTTCTTCGCAATCAAAATAGTGGTCCCTGCAAAAGAGACGCATAACAGGAAATAAATCATACGACTTATTGAACGTTTCAATATACTTTTTTTTTTATAAAATTCTGTTTAGATGGCTTATTATTGTTATATCTTCGATCAATGTCAGAATATTTGCATGTATGTGTGCAGCGACCGGGTTGTAAAATTGTCATGGTTAAAAGTATAAAGTAATAACAAAAACATGACATAACATAATTTTATGTTATAATATGCTTTGCTATGCTTTGTAATAACCACACAAGTGCCTCGACTGCAATGCCCCAAGAACTGAGATTGCGATTAACCTAAACAATTTATTGTTGGTTTGTTTGACTGCTTTTAACGTCACATTCATTATTTAAGTTTAGTCGGGACGGAGTTACGGAGTTTCCACTATACAACCCGACATAAGTGCGGTTTGGTGTTCTTTGGAACTGATTCTTTCACCTGAATCCTTTGAGTTTTTTTTAAGTATCTTAACACTAACCGCAAGTCAGTATCTCTTAATGAACTCAGGCTAGTTTTAGAAGAGAGCGCACCCAGTACATACAAATTATCTTTATTGTTCCATTGACCTTTCTTATTTGAATTGTTGTCTGTTTGTAACATAGTAAGTATTGTCTGAGCGTCATTCGGTGTCACTTTGTACTTTGGGATTATCTTTGTTTCCATAACAGGATCCTCTCGTTTTTGTGATTCAGTTTTGTCGTTCTCAATGTCATTTTCGTTAATACCGGAAAAGAGCGTTTGAATTTCAGACACATGCTCATGTTCAGATTCATTTAAACTCTGATCAGACAGATCAGTTTGGCTCTCGATGATCTCTTCTGATAAAGTTTGCTGCCAAATATCAATACTGATGTTTGCATTAAAAGCATCTTTTTCAGTCTCTTCATCAAGTGTACAATATTCCAAGACATCTTCTTGTACTCCTGCTGAGGTTGCAATTGCATCGGGGATAACTTCGGACAGTAACTGCTCATCTATCGTTTCCGTTTGTACAGGCTCAGCTGGTTTCTGTACTTCTGTCCTTTTTCTCGGCATCGACGGAATACGAATGCCACCACTTGTGCAGCTAATGGTGTCATCTGTCTTGATGACAACTGGTTCAATTACAATGTCTCTCAGGCGTTTGATAAGAACAGATTTCTGATTTTTTTCAACTTCATGCCACACGTCTTTCTGTTTCTGTAATACTGTCAGTGGTCTGCTGTCTATACCCCTTACCACCAGATTGTGCCACTGTCCATCGAACGATTCGGCGGGTACATGAATTCCAGCTTTATGGCACTCAGAACATTTTCTGCTACCTTCCGAAGCGTTTCAGTTGGTAGACTATACCCTTTTGGGAACCATCATACTGGGGCATTTCGAAGCGTGTTCTTCTCCCACATCCTGTCTAATCCACAACAAAGGAATACCATTGCTTCAGATGCTTTCTCTCGTTTGATTTCATAAAACCCTGAATGAGATTCATTTATTGCTTCAAGAAGTTTGCTTAAGTCTTCCACTTTCAATACGGCTTCATGGTATTCATTCTAGGCATTAATGTCGTCACACACAGACTTAAACTGTCCAATCATCTCAACAGCTTTGCATTTTTCTATCAAATCTTCTTTTAATTCTCTGAGTTCAGGTGGCAATTGACTGGGCTTTTTCGGCCTTTCAATACAGTATAAGTCTACAGCTATTTTCATTGCCTTTTTGAAAAATTCAGAATCTTTCAAAAAATTATATACCATAGATTCATCTTGTGTCCAACACAGATAAAGAAGGCTTTCAACGTTAAGTGCTTCGATTTCAGCGAGGCATTGAAGCAGGTATCTTTGAGGAAAACTTGTATGGAGTTTAAAGTACGGGCACTTTAATTCTACTGCAGACACTGTTGAATCCAATCGGGGATTTGACCTTAAACTGCCATCAGGTGATACTATCATAAATTTGCTGTTGTCTACATAATTTATTTCAACACACCCTTCTTCACAAAAAACCAAATCTGGATGAAGGACGGGCAAAACCTTTGTGACTACCGTTGCTACCGCATTGATTTCATTAGACGCACCATGGTCCAAGAATTTTTGAGTCTCTGGTGACACTTGCTTTTCCGGGACACCACATACTACATGATCGAAATGTTCTTTTAACTTTCCGCACCCATCCAAACCTATAGCCTGATAAATTGTGCTCCCAGTTACTTTTGCTTCTTTTCGCAAGTCGAACCATGTACATTGTATCTGTCCTCTGCTTTATCAGTCTAGTTGATTCTACGATGTCAGCATCAGGTAGTTCAACATATTTTTCACAAAGTTTGAGATTGCACCTGCTACCGAGTAGATATTTTGCTTCATTTATATATGCTAGATAGGCGCATATTTGTTCAATGACGTCTAAAACCTTCTTTAGAAGCTCATCAATGTCATGTATAAACGCAATGATGGCACTAACTGCGAAAGCATATCTTCCATTTCTCCAATTTGATTCTCCGCCGCCTTTTTCAATTAGTTTTGCTTTCGAGAATTCTTTCTTCTTCCGAGTTTCTTTCACTTCCTGAATATTTATAGATAACTCTTTCAATGACTGTCGTAACGTTCTTACTACGCTGTTTTTCAAACTTTCATTCACATGTCGTATGTCAGTGTCATTTATACACCCCTTCAGCTCACTTTGAATCGATTGTATGTGCTGATGTTTGTTCACTAGCTCATCTTTTCGATCTTGTAGGGTTTCCCCCGTTTCAAATCCCAAAATATCCACATCACCGTATAATTCCGTCAGCCCTTGCTTTAACTTTTTGCCATCGTAGGTTAAACACGCAGACTGGTGATTAAGATCTTCACTGATAACCTCAATTATGTCACGCAGCAGACCGGGTTCCCGTTTATCTATTGATCCGTATGGATTGAATTCTCTTAACACGCTAAGACTAGGAACTGCGAAATTGATATCAGACGACTGTGGAGAGTAATTGCCTCTATCTGTGTCACCAAGAACAACTTGTGATTCATTCTTGAAACCGCTCATAAAGTTTATGAATCGTCCACCAAACAAGCGCCAACCTATTTTCCAGAACTTCTTGGTATCGTCACTATATCTCATTGCACACGTATTGGGACTGTCAAACCACTTTACAACGTCAGTCCATAGAAGAAATGCTGTGTTACGTAATGGAAATGTATCAGATTTGACTTGATCATAAAAACTAAGCATGACATCTCCCATGTTGTTTTCTTTCAATTTCTCAACTACAACAGGAGTCAGTTCAAGCATTTGATCGAGAAGAGAATCCTCAAATTTTTCGATCTGCTCATCATCGTCAGATAAAATATTACACGCGTATGTGTGATCAGGGAGAAAAGAGTTTTCAGCATCAACTGCTACGTCTGTCATTTTATCTATGTCGTCATTGTCATTTTCTTCATGAATGGGAAAGTAGGTTGAGCTAATTAATTCGTCGCTTTTAAATAAAGATCGAGCAGCGCTTTTCTTGATTTTCTTCTTCAATGGTGAATGTTTATAAATTGGTGACTTTTTGATCTTTGTTTTGGTCAGTGGAGACTTTAACGGTGAACGCTTCTGCTTTTTGGTGCTTACTGAAGACTTGGTCAGTGGCGATAGAATTAACGATTTCTTTACACCAGCTAGTAGTTAACGAAATGATGGTAGAGCTAGAGCTTCGAGTTCCAGTTCCCTGGTACCCGGCCTCGGAGACTATTTATAGAAAACCGGGAACCTTGAGAGCTAGAGCTTCTTGTTCCAGTCTCTGGTACCCTGCCTCGGAGATTAGTTATAGAAAGCCGGGAACCTTCCTAGATCCTATTGTTCCTCGTCCGGCCATTGTACGAAATAATCTTAAGCCTTTGCTTCCAACAATGAGATGTTTTCATAACACAAAGGTGTGATATTACAATATTGATGCAGAGACTGAAAACGTTTCCATAACTCGGACGCCTCGTTTCCGAACGAATCTTAATCCTTTGGTTCAAACAATGACCTGTTTTCTTAACACGAAGGTGTGACATTCCGATATTGATGCAGAGACTGAAGGTGTTTTCATAACACTAACATGTGATATGCAAATATTGATACATAAAATGGCGCGTTGTTTAGCTTACGCAGGTGTGAAATGCAAACTATCCTTTCAATTTTCCCCCACTTAAAACGAACATGGCAGTTTTAACGCTGCTTCTCATTGTTCACGACTATTTAATGTCTAGTTTTATACCGTACCACAAGCTGAGATATGACACTGCCGCTGCACACGGACGTTTAATAGAAATTCTTGCTGAACTGAACGAACAAATAATAAATGAACGATCAGGAAAATGAAACCGAAAGCAACTCAGAAATCGGGGGAGGTGGCGGCCCCTCGCCGCAGCCGCCTTCTGAGAATAGCGTCAGCTCTGATGCGACTGGCAGCGCTCTCAACGGAGCTGCAAGCGGAAGAATTTCAAATAGTGGCACCGCGGTGCATTCTGCTAGTCGCAGTGACGTTGCTGAGAATTGGTATGAGAAGGAATCGCTTATAAAATTTGTCACACCCTGCACTATCGGATTTTTTGGGATGAGCAATTGTGGCAAGTCGACGTACATAAAAAAAAATGCTAGAACAAGCGGATGGGATTTTCACCGAACCACCAAAACGAGTGGTGTTTTGCTATAATATTTTCCAGGATTTGTTTCATCGTATGGCGGAGACTGTGCCTAATATTAGTTTCCACGAAGGCGTACCCGACAGAGCTACGATGGAAGAGTGGTCGGCACAAATTGGTGGGGGGCACTTAATGATAGTCTTCGATGATCTATACAATGAAGTCATACAGAGCAAGGCAGTCTGTGATCTCTCTGTATTACTAAGCCATCATTTAAACATCAGTTCAATAATCTCAAGCCATAACATTTTTATGGGCGCTAAGTACTCAAAAACTATAACGACAAATTTGCACTATATAGGTCTTTTCACGATTCGTGATAGACGGCATCTATCTATTCTTGGATCTCAATTATTTGCGCACAAAAATAAAGCACGCAATTTTGTAAAAGTCTACGATTTAGTACGAAATCAAAACAGTCTTGGTAATCCGTTAATAATTGACAATTCGCCAAAGTCCAATACAAACAGAAATCAAATCTTGAGGTCTAGAGTGTTACCTGGAGAAATTCCTATTATTTACGAAATAAGCTAGTTTGACAAAACTCGTGCTGATATTTATTGGTTGACTCTTAGTGAGGGGACCTAATGGATAGAGTGAAACGGAATAGCTACTTCCTACGCTACCTCGGTTCAGTACAAAGCAGTGCCCAGCGTAAGTCGTTGCTTGAAAGTGCTTCTGCAGACCAAATAACATCTTTGGCAGAGATTGCCTACAACATTTTAGGCGGAGTGTTTGAGCTAGCCAATTTTGAACTTATCAGCTTACGTCGATATAAAAACGTTTTGAGGAAACTTGCTTCGAAACAACTTAGACATTGGGAAAAACGAAACGCATTGCTAGAGAACAGCATAGCTGTGAAACATTTGCTCACTGTATTCTTCGCTCACTACAAGAGTTGCGAAAATGGATTCGGAAGGGATACGGCAATTGGTAGTAATACCTCAGACTCAGTATCAACAACTGGTTCAGATTCAGAAACTAGCAGCGACAGCGACCCCGCATAAGGAGAAGGACGACACTCAGAATAAAAGTAGCCAAAATCAACTCCAAGTGGAGAGTACTGACAATGCAACTACCACAGGAAGTGAGACGGATGTAATTTATGGTGATAAATATAACGACGATGTAGATGATGTGGACGGAAAAATATTACAAATAATACAGTGCAGCTACCCGAAAACTGTCATGAAGAAAATGAGGAAGCTTTTCTTATTTATAATCCATTTTGGCACTGACATTTTGACCTTAAATCGTAAAGGCATCTTGCTGATAAAAGGTGAACCGACATCACATATTTTAAATCTTCTCGAAGCAGCCGTTACTGGTCGGTTCTCAGAACAGCTCGTTGGATACGAAGCTTTCATGGGTGCTTTGCAGGAGGTTAATGTTCCTTCAGACTTTTGTGTCAATGGCAATAAAATTGGAAAGTGGGCTAAAGAGAAGCGCCCCTGTAAAAAATGGATGCCATATTAGTTATTATCAAAAACTCTAATCAAGATATGTTGCTTAGCCTCTTTTCTGACGGTAATAGTGATGCTTCTGACAAGACTGTTTATAAGCGCAAGGTCACAAAAACCAATGTTATTTGCTAAAACTTTAAAACTCGTTTGGGACTGTCAGCTGTTATACAACTGAGTGGCCATCTATTGGGGAAAAAGCTGCTTATTCGGCTTACGAAATGATTTCATGGTATAAGTACCTTTTTGTTAGTTTGTTTTTTCCCGCCTCTGTTTTCGAAGTGGGAATCTTTTTCTGATTGCGCCTTTTTCCTGATCTTTGCCTACTTGTACCTTTTCATTGTGCATCTTTTAATATTTTTTTTTTCAAATTATGGCGCCTGATACAAATACATATATTTGAATAAAGTATAAGTTTTGTTAGCTGTTATGTCTGTTTTATATGCACCCAAATTTGAGACACTTGTCACCATTTACTTGTACTCCAACCAGTCTGTTCATCCGCGCAGTCTGATAACTGGAACCACTATGCGTTTGATAAAGTACTTGGTAAAGATAAAACACATTATTTCCTAGAGATGCTAAGAGAAATTATATAAAAATCTTGATCAAAATTGTCTTTATTTATTTCTCCACTGAGGAAATATTCAGGGAGAAAATGTTGTTGTTTTTTTTCTTTACCAGCACTGTATCTAAAACATTAAATACATGTATCTGCGAATGGTCGAAATCGAACTTAACCAGCCAGAACATGTCTTCCGCTCTATGTTTTCTACTTTGCTTGTATAAATGTCTTTTCATGATTATTAAGAGAGACAAAGTCACAGGAAGACATGCTAAGGCTGTTTTGGAAAAAAAGACAAAAAAAAAAAAAAAAAAAAAAAAAAAAAAAAAAAAGACAACACAACAACAACAATTTATCGTAAACATATCTATCATTTATTTGGACATCTTAAAAGCATTATCCTATGCTAACACATGTAGCACATGAAAATCACGTCCCATTGAGCCTTGTTCGACTGCGCACTCGAAGGATTTGATCAGCACATTTTGTTTTGTCTGCCTTGAAAGTTTATATGTATATCCTATACTTGTATCTAATCCGTGTAGCTAAGTAGGCTAGTTTGTGTCTCAGAGGTAATCTCGCGACAAGGCTCAGTTTTCATAAGCACTGAAGTCCGAATAAAAGTTCATCATAACTTAATCCTGAGGCAAGTTAAAGTTCATGATCGTCGACTGCAAACAATGTCACAGACTCGTAGTCACTTGTGCCCCTTCTCCTTGGTGACCTGGGTACTTCACGGAGGACGTAGGTCCTTTGGGGCTGGTCCGTAGTAGACGACACCTCATTAACCTGCTCAGGGATTGCCGATCGGCGTCGACAAATTCTGACCCTCACGATGATCACGGTAGCAGTACTGGCCACTAACACACCAACTCCGATGACGATGAGCACATTTCTGTAGCTTATAGTAGCTGCAACTAATAGAAACGAAAATATTTAATGACACATTTTGTATTGCATTACTCACTGATAAGAAAACTCAGATAAATGTATTTCTGACAGATATAGGTCGCTGAAATTATTATTATTATTATTATTATTATTATTATTATTATTATTATTAATTTAAATGTTTCGAGCATAGTAATGTTGTGGGTCAAGTTCCGATATACCGAGCTAAATAATTGTAAACTTACTGGTAACAATCCGTCCAGTGGTTGTTGTTGTTGGCAAAGATGTGGTTGTAGCGTCATCATCATCATCGTCATTATCATCGTCGTCGTAGTAGTATTGGTGGCCTTCGTCGTCATCATCATCATCATCTTCGTCATCTCTGTCTACAGGGATTGCAGGAGGTCTCGGTTTTGGTTCCTGTGCACAGACACAAAAAGGACTAGACTATGGTAGCTCTTTGATTCGAACGTACGTTAATTATTTAATGATCATCAGTTTGATCTGCGCATGCGCAAACATGCAAGTCGGCCAAAGAATGTAGAAAGGGTTCTTGACGATGCTACAATCACATGGCAGTTAAATTATCACAATAACAAACAAGCGTATGAAATAAATAGATAATGAAATATAAAAGTTTGGTCCTTTGAAAGCAGTGAAAACGTTCAAAGGGAATTAAAAATAAGATGATAAAAAATAAATAAATATTAAAAAAAAAAAAATAAATAAATAAAAAAATAAATAAAAAAAATAAGATAGAAATTAAAATAACTAGGGTTCACTTTCAAACCATCTTATATTCTATTTATATTTTTGTCAAATTAATATCACTTACATTTGTCATGACTTTTGAGTTGTTTGCCGTCGTTGTCGACTGTGAAGCTGTCGTCGTGGGGGGGTCGCAAACGATTCCGTCAATGATCAAGGTCGTTTGTAGCTCCATGTCACAGGTCATTGTGGCCTTCTCCAAAATGACAACCTCAAACTCCTCCCAAAAGCCCGATTCCATTGCCGTAACGAACCCCTGGCCCGTGGTTCGGACACTTCCACTGCACCCGGTACTTTTCAACCTGGAGCCGCCGCGCTGGAGTTTACACACCCAAACCCCGTCTATCATCGGGCACGAGCATACATCCAGGGCCGCCTCCCTAGAGCCACCTTCCCCTCCTCCTACACAAAACATTAAAACTAGCATAAAATACATGTACATCGTGACTGTTTGAAAATCTAAGCGCAAATGACGAATGACCAAACGATCACGTGAGTAAAATTCCTAGTAAAAGTCACGTGAGTTGGCGGTTTCTTTTGATGTGTTCAGCATCCGGGGACTCGCTCTGCTGTAACACGTGGCGGCGGCATTAGCTTTGAAGTTTAGCGAGCACAATTCGAGACAAGTTATGTAACTTAGACAGCTTAGATTCTACTAAATAATCAAGTAGGTCATTTTTTTGTTAATTTTGGTTCATCTCTAACCATTAAACAAGTAGAGAGAGAGAGAGAGAGAGAGAGAGAGAGAGAGAGAGAGACTTACCAATTAAATTGGATGGGCCGTGACTATCCATCCTTTTCCAGTAATTACAAGTTTACATCCAAAACAAGTTTCCCCGTTTGCATCAAAACCAGTCGTAAAGGTCATGTATGCTTTTACACATTTTCTGGCTCTTTTTTTGCCAATCGAATCGACGATTCTCTGCCGACCACCGACAGAATCTAAAGTCATCTTGATGGTCTGAATTGCAGTAGTTCTGTTAGGAAATCTAGATTTCCCATCACATTTCAAAATGTGACATTCGATTATGTGGTCGCTGAAAAGTTCGAAAAAGTATATCAAGAATTTTGTATTTGCAAAGTAATTACCGTAAATTAATTATGACATCACCGAGTAGTTATTAATTTGATTAAATGATAGACAGAAAAATTAAAATCATCAGGTGCTATTTGTACGGTGCGCGGCCCGCAGCATGCAAAAATACATACAGCGTTATTTTTATCGTTAATTCTTGGTCATTGATGTAACAGATAAGTAAATTATAGATACACTTACTTCAAAATGTTTCTATACATCTTGGCATAAGATTGGATAAAAAACTAGAATGTCCATTTTATAACATTAAAGGGACATTTAAGTTATCAGCGCCTGTCAGAGATTAATATTACTTTCTTTCATTGGATGAGTAACGGTATAAACCCCACCCATTAATCTCTCCCCGGGGCTGTCCAGACATGCTTAACACTAAATTTACAAGATGAGCCGGGACACATTTACATATGAATTTTGTTCGGGCATCAATCGAAGAGTCAGATCAGTCTGCACCTCTGTGCAGTTTTAACAATCCGACCTCTCCCTGTGCCCATGGTAATTGACCATGCCGTGCACACGCACAGACTCACAATGGTAAAACATGGCTTGCTGCCCGCTATACCGTATACCGCCAATTTCACATTGCAGAAATAACGGGGGTTTTATAAAAAGCCACTTGGCTCCGAGACCATATATTTATAGTTAAGTTCCGGAAGGTGTTATTGCGCATGCTGATCGGATGTACGTCTCTTTAGTCAGAAGACTGTATTCAATCTGCGTTAACCTTAGAAACTATGGTTTTTGACCAAAGTCGCTCAATGATGGCTTCAAAACTGAAACTATGTTTTGAGCAATATCCAAATTTTCATTTTTACAGCTAAATTGAGCCGCATCGTGAGAAAACCGGATTTTTGCCTAGGCGAAAACAAAGGCGCAGATCAGCTTCGCGGTAACCGCGAAGCTGATCAGCGCCTTTGTTTTCGCTACACGGATAGTACAATTCCTCTTCTACTTAAATCCGAAATTTCAAGCTTCTAGCTCTTTTCTGAGCTTGTACAGGCCGGTTTGTGTCGGACCTGGTCGGAAACCCCGAAGACCGGTTTTCGACCGGTTTTCTCGCGTCGCGGCTCAATTGTGTTAATGTGGCTGAATTGTATTTAGGGCATATGGGTAGCCTGCTTGATTTTGTGGTTTCTTATAAGAGAGATTTCCTCTTGTTAGGACTGCATTATTTGTGGTACTTTCAGTGTATCAACATACATATTGAGCGGTGACATGAGAAAATAAACGTTTTACATAGGCGCAAATCACCTTCGTAGTTACAGCGATTCTGATCAGTGCCTTTGTTTTCGGTACAGGATAATACGATTACTCTACTTTCTACACACAACATTCCGGCCATCTTTTGTGGCTTTACACGGTCCGGTTTATGTCAGACCTGGTCGAAAACAAGTATCTTAGTTTTTTCACATCGCGGCGCATATCGGCTTGGTTTTGATTGCCTTTATGTCAATAATAGAGCGGCATACAAAATAGTCAAGCTGTAGCACTTCAACTCCTGCACAAGTGATAAACTTTGATGAAAAATGCGTGACCATGTAGTATCCTAGGTTAAAGCTTATGAAAAAAAATAATAAAAGCGCATTTTTTTTATATTTAATTTTCTTACATTCAAGTTACATGGATCAAACATGAGCCGGGGGATACAACAATTCTCTTCGCTGTCAATGCTATCGTGATATTTAACGCCAAGTTTTTTTTTTTCTAATCATGTAATCATGTCCGTGTGGAATGTCACCCCCTTACACCTAACTTTGCAACGCATTAAACCAAAGTTCCCATTTCTTCGTACGGAGTGTCGTCTCCGCTATTTTCTGACCAATGCACAAGTTTGTATGTCTCTCTATACATTTCTCGACTGCCACCATCGGGCCGTCCCTCAGCTGTAAGGCTAATGCAGTTCAAATCTTTTAGTAGCCTGTGGCGCCAGAATTCACGGGTTTCTATCAAATTGTTCATTTTCTTACATGTCTGTGACAAGCTCAGTGCATCCCTTATTTGAAGTTTGTCGGTAATTATTTTCAAAAGTTCTTCAGGTAATCCTGTCAAATGATCCACACCAGGCGTTGCGATCAAATTATAAGATTCCGGTGACAGTTCTCTGGGTCCGTGTGATAATGATAGGCCTAAACACCTGGTATCGTTCTCTTTATGTTTCTGGTTGTCGGTGGTACACTCTGAAGCTAATGGCTCGCTGTCGACCAACCATTTAATATCCTTGACGCGTGACGTCATCCAGCCGTCTCTTAAATATCCTCCCTGCATGGCTTGCTCCAATGGCACCAGTGGAGTTGTCTGTCCACACGGAATGTAGTCATCCAGTACCTGGGCATCAATGTGGTAGTCGAAGTCAAGCCTCCTGCGCACTGGTAGGTTGTCTACAACGGGCTTTATCACCGCAGACAGCAACCCCTGAAATAAATGAAACGGAAATTATTGACGTGCAATGCAATGAAATATCGCGATTTAAAATAAAATGTTTGATTTGGTTGGTGCTTAGGTCCCGGTCAACATTTTTTTTCAGTCATGTCTGGATAGAGCAACCGCTTTCTCGGTAGTTAACCAATATAAAGTGATCAAAGTGTCTTACTCAATGATACTACATGGCGCTCGTTGAAATGGGACATTGAATAAAATGAAATATAATAAATTATCAGTGTAATAAAAAAAACAACCTCTAATGGCGAAAAGAACAATACCGCAGTCTGGTCAGTGTTAGATCGTACAATAGCTATATAATTTAGCTGTTCGTAGCTTCGAACTCAAAAACAAATTCAAAATAAATAGTTACCTGCAAAAGTAGCATCCCGCTGCTAGAAAGGGTGCATGTATGCCCCATTGCGTCTGTTATCGCTGCAGAGCGTGTACCATCTTCTTTTTCTACAATGGTAGCCATGGTGCCGGAAGGCGACAGTTTTCGTTTCTTAATGATTAATCCCATGTTTGACACTATTATGATTTGTAAGTAAAGATGTGCAATTATCTGAATGACCCTCCTTTTATAAGTCGTATTACTGTACATCTTTGATTGGAAGACAATGTAGACAGTACACGTGACATTGTTTGGCCCTTAAGCATAATTATGGCATAGCCAATGAAAATAAGTGTTTAAAAGGGACACAAATTGCTGTAAATTGTGAAAGTTTTACTCTGATTTTTTTATGGCTGTTAAAAAAATAAAATGACAAATTTGCAGATAATATTGAAATATTTTTTTTTTATTTTTTGCTAAACAGCAATTGAATAAACATGTAAATGATCTAATATATTATAATAGGGCCGCCGCATTAGAAAACCAGCAATCTGCATGTGCGAAAAGAAAAACACAGATCAGCTGTGCAGGAATTGCATCATGGTAGCTGATCAGCGCCTCTGTTCTTGCTACAATAATCTTCTTAAATCTATTAGTTCAAGCTTCTAGCCTGCTTCTATGACAGCATACACTGGTTTGTGTCGGACCTGGTCGGAAAGCAAAAGTGTTGGATTTCTCATGCGACTGCTCATATACACATACTGTATTTCAATGACAAATAAACTTACATACAATAATACATGTACTGTACAGAAAAGGATATTTTCACACTGATTGAGTAGATTGCGCCATGTCAAAATACAAACTACAAATAACTACATTTCTTTCAGTCAATTTTACATGACATCATGGCCATGTCTCAACTTGACCACACATTGTCGTCAATTGACAACTTCGTTCCGCAGCCGATAATGGCCATAACTTAAAGATTGGTTTGCTGAAAAGTAATATCTTTTCAGGTCAATCGGCGACAACATGCGGCGTTCTGTTGAGACATGGTACAAAGACTGGCCCTGATGTTTAATACTTTTAACCCTACCGATGTGGCATTTTTCATTTAAAATGCAGTCTTTGTATTGTTCATGCTGCAATTTCCCAGACACACCTTTCATTGCAGAATGTGAACCACGGTCCGTCAAAATTGAGTAACATTTGGACGACAAAACTACACTTTCCAAACAAACTTCTTTTGGGAGTTGGATTTTCATTTTCCCAGGCATTTCTTTATTCGTTTGGTCTTGTAAAGGGCCCTCGACTGCCGACAAGTCAAATTCGTGCCTGTGCTTGTGAAGCACAGCCTCGAAACTGTTTGCGGCAGTCTCCTGTTTGTTTTCAATGTGGACGAGAAAACTGTCCGTATCGGACATCAGGAGGCGAACATTGAAGTCAGAGAACCCTTTCAACAAAACATCGTAAAACCAGTCATACATTTTCATTTTAGCCATCTCAAGTACGCTATAACCAACAGCTATTGGTTTGTTCAGTTTCACGTTTTGCCGGTATAACTGCACCGCTGCCAGGTTTGAGTCGAACACCCTGATCGCTTGAAATGTTGGCTTGTTGACCAAGCGACGAAGCTGTGTTGCTGACGTAACAATTTTGACATTGATTCGTTGCTTTACGTTTTCGATGCTTTTCCCAAAAACATTGCATGCCACGCTTTTGTACAGCATTTTATCAAACTGGTTCGTCGCATTTCTTCGCTTTTCAGTGGTAAATTTCATAAAATCATGTAGCCAAAGAGACTGCCGAAAAGAAATGACTTTGTGTACGTGTTTCAGAACAAGCCCGTGGCGGATGTAGCTTTGCAAGGTCAAATAATGCACGCAGTATCTAGTTTTGTCATGAAGAGTCAGACACAGCTTCCTCGTTGGTCGCAAGTTGATATTACATGCAGTGGCCAAGTTTTTAGTGTATTCTGAGACATGGTCAGGATCTATAAGTACATTTTCAGGACACAAAGGGAACTGGTCATACAAGTCGTGATTTTCATCAGGTACTTCTAGGTCTACGACCAAAATGTACCCAGTATCGGAGTCTTCTTCAATGTTCATTATGTCCAATCGGTCAATGTCATACTGTGATAAAACTTGAAATTGTAGGTTGGCAACGGTCTCTCTAACATCAAGGAAGGGTACAAAGAATTCTGATCTACAAACAGGATATGGCTTTCTGGTTTAGACGGGTCGTACAATCCACCTGGCATCTTGTGATTGTTCGCCTGAGCTACTCTTGGAGAACCAACGACGGTGCATCCACCTGCAACAATTTACAAGCAAAACATTAATTACTGATTGAATTTCTCCCACCCCCACAAAACAAACAAACAAACAAAAAAAATGCTCCCAAGCACAAACCAGCTCCCCCCCCCCCCCCACACACACTCACAAACGGCACAAACACACACTCGTTTCTCATTTACTTATAATGGAAAGAATGATACACTAAAGGGGTGGCCTTGTTTGATTCCGCGCATTGTCTGTTAACCATATTTATTTTATTTTATTTTATTTTATTTTATTTTATTACCTCTTATTCCATTCAGGATTAGATCGTGCATTTCGTCACATGTCAGAAGTTCAAGCGTAACATCCGACTGGAACAGGCATGCGTCCCAGCAGAACCCAGGCAGGCTGTAGTACTGGGCAACGTCGAGGCCGTAGTCTTTCAGCATCACGTCCCTGAAGTTCTCGAATACATCGGCAAACAGGAGGCTTTGTACTGTCAGGTGATGACGCAAGTAGTCTTCCAATGTATTCATGTCACATAACGACCACAGCTGTTTGGCGTGATCGTAATCACTCTCACTGATGTGTTGATCGTTGATGCGATCGTAAAACGCACTTGGTGGGGGCAAATTCTGTTCACTCAGGCGCTCTTCACAGTCAATGTAATCCTGACAGAAAACCTGTTTCTGAGCTACGGTGTCAACCTGCTGTTCTGGAACATGTTCCCGAATGAAATTGAATGCTTGCACCCCGGATTTTTCACGTAACACTTCAACCAAATCGTTAAGAGGCGCTTTGAGGAATCGTTTAAAGTCCAGATACCTTTGTTTTGAAATTGTCAATGCCACGTAACTGTCTATTGTCTGCGGGACGACGGAAACCCCCTGGATTCCGTACTTGCCAACTGCCTGGAGGATTAATCTACTTTCAAGCTGGGTCAGGTTCTGAACAAACACGGGTATATATGATTTCTCTGTCATTTTTAAGTTGCACCTGTTGCAACTTCTTCCACGAACTTTTCCCTGGAAAATAATAAAATAAAACAATATGTCACTTTTGCTGATTGACCCAAGTACATGCATGTGATTAAAATGTTTCTCAAGCGATGTCTGATCTATGTTTTCGACAGTCCATTCTCCTATTACGTACTCTGCCGAGTGTGAATCAAAGAAAAATGTAAGCATTGGCCATGAACTGACACGATCAAAAACAAACACTAGCTCATAAAACCTAAACGGTTAGATAAACACTGTGCACCTTCTAAAAAGCATTATTTTTAGCATGGATAGATATATAAAACAACTTACTGATACATGTGAATGATCAAGACATATCTTGTCCCCGGGCAAGAATGGGTCGTTGCACCAGATACATGATTCGTTTGAAGCTTCGACGTTTGCCAGGCCTTCGTCACACCACACTACCGGCGCAGTCTGTGATAATATCTTGAACACCTCCTCTTCTTCTGAGGCCATTGCTGACAGGAAATGTTCCATGGTATCTGATGGAGAGGTTCCACGGTAATATACCACTTCTTTAGGGTATGAATTGTCAATGCTGATCCGCATATAGCTGTACGCGCATGGATCTAACCTACGCTCACGCACTTCATAACCATGCGTTTCGACGTCGTTGGCCAGCAGGGGAACGGTATAACAAGAAAAACAGGCCACAATGACGAAACTAGCTTTCATCCTTTTACCAATGTTTCTAAATCTAACCCATTTTTCTTCCTGTCCAGGCATAAAGCACCTCACTGGTTCTTCTTCCTCTTGCGAGCATAGCAATTCATGCTCTCTCAGGCTCTCCGCAGAATGTTTCACGCTAAGGCAACGATTGCATATGAATACGCGCGATTCCCTCCTTGTGACCTGAGCTGACACAAGCCCACTCATGTTTTTTATCACGCAGTAGTGGGCTCGTCTGTGATCCGCTATTGTCTGGAAATTTTCTATCTCATTTTCTTCATCAGCATCGTTTTCGTCATGTTTGGGACACAAGAGAAGTAAATTAACGTGTCTCTGTTGGATAAGCTGCTTAGTCACGTAAATAGGAAATACCTGTTCTTCCTCGTATCCATAAACATTAATGGACACGTTGTTGTTGTTTTCAAAGGCTGTTATACTGGTGACAGGCATATATCTCCCCGAACTCTCTACCCCGTCAAAGTTCAATGCATCCCTATATTGGTGAAGATCCGACCATGGCATGCTTCCAATGACATTCTCGTTGGTAAATAACCCGGCGAGCACTGCATATTTGAAACAGTGACCGTCTAGTTCAGGTGGTCCGGTAACATTAAGCAAACACCTCTTTCGAAGCAATGGCTGAGGCATAGGATAGTTGAAACAAGAGCCGCCCAAAGGAGAAAATTTTGTGATGGTCTGTTTCATGTTGATAACCTTTCGGATCATCCACCCACTGCCTTCCGCTCTGAAACTGTCCAGGCTGTTGGTCATTTTGAAAAATGCCTCATCGATCTGGCTGTCAATGACTCCATGGTCGAGTACCTGCCTAGTGAATGAACGGAAAGTTGGTGTTCCTTCGTCTACCTGTTCGCCGTCTGAATTGTATCTCACCATGTCCAATTTCACAACAACATACCATTTCAACTGCTTGAAACGGCGCAGTTCCCTCAGCAAATTATTGCGCAGTTGTGATCTTCTGTTTGAGAAAAAGAACATAAGATCTTGCTGCTCTGCACCTTCAGCTCTCAGAGTATACCGCACAAGAGAGTCTTGAAACATCGATTCTCTGCTTTGCACTTTTCCGTCATCACCGTCATCTACATGATCTTCTCCATTGTCATCTGCATTGTCTTCTTCATTATCCTGACTATCATCACCACCACCATTTTCATCAATGCCAGTAGCATTCGGGTCATCGCTAGCATGAATAGGTTGGTTATTGTTGGGCACGCTGGGCTCGGGATTGTGTGTTCTTGAGTGTAATTTCAGTGTCCCAGCACTTGAAAATGTTTTTTTACAGCGTTGACATTCAAATATGGAAGTCTTCTGTAAGGAACGGCAAGAAGCTTTCTTCAAATGCCTTGTTAGGTTGCTCCTTTTTGAAAAACTGGTTTTGCACTTGGAACATGTCAAACTTTCAGAACACTCAGAAGCAACAGCGTTTTGTCTCGGGCGTACGCATTTTCCGAGTTCTGTGTGCCTTGTAAGGTAGGCCAGTTTTTCGTATACCTTGCCGCAGTTCTGGCATATAAACTGTTGCTTAGAACACGTATTATTCCTTAAATGCCTTTTTAAGCTCTTCATGTGCAAAAATCTGACACCGCACTTCTTACATTTCAATTCATGACTGTTATCGGCCGAGAAAGGATCTATCCTTTCAGCTTCTTGCTGTACTAACGTGTCATCAATAGGCCTCAGCTGATCAACATCACAATTAAGCATGTCCGCAATAAAGTCCATATCCGATTGACTATCATCATTCTCGGCCATTTTCAAATGTTTTGAAATACTATGCTAATAAATTATAAATTACACCATTTTCACTTAAAGTTCTCATACAGTTGATATACAAATTATTTCTCAATACGAACTATACAGTTAATATCCAAAGTATACACTGGTTGTTTAAATCGAAATGAAAATTTTTGTAGAATGACAGGGTAGCTATCATCGGGTATTTTATATGTAATGAAATTGGTTTGTGTTGGATTAATAATACTTTTCTTTGGACATTATTGTTTTGAAGCTATCAATACAAGTGTAAAGGTAAACCAAACAAATGCATTATTCTCTTCACCTTGTGTGAAAAGGAATGTTTACCGCTCTTTGATGCAAATATTTCATACTAGTAACAACACATATATAACGCTTTTTCTTATGTTTGTTAGGTGATTGATCAATCAAACCATACAAAAGATGTCCTCGTGTCGGGACAGAAGTGTGTCCACAATGTACAGTATATCAAGGTAATTATTACAAAACAACTTTATAACAGCTGTTTCTTATGTTTGATCGGTGATTGATCAATCAAATCAGACAAAAGATATCCTCGCGTCGGTAAAGAAGTGTGTCCAGAATGCACAATCTATTAAGGTAATTATCATACCCTATAGCTTGTACCAATTAAGCATCAAACGAGGCGCACGCGAACAATTAAAATTTATACATTAAAGAAACAGGTGGTGTAGGAAATTGATGCGTGCATAATTGGCTGGAGACTATGCTAGGTTTTTGTTTTCATAAAACAAGGGAAACAAATAAAAAGCGACTAGTAAAATGCTATTGATAAACTTTAATTTGATCAAAATATGTTTAATTAAGATACGTTGATATAATGCTTCATATAATAATAATAATAATAATAATAATAATAATAATAATAATAATAATAAATGAAAGTTAGTCTTATATCAGATAAATTATGTACTGTTTATGTAACGGTAACATTGCGCGCCTCATCCACTTCTAGCATTCCATACCGTTCTGCGTATAAAATGCATGTAGCGCCTTCTGCCAAGGGAGTGCCAAACTTAACATTCAGCGACATTTCTCCACTCTTTAAAAGAGGAAACTGTATTTCTGTGCTAAATTCCTGGTCTAGACTGAAAATATACACAGCATATCCCTTTTTCACATGTTCTCTGTCAATGTTAAGACAACGGCCCGTCACAGTGTCGAAAAATCTATCAAATACTTGCAACGAACGCTCGCCCTCGGTGTTATTAATGTCGAAGAAGACATCAATTGGATCTGCTGGAACGGAAATTCCGTTTACATGTAACGATATTTGTCGAACGTCACCGTTAAAAAAGTTCCATGGGTTGTGTGATTACGACCCCACTACCCCTTGGTTACTGCAAATTGCAACGACAACAAATTTTGGTAACGGTGATTCTGTCATATGGGACCAATGGAACATAGTTTGATTTGGTGGAACGTTACAGCATTTAATGACGCGTTTTGTAAACGGATATTTTGCTGTTAATGTTTTCATTAACTTATTGTGAGCCACCAAGACAGCGGGATTTACCTTGAGTCTGTAAAGGCGAAGAAAAGCATCTTCGATTATCACTTGATAATTTTCTGCAGTTTCAGCTATATCGCCGGCGCTCATCAGGCAAAACTTTGGAGATGTCCGTTTCATTGTGATACCAAGTTTAATGCCGTTTATCAAGTATCTGTTCAGCATAAGGCAGTCACTTAATATTGGCCCGGCAATTTCTATCACTTTTGACGATCTGGCAAATTGGTGTCTCGTGAAAAGTCCAAAATTTCCTCCATTTGGATTGGTTTCGTCGAAGAAACCGACAGTGTCGGGATAATACAGCTGTTCTGTTAGCCTGGCATTTTTTGTGGTGTCATTTTCATACAATAAATTGTGAAAGTATGCGAGATATGGGTACATTCCTGCACTGTGAACCAAGCTACCGTTCATCCTTACGTCTATTTCAGAGAAAAGGGCATGCAAAAACAAATTAACAGGAGATACGGGCTCTTCCGGGTTTAGTCTGCTACCATCAGGTTTGAGGACTCGAACTTTCAGGTAAAGTTTGCATTTTGACATGTCAGTATACACGTCTCCTTGAAGGTTCACTTCAAAGGAAAGTGGGTTAAGTCCATGGTACTGAGAGACCGGCCGTACGTCCTCGTAATATTGCCTCAAAATTGCCACTTGGTTTGATGGCGTGCTAAACAAATCAAAGCCTGGTGGCGCCACGTCACTACCGCTGTCTGGTGTAAAAAGGGACATGCTGGCAATGCGCCGCCCTGTCTACTCTCGGCAATAGTATCCGTCAAAATTTACTTTCGTTTGCTGAAAATATCCGCGAGTGTTCGATAACTAAATGTCTTTGAACTTTTCACTTGCCTGCTCTTGTGTGTTTTGGATTTTTTTGATGAACTGCTTTTCACTTTCTTCTTAGTACTGCCCTTTTTGTTTACTTTAACCCCAGCTTTTTTCATAACACTCTCTGCTTGCTGGACTGTCTGTTCTGTAGGACTTACAACGCTGACAATTTTTGGTTCTTGGTGAGCCTGGTCGCAGATTCTATTACGATCTGCACTCAAAACAACGTCCTGCTGTTTGTGTTTTATAGCCTCTTCCTCTGTTTTGAAGCCCAGCCCTACACTTTGATCCCTTTTGGCCCGTTTTTCGAAGTACTTCTCCCAAGCTTGATAGTTAGGAATATATAAATTAGACGCCTCTCCGCTCATATTTTACATTATCAGCTCTTTATAGAGATTTTCTAGGACTTGTTCGCTTAAAGTGTAATGACACTGATTTTACTACCGACAGGAAACTCTATAAGGTTGCCGTATTGGTCTTCAATGCGTATTTCAAGCCGCAAACAATGAGGCACTGTAATACGTTTATAATAGCAACAACAACAACCATTTTCAATTTCATTCATATGGTACATAATCCGATTACTAGCTTGAATAGGCCGCCCAAGGCTGGCCCTTTTTAAAAGCTGTTTCAGGCTTCCACCAACAATAGAGAAATCAATAATATTGGTAAGAATGTACAGATTTTGCCCAGCCAAATTTGATCGACTTTTAGATAGGCACTCGACGCTCATGTCCCGCAACCCAACCTCCCACAATCCATCGAATCGAATCTCAAGACCAAACTGCACGTTGAAAGAGGCAGGACTGTTATTTGGAAATATGTCGACACAGTCAAAACTTCTTATTTCTGCGTAGATATGGCGTCCAATATCCATTTGTAACAACTGTCTTATATCGACTTTATGGATTTTACAGGGAGCCACTCATCAAAATCTGACCCGTAACCGAGAAACCTCACCAAAGCCTCGCGTCCCCGGCCTTTCCCTCTATACTTCAAGATACGGTCTATTTTAAACAGCTTAGAGTCAAACTGTGATACTCTCTGTAATTCTGGACCGTAGAAAAAACCATGAATTACCCTGTCTTTAAGATCAGCTAATAAATAAACCGGTATGCTATCCTTTATGAGACGCCTTTTAACTCGAAAAACTTCTTCTGAAAACCGCTGCAGAAAGCTTCTCTCGAACGCCCGTCTGTTGAAACTAACGCGGACAAGATCGCCTTCGTTCAGTTTGAATTTTGCGGCTGGTCGTGTTCGATATTTTACCTTCGACTTATCTCCCTTATTGGCACCAGTTTTAAAATTTGAAATGTTGCTTATGCCTGTAGTTTTCAGTTTGCCGTATGGCCGGTTGACATACAGTTCGTTCCACAAAGAAATTTCATTATCTTTCGTAACCTGACTCGGACTCAGAGTGCCCAGTGTTCTATGTGGCCTGAGGTTGTAACTATGAACTATATCTCCCAATTTGTCAATGTAGCGATATGTGTTTTTATTATGAAGATATCTGTATATAATCTGTTTCAGACTTTGGTTGAAACGCTCTACTATCTGAGCCTTTAATGGCGGATGAGCGTAAACATGTTTTATGTTATGAGCATTGAAAAAACTTTCTACTTTAGAATTTTTGAACTCGCCCCCGAAGTCTGTTCGTACGACCCTACTTTTATTGTCACCGCTGAGCATTTGTTTTAGTGCTGCTAAAACTGTATCCGAAGTTTTATTTTTTAGCCCTTTTACCATGGCCACCCTCGTAAAGGCATCAATAGCAGTGATCAGAAACTTTATATTGTCGTTGTATTTTGAAAGCCTTTGCATGTCGATCAAATCTATGTCATACTGGTCTTTTATACCGCGAGTAATTATATGCCCCCGACGAAATGTACGCCGGACTGGCCTGTTCGCTGTGTAAGTATCCTGTGACTCGAGAAATGCGTTTATATCCTTTCTGCTAATGTTGTATTTTCCTTCTCTATCCACTATCTGTTTAAGTTTTGAAGGCCCAGAAAACCCTGCAGGGTGTGTCGGATCGGTATAGATCTTAAGCAAATACTTTTCTTCGTCCCCCTTCATTGTTTTAAATAAAACAATTATGCACTTTGATCTCCCCCAAGTTCTGTGTCAGGTTTGTTACTGCTAGGACTACATTTAGCATTTTCCAGGGGCAGAGATAATAGTGACGTGGGGGATAGTGTAGTAGGAGTTGTTGTAGTCGTTGTTGCTGTTGAAGGAAGCGATATTTTGGTTTTCAAAAATTTAAGCCTAGGTGACGGTAGAACGTAACCAACAGAAGTGCTTAGAAGGACAAGCCAGAGGTCTCTGTCCGCCGACTGAAGAATGAGTTGTGAAAGTGATACGGCAATAATTCCATACACGAGAATGACTTGAGTCATATATGTCACTTGGTTCTTTGGGACACGGGTCCCACACAAGCCCCAGTCGCCCACAGCAGATGGCTGAACAGATGCTTGATCTGATATTTTTGGTTTAGACTCATAAATATTGTTTGCAAGCAAACTGTCACCCATCGCAGCTTCAGAATCTTCGGTCGACATGTTCGTTAGGTAGTTACAAAGTTGGCTAAACACTTTATCAGAGAGATTCCAACAAACGTCCTAGCAGCGATAAAATTTATTGACACAATAAAGGTGTGTCTGCCAGCACATTCATTCGTACGTATAAGAAGGCCTTGTGTTTTGCTAAACAACGCGCCATTTTATGTATCAATATTTGCATATCACATGTTAGTGTTATGAAAACACCTTCAGTCTCTGCATCAATATCGGAATGTCACACCTTCGTGTTAAGAAAACAGGTCATTGTTTGAACCAAAGGATTAAGATTCGTTCGGAAACGAGGCGTCCGAGTTATGGAAACGTTTTCAGTCTCTGCATCAATATTGTAATATCACACCTTTGTGTTATGAAAACATCTCATTGTTGGAAGCAAAAGCTTAAGATTATTTCGTACAATGGCCGGACGAGGAACAATAGGATCTAGGAAGGTTCCCGGCTTTCTATAACTAATCTCCGAGGCAGGGTACCAGAGACTGGAACAAGAAGCTCTAGCTCTCAAGGTTCCCGGTTTTCTATAAATAGTCTCCGAGGCCGGGTACCAGGGAACTGGAACTCGAAGCTCTAGCTCTACCATCATTTCGTTAACTACTCCAGCTGTGTTGGTAACCTTTGGAATAGGAGTTTTCTTCAGCTGAACTAGACTCATTACTTTGCCTCTGATGTCTGATGAAACAATGGCTTTTCTTCGTCGCCATTTTGGCCTTTTGAGTGACAAATTTGACTTCGGTGCGTACCTCATACTGAATCTGAAATAAAAAGAAAACGAAAACTAAAAAGATAAAATAAATTACTTTTCTTTTTTATTTGGTAGGGTAGCAGATAAAAAATTATCGCCTAATTTATGAGTTTCTATCACCAAGCTAAGCAAACTATGGAAAAAGAATAAGAGAGTCATTTTTAGTTGTTTTGTTTGAAGTTATAGAAAATAATTAAAAATTGCAATAGGGTCATTTCTATTTCAAACACGAAAAAGAAAAATTGTGATTGATATTTGTTTAAAGATTAACAGTGAGTTTTACGCCGTTAAGCTATTGATATTCAGTTTTGCATCGTCTGTTTCTACTTACAGTGTGAACTCTATCATTAAAGATTTCCTAATGTGAACCCATTCATTATTGAAAAACCGTTTCCTCAACTGTTAAAACCGCAAAAAATATAATTTTGGATTCTAAACGCTTTTTGCATCACTCTGTGAGCATTTTATACAAAAGAGGCATGAATAAACACACAAAAATAAGAAATATAGCCGGCGTTTGCGTTTCATCACTTCGTTGTGTGAACCCTTTCCAGGTGAAAAAAGTGTTTGCTCGTCAATAGTGTCAAAAATATATTTTTCCTTTATAATCAGTTACAATGCACATGATTCTGTATATATTTTCCGCGGTATCTGCTTCAAACCCTGTGCAAATCAGACAAGTATTACCGGAACAATTAAAGAAAATCTTACCAGTATCGAAGAATTTTTACTCCTATTCCGCCATTATTGTTGTTGTATAGTCACGTGATTCCCCGCCGTGAATTCTGCGTCATCTTAGGTACATGCAAAATCTAGGCAATGTCTCTAAATTGTCACGTGAAATAGTTGTATTTAAGGATTGAAATTCAGATTTTAGCTTTCACTGGATGATGAAAAACATTAGTCTGTTTTAATGTCTGTGAAGCCCGAAGGACTTCTCAGAGACATTAAAACAGCTAATGTTGTTCATCATCCAGTGAAAGCTAAAATCTGAATTTCAATACTTATATTTACATTTTATATTATCAATCAAGTATCAGATTTTTAATTGCGCATATCACCGTTCATTTTCATGTAATTTGACATTAAATCCGATTTAACGTAATTTTGGAACAGCCAAAACGTCAAATTTTCGCGCCTAACGTCATGACGATACGTGACCAACGTCACGACAACAATAAACGAGTAAACGAACAACGTCTCTGGATGGGGTTTGACGTCGCACCGCCCATAGGCGTGGCCTCTAAATCACGTGAGTTAATGTTTTTCATTGGGAAATGAAGAACATCAAAAAAGATACTTTCATCTAGGGCGATTGCAATAAAAATGTAAATATTATGCAATAATAGCGATCAAGCATATTCTTTCTGATGCATTAACATCTGCTGGGCACCTTGAGAAGGTTTGAAACCCTCGCATTTCAGGCTAGGGTTTAAACGCCTCCCTTGGAGCCCAGCAGATGTTTATGCATTGAAAATCATGTTTGATCGCTATTTTGGTAGCAGATTGGAATTTACTATTTTCTTCTTTTTTTTCTAATTGTCCATGTTTGACTTCCTTTCATGAGCATATGCCAACGGGCGTCCAAATCATTAAAAATAATCTTACCTTATTGGTCACGATTTAAGTTTACCTTGTGGAGTATCGTGACAAAATGCAAAGCTAATTAGCGCTTGAGCCTGACTTCACTCCGAAACATATATATATCTATTTGCAGGATATCGTAACCTGAAATTAGCTTTATTTCTAATTTTGTCCTTTGTTAATCAACACATTCAATGCCACAAAAGGCGATGTAGAAACACCTTGAGCTAATAATCCTCTAAATTAAATATCTACGAGGTACAGTCAGAAAGTTCCCAAAACTTTTCACTCTAGTGGGAAAAACATTGTTTCACACAACAATATTTTAGGGACTTTTTCATCAAACCGCCGAAAATTAAGGGCTCTAAGGATGGACACTAACAACGTACGGAGCACTTTGACGTTAACAACGTTACTTTGACTTTTAAATTAACAACGTTCATACTTGAGCGTGGCACCAAACGCAGATTTCAGACGAGGAAGGATCCATCGGGGCTTAATCGGGGCCATATGGCACATGCCATTGTCTCTCGTATCCTTGGGTTTCATGAATTTCAAAGTGTGTATAGGGGTCTTGTCTGCTCTTTTATCATACTTGATTACCGCGCGCTGCTCCGTACGTTGTCACGACGTCGGCTTTTTTACGCTCGAAAATCCACCCATGTCTGTCTTTAACATTGTCAACATTATACTTGTCATGTTATCACTCTGATTTTTTGTAGGTGAATCAAAATACTGTTGATATGACATGATGCAAAAAATTCACGCCGTTGTGGCACCGTTTTACAAAGGAATTGGCAGCGATTCAAAACATCAAAAATTCCGATTGAGCGGTTTTTCAAAGTGCTCCATACCCCCGTATATGCCGTATGCTTATCGACATTTTAAACTCATTCTTGCATATTCTTTTCTTTATTTATCCACAAAATAAATGAAATGGATGGGATTTGTTATTTCCTAAATGTCATAGTGATTTGACGTTAAACATCTTTTGAAATGAATCAGTCCGGGAACTTTCCGACTGTACCTCGTAATTGGATAAAATGACGTTAGTAAACCCCACGTGCTCTGAGGAAACATGTGACTGTGAACTAATAATAAGTCAGGTTGGTCTTCAAACGCTTCTAGTGTGAATAACGTGATTGGAATTTAAAGCAACCTTGGCATTTGAAAGTGGGTACATTCCAAAATGGAAACAATCCCGGCATCTATAAATCGGCCTTTGCCTCAACGATTCGACATGTAAGGATATTCAGGTTGTAACGGTACAATACAAATACCTGTTCCTACTACCTTACCATAAAGTTCGACATTCCGTCCAGTTTCACTTTTCACATGCCACTTTAAGTTCATAATCGAGCTTTGATAACGAAAAGCCCTAAATTACTCATACGGTTCTCAGGAACATGTAAAGCGTTCTTAAGCTACAAATTTAACAAGAATAAAATAATCCTGTACATATAGAGGGAATCACCTTCCATATGCTATGCTTCATAATTATACCATTAGTTTGGAAACATATTATATGTCCTATTCTAGGAAACAAAATTCTTATTTACTTATGACAATAATGCTTTTTAGGACACACATATCTACCATCATAGCAACCGTTATCAATTGCACCAATCGAGACGAATATATAGAAATACGAAGTGATGGAGCACGAATTAGTATGTGCCCATATAAATCCAGCTAATTGTATACTATGGTATAGTCTTCATTCATTTGGCGAAGTCCACTGCAGTGATTTGTCTTTAAAGCCGTGATAAATTGAAAGTATTTCTCGCACACATGACGAGAATATATCAGTTAATTCAAGGTTATGGTCAGGGTCAGAAACTTCTGAGTCCCTGTTTTCTTATGTGTATACGTGATTTTGTTAAGTATTGATTCTATAAGACATCACTCACACAACGGCGTCAAAAACCTGATGACACGATTCGGACGTACGTTGCCAAGGACAAATTGATAAAAATCAAACCTCACCCCGTAAATACGTGTAACAAAGAATGAAAGCATATACCATTCAATGTAATGAACATATAGACAAATTTGCGCTCGGGTCATAGTTTTAGATCTCTCGTTAGAGCCTCGTGATGACAAACAGTGACCCACGGGACAGATTTGCATATCCATGTCAGACACCCACTTAAGAATCTCATATTTCGTTCCATGTTCTTGCATTTCAATGCATATAAAGTTAAATGAAGTTAAATGAATGGGCTACTAATATTCTTGTTCATAATCCAGCAGTGATCCAAGCAGGCGACAATACCGTGGTGAACGAGATGGGAAGGGGTCTCATTCGAAACTAGATGCCTCCCGGCGACCATTAAGTTAACATGCCTATACAATGAACAGAGACTGGCTCACGTCAAATAAGGGAACATTGTTGATTTCAATAAAAAAAAAATAGAAAGTTCACTGTAATTCTAGGTTTCCTCTAAAGAAGAACCATATATAATCCTGATTTAAAAAATTCATACGAAAGAAATCCATTTTTTTTTCTCAAAACATAGATCATGTACCCATGATTTATGTTTGGAAAAAAAACACACACACACACACACACACACACACACACAATTAAATTGTATTCCATCTGTACACCCCATTTTACTAAACTGGTCAACATAAGTTACGCCCCAGCTGAATTTTACTGCAAAAATCTCTAAATTTGTTTTGTCATAATCTTTGACTGAAGAAACGTTTACATGCAATTTTCAACAATTAAGCTTGAATTATACTTTTAAAGATGGATTGATATTGATTTATTTCAGTAAGTTTTCGATAGAGCAGTAGACGTCACGAAAAGCCCCCTATCATTAGCAAAATTCTGGACACTCTCGAATAATGAAGCACATAGCGAAATGCAAATTGAATGCAACTTTGTGCAATACTGCTTTAGATGTTGTTGTCTAACTTGGATTTGGTATAAGTGTTTCCAATCGCTTTTGATTTTTTTTAAATAAATTATTAAACTTACTAATAGGCAATTTAACATTATGTCTATTATGGAGAAAACATTATTTTTGGCCAGTGGTGTCAAGGGGTATACATTACACAGAAAAAAGGAATGTCGGTCATGGCCAAGATCATCTGTTTTAAGTCCATGGCAATATAAATGCATTTTAGATAACGTTGTGGGATATTAATTAAACTACTTGAGATGTACTGAAATTAGTCATGATTGTATCACTACATGCAAACGGTGTCACATTTTACCCCTGCTGAGGTTTCCGTTGGCTTTGAACGATTTTTTTTTTCATATATTTTGTTTTATTTAAGCTATATTTTGTGGCGGATCAACAAGCATTTTGCTTTAGTTATAACATAACGACCGTTCCAACACTTTGTCAGTCATTTCGGAACAGAGCCATCGCTTCCTTAGTTTTAACCAATACCGTAGGGAGCTTAAAGTGTTTTGCTTAAGGAAACGGTGGAGGTAGGTATCGAGCCCAAGACATGTTGCACCACAGTCCTCTACTCTACCACTATGCCACAACACTTCCCTATAAGCGAACAGACGCGTTGTTCGTGCTTTACTCCTGACAACCGATCGGTACAACTGGTTTAAAATGACTTGGCGTGTATACATGTAACAACATCCAACATTATCAGCTATTAGAAACAACCCTTTGGTTAGTCCATCTGTAATTTGGGCACCGATTTAATAATTAAGGTAAGGTCTAGAAAACGTAATAGTTTATCAATTGTCAATTTTACTGCTTGTCTTCAGACAAAATTGTCGGATAGATCATTTCATGTCCTGAAAATATGACAACTCAAACATTCAGGGTATTCACGCACCTCTTCCGTTGTAATGTACTTCAAAATGCCTTACATTTTGAAGAATCTTTTTACTGTAGTAAACAATGTCTATTTTAGGAAACGAATCTTTACTTACTTATGGCAATTATATTTTTTCAGACGTTATGACTGCCATGTATAGCTATGTCTTTTAGAAATTATAATGGTTGTCGCTTAAATCATCCTCATATACTGAGATAAAAATGGAAACGCGTGGATAAGGAAGACTTATATGAGTATAGTAAATTACATTTTGCAAAGAGCCGTTAATGATGAGCAATATTCTTCATCATTGTCAACTATTTTTACAGTCTTCATTCCTTTGAAGAAGTCTCCTACAGCGGTTTTGTCTTTAATAAAGCTTTAATAAAGGTAATGTGAGGAGCATCATGAGAATACCAGATTTGCCAGATCATCTGTGCAGCAATTGAAACAGGTGAACAGCGCCTTTGTTTTCGCTACACGGATAGTACAATGCCTCCTTTTCCTGAATCCGAATTTTCAAGATGCTAGCTATTTTCTGCAGATGCACAGGTCGGTTTGTGTCAGACCTGGTCGGAAACCCCAATACAGTTTTTCTCACGTCACGGCTCATGTCATACCACGCTTGGAATGCAAGTCCTATAATATAAAATGAATGAGCTATATAATGGAGTTTATGGCATCAAATATTCTTATAAATAATCTATCAATGATTCATGTTGATAATTGTTCTGAGATACAAGTAGACAAAATGACAAATGGGGAACAAGGGGGTCTCAGAAGCAGATAAGATGTAGCAGATAAGGTTTATAGGACAAGGACACGATGACCTGATCGGCGAGCATAGTACAGATTCAATGCACAATATACATTTAATGCATTTTAGATGGCATTATAGTGTATAAGAATCTTACATGAGTGTCAGGTATGGATAGACAAATCTGTCCCGAGGGTCACATTTTGGCATCACGAGGCTCGCCGAGTGATGCCAAACTGTGACCCGAGGGACAGATTTGTACACTTGAACGCAGGGTGCGACCGGAGTGAGATAACGAGGGTGAGATAAGAATTTCTCACATGGGGTAAAACGTAGGATTTCTATATCTGGTGTGCAAGAAATGTTGATATGATCAATTGCGAGATACGATTAAACATTATTACGGCGCTACATGGACTGGTGTAAAATGTACGTATGCTGGCGAACTGTTCTCAGATCTACATTCTGTTATTTTTGTAACCAAATCATGAGATATTTTTCTGCATGCGTATACATCATAAGAACGGTGTACTCGAATAGGTTAACAATAAGCACATTCGTTGTTAAGTCTTTATGGCAAAAACGGGGGTGTTGATCAGAGCACTGATGTTCGCATTATAAATATATAAATATATGTTTGTATAACTTTTTTTTTTTTTTTTGCTTTTACCATTGCCCCCTATAGATATACTGATACTTTTTTGAAATTTGGATCATTTTATAACATACTCATTCATCAATCCATCTCAGGTTTCGCCATGTTATTGAATTCAAGTGACTTTTGGACGGCAGCACAGGTATAGCTCGATTTTGACCTCAGACGCGTCAAAAGATCTACGAGTCTACTGACATGTAGTAGCACATAGAATATTCAGATTGTAACAGTACAAATACTCACTGTGCGTGCAACCGATGAGTAACGGAAACCTTGAGGCTTTTCGTACTGATTTACTACGCGATACTTCATGGACACACATGAGCTATAGTACCGTGTTGATAATGCATGGCAAGATTGTTGGCATATGAGACAGGCGACAATGTCGTGAATCGTAAATTGTTGTACGATTTTTCTTGTGGTAGATGGTTGCATCTGACAATCGATGCTAACCGTTTAAATAGTCACGTGGGATGTTGATAAGATCAACTTATTTGTCATATTAAAAGCTTTACGCATCACACCATAGTACAAACAATGTTAAATACAACATCTGGGGATACCATATAATAGTGTGACCCAGATTGTCCGCTTTGTGTGTGTACCAGCAGACTTTGACAAACGTTTCCATCAGGAAAACTATACCCCCTTGAACCTCAATTTTATATAGTAAAAGTGGGGTATACGGAGGTATACCTATTCTTCTTACTTTTAATCCAAAACATAGATTTTTGGGTACTCGTTAGAACCGCCCCGGCGAGGCGGGGTTGTAATTTGAAGCCAGAATCCATGTTTTGAGCAAAAATATTGAAAACATGGAAATTTTACCGATGGAATTTTCAATTTTTTCATGATTTTTTTTTTTTTTTTTTTTTTTTGTATATTGCATGGGCAAGTTTTCGTAGTCTATTGTTCTGCTGCTCTTGTAGACTACTGACACATTTAGAAAGTGGTTTATACATGTATATTTTATTGCATTAAATGGAGTATCAGCAGTTGAAATGGTTTCAAATGACGCGACATCTCTTTCTCAGTTTTATCTAGGCATCATTTTATATCCTCATTCATCAGTCTAAATCAATTAAAAATATGTGTACAAGTTTTAATACTGGTGTTTATATAAGTATTTTGTCTTTCTATTTTTGCAAAGAAATACTGTATCAACTCATAAAACCACATTGTTGTATTCCAATTGAGTTAAATGGGTTGTGACCGTAGGACCACCGTCACAATTGAGTTTGGATTTTTATCTTTCCTAACTTTACAAGAAATCTTAAAAATCTTAAATGTTTCTTTGTGACAATAAAGTTAATCAGAATAGTTGGAATACCTATGAAATGCAAAAAGACGATAGTCATGCATTACACAAGAGTAAATGTCAAAAGCCTAGTCCGTTGCAGTAAATATTGCATCATTCTTCTTCCCTTTCAATTGAAAAAAAAAAACGGAAAAATCAGCATTGTTGCACATATTGGTTGACAAAGAAATGGCTAAAACAAAAAAAAAATATCAGGACTGTATTGTGGAACAATGCTTGGATGTACCCCTGAAATTTGGTATCCATCAGTACTTCAATCAATTTTTTCCACAGTCTGGTACTCAACAGCTTTAAAGTTTGAAATATTTCCTTCAGCTATGGTCATGTTGGGAAGTTTCCTTTCAGCTATGGTCATGTTGGGAAGTTTCCTCCTTTTATGGGACTTAAGCCCAACATGGTAGTTCGTCTCTCCAGTGCAATATGAGCAAGTCAGTGTTGAAGAAATTGCTGATGGTCCATTTACTCTGGCTTGGCGCTCTATGCACTTAATTTCAGGTTTACAGATTCTTTCCTCCTTTACGCCTACATAGAGACATCATGATATCCAAAATGTGCTCGACAATATAGGCCTACATGTAACCACAAAAGTAAACGACTAAGGCTTATATGCACCGATGTATCGATATTCGACTTACGATATGTTTTCATGGTATAAGTACCTGATTGTTAATTTAGTTTCTTCCTACCTCGGTTTTTGTAGTGGGAATCTTTTTCTGATTGCGCCGTTTCCCGCTCTTTGCCTACTTGTACCTTTTTATATGCACTGATGGTTTGACTTGACTTGAAAAACTTTTCCCAGAAAGGTTCAGACCTTCTGAGCGATTAACCAGTAATCAGATGATCAGTCAGTAGTTATAAGCTTTGCCTGTATGTACAAGCAATTCTCTTATTTTTCATGGCCCAATTGGCCTAGAGTCCCAATTCCCACGCGGTTACCCTTGGCAGAAATGTCCATCAAAATTGAGCCGCATCGAGAGAAAACCGGATTTTTGCCTAGGCGAAAACAAAGGCGCAGATCAGCTTCGCGGTAACCGCGAAGCTGATCAGCGCCTTTGTTTTCGCTACTCGGATAGTACAATTCCTCTTCTACTTAAATCCGAAATTTCAAGCTTCTAGCTCTTTTCTGAGCTTGTACAGGCCGGTTTGTGTCAGACTTGGCCGGAAACCCCGAAGACCGGTTTTGTCGCGTCGCGGCTCATTAATGCAGTACCACTGTTAGTTTGTACAACTTTTCCATTGTTGATGTTGTTAGGTTGCCGGTGTGTAATTCCTGTACTGAAGCAGAGTATTCTACTTGGAGCCTCACAAAAATGTCTGATAGATTGATATTCATTTTAACAGGGGGGGGGGGGGGGGCTGCACGCTAACCTTTGCAAAAAAAATTTCTACTTCGTCTCAAACGTTGACATGGAGGTTATACAACGAACCAGACCATACAAAACCAAATAGGAGGCGATGGATACACTGATCGCTGAACAAAACCTAATTTATAAATTTTGGCCTTCCTGTGCACTTAATGACCATTAAATCTTGGCCTTGTATGACATAAAATATCATATTGCAATACTTCTAAACCATTTATGAGCATATTTTATTGTTTTCACATCATTTGACAGCTTGTATATTATATCTTTTCAATTATAATGTAAATGTCACACGTATAACAGGAAAATGTTAAATCATCGTGGCTTGATCTTGTTTTGCTATAATTCCCGTCTAAACGCCTTTCCTGCCGTTTTACAGTAACTGTTATCATTTCGTGTTTATTCGCTATTACTTTGACAATGTAGCCTTGCAAATCTGTTGAATTAGCAGGAAAAAAAATATAATTGTTAGATCCTTTGGAAGCAGTAAAAACATTCAAAGAGAGAAGATGGGCCATATTGTACAATTTCGGGTAATGAACCTTCGTCAGTGACCCTTTACAAAACTGGCAGCGAAAGCCAGACATTCATGATTGCTGCAATTTCTAAAATTTACACAAGTATAGTCTAAACCAAAGACTAATATTCAAAAGAGGCTAAATATTCAAAATTCCGTTAAGATGGTTATTCTTAACATACAATATATTTGAAATACTCCAAATATTTTCACTGATCTCAAAGAATCAAAAGGAAAATATAATCTGCACTATGGATGATGTACGGGGAGACTTTTTAGGGCCGCCACACGGCACAACACCAGCTGCAGTAATAGCAAATAAAATATAATTGTTAGATCCTTTGGAAGCAGTAAAAACATTCAAAGAGAGAAGATGGGCCATATTGTACAATTTCGGGTAATGAACCTTCGTCAGTGACCCTTTACAAAACTGGCAGCGAAAGCCAGACATTCATGATTGCTGCAATTTCTAGAATTTACACAAGTATAGTCTAAACCAAAGACTAATATTCAAAAGAGGCTAAATATTCAAAATTCCGTTAAGATGTTTATTCTTAACATACAATATATTTGAAATACTCCAAATATTTTCACTGATCTCAAAGAATCAAAAGGAAAATATAATCTGCACTATGGATGATGTACGGGAAGACTTTTTAGGGCCGCCACACGGCACAACACCAGCTGCAGTAATAGCAAATAAAATATAATTGTTAGATCCTTTGGAAGCAGTAAAAACATTCAAAGAGAGAAGATGGGCCATATTGTACAATTTCGGGTAATGAACCTTCGTCAGTGACCCTTTACAAAACTGGCAGCGAAAGCCAGACATTCATGATTGCTGCAGTTTCTAGAATTTACACAAGTATAGTCTAAACCAAAGACTAATACTCAAAAGAGGCTAAATATTCAAAATTCCGTTAAGATGGTTATTCTTAACATACAATATATTTGAAATACTCCAAATATTTTCACTGATCTCAAAGAATCAAAAGGAAAATATAATCTGCACTATGGATGATGTACGGGGAGACTTTTTAGGGCCGCCACACGGCACAACACCAGCTGCAGTAATAGCAAATAAAATATAATTGTTAGATCCTTTAGAAGCAGTAAAAACATTCAAAGAGAGAAGAGGGCCATATTGTACAATTTCGGGTAATGAACCTTCGTCAGTGACCCTTTACAAAACTGGCAGCGAAAGCCAGACATTCATGATTGCTGCAGTTTCTAGAATTTACACAAGTATAGTCTAAACCAAAGACTAATATTCAAAAGAGGTGTTTATTCTCTGTGGGAGCATCTTGTTTAATGTAACTTATGTAGCGCATATCCTTTGTTTTCTTCCCGCGATTACCAATGATCATTCTTAATAATTATACGCCTTCATTATAGAAATCTGTCCCTGCTCTGTGGTGGTATATTGTTCTAAAAACAGGTACATTCCCATGTTTTGTGGACATATCAAGTTGTTTCGGTATTCCTTTCAAACAAAAACAGCCCTCGAAACAGCACTTGAATGGCTTATTCTGAGGTCCTCAGTTTTGTGTATAATTACGACTCCATTTTCATGGCGGTATATCATATGGAAATATGTTAGTCTTTCATTACAAAGTTTCAAAGTTTCAAAGTTTCAAAGTTTATTTCGACTGGTAATATAGGCCACTGGCCCAAAATTACAAACATTTACAACATTTTTACATATAGAAAGTGACTAATTCAAACATTCATATTTTTGACAAATTCTGTTCTAAATTTCATTGCCGCAACAACATATCTAGATATAGCATTAATAATGTTAGTACTCTTTGATGTACATAACTGGACAAATTTATCAACAGAAGGGTATGTAAACCATATGGGTGATATATATTTCAACCTGATATACAACCCGGCATGCAAGAAGAAAGTGGAATTCTGTATCAACATCTTGATTGCACAATAAACAAAATCTTTCATTTAAAGGAGTTCTATTGTATCGACCTTCATTACAACTTATCCTAAGTAAGCCACCTCTAAACTTAGTCATAGTAGTTCTACATAGTTTATTTTTGACTGAAAACAAGTATTGTTCGCACCCAAAGTTTGTTTTTAAAATTTTGTATGTACGTAACCTGTCCATTTCTTGTATTTCAGAGCTTTGAGTTTGCATATCCATATCAAATGTTCTTGTTTTAAAAACCTTAAGAAAAGCCTCAACATGCCCTACACCCTGGTTAAGCCATACTTCGCCAAAACCAGTTCTAAATAGTAGATCCCTTATATCTAAAGCCCAACATTTAGTATCTGTTTCAGTCCATCGTTTTTGAAGATTGTAACATTGTTTCGGAAGTCTATTATTTGGCAAATATATAATTCTCAACCAATATTTGATTGCACGAAAATATTTATGCGGAGACATTGAATACCTACCAAGTTCGCCTTTTGCGAAACAGTTTGGTGACTGTACAGAGAAATTTAAAACAAATTTACAAAACTTATTGTGAACTATTTCGATATCTTGTGAAGGATGGCTAAACCAAAGCTCGGCTCCATATAAAAGGGTCGACAGAATTTTGCAGTCAAATATTTTAAATAATACATCCAATTTAACATCCCCATAGTTATACAATTTGGATTTAACCGCAAACCATGCTTTGGATGCCTAGTTCGCTAGGGTTTTCTGACACATAAACCAAGAATTTCTAGATGATAGTAATAAACCTAAGTATTTATAATAAGTGACGACTTCCAAATTAGAATCCTTAAACTTCCAACGCTCGTAATTATGTAGGGGTCCCCCATTTCTAAATACAATTACTTTCGTCTTCAATACATGAACCTTAATATGCCACGTGTCACAATAAACAGCAAGCCTGTTGATCATGCGTTGCAATTCAATAACAGTTTCGGCAAATAACACAAGATCGTCTTCGAAAAGGAGTACAAATAACTTTATAGTATCTAAATCTATTCCATGGCTGCCTAAAGAGATAGATTCTTGTAGATCATTTAGGAACAAATTAAACAATATTGGAGAAATAATACACCCTTGCTTTACGCCAATAGGACAAGTAATCATATCAGAGAGGCCCTCCGTTGACTTTACACAAGCTTTTACGTCAGAATAAATTGCTTTGAGCATATTTACCATTTTTGAACTTACATTTTGAGATAGTAATTTTTGCCAAAGAGCAGCGCGATTAACCCGGTCAAATGCCTTCTCGAAATCGACAAATAATGCATAGAATCGCCCGCCTTCATGCCTTAAATATTTGTTGATGATAGTATGTAGACAAAACAGCTGATCGATAGTCGTATGTTGTTCCCTAAATCCCGCTTGTTCTTCGCCAATTATATTATTTGTTTCACTCCATGTTTTAAGACGTTTATTAAGAATACTTGTGAAAATCTTACTTATTTCAGTTAATAAAGATACCCCACGATAGTTATTTGGATCATTTGTATTTCCTTTCTTGTGAATTGGACACAAAATAGATTTAGACCACTCTGGTGGGAAAAAGGCGTGATCAAAATAGAAATTAAATAGTCTTGTCAAAAATGGTACTAACTGATCAGCACAGGATTTAAGGTTTATTCAAACCATCTTTACCCGGAGACTTTCCTGACTTAAGATTCTTAATAGCTTGTATAACCTCGTTTTCAGTTATTTGGCTGTCGAGATACTCGTTTTCATAAAGTCGATCATCTTGATTGTTGAACGCATTTTGAAAAAACATCATCTTGATCTGGATTAAGAAGCTGTGAAAAATGATTGAACCAATCATCGAGTTTAATATCTGTACATACGGGCTTACGGTGTGCTTTCAGGAGTGTCCAGAATGTTTTGGGATTTTTATCACTCGCGGCTTCAGACAGCCAGTTACTCTGCCTTTCTAAATATTTTGATTTCTTATGTTTAATTATGTTCATATATTCGTTCTTTACGTGTTTATAGTTCTCTAATGCCCCTACGCTAGCGACAATGCGAAAATGCTTTAGTGCTGATATTGCTCGTTTACGGTACTGGTCGCACTCTGTGTCAAACCACGGTTTGTTGTCTTTCTTGGACGAACTTTGTTTCCGTGTGTTATCACGTTTTTTCATACGCTGTGCGGCGTTATAAATTGCATTCATAAGGAGTTTCAATGGTAACTCGAAATTGTTACTAGCAATTGCATGTTGAAAGTCATTGGATATTTGTTCTAGATTTAAACGAATATTTTCTACGTATGGTTGTTCTCTATCGGCATCCCACACGTAACGCGGTGGTTTTACTGTATGGAAAACGGTGTCATGATTATTCATATTTGTAATATTGAAAATCAAGAATTAGAGGCATGTGAATAGATTCCAGCCTATCGTTTACCTGAAAATCTGTTCTCATCAACGAGAACGTAATCAATTGTACTTGCTGATCTATCTGTTATACAAGTAAAATTTCCCATGTTAGCATCAGTGCCAAATCGACCATTGACAATTCTCAAACCTGTATTTATGCACATATTAAGGAGACTCCTTCCATATGCGTTTGGTTCACGACTATCTTGATTGTTCCGCGGCGCTACTTCGTTATCTTCAATACAGCCAAGATTATCCAGTAAATCAAAAGACTGGTCGTTTTGTATATAATCAGGATCGTTTCCTGTGTAAGCATTGAAATCCCCAGATAATACTACGCAATGATCGCTATAGTTTAACCTAAATAATGCGATATCCTCCTCAATTATTTGAAAGAGATCTTCTTCCGCGTGAACGGATGAGTTTTCTGGTGAAAGGTAGGTAAATCCGCATATAAAAGGAGCTCCCCTTAATACCGAGTTCAAATCAAACTTCAGCCATATCAGGTTTCTTGTATCACTCAGTGAAGCCAATCTTGTAATATGAAAAAATTGCGCCAGTGTTTGTTTTATGAAAACTGCGATGCCGCCTGAATTACATCTAAACACTGACCTCTCCCTTCCCTAAGGCGACGCATTGCTTTGGCATATCAAAGTCTCTCATTAGATAGTTTGTTCTTTTAATCTTGCAATTCGAACAATGGGTACAGTTCTTGATAATGCTTGCATTGACCTCTCCCTATATTGACACGTTGTTTTGACAGATCATTCTTTTCAGAGCATTTCCGCTCCTATGTCGTCATAAAACGCTTCCTGTCATGGCAGGTCAGATAGAAATGAATTGGCCTTTTTATTTTGTACCATAATCCTATAGTGCGACTGACTTAAGACACAATGGTATTATTAATTTCTGTCATAGATCTGTCAATATCCGTTTCTAAGAAATCTGAATGAAAGCTTAAGCCTATCACGCCGCGTCAAAGACAAAATTTATATAAGACTCTGAAAATGTCAAAACAAATTGGTCAAAATACTATTTTTATATACCTTTGTGTGATATAAACGAAACAACAACAGTACATGTACGGTGGGAGTTCTCTGAGGAAATAACATTTATTTCCAGATTGGATTGAACCAGCCCTATTCGCTTTTAATAACAATCATGTTGTTTATTTAGTGGACAACACAAATCCTTAGATGGATTACTTCGCGAGGCTCAGTCAGAGCTAGAGATATGATTAACTAAACAACGCCACTGAATTCCCCCGCTTAGAGATTTAATTAATTTCGATATATAATCCGAATATAAAAGTACCGTCCATTATTTTCAGGAATGGATACTTACTCGGACTTTTTCCTATACATCTTTATTCTTCCAGACTTTCGAAACGTTTATAATAGCACTTAGTCAATGCGGAACCATACTGCATCACTATCGAATGGAATCAACTGGAACAAGAATGTGTAACAATGTACGTAGTGCTAAAGCGGCAAACAGCTTTAATTATGGACCGGCTTTCATGTACAGCTTGTTAAACGAAACATCTGGGGGACGGGTGGTGCCGTAGTGGCAGAACATCGGACTCCGAATGGGTTCGATTCCCACTGGCGGCACCATATTGTGTCCTTGGGCAAGAAATATTAACTCCGCAGAGTACTGGTTAACCCCAGAAAGTGGTGGCTCCGTCCCGACATTAATGAAAAATTGTTGACTGTGACTGTGACGTTAAACCTCAATACAAACAAACGAAACAACTGGGTGTGGAAGACACACTTTATGCCACATGATACACGTGTTCATTCGGAAACGAATTTCCTGTGTCGAATAATGGTTAAGGTTATGAGACTTTAAAATGTTATCAGTATACAGTATAATAGTTAGATCCCTTGGAAGTAATAAAAACGGTGGTTCATATAAAGTATAATTACGATTATCGCACTCTTGTAAGTGCCCCATCACCAATTGGCAATGGCAGCCGGACATTTTAGCTGCAATCTCGAGAATTTACATCAGGGAAGACTCATATCTTCTATATCTAAATATCATATACAGCTCCGTTTCATTAATAACATACCCCTGCAATGTCGCAAAATAAATTGACCCCGCACCCTACATTGCATGGCTCATTGCTGGATGGTTATTAGTCTGGCCTGGATGAAACTTCTACAATTTGTGTACATATTTATTTGTGTTAAACTGGTAGTTTGTTTATATTGATCGTGAGCAGTCCGATTGGACAGGAAGCTGCTTTCGGCGTGTACCAAAATTCTGGTAGATTTAATGTCATGTTTTCAACTTTCGGCGATTGGTATTATGTAAGTACTGTGAATATTGCCAGTTTCTGACATGAATGTTGTTCATTGGCATCTATTGTAGATACCTTAAAACTTACATCACATTCGCTAAAGTACTGAAGTAGAAATGGAATATCTTACTATACCTACTACCCTGTATAATGCTACCATGCAAAAATGCATGTTTTCAGCACATAAATTGTCTGAAAGTTTATCAAATTTAAAAACTGGACATCTGAGAATATCATCATTAACAGTTGACATGATTATTTAAAGAGAGTTACGATAGCCTTGTATCTAATGCAATGTGTACCTGCCTATGACAATGTTTTAAATTATGTAATGACATTCTTAAACATATATTTATTAAGGACATTTGATGGTTTTTGAATACAATTGATTGAAATAGTGTGACTGGCGATTTTAACAAGACGGCTTATATTAGTAATCATCCAAGAGAAACTTCAACGAATCAAATATTAAACGCGCGAGAGCACACTAAGATGGAAGTAAACATTAAGAGCAGTTTTGCTTCCTTGAAATACATATATGTCTGTAATGAAGGAAATAGCGTCTATTTAATCATTATTTCTGAACTTTATAATTATGTATTGCGAATGCGGTGCAAGTTTTAATGTATATCAAATAGATGTCAATGAATAACATTCAGGTCAGAAAGTGGCAGTATTCACAGTACTTACATAATACCAATCGCCGAAAGTTGAAAACTTGACATTAATTCTGTCGGAATTTTGGTACATGCCGAAAACAGCTTCCTGTCCAATCGGACTGCTCACGATCAAAATAAACAAACTACCAGTTTAAAACAAATAAATGTATACACAAATTGTAGAAGTTTCATCCAGGCCAGACTAATAACCATCCAGCAATGAGCCATGCAATGTAGGGTGCGGGGTCAATTTATTTTGCGACATTGCAGGGGTATGTTATTAATGAAACGGAGCTGTACTAGTCCAAATTTCTAGAGAAAAGTGGCTTCAGTTTTGAAAAATCACACAATTTTCCATCAGTTGATAACATTCTGTCCATCAGCTTTAGGTGACCACTTCTGACCTATAAAATTGTGATACCTTTTCCCATATGCACTCTTTTGTTTTACAATAAATGCGGTGCGACGATTTCAATTATTTAATAGTTCATTAATTTAAAAGTCCGACTGAAGATGAGATTAATACAATACCAACCAACTGTGGGACACTATAATCCATGAAAAATACAATCACACAATCCTGTATGATCCATGAAAAAGTAGAACGCATTGTTCAATAGATATAAAATTAATTTAACATTTGTAAAAGTACTTTCTTAGTGGTTTGTATATGATTTTTATTTCATTGATAAGGTCAGACACTGTAATATGTATTTATAATATAGTCTCGGTACGGATTCTAGAGCTTCAAAAACTTATCCACCGCTCTCACTCTACAATCAATTTGTCTTTCTGTTCCTAACCATTACGAAGACATGCCCATGTAACATACAGTAATTTTTCAGCTCAAAAATTGAAATTTCAGCAGAAAATTTTCGATATTTTTCTTATTTTTGCTCAAAACATAGATCGTGGGTACACGTTAGAACCGCCTCGCCGAGTACCCACAATCTATGTTTTAGAGCAAAAATAAGAAAAATAGGTTTACCCTTGCATATCCCCGTTTTCCTTTATAAAAGTGGGGTTTAAGGGGGTATACATTGCACGGACATGTTATCCTGATGGCAGTATGTCTGTGGTTGGTAATCACGCTAGCAATCTGATTAAGACTCTTTGATGGTAACACTTGCTACATGTACATGTATGTAAATCCATATAAAGTTTGCCTAACAGCAAAAAATGAAAGTAAACGCTAGATGTGAGATGAGTAACGTTCTAAGCAAATTATAAGCAAATGAGAATCTAACATGCACTAACTTATATGCATGCATTTAATACCATGTTTTTTGTAAAGAGAGAAAACCCCGCGTAAGAATTCGTAATTTTGGACAAGTGGAAACGCTATTTTTTTATATGGTTATGTTTACTGCAAAAGATAACGCTCAGTACGGAAAAGTTCAAGTTATTATTGTCGTTTTATATTAGTTCTATTCAAGGCAAACAAACGTGACCTAGGGCCTAAAAAGGTCTAGACATTATGAAAAATAAATATCTATGATAATGGTATTTCTTTCATCCTTATATTTTCAGACTTTTTTAAATTAGTCTGTTTACAAAACTGTGATACTTCTCTTCAGGCAACTATGTTTTTAGAACATTTTAGTGAGCATCCCTATAGATCTAAGCGGTCACTTGTGGAGATCTGATTTTGGATAAGTTTGTAACTAGTCAGCCTTGTGCAAGTGAAAAAAGGGTTTATATATAAAGCGCCTTGACGCATGAAACATTTTCTCAACTAGATTTCCAAAACCAGGATAGGCATTAAAAGTTTAGAAATTGATCATAAATTTTACATTCTTACGATACCATCAGTCCGTGCAAATAAGCACTTGTAAAATGCAGATTCTGCACTTTGTAAAATCGGATTTTCTCATATTAACGGCTCCAAAACGATTTTCATGTTTCAGCAGACATCATTAAGACAACATCATTATTTAATATCGCTGCCATAGTAACATTGAGACAAATGTCTAACATGGAAAACTTGCTCATGCAATATACACAGATTTTTTTTTCATCTGTAAAAATTGAAATTTTTATTGAAAAAAAAAATGATGGTTTTAATATTTTTGCTCCAAACATTAATTTTGGGTACACGCTAGAACCGCCTCGCCGAGGCATTTCTAACGAGTATCCACAATCTATGTTTTGGATCTAATATTATGGAAAAAATGTATACCACTGCTAACCCCAGTTCTACTATATAAAAGTGGAGTTCAAGGGGGTATACATTTCATGGACATGTTTTCCTGGTGAGTGTGTCGGTATTACAGACATGACATGCCAATACGAAAACACGGCAATTCAATATACATATTTTGTCTTAAATTTGTTAAATTCAGTTTGCTGTTAAAACTTTCTGATACTTGCCTTAAATTTTGCTACAAACATAGATTGTGGGTGTACGTAAGAACAACAAACTCAGAAACAATACGTATATTCTTCTACACCGCAGCTGCACTATTTTCGGTAGTATAAAACTGGGATGTTTAGCGATATACATGTACGATTCATGGACGTGTTTTCCTGATATAGATTGCTTATTAAATTTCAAAATTCAATGAAAACCTAAAATTAAAACTACTGCATCCTGTACGCTTTTCGTAAACAACTTTGGTACAAATGATTGGCGTCCGCCGTTGCCATTTGATGCGGGGACTGGAAAATAACAGGTCACGTGACCAGTACAAAATTGCATTAAATTCATGATTTACCATTATGTATTACGCTTTGATACGCTTGAATAGATTCAGGTCGATATTGCAAATTTTGTACGATCACTACACTGGACCAATCGAATAATTCTGAAAAGTTGAATTTGATTCCTTTATTGGTTTCTACAACAAAATACAATTGTTTGTGCAGGTCTACTTTTTGATTACGGGCCCTCGCCCATTGGGGACTAAAGAAATAGATGAGCTGCTTGTACCTCCAGGCAAAGCTTAAACACTACTGACTGACCATCTGATTCAGGCCTGAGCCTGCCCAGGAATATGGTTCAAGTCAAACCATTCATGCATATAAGCCTTTTGGATGCGTATATTTCAAGCCACTTGTTGGATGTCAAGACATCCTCATTTTGGGTAAAAGTCTCATAAAAGGAAGGCAACGTCCCGACATGACCTTAGCTGTTGACTGGGATGGAAAACATCAATTAAATTAAAACATTACCGTATGATTCATTCTAAAAGCACACAGTGCGCTTAAATTTTCAAGATATCCTAAAGTTAAGGTAACAAAATATCGTTCGAATTTGCGCACACTACGAAGGAAAACAATCCATAGACTCGACTCCTGAAATGACCATGTCGAACATATACTGAGAGGAAATAGAATCTTAAGTTTACAGCATTACATATTTTTATGTTATTTTTAGTTTTAATTTAAATATAAACAGTTTGCATACTTTCAGTGTGACAATGTATGATATCTACTTCAATTTTTAAATTTTAAAAAACTGATTTCGTCAAAAGTACGAGAGTTACGTCATTTTTACGTTTTCACCTAAAATGCATGCATGATAGTCTAAACGATGATTAGTGCCGTTTACGGTCATACAAATTGACAAGCAACTGCGATCACAAATGTTAAATTACGGTCAAAATATTGCAAATTTGAGACTTTATCCTAAAACGTGAAAATTAAATTTAAACGTCAAATATGAAAGGGATTTCTCGGCGTTTTCTTACCAAGAAAACTTAAGGTTTCCAGACTGCATGATTAACATTGGTGTCTATAGGACCTTAGATGAGTGATTTGACTCGTACATATTGAAATGGTTCATCCGTTTTCGGTGATTACATTGTTTACCTTTTCATTGTGAGCGCCAGGTCAACGTTAGGAATAGAGCTCACAGTTTTCGTATACAGACGTTTCATTAGAATCACCAAGTCATGTATTCAATTATTTATTTATTTTTTCCTTCGTTTACGTTCACTAGAAAAAAAAAACGATTCACCGATATTTCAAACGCCAAAATGACGTAACGTACAGCGTCTGCTAAATTCTAACCTATGAAAAAGACGTCTTGTAGAAAGGTTAAGTAGGCAATGATGCCATGCCACCAGTTTGAAAATAAAAATCGACGAATATTCTGCAAACATGAAAAATGAGGTAAAAGTAATGGTTACGTTAATGACGTTTATTTGAAAACGCGGTAAAGACCTTAGATGTGATTTTCGAGGCATGAGTATATCAGTGGACAACTTTCTCTGTAGCCTGCAATGGAGTGAGAATAAATCATACAGATTTATACATCTTTACAACATCATACACCATACCCCTCAATTTGGTTAATGAATTTGAACACTCTGATATTGAACTGGCATCGAAAAACTGACCCCAGAAGGCCCTCTGGGCAAATTATTTCTTTTTTGACGAAACTAATGAAACATCTTTTATAAAAAGAAACAAACATTTTCCTTTTGGTTCAATGCCAGGGCTTTCTTAAGTCAAAACTTAAGTTTCTAGTTCCTCTCAGTATATCAGTTGTGATATTATATAAGTGTTCCAGTCGTCGACAAATATTGTTTGATCATTTAATGATTATGTTTTAATGTGGTATTAATATGTAAGATTGGTATAAAATACCAAAATTCTAGTCGAGCAGTGTGCTCTTTTGCAAATATTTTTCAGAAACAACAAGGGCGTGCGCTTATTGGAACAAGTGTGCTTATTAGAACGAAAACAGTATTTGTACATACACATAAACCTCTTATGCAAAACACATTTAGTATGTCCGAGGAAACCATGATGGTAGTGTGCTTGACTTTCGTGCTAGACAACGATTAAGTTGGTCTAAGTTTAAGGAGAAATCGCCTTCGCCTACTCCTATTGAAGTCTGTGTACACAAGTGATTATCCGTCTTCTTGTAACAAATTAATTTCAGACAATTTCGACACTACATGGCAGCAAATCGAACTTGACCACGTTCAAGATCAGGCAGATAATCTGGGTCGTGTTTTAAGAAACTTCTGTTTGCTTTTCTGATGTGGCCTGACACAAACTATGCTATCCGGCCACATCGTTTTGGCATTTTTATTGCCCATTTCCTGCTCTATTTGTTCAAATAAATCGCGTTACAACGTCCTGTTGCTTTAAGATTTTGTGGTCCGTTCTGATACAGGAATGGTAGAAACTAGACCAGGAATTGATTCAATTTCACCACGAAAAGTTGTCTATTTGCAGTGATTGTTTTGGCGGAAAAAATGAAAATTTCATTGAAAAAAATAAATGACATTTTTAAAATTTTTGTTCAAAATATTGCGGATACGACGAGGCAGTTCAAACGAGTACACACAATCTATATTTTGATCAAAAATAGCAAAAATAGATAACCCCCTGTATACCCAAGCTGTACTATATAAAAGTTTGGTATGTGGGGGGTAGATATTACATGGACATGTTATCCTGATGCCACCTCAGAAACAATGACACCATGACATGGCAAAACAATGACACCATGACATGGCAAAACAATGACACCATGACATGGCAAAACAATGACACCATGACATGGCAAAACAATGACATCATAACATGCAAAACAAGAAAATGCATTTATAGTAACAAGACGCTTGAAAGGCAACATGACTAGTCCTTTGCATTAAGGTACATGTGTATCCATCCGGTCAGCATCAAACAAAAGCAAAGATAGCGAATCCGTCCCGAATGACTGCAAAATTGTGGACTTGGAAGTTAGACTTAAAACAATGGCGAAATGAGGCAGATAAAAGAAACAGACAACATTAAGATACATGATAGCAGAACTAAACCGCATTGGAGCGGTCATTTAAAATTGCTGGACTGCTGATGTACATATACGTATTGTGTATACATTGTATTTTGAAATGACACTAGCCTCCAAGTTTCAGGCATATATACGGAACACTGGTATTGTGATTTGTATAAATAATATCGCTATGATATTGATAATTCCAGACTTATTGCTGTAATCCATTTAATGCCTCCTTTGAGACTTTGATATGATCAACCTTTTGTCGCAGTAATAGCTTTAATGCAACACTACATAGTACAATCAATTCAGGCTATAAGACAACGTGTGCGAATACCATGTATATGAGCACCAGTCGTGCCGATAAGCCAACGCATGTGCAGAATGTGACCAGCATTTCTGCTGTTTGGAGCATTTTAGACTTTGTCTAGTCACAATTCCAATCAAAATAGTGTGTGTATCTTGTTTTATCATTAAATTTTCTAATACTCGCAATGGAATGGTTTCAAATGACTCGACAGCTGCTTTCCAATATTTGCTATGCACCATTTAATGGCATTCCTCATGTTTAATAAAATTAAACATTGTCGTTTAGGGCTTCATCCAAGATATTGAAAATTTATCCTGTAGGCATAGTCAGAACCTATGAAGACAAAACTGTGATTAAATCAAATAACGAAAATTAAATCATATTGAATAATTTTTGTTTACGTCTGGTTAATCCACACTTTTATACCAATCTCATTTCATTTAAATATATCTGTTTTCTTGTCTTCAGTACACATGTACTTTTCATAAGGGCCATGTCACAACAAAGTCTATCTTTAGTAGCTGTACTTTCCATACAATGAAAACAAAGACATAGATAAGCTGCACTGTTGTCACAAAGCTGATCTCAATTTTTATTTTGTACTAAAACAGTCATGTTGCTGCTAGTTAATTTGCATTGCTGAGTGCTGATCACATTATAGATTCACATAATAGATTTACAGAGGCTTCTTTTTCATGATGTGACTTATAAAGTGTCCACTGAAATTTTGGAAACGGCTGTGTCACGACATTTTTTATTTCTTAATGAACAGTACAATTTATACAATCGCAGTAAGACAAAGACACTGATCAACTGCACAGTTGTAACAAGCTGATCTGGATTTTACAACCTAAAGGATAAAACGTGTAATCAACTAAATTAAATTTGGCTTCATGTGCAGGGTTGTGCATGCTGATTACATTATAGATTTACAGAGCCACCTTTTTCATGATGTGGTTTGTTACATTGTACCCAATGCAACAGGAAATGTCAAAATAAAACAAAGCTGTGTCACAACAAAACTTGTCTGATGAACTGGACAGTATTCAGTTACAGTAAGGAAAGACAGTGATCAATTACACAGTTGTAACAAGCTGATCTGGATCTTAAAGAATATAGGATAAGAAGGTACAAGTAGGCAAAGATCAGGAAAAGGCGCAATCAGAAAAAGATTCCCACTCCAAACACCGAGGTGGGAAAAAACCAAACTAACAATCAGGTACTTATACCATGAAACATATCGTAAGCCGAATGAGCAGCTATCTTCCCAATAGGTGGCCACTCAGTTACCTTAACTTAACTAAAAATATGCAAACATACATAAGGCGCCAACAGCACAAAAATTTTTTTAAACACCAAGACATAAAACAAAAAGAACCACCACAGAAGTATCGACTTGGAACGATCAGTAACACAAAGTTACTGGCGGGCTTAAACCGGTTTTACATGGCCATAACCTCACCCTCAGCTTCTGCAGGGGTTCATAACATTTAGTTAGTTATTCGGTCATCGTGGTGAATCTCTAACTAGTCAATGAATCATCAAGAACAAACAAATAAATCATGATAAACATCCTGATGAATCAAAAACCAGGACTCACAGACTGAGTAAGCTGCCCGACGATGGAGATCCCTGGGCGCCGAATAACCTACTAACTCCGGAGCAAAAGAAAAAACACCAGTTGGACCCCGGTGGGCCAAGCAACAGACAAGAAGCTCCGGCCCCAACCAACTAAAATGAATAGCTTTATGTCGGGGCCATCATAGAGTCTGACGCCCGACCCACCGGCGTGCAATTAAAGAAGGCAGCATAGTTATCAACCATGATTGGGTTAAAAACTAAGCATGCAGACTGTCGCATAACATTCAAGTTATAACCTATACGTCTGTAACGTGTTATGATTTTTCTGAACTGAAAAGAAAAATCATTAATTCCTTTAAGTTTCTTAAATTTGTAAACCAAGTCACCATAAAATTCAGGTTCCGAAAGGCCCTCACTTAAAAGCGTCTTTAACCCAACATTATATTTGGAAATCAATTCATAGTGTCTACGATAAAATTTAGAAAAGGTTTTTCGAAGTTTATGATACCGATAGCCCTGTTGGAGAAGTTTTGCCGTTAAACATTTATTTCGAGCGTTGAAGTCTGTAACATGATTGCAGACTCTAGCAAACCTAATAAGTTGCGAAATGTATACACCATAAGAAGCACGACGAGGAACGTCACCATCCAAAAAAGGAAAATTTACTATATCAAAATCAAAGTCATCGCGCTTATCATAAATTTTAGAAGAAACAAATCCACTTGCAACTTGCAACAGAAAGATGTAGATCTAAAAAGGGGGCTTCAGTATCTGAGATATTGGCTTTGTTCATCTGAAGTTCAGGTGGATAAATTTGATTGACCATACCTTCAAAATAAGGGTTGTCAATGTTCAAAAGGTCATCGAGGTACCTAGATGTGGAATTAAAAGCCTTGATAACATCAGCTTGATTATCATGGTTAAGAGAATCCATGAAATCTCTTTCGTAGCAGTATAAAAATAAATCAGCTACGAGAGGTGCGCAATTTGTACCCATCAGAATTCCAACAATTTGTCTGTATAACTTGGTCCCAAATCTAATATAAATATTATCAAGGAGATAGGATAAGGCGTCGCATACATTCTGACATGACCAAAGTGTATACCGACTTTGGTCAGAGGAAGTGAAAAAAGCCTTTCTGTCATTACATGCCAAATAAAGTGAACCATAGTTTTTTAATGCCCTTTTGAAGGTCCACTCTATCAAATCCAGAAGTTTTTTCTTGAATTAGATTATGTGGTAATGTTGTATACAGAGTAGAAAAATCATATGTGGACAAGCTTGTCGCACGGATCCCTCTACACTTCAATTTAAACAGATAATCAACTTGTTTCAAGTGCAGTCATGGCAGTGTTTTGTAAATTAAACCACACTTTGAGCGATCTTTCATCACGACCTCACTCTTCGCGTTGCGGCTCGTGATGACGTGATGAAAGGTCAATGAAAGTGTGGTTTAATTTACAAAACACTGCACTTGAAACAAAAATCAGTTGATTATCTATAACGTAATGTATGTACATGTATACATGTTTACATTGTAATAAATGTGTGTCATAAGCCAGTTCTTGTTGGCTAGGTATCATTAAACATTATTGATTTTACTTAAATTACACAGAACGCTCATAGAGCTTATATACGCGTTCTTGAATGCGTTGATGTTGGCATCTTGTGGTCAAACATGCTTGAGGAAACAAGAGAACCCGAGAAAACCCACCGCCCATGGAAGGGCCACCACTACATTATCATTGAACATGTTTTGGCCCCAATTTAAACCCGGACCGCAGAGGAGACAAGTGAGTACGTTATCCCTTCAGTTTTTGACCCTATGTATCAACCCTTAATCATTGGTCTGTAGTCGTGTATAATTTTGATGTTGGTATGCGGGAGATAAACTAATCAATAACTAATATAACTAAGTACTAGTATTTGTTTTGTATCTTGTTGATGGGTTCGAGCCCCGCTCTGGCCACATGTGAGACAAGCCAAGTTCTGCTTGTGGGTGTGCCAGGTGGTTTTTCTCGGGGTCCACCCGTTTTCGCCCCACCTAGTGATTGGCCCGTCTCATATGAGCTGAAATAATCTTGAAAGGGACGTAAAACTGAATTAAAAAAAAAAGAAAAAAAAGTATCTCGTTGAGCGTGTTTTATTAGCAAATATTCTGGAAATAATATAGAACAAGTAGAACGAATTTTCAACAAATATCATTTTAATAATAACATTTTAAAAGTATTTTCCTATTTACATTTGTACATGTTTTTACAATCTCATAATAAACATTGTCGTTTTGTGGTTTAACGTCCCAGTCAACAATTTATTACTTGCAAGTAACCGTTCCATGGTTAAAAACGAGCATTTAAGGGTCCTAATGTGTCGTGCTCAAGGACACAGCTCGGTTCCGGGGGGGGGGGGGGCAAGTTAAATAGAACAGTTGGTCACAAGCGTTGTCTACATTAGCTATGACCATCCCCCTTAATGCAGTCAGTTTAATTAATTGTGCCTCGAAATCTCTATCCATACTCTGACAATTTAATAACTAGGCCAACACACTCACTCTACAATCAATTTGTCTCCTTATACTTAGCGGTTTGTTTGACCATCTCGCTTACAATCTGTAAAATTAATACCTTTAGATTGTTTAATTTGTAATGTAAAATATTATTTTGCTGGACAACGTAGTTGGTTAGTATAGGCAAGAAGTGACATAAGTACCCGTCATCTACAAGTATGTTCTAAGCAAATCTAAGACAATATATTATATAAAGTATAAGCCTCAAGTTTTAGTAAATTTACATTGCAGAGATTTCTTAGTACTCATCAACAATATTTTGACCAGTACCTTAAAACAACAGACTTGTTCCTTACATGCATACATATAATACAGTTGCGAAAAAAGGAATATCTGCATATAAAGAACTCACCAGTTTTAGAGAAAAACGAAGAAAGCACCGTCTTCCTAATTTTGTTTTTGATAAAGTTCAGGACAGAGAGGTTTCATCGTTTCATAACAACTCAAAGCAAACATTTTCTGCCTAAGGCATAAAAAGCCTAGACATCATGATGAATAATAAACGTATTAAATAGCACTCTTTCAGGAAATATCATCTTATTCTTTCATATTTTATGAAATTAGTCTGTTTACAAAAATCGTGGAAAGGCCCTTCTGGCAACTATGTTTTGAGAACATTTTAGTGTATGTATGCACTCTTATTGATTTAAGCTGTCACTTGTCAAAAATTGATTTTGGACAATTTTGTGGTTTGTTAGCATAGTGCAGATGAAAGAAGCTTTATGTTAAGAGCCTAGACGCGAAAAGAAAGCAATTACCAACTTGATTTCCCGCCAGGCTTTGAAATAACTGCATTTAGCAATTTTAGGATAACTTATTCAGCAGACAGTGCAGATTAGCGCTTGTAAAATTGTATTCTGTATATTATAATTCTCATTTGTAAAACATTGATATTTTTCATATTAACGGCTCCAAAATGATTTTCATGTTTCAGCAGACATCGTCAAGGCAACATGATTATCTCATATTGCTGCCATAGTAACAACCAAACAAAATGCCTTAATAATAATAATAATAATAATAATAATCGACTTTATTTAACGAGGGTAAACACATTTAGTACAAACTAATCCTCCATGTGGCCTTAACGAGGACAATGATAGAAATGGTATTTCAGACATGATAGAAAATGGTAATCATAACGAAAACTCGCCTATGTAATATACAGAATATTTTTCATCTAATATTAAAAATTAGAAATTATAGATAACTTTATTATTTTATTATTGAATTTCAAAAACTATTATTATATTTCAAAAGTTATTATAAGCCGGCGATCAAAACTTCTGTATTTTGTGAATTACTTGCTAACAAAATTCATTTTATATTTAGGAACTTTTTTTATTGCAATATTATAATTTTCGAGTTTTGAGGAGTCTTGCAAAAGTTTTAAATACAGGACCTCGAACAATATAGTTGACATGTACTTAGGCTGCTCCACAATACTCAGTCGTGACGTCTGAATGAAAATGATTGATCATGACGTAAGGCAAGTATAGAATTTCCAATGAAAAAGTTGTTCTTTTTTTCTGCAAATATGAGAAAACACAAGTTTGTTATAGTGCAATGAAAACAAAAACAAAGATTTTAACAAGACCATGACATTATTCATGAATAAATTTTGATGATTGCAATGCAATCGTATATAAATTTCAATCGTGATGGTATAAACAAGATGAAAACAAGCTGAATGTGTCCAAATTATTAAGTACTATCATGAAAAAGCTAGTGTGAAATCATTAAGAAAGTTATGAATAGATTAGGATAGTTCAGCATATAGAAACAGATAACACATCCACAAGTGATGCTTAATTAGCATTGACGGTAATTTTAACTGTCGCTAATAACGCGTACAATGACATGACAAAATGCTTTAAGTTATACGGAAAACCGAATGCCGGAATCATTAGGATTACGTTGCATTTGGTATATTACTGCGGCTTAGGTTGTAACCTGTCTCAGTCTGTACTGTTTGATCCCTTTGCCGTCTATTTACAGCTGATTGAGTTTTCTGATTTTACAGTTTTGGGTCAAAAATCCCCATACTTCGATGTTTTCTCACTAAGTTATCATGTTCACAAGTTTTATCATTATCCACGTTGGTGATCAGTTCACAGAAATATCGTCAAATTTCGTATAGATTCTCACAGCTCGATAACTTCTGTTTTCGTCCAAACACTCCGCGAAATGCTGTCTTCAGTGCCCCCGTCAGACCCTTATTATGCCCCCTTTTCTTCTTGTCCAATAGCTGGTCCTTTACAAATTGGCCATATTGTTTTAGTCTTATCTGACTCAGGACTCCCACCAAGAGCTCGTCTATGTTGTGATTTACCGCCATTGATGTCTCGATGTATTTGCAGTTGTAGGAATGTGCGAGTACTCTCCCTTCTGAAAAAAAGAGAATAGGATGGTCCAATTTTTGTCACGTGTCGAATGTTTGAGAGAGAGAGAGAGAGAGAGAGAGAGAGAGAGAGAGAGAGAGAGAGAGAGAGAATCTCTAATAGACCTTGTAAAATGGACGCAAATCAAGATCGTTTTGATGTGGTTACGCGATTAGCCATCGTACCCATTTATGAAAGTGATAAAATGTCGGACATAATTGGAGTTTAATATATCTTGACATTCATATCTAAAATGGTACCATCGTAATTCGATTATCTACAAAACAAGACACTCCTATGAGCAGCCTTCAATCGAACAGACAAAAATGGTAACATAAAACCCTTAATTTCAGTAAAACAAAGCAGTGGATTTACTAGCTTAATCAAAATCTATTTTGAGACATCCCTGATATTAAAGAAACCACAAAAGAGCTCAGAAGACAAAGGCTAAGTATTACGTTTCAACAGGCAAATCGATACGCCAAGAAAGTCTCTCTGTTGCTATAGTAAAGCTATACTTTTTGCTATATCTGCATTTATTTCGAGATGTTCGGTCCAAAATTTAATTGTCTTGGGTTTCCGTAATTGGACAAGACAGAATGCCAGCACGTATGAAGAGAAATCGAAGAATACTGGTGGTCTGAGAGGAATAAGGATGATAAATTTAGAGTAGAGCCTACACCATGATCATGATGGCATTGTCTTGCGGAAAAATTGGGAACAAAATTGAAACATTTGGAAACAAAACTTGGTCAAGCAAATGAAAAACAGAAATATAAGACACCAAAGCAACGCCTATTTTACAAGCTCAACTTGTATAACAATTTTAACGAACAACAATAAGCAGGAAGTCCGACTCGTATCTCAAATGCCACTTTTAAGTGGTTCAGACCTACTTTACGGTTACGAATGTTTGGCTGTAAAGACGCGTTCACACTGCCGATCAGATCAACCCGATCAAACCCGATCAACACGATTCCTACTCGAGCCGAGGTCCAGATAAAGCCGATCTCCATACGACTGTACTCGATCGCTCCCAGATCCATACCCGATCCCATTCGATCTCACTCGATCTCTACCCGATCGTACACGATCACTTCTCGAGCATAGCAGATCGCTACTCGAGTGGACCCGATCGCTACCCGACTTTGCACACGCGCAATGAGCTTCAATACGTTCCTTCAAAAAGGCTCGATCTGTCATTAGTCGCTCGGTACTTGAAGACAGAAATAGAAACTGATGCCGCGAACAGGTGAAAAGGCGCGTCTTGCCGTTGCTGCCGTGTTAGCAGCTACGGCTTCGCCAGAACCCAGCCCCAGGCTAAAAAGGGAAAAACAGCGGTCAGCACCAACGCCAGTTGAAGTCGATGACTCCTGCGATGACTCCTGCGATGACTCTCCTGCTAGACCTTCTTTATATCTTGTTCGCTGCACAAATCACAACACTGACGTATGTAGGTCAAGGTTTCATTGTCAAAATAGTTATACTGCGATCGAGTAGAGATCGAGAAGCGATCGAGTATCGATCGAGTAATGGTCTAGTTTGTCTGGAATTGTTCGTGTAAGAATCGAGTAATTATCGCGGTATTCGTGAACAGATCGTGTAGGGCTCCTGTTGAGATCGGTATGCTCGAGCAGTGATCGGGTTGTCAGTCGGGTTGAAGTCGTGTAGAAGTCTTGAGTGCTCGTGCGGCTATCGGGTATGATCGAGAAGCGCTCGAGTAAAAGTCGTGTTCAGGCTATTTATCGAGCTCGGTCGGGAACTTTTGGCAATCGGGACGATCGAGTTGATCTGATCGGCAGTGTGAACCCAGCTTAAAATATAATTGTCATATTGTATACTTTAGAATGTAAAGTCTTTACCACTTTGGTCCCAAGATTTCGCTTTTTGTCAGATTTATGAGCAGAAGTAACTTCCTCCTTTGTTGACATGAGCATTACATAAAACTTTTTGTTATATACACTGCATCAGGGTTCCAAGGGGAGACAATTACCTTCATAAGTCACTTGTCTTTTCCTGGCGAGATCCACCTTATTGGCGACAAGGACTATCGTCTTCGATGATCGTTGTTCCTCTTTCAGCTGATAGAGGGCTCTGCTTGCCTCCTTGAAACTTTCACGGTCAGTACAGTCGTACACCATGACGTAGGCATCAGTGTCAAGGTCAGACTCTTGTTTTATCTGGAAATACAGAGAATACCATTTAAACCATCTGTGACAAATCGGTGAACGTTCATTTGGCGCCGCTGCATGAGAAAAACAAACATTTTTTATGACACAAACCGGCCCGTACAGTCATAAAAGAAAATAAAAAGCTTGCTATTTCAGATTTAGAAAGAAGAGATCTTGTACAATCCACGAAGTTTTCACATATGCAGATTGTGGGTTTTCTTATGCGTCGGTTCGTTTCATTTATGACGCGTACATCGAATAGGTATGCATATATTTCTAATGAAATAACAGATGTTACTCTCTATCAGCATGTAACATGTGGCAGTCTTGTCTATAACTTTAAATGAATTTGTATCACAACAGATAATTTTCTTTCGCTACTTTTATAGGCGAAAAAGCAAAGTTGGTTGCAGAAAACATCCATATCGTTGTGTGAATGAATGTTTATTAAAACATCAAAACCATTGACAAATGTATCACACATGTGGCTTATGTAGCGAACATTTAGACCTAAATATCAAAGAATTTGTCAAAACGTTTGCAAAATTTCAACGAGTTTTGATATCATATTCGCATAAGAACGCCACAATGCCGCCGTTTTCCAATTAATTTCTCAAACTGTCATTAGATGAAGAGTTACGATCATTATACGATTTTTTTCTTCAATAATTATGAGGTATTGACGTCATATTTCATTTTTCAATGCCGTCTTATATTTCCGAAAAAATCCTAAATGACCTTGAAATCCCTTCCTATGTGACAAACAACGCCACGTTTAACGCATGGTCATGTTATTTGTTTGTTTGTTTGTTTGTTGTTTGTTGTTTGTTTGTGTTGAAGCTTAACGTCCCAGTCAACAATTTTTCAGTCATGCCGGGACGGAGACATGTTATTTAAAACATTAAGCACGTATACGCCAGCCAAATTTAAGAATATAGATCTACCAACAATGTTTGCGCTAGTAAGACTTCAGGTGCGCACGCATCCTTTTGATAGAACTGCTCATGTGGTCAAAGCGGGAAATCATCACGCCGAAAGCAAATGCAGAACAAACAGGCTACATATGAACTGTGACGTTCAAACAAAACAATGAAAAGGAAAAACGAAGGTTGGTTTGGTTGATTTTGGGTTTAATGTCCCACCAACAGCTAAGATAATATGAAGAGGGTAGAGGCATAATGTGTCATTCATGGATATAATCTTATGATTTAAAAAATAAAACATCCATGAAAAGAGAGGAATAACAACACGATGAATCCATAACGGACTGATCATGAACCAGCTAACAGCTAATTACTGATGATTGTGATGCAAAATATATTGAATAATGTGAACGCAAAACCCTGTAAACACTCTAATTCACATCTTGATTTTGGAGACCAAAGGAGTCAACATTATTAAAGTGAACCAATCAGAAATAAATAAAACTTCTAGCCTGATAAAATGCAACTAATAGCGAAATATGACGTCTCTAAAATTACAAGGCGATAAATCATCGTGCACGGCGGAATTTCGAAACACTAAATCATATCTCTTATGACAAAACATATCTGCTTGCGGAAATTAGCGGAAAATGGTATGACGAAAAATCGTAAATAATAAGTTACCAGAATGGAATGTGGAAATGGAAAGCTGAAAAGATGAAATCCTACCTTTGCGATTAATCATTGTTCCGTTAAAAATGATAAAAGTTGCCAAAATTTATTCACCATAATAAGAATTATTTTATATAAACACACACACATTAACATCGTCTGAGAAATTTATGAATCAAATTAAAAAAAAAATAGAAATGCTTCGATTTTGTTCCAGAAAAGTAAGGTTGTGTTTGTTTCTTTGATTATTCAATGCTGGTCTACAATTTGTTTCACGTCTCGTGTGTCTAGACGAAACGATTCGAGGTCAAACGAATCTTATGGGGTTCACGAACTACACCCGTTTAGTACAGTGACCGGGCTATTAACAACACCACTGCCTGCGACAAACTTGCTAATGAAAAAGTCTAGAATCTATCTTTTTGTGAATGATACTATTAGCAAATAGTGAATGGATTTTCTGTGAACCTATTGGATCGCACTTGAGTGTGAAATGTGATTTGCGCCGGAATCTATGGACAAGCAGAACTATTTACGAATTTCTGCCTCGTTTCACTGCAATTAAACGACATTGACGTCATCTGCGACATTTCGTTTCCCGAGGTGAGGAGTAACTTGATTAAGTGGCATGTGACAGCCAGTGCAACGTAATTATAATGAGTACAAGGAAGAAGCGCTTACGACATGTGCTCGCCCATTCTGATTCTTATATTCGCATGTAGATGACAAGTCGCGTGGCTATGGGCGACGAAAGCATTGATTATTCTTGCTCATACATGTATGAAACTTTGCTGGGTGCGTATTTTCAGTATCATGCATCCATTATCTTTCGTAATACCCTGGCTCTTTTATGGAAAACCATGAAATTTTAAAACGCGTAAGGCTTTCTGACCCGCGTTGACTTAAACCAGCCAGTTTTATCATATAATTCACACTTGCAAATGTCCTTAGTGCCCACGCTGATCCACCCTGTGCCCCTATGTTGTGGTTTCATTAAAGGCATTTTTACTCATTTATATGTTAATGATTTATATGTTAATCATTTATATGTTATTTTATGTGAGAAAATAACAACAAACATCACAAAGGTTCGGTGCGTTTGTGGTATACTGATAATCACTGATAATTACGTTACTAAAACAACTTCTGAAGCATGAAGAATCAGCGCAACATAAGTCACAGTAACGAATGTTTCTTTTTTTTCTTTCATTTACATATTATATTGAAATTTCCAAAAGCATTACGTACATGTACATGTCTATCTTTAACTTAAACTTAAAAGTTACAATGGTTACTGTAACAATGAATAAAATGCACGTAAACAAAAATAAAAGAAATAAGTTACGTATCGTCAGCAAATGTGCCGTTTAAACGTGGATGTCAAAGTTTCAGAGAAAGCTTGTATCTTCATCAGGAAAACATGTCCGTGCAATGAATACCCCCTTAAACCCCACTTTTATATAGAAAAACTGGGGTATGCAGGGGTATACCTATTTTTCTTATTTTTGCTCCAAAACATAGATTGTGGGTACTCGTTAGAACCGCCTCGGCGAGGCGGTTCTAACGTGTACCCACAATCTATGTTTTGAGCAAAAATAAGAAAATTATCAAAAATTTTCCTCTGAAAATTATCAATTTTTGACCTGAAAAGAATTACTGTATATCATATGGACATGTTTTCGTAATGTTAAATAAATATACCCATAAGATACATGTGCATATATAACATACATGTACATGTATATCTATGTTTTATATTATAAACTCACTCATAAATATTTACATTGCGTTGTAACAACGAGGAATTGTATCATTAAAATCGTGAATAAATCGTTCTTCTTCTTCTAGTATTCAAACCACATAGTATAATACATGTAACACAGCGTAACCTAAATACAGTCGATAAAATCACATTAATTTATCACATTAGGACTGTTTTAAACAGAAGCATGTTTATGGACTTTCTAAATCAGTACGGTTCATTTAATGTTGTTGACACATTACGGGAGTGTCAACATAAAAGGCAAAATCAGATCAACAGGAATTCCACGCCAATTAGGGGCAATATCCTTATCTCAATGACACATCTTGCTTTTTCTGCCACACATGCATCTATTTCTGTCATTTTATTTAATTTGTGTGTTTACGAAATCCTTAACGCGATATTAACCTTAATACAACTTAATGACCATGATTTCTAATTCAATAACTTAATGAAATTGAGTCATATTGGCTAAGCTTTCTGCACGACAGGAGTCGTTTTCGATCAGTTTACTTCATTTGATTACTGGGAAATTGAGTCTCATCATGAAATATCCTGTTTACACCATTAGAGTCGCCGATCAGTTGTACTACTTGACCACGCAAACTCATGGGCGACAAAATGTATGTTGCCTTTCCATGTAAACGAATATCCTATCTAGTTTGTATGTGTCTAAAGTTTTTACAATCGTGTCAGTTTCCAGCTTCTGTACCCACACAGTGCAGTTTGTGTTCATATCTTGTCAATAACGCCGAAGAGAGGTTAACTCGCGATGATATTTCATCAGTTCTAGCCAAGGCTACGTCATCGCAGAGCTTCAATTCGATGCTCGCAAAATGAGATTATTAGTAACTCCCACGTTAAAATATAGCATAAATTCTCAAATAGTGCTTGTTTTGATGGTCATTTGACATGGACTTAACACCCGTTAGACAGATTTGCTGTATGACGATCAAACACGCTGTTCAAAACTAGAAATATGAATGAACTTGTTTTGGCGCGAAACGCGTTACAATAAGCAGGGGTAATTTTTCATGTTAAAAGGTGGTTGATGTTCTATCCATGTGCGGTAAAAAATAAAAGGTACAGGACATAGTAAAGTACAATGTAAAATCCCATGCCCGACATGGGGCGGGGAAAAATGTCCTCCAATTCTTAACCTCAGTTAGTAGGAGCGGAAAGAGCTATGAAAAGAATGGTCTGTCAAAACAACATGTCAAAGATAGGAGAGGTTCGCGTATTTATTGAACGCCTTTTGTACAATGTAAAATCCTATTCTAGGCACCAGGCAGGAAAACATCCTCATGTTCTTTACTCAGTTTGCCATTGTATATGCGTAAGATGCTCCTCCATGTTCTTGTCATATTTTCTACTGCATTATGTTGTCAAAATTGAGTTTTATACGCTTTGACTAATGGTAAACGCAACTGAACTATCCAGCGCAGCATTTATGCACATCCCAGCATCAAGAAGAAAAGGGTATTTGTAACAAAAAACACACAACTGACACCAAGAGCATGTGAGGACCCCTGCGAGGAGGGAGTTACAAAATTGACGAGCTTCGATAAGCCTAGTACATGTTACATTAAAGTGCGAGAATGAAATAATTTTAGTAGCCATGTTAGCATTATAATGTGACCATGCGCACATGTTAGGCACGTGAGTTGTCTTGCACACAGTTCATAACATTCAGATCATCCAGTGTACTCCATTCGGATTATATATCGAAATTAATTAAATCTCTAAGAAGATAAAATCATTGGCGTTGTTTATTTAATCATATCACTGGCTCTGACTGTGCCTCGCGAAGTAATCAAATTTAGGATGTGTGTTGTTCACTAAATAAACACCATGATTCTTATTAAAAGCAAACAGGGCTGGTTCAATCCAATCTGGAAATTCATGTTTTTCCTTAGAGAAACCCCAACCTTCTTGTTTTCTCCCTCTTTTATACCATACACGTTCAAAGGCATAGAGAACACCTAGTATTTTTAATTGATTGGTTTTGACATTTCCAGTCTTACATTACATAGATTTTGTCTTTGACGCGGCGTGATAGGCTTAAGCTTTCATTCAGATTTCTTAGAAACGGATATTGACAGATCTATGACAGAAATTAATAATACCATTGTGTATTAAGTCAGTCGCACTGTAGGATTACGTTACAAAATAAAAAGACCAATTCATTTCTATATGACCTGTCATTACAGGAAGTTTTCTATGGCGACCTAGGAGCGGAAAAGGCTATGAAAAGAATGATCTGTCAAAACAACATGTCAGTAAAGGGAGAGGTCAATGCTAAGCATAATCAAGAGCCGGTTTACAGAAAGACTTGTGAGAAAGAGTGTGCCAAAGCAACAATGTCGCTTTCAAGAAGAAATGAAATTAACACAGTCCTCGTTGTTCACACAAGAAGACGCAATACTCTGAGAAAGAATTACCTAATGATATGCCACCTTGAAAACAGAGCAGTAACTTTTAAGTATAACAAATTATACTCAAAGCTGAAGACTTAAAATAAAAAAAAATCGCACAACGACAGGCATGATGTACCGCCTTAAAGAGGGTAGGGCCCTAAATGTTGTTAATTGAATTGATAAAAATAAAACTGAGATCCTTTAAGAGCAGTGATCAAATCAATGAGAAAAGAGATGGGCCATACCGCGGTTTCGGCGACTCAAGCCTCACCAGTGGCCATGTAGATTCGGCAACATGGAGCCAAAGAGAATAACAGTAAATTTGAAACTTTCAAGAAAGACTAGTATGATCCAAATGGGGCCATATATATTTAACGTGGGTTAGAAAATAATTCCAAAATAATTCCAAAAGCTGATGGAGCGTATTATCATGAACGATGTTTGTCGTTTAAGATGGCAGGCTAACTGCAAAAGTGAAGGCGGGCGTACGAAAATCATTTTTTAACAACGCTATTTGTTGTTTAACGCAGACTGCAAGCTGTGAAGACTAAGAAGCGGAACGAACTAGTACTGCTTTGGTCATGTCGAAACAACATGTCCACACAATGTGGGAAAGCACCTAATGGTAGATCTATCGAAATGATGGAGATACATTAAATCAAGGTGTCTACCAGAGAATGAACATGTTCCTGCTAATTCAACAAATTTACAAGGCTGCATGGTCAAAGCAACAGCGAATAAACAAGAAATGATAACTACGAAACGAAAAGAAAGGCGCTCAGGAGGGAATGTCAAAACAAGATGCAGCCACATGTTCCTGTTCATTCATCAACAATGTCATTCAATAAATAAACTAAAAATAATATTGGTAAGACAAGCCTAAAGACTAACTGTGAAAACAGGAAAAGAGATCAGTAGGGGGTGTAAAACGTGATGTCTTCATAGACAATAGACATGCTTCTGTTAATTAACAGATAGTTACACGCAGCGTTTTAGTCAAAATAAACAATACAAAAACGACATCGATCAACGCAAAAGGTTGAATTCTATGAATCAAAGAAACTTTAGATGATACCAAGGCAAAATGTCCCCAAACAGTATAAGGGACGATAAGTAAACAAAATTCAAGAATGATATTCATTGGTCGATCCTAAAGGCTAACTGTGAAGAAGAACGAGGGGATGATACACTGAAAGGAACATCAAAACAATGCTACATATAAAAAAAGAGTCACTGATCATTTATCAATCGCTTGTCCAAACAATCGTAGGATGGTATCTACGAGACAAAACAAAATACCACCACAAAGAACAAGGAATGGTCAACAATAAAACTTAACAACAACAACAACAATAAGTCACAATAAACAAGGTGAAGTGAAGTTAACATTGCCACGAAATACTAATCCAACTTAACAGGTTGATAATAAGCAGTGATCGGGAACAGACGCAGTCAGTTCCACTGTTATAACCAAGGTAAAACCTCATAAATAACAAATCGTTGCTAACTTAATGTCAATTTCCGAATCAAAATTTCACTCTTATAACCTGTGCCCTGAGCCTCTTAAAAGATAAGGTGACAAAATTTGACTCCATACTTTACCGTTAAAATCAATAAATGTTTACACTTTAATTTACATATCTGTAAAATAAAATTTTATTTACATAATAAAACCAATAAATTGGATTCCAGTTTGTTATATTGCATCTTTTGGGGTGCTAAAAATCATCACCTTAAGTATTTTCTTCCTTTTGGTAATAAAATACTTTGGCCGTGTCGCTTAACCTCTTACATAGATATGCATTTGTTGATCGGACTGCTCTCAATAATGCGACACTATGACGGTAATCAATATATGACCACTTGCTTCACGTGGCACTGGCAAAATGTGTCAAACAAATAGGTGCCCCTTTTACCGTGTTTACAAAACTTCGTCACGTGAGTTCAAGCGGCACGATCAAAGTATTTTACCGGTATCGGAGGATTGTAATTTTGGGCCAAGGTGACAAAATACAAAATATAAATCTGTACTAACACAATGTCGATGACAAAGACAAAATGCAACTCACCGTATCAGTTCTCTCCATGAGCTGTATGATGGACTCTTCATTGTTCAGTATCACAGAAATGCTCGTTCTCTCGTCGTCGTCTTCGGACTCTGTAAAGATAACAACATTAAAACATGAGTCGATCGACATACTATGATTGTTATTTACAATTTTTACAATCTTACCTTTCGTAATAAAGGCTTTTAATTTTTGGAGGTCCACTAGAACCATGTGGGCATGTCTCGAAATTGACCATATTTACATTAGTTGCTGGTTTCCAGCTTACAAACAATCAATATTGGAAAACCAGGTAACCTGTAAAACCACCTCAGCTAGTCATTGGTCAATTTTGAAGGTGTGTCCAATTTTGACCAATGACAAAGTGAGGGATGTTTACTGGTTACCTGGATTTATAATATTGATAATTGGAGAACTGGAAACCAGCAAAGTAATGCCGATTTGGTCATTTGGAAGCAGCCTGTCCAACAACTGTATGTCAAGAAGCATAGTTCAACCTGCTGGATAAAGGAATCCATTATAATAACGTATTATGTTTACCGCGCGTTAACCTAGCGTGTCTCTGATTGTATCAGTTCCGAGCCACTGATTTCTCAAGCAGACTAAATTTAGATGTAGGAAGGCTTGCTTACAAAAGCCTTTGTCATGAGAGTTCGTACGATTCGCCTCAGTGCATAGGGGACAACACAGAACAGAATTTCATGTGAACATTTTTACTTGAATTAAAGGCAAACGCATGAAATGCATATATGTAAGGCGGTTATGAAAATAATCATGAAATAATCATCATGTATATATGAAACAATAAAATGGCTGTTACCTGTACACAAATCCGCCGTCCCCAAGAATTCTGACGTTGTAAACTGATTTATGATCGCTGACTTTCCAACTCCCTCCTCACCTAGCACCACAACTTGATATTCCGACGGCGTTTCTTCTACCACCGAGTCACGCGAACCAGACAATGAAAAACAGTATTTTTGTCCAAATTTGATGTACTCAGGTTCGGTCATAACGCTAGAACGTCGGTACGGTAATGATGTGTACGTTACAGGGGCGTTATTAACACCGCTACCTCGTCGTGACGATGTGTCCGAAAAGACGCTATCACATCGGCTGTAATAACATGAGCTCGCCATTGACGTAGAGCTGTCACGGCGAAAACTCGTCCCAGATACTCCGCTATCGCGCCGACTGTCTTTTCGTAAATCACCGTTGTTTATCAACCCCTTGTACGTTGTGCTGAAATGCCTCACTGGTACGGATTCAATTTCATCGTCAGAGGCACTTGCGACGTCAAAGCTATTGTTCTGAACCGGCACTGGCGAAACGCTTAAATTCTCCGATGGCGTTATAGAAATAGTCGGCAAGCTCTGGCTTCGTGCTTTCTGCTGCATCCGTTTTTGCGCACGAACAGATCTACGACAATAAGTAAGTCTTTGTTCGTTGGCTGTTTTGGGCCTCGCCCCTCGGTCGACGCCATCGTCCCTTGCATTCCTATTCATTCTGTATTTTTCGGAGATTTTGTAAAGCTCCTTTAATTCCATTACCATCTGTGCAGATTTATTTATTACACCTTGCGCGTAAAGTCAAGTTCTCAAAAAGTAACCGCTATTAAATTTGATAATTCAACAAGTAACAAGATAAAGTTCCACAAAGCGTTCTGCGATTTGAAAGTTTATATATTAATAATGTAACTTTTCTCTGAAAAATTAGGAAAAGTACAGTAAGTAACAAAATACAGTTCCAGAAAATAATAATCTGCGATTAGAAATACTCCACCGATCTTGCAGGCAATATGAGACAATTTAAGTCTGGCAATCAGATTTCTTCCCTTATATAGTCCATTGATTGAATAACGTCATATCAAGAATCTAATAATAGCGCATCGTTGACTGATTCTCATACGACATACAGCACAGCTGATCGTTTAGCTCTTGCAGATAAAGTGACTGCGCATTAAATCCAATAGAGTATTTCCCAGAATCAATATCGAATGCCCATACAGCTTAAACCGTTAAATATCTACTTTCTTTATTCATTTGTGGGTTACAAATTATAAAGGTTACTTAATTTTGTCAAACAATCATTTATCGTTTGAGATTTGTTTTAATCACAGTAGAACGTCCCATGCAAGATATGTGTATAGATGCATATGCGTTCAGTACCGATTGGAATAAAGGATATACATGTACATGTACTTCAAATTAGGCAATTTCACATTTTACTTACTAGTTTCCTTACGAACATATGACATTTTCTGCAATTTGGGGTTTTGTGGCGCTACGACGTCGACGTCACAAAACGTGCGTGAAAGTGATTTCATGAAATTGCATGCAACGTTAATTGGATTGTTGTCCAACTGAGTCGCTAGATTCAAAAAAGCCGTCTGATAAGAAACGTTAAAACTTTCTTGCAATACTTTACATTTCCCATCCTGTAATGTTTAAGCAATCCTCAATGAATTAGGACAACATGATTCAGTGTTATAAACGTTTTTCTTTCGTGTTCTAGTATTTTTTATCAATTATGAAAAACCTAAGAAGCAACCTGAGCACGTTGCATGTTTTGTCACATTTCGCATCTACGAGGTCCGTCCCGGGAAATCAATAACATGACGAATTATTTGCAAACCGTTGGTTGAAATTAAAAAAAAAGTTTCATGCTTTTAAACTACATTTCGAGTGAGCAATCAGTGAAAATATTGGTCAAATCGCTTAGAAATTGCAAAAGTTATGAGCATTTACATGATGGTGTATCGGCGTTTACGGAGTACGTTGAAAATTAATTTGCTACGTTTTTGTGGAGGGGTGATTGAATGTTTTTGTATGCAATCTCTTTAGTAGAGCCGTAATGGTGATGAATATTGCCAGTCTTCCTAGTTAGAAGGGTAGTCAATTTTTCAAGTTAGAAATGATAAGCAGAAATAACATGATCAGTTTCATTTTGTAAGAGGGACAACTAATTTTATATTTGAATGAAAGAAAACAAAAAGATGTCGCTTGTTTCAAATGACAACAAGAAACAAGCATTTAGAATATTTAAAGGAAAATGCGTACAAAATCGCCAAGTAATCATTCATGGCACATAGGTATGTTGATCTACATTAATTGCTGGTTTCCAGCTCACAAAAAATCAATATCGGAAAATCAGGTAACCAGTAAAACCCCCTCAGTTATTCATTGGTCAATATTTGAAGGTGTGTCCAATATTGACCAATGGCTTACTGAGAGGGTTTTACTGGTTACCTGGATTTCTGATATTGATTATTGGAAAACTGGGAACCAGCAAATTATTGTGGATTTGGTGATTAATTTTGTTAAATGTACTTGACTGTAACAATGTTTGGTGAAAGTCTAATTTTGCGCCGTAAAACTTACATTACGTCTGTATTATCCAACAAGTTTGATAAATTTTCTATAAAATCAATGCTGATGGTGGAAATCATTTCAAACTTTCAAAAACTTATCTTAAATAGTTAATCGTGCAACTGATATTTAGCGTTGTGAAATATTACCCCAACTTTCAATTACAAGAACTGTTGAATTTCAAAACAGAGCTTTTGACCTGCGCCGTAGACACCTACCCCTCTTGGCATAAATGCATATAACTGTGTTGTGTAAAGGACCAATTCGTCCATATTTGTACGAAGTATTTATTAGATATATGCAAACAGATCATATAAATTTCATACAATCATGCATACACATTCTTGTTTTATTACAAATGTCTACGTATTTCTGGGACCGACTACGTGTCATTCGCGCTATTAATTCAAGCTTTTCGATATCCGTTTAAAATATAATAAATATTGTAAAAATGTTTAAATCTAAATTTCTGACTTTTCACTTTAGAAAACTCAAATTGCCAGATACTGTTACAATATGCATTAAATAACTCGGTAGACGATTCTTACCAATTGAACGAAATTCGAAGAAATACATAATTTTATTTGCAATAAAACATTTCTTTATCTAATTAAAGAAGCGTACTGCATAATTTTGATAACGTACTGTAATAATGAGCCGCCTCGTGGGAAAACCAACAATGTGGTTTCCGAGCAGGTTCAACACAAACCGAGCTGTAAAAGCACATATAATGGTTATAACCTTGAAATATTGTATTTAGAAAGTAGATGAATTGTTCTGTTAGTATCCGTGTGGCGAAAACAAGGGCGCTGACCAGCTTCGCGGTCACCGCGAAGCAGATCTGCGTCTTTGTTTTCGCACATTCAAATTGTTTGATTTTCCATAATGTGGCTCTAAGGTAAACGTATTGTTATCCATGTGGCACTTCCCTAACACCCATATAAGGAAAGGCTACTATAATTCCAATACTAGCGTTCTATGCCTGAGTAAAGCAATCCAAATATGGACATTGCTGTGAATATTGCGTCTTTCCAATGGTCTCGATGGAACGAGAGGCCTTTCATTAGAAAGCCTCTTTTCTCCAAGTTGATGATATGCTGTACAGCACAATTAGTATCTGGGGTATTGCTGCATAGAATATGCAAAGCAACTATGTATGCCGTTATTAGAGCTTATACTGTTCCCATCAATGTCTTCTATACAAAATGTAAAGTACGTCTCGATTCTAAACTGGTCTGAAACCTCAAAGATGAATTTTGTGCGTCGTGATTTTCTGGAATGTGTCAATAGACGATCAATTATTCCGCCAGGTAAAGTTGTTTATCGGTTCTCCGTATAAACATTGAGCAAGGGAGGGAACTGTGAAGCATATGTAACGTGTTTTAATAGACATATTGAAATAAATATACGTGTTTGTTTGTCTGAGTCATCGCTTAATGTCCCATTTAGCAGTTATGGTCATATCGGGAAGTCTCTACCGTGTTGGATTTGGTTGGACTTTTCCTCGGTACGGTGAAGGATGACATCCCAATGTTCTGATACATAGCACCGCCCAAGTATGCAATAAAGGTTTCTATCTCACATTTTCTGAAACTGCAGAAGTCTTCTACTCAATTAGCAAAATATCAATATCAAAATATCAATACGTAACCAAGAAAAATATCAATATTTTAGTGGAAGCTTTTCAATGTATACATTACTAAAATGTTCTGAGTGTGGCATAGACATGATTTCTCATACATCAGCTGGCTAACCCGCACTCCGTTGCGCTTTGTGACCTCGCTCCACTTCCGTGACAGAGGCGTGGAGAGGTACCACGGAACACCGACGGGATCATCCTGTCTAGTTGTCTAGAGAAAACCGAAAGAAATCAGTGTTTCTTCTCCTGAACAAATTGACCGATGTCAATGAAAGTTGATGTTTTCGTATAAATCATGACCTTTGGTGATCTTGACCTATTTTACAACAAGGTCAAATTTGGTCACGTATACTTTTAAATGGAAAACATGTAAGCATTGGATTTTTAGACAGTTCCGTAGCCTTTGACCCGACCGTTGTTAAATGCACACACCTTTTTGACTTAATGGAGTTGTGTGAGTTTTCAATGTTAAGGACATTATTTGACCTCGGCAAAAGGTCATTTACATATTAACACCAAAACATCATTTTCTCAGAAACCGCTTTGCCAATCAAACCAAACTTTTATCCGGAGGCTCTTTTGGAAGGGGGAACAAAGATGATATAAATGGTTTAGGTCACATGGCTTAAGATGGCCGCTAGAGCTATAAATAGCAAAACCCTTAAAAATCGTCTCTGGAACTGGTTGTCGGATTCCGATGGAACTTGGTATGTCACGTTTGGGACTCTGACCCATCAGAGCTTATCTGGAGACAGATACTGATGAGGTGTCTGTAGTTAATGCCCACTTAAACGATTTACCTGTTAAGTTTTCTGTTTGTGTCAATGAAGGCCAAGACAAACTTCCTACGATGTATTGGTTACCTAAGCTTCACAAAAGACCATACAAAGCTAGATTTATTGCAAATTCTAGCTCTTGTACTACCACTGAACTTTCTAAATTATTAACTTCCTGTCTTACTGCTATCAAATCTCATGTTATAAGATACTGTGAGACAGTGTATGAAACTTCAAATAAAAATTGGTTTTGGTCAATTAAAAATTCTGGTGAGGTGCTCAGTAAATTGAAGTGTAGAGGGTTCCGTGCGACAAGCTTGTCCACATATGATTTTTCTACTCTGTATACAACATTACCACATAATCTAATTAAAGAAAAACTTCTGGATTTGATAGAGTGGACCTTCAAAAGGGCATTAAAAAACTATGGTTCACTTTATTTGGCATGTAATGACAGAAAGGCTTTTTTCACTTCCTCTGACCAAAGTCGGTATACACTTTGGTCATGTCAGAATGTATGCGACGCCTTATCCTATCTCCTTGATAATATTTATATTAGATTTGGGACCAAGTTATACAGACAAATTGTTGGAATTCCGATGGGTACAAATTGCGCACCTCTCGTAGCTGATTTATTTTTATACTGCTACGAAAGAGATTTCATGGATTCTCTTAACCATGATAATCAAGCTGATGTTATCGAGGCTTTTAATTCCACATCTAGGTACCTCGATGACCTATTGAACATTGACAACCCTTATTTTGAAGGTATGGTCAATCAAATTTATCCACCTGAACTTCAGTTGAACAAAGCCAATATCTCAGATACTGAAGCCCCCTTTTTAGATCTACATCTTTCTGTTGCAAATGGATTTGTTTCTTCTAAAATTTATGATAAGCGCGATGACTTTGATTTTGATATAGTAAATTTTCCTTTTTTGGATGGTGACGTTCCTCGTCGTGCTTCTTATGGTGTATACATTTCGCAACTTATTAGGTTTGCTAGAGTCTGCAATCATGTTACAGACTTCAACGCTCGAAATAAATGTTTAACGGCAAAACTTCTCCAACAGGGCTATCGGTATCATAAACTTCGAAAAACATTTTCTAAATTTTATCGTAGACACTATGAATTGATTTCCAAATATAATGTTGGGTTAAAGACGCTTTTAAGTGAGGGCCTTTCGGAACCTGAATTTTATGGTGACTTGGTTTACAAATTTAAGAAACTTAAAGGAATTAATGATTTTTCTTTTCAGTTCAGAAAAATCATAACACGTTACAAACGTATAGGTTATAACTTGAATGTTATGCGACAGTCTGCATGCTTAGTTTTTAACCCAATCATGGTTGATAACTATGCTGCCTTCTTTAATTGCACGCCGGTGGGTCGGGCGTCAGACTCTATGATGGCCCCGACATAAAGCTATTCATTTTAGTTGGTTGGGGCCGGAGCTTCTTGTCTGTTGCTTGGCCCACCGGGGTCCAACTGGTGTTTTTCTTTTGCTCCGGAGTAAGTAGGTTATTCGGCGCCCAGGGATCTCCATCGTCGGGCAGCTTACTCAGTCTGTGAGTCCTGGTTTTTGATTCATCAGGATGTTTATCATGATTTATTTGTTTGTTCTTGATGATTCATTGACTAGTTAGAGATTCACCACGAGGACCGAATAACTAACTAAATGTTATGAACCACTGCAGAAGCTGAGGGTGAGGTTATGGCCATGTAAAACCGGTTTAAGCCCGCCAGTAACTTTGTGTTACTGATCGTTCCAAGTCGATACTTCTGTGGTGGTTCTTTTTGTTTTATGTCTTGGTGTTTAAAAAATTTTTGCTGTTGGCGCCTTATGTATGTTTTCATATTTTTAGTTAAGTTAAGGTAACTGAGTGGCCACCTATTGGGAAAATAGCTGCCCATTCGGCTTACGATTGTTTCATGGTATAAGTACCTGATTGTTGGTTTGGTTTTTTCCCACCTCGGTTTTTGGAGTGGGAATCTTTTTCTGATTGCGCCTTTTCCTGATCTTTGCCTACTTGTACCTTTTTAATAAATCAAGACCTTGTGGCTATCCTTCTTATTTTAAAATTTTACAACAAAGTCAAATTTAGTCACAAAGGAGACAAGTGTAAACAATGGGGTTTTGAGAAAGTTCTGTTGCATGTGATCTGAAGATTTAGAGATCCTGATAATTTAATACTGAGTTAATGAAGTTATGTGAGTATTCAAAAGCAATGCCATTTTGGTCAAAGGTCTCTTTTTCAAGGACCGAATCTCAGGTGTGCTTTCTCATGACCAATGGTCGTCTGGTTTTTAGTTACGGGATACAAAGTCTGTGTATACGTCATACTCTGAGACATTGTTCGACTAACTAAATGTTATGAACCACTGCAGAAGCTGAGGGTGAGGTTATGGCCATGTAAAACCGGTTTAAGCCCGCCAGTAACTTTGTGTTACTGATCGTTCCAAGTCGATACTTCTGTGGTGGTTCTTTTTGTTTTATGTCTTGATGTATAAAACTTTTTTGTGCTGTTGGCGCCTTATGTATGTTTTCATATTTTAAGTTAAGTTAAGGTAACTGAGTGGCCACCTATTGGGAAAATAGCTGCTCATTCGGCTTACGATATGTTTCATGGTATAAGTACCTGATTGTTAGTTTGGTTTTTTCCCACCTCGGTTTTTAGAGTGGGAATCTTTTTCTGATTGCGCCTTTTCCTGATCTTTGCCTACTTGTTCCTTTGTATCTTAATTCGAAAAATACGCATTTCTATTTTTATATTTAAGAAGGTACCTATATCATACACAGCGTATTACTATTTATAGCAATGAGAATACTTTACAGCAATTCAGTAATGTATTTGTCAACATTAAGAACACTTCGCGTCTTTAAAGATTCTCAAGTGTTCTCGGCGACCAAGTAAAGATTATGAAAGTTATTAAAGATATTTAATTAGCTGTACACGTGTAGTATATGATATGACATGCATGAAAACTCGAAATAAATTACGTACATGTAATTGGCACCACATTTTTACCCTGCGAATGTTGTTGAAGTCCCAACTATAAAAGGTCCTCTATGGCTAAGATGGGAAAGTCCCTAAAAGCCTTAACCTGAATGGTCAACTTTTAAAACGCGTTATTTAGCAAACTTTTAAACTTTATTATTATGTATATAATTATGTAAATTGTATTAAATTGGATTTGGCAGCGGTCCTGAATGCAAATAAGTGGAGAAAACTCTTGGTTTTTGTACCTATCCAGATAGTTTCAATTTCTCCATGGGCAAAAATAAACATGTGCAGTTTCCTATGTAGTTTACTGCCATTATTTGCTATAAATCAAACAAAATGGACGTTGTCGATAAAAACAAAGTATGTGTAAGCGAGACGTTGGGGGAACAATGTTCACCAGATCGTGGAACAAGTGTGATTGGAAACAGAATGACCTTAAAAGATGTTCCAGTGATGTGCATGTGCTATAACAACAAAAACAAAACTGCTTTATATGGCCAACATCAATTTTGCTTCGGTGTATAGCAAACATTAAAGCCAAATCCATATTAGGGAATTATTTTTTTTATCCATTTTAAGAAATGTTTATATTTGGATAGGTACAAACAATCAGGATTTATCTCTACCTGTTGGCATTTGGGAACGCTGTCAAATCCATTTTTGTACAATTTACATCTATACCCAATAATACTATAATTTATTTTTTTTTTCTTAAATTACGTGTTGTAAACATTTACCCAACGATAATATGCTATTAGGGATATTTGTCAGTCCTGTGACATGTACACAAATGATATCGTTATTACGTCGAGGTAGTTCCCCCCCCAATAGTGGCCAAGCGGCTTTGAAACCATATGTTTAGTTTGGAAAATAAGGACAAATTGGCAAACTACTGATTGAATCTGCTTTTAGGTGTATTAATGTACTACCTGCATCCAAATTATATATGCCTTTGCATAAGAAACAACAACAACAACAACAACAATAAAAAATAATTTGGTTCTTTGGTTCCTGACAAGTAAAAATAAAACTGAGATAGAGCAGTGAGTATATTAATGAGAAAAGGAATGGGTCATACCATTGGTTTAGGCTACTTAAGACTCTTCAGTGACCCTTTAGATTTGGAGAAATGAAGCCAAAGGGAAATACTGTAATTTTGCCAATTTCAACAGGATAGTCGATACAAAGACTGGTATTATCTAAACATTGCCAAATATTTAAAGCCGGTTGGTTAGAAAATGAATCTAAATCGTAATGAATTTCTATTTTCTCAGAATACCCTTGCTGACCTCAAAGAACCAAAAGGAAAACATAATCTGCACTATGGATGATGTACCGCGGGGAGAGTTTTTAGGGCCGCCACACGGCACAACACCAGCTGCAGTAATAACAAATAAAAATTAACGGAGATACTTAAAGAGCAGTGAGCATATTAATGAGAAAAAGGAATGGGTCATACCTTGGTTTCGGCCACTTCAGCCTCTTCAGTGACCCTTTACATTCGGAGAAATGGAGCGAAAGGGAAATACTCTAATACAAAAAAGGTCTGACACAAATCGGGCTGTATAGTCACAGAAGAAGGCTATAAGCTTGAGATGTTATATTTAAGACAAGAGATAGTGTTATCTGTGTAGCGAAAACGTGAAAGACGCTGATCATCGGTGTTATCACTGCACAGCTGATCTGCGCCTTTGTTTTCGCCTACGCAAATTGTTGGTTTTCATGTGAGGCAACTCCTATAACGGAACAATTGATACTATGAGTGTATATTAACACGCCATGATTCTGTCTCTTTACTGTACCTTTTACTAAATGGTGATACAATGGGTGATGTCAAATTTATGAAAATGTCGTGTCATATGTTACATTGGTTCCGTGTTCCATTAACTATACAGTTGAAACGGGACAAAGCTGGTCACGGGGAGGTTACAATAAACAATGCGGCCACATTTTACATGTGTTTTGTTTTTGCCTTTAACTTGGATAAAACCTATAATGTATTTCCTAGATGTTTTACGTTTTCCGATCAAGATGTCAGGGGATAACCGCAAAAATTAGATTTATCTAAAAAGGCGCGTTCGTATAAAATTTAAATAGATTCCGCTTTAGTTTAGCATTGTGGTACCTCGTAGGAATAAAATGATATTATACGCCTTTGAAAACAAAAATCGATCACCTAAATTTGTAAGAATTGTACGTAAGCTTTTAATGCTTGTTCATATTCTTCGTTCTTTTGAAGAAATTTGCTTGATATGCTTATACCACTACAGAATCGTTTTATCCTCTGCACAGCTGATCTGCGCCTTTGTTTTCGCCTATGCAAGTTGTTGGTTTTTGCTATGCGGCAGCTCCTATAACGGAACAATTGATACAATGAGAGTATACGATACGATACGATACGATATATTTTATTAGAGTCTCACTTTTGTACATGCAAAGATACATACAGTGTACAATATATACAATATACAGATAAAACGTGTACAAAACCACTCAATGAATGAGTTATGAGAGACTAAGATTTTCATACATATGCACATATAACAATAACATGGTTTAAAAATATTTTAAGAGTGTTAAAATATTTTATCTTTTTTTAAAAACTCATGGAGTAAAACATATTTACCGATAAATGAATATTTGACGAAGCTTTAAAATTTCATAGTAGGCTTTGGCTGTGTACTGGATAATATCGTCATTACTTAGCAAAAAGCACATTTTTTCAACATCATTTAAACCATTAAATTCACTATTAATATTTCTCGATTTCACATAAAGGTCACTTCGTATACCTTCATAAATCGGACAGTCAATGAGAACATGACGTTCATCTTCAACAGAGTTTTTACAATTAAAACATACTCTTTGACCCAGCTTTAGTGATTCATATCTTCCAGTCTCTACCCTTAGAGGAGCTACTCCTGTACGAAACTTCGCCAATGCACTTCTATTACGTCTAGATATATGTGTTGATTTAACGTAATTTTCTGTTTGGTAATTCTCTTTGAACATTCGATAGGTCCTTAATTTATTCCCACCGTTATTGTAAACAATACTTCTATTTGACAATAGTTTAGAGTTCCATTCTGTCTGAAAGTCTACAAACATTCTACTTTGCAATTCGTTTATAATACATTTTCTACCATGTATACTATAATTAGTATCCTTTATAGGCACAATTGTTAAACTGTTTGACACTTTAAACTGGTTCTCAACCTGAAAACACCAGTTAAATACTTTTTTATTTATACGATTGTCATCCATGGCATTTAATCTAAACCAATGTCCTAGTACATTCTTCCATTGCTTCACAACTGCTGGTACCCAGCCCATCTCACCACCAACCGCTACGTTCGGGGTATACCTCCCGACACCCAGGAAAATCCTAATCGCCCTGTTCTGCACCGCGTTGATAGCTGAAAATTCTTTAGTTCCCCAAATAGCAGCGCCGTAGCTTATAGTGGACCAGACCATATTATCGTATAGTCCTGTGAAAACTTCATAAGGCATGCCTCCCAACACTTTGAATTTAGATATAAGTAATCCAAGAGCTATATATTTTGCCGTCACCGAATAATCTAAGAATTCATCTAGGACTAAGCCTAAATATTTATAAAACTGAGAATATTCTATATTATTGTTTCCACATTTGAAGACATAATTAGATCTTTGTACCGCATTGTTTCTGTAATGTATAACCTTAGTTTTATCAGTATTTATTTGCATCATGTTTCTGTCACACCATATAGATAAAATATCGAAAAGTTGCTGTAGGTCTTCTTCTGTTTCCGCAATTAATATTAAATCATCAGCATAGAATAAACAACTTAATGTCATGTTACCGAGCGATACACCTTTACCGGAATGTTCTAACATCGTTCCAAGATCATCGATGAATAGATTGAACATCAGAGGTGATAAGATGCACCCTTGTTTCAGGCCGGAATTTGCGTCAAACCAGTCTGTCATATGACCATTGATACGTACACTGCATTTCACGTTATTATATAATGATTTAATCGCTGTCATCATTTTCCCGCTTATACCAGCTGAAACTAATTTAGACCACAATAAGTCCCTGTTTATAGTATCATAGGCCTTCCGGAAGTCAACAAATCCAACAAAAGTTGACTTTCTTTGACGTTTCCGGTTTTCAATTATTGACGTTAATGTTGAAAGATGGTCCATTGTGCTCCGTTGCTTCCTAAAACCGTTTTGATTGTCGATGACTTTATTATTCTGCTCAGCCCAATCAGACTGTTTAATATACTACAATATGCTTTGTAAACGGCAGATGTTATTGTTATTCCACGATAATTTCCCGGTTCTCGCGGATCTGACGTAGCACACTTTTGAATAGGATTTATTATTCCGTATGACCATTTTTGTGGCATTTTGCCTGTCTCAAAACAGACGCAAAACAGCCTGTGAAGGAAACATATACATGCGTCCGACCGTAAAACATCCCCCGGAATCATATCATGGCCTGTAGCACGATTTCTATTCAACGAACAAACAGCTTTCTTAACTTCCATAATTGATATTGATTCCTTCGTTAAGCTGCTGCGCCTATTCACTGGGCCCTCCATCAGCAGCATTCTGTGTGGTTGGTCTGTTTTGCGAGCTCTGCTGGTTATATAACTTTTCAAATTCCTCTTTCCATGAATTTAAAACGTCATTTACGTCATTGCTCACTGAGCCATTATCAAGTTTAACTTCCATTGGTATGTTTTTTGACCTATCTGTCCCCACACCTACTTTCCCGATTTTTTTCCAAAATTCATTTGGGTCTGATTTGCACGAGCTAAGCAGGTCGTCCTGCACCTCTCTCCAATACGCTCTTTTACGTCGCTGTACTGCACGGTCAAATAACTTTCTTTTATTGACAAATATAGTTTTTAAATTAGATTTCGTCGAGTTGTCGGATTTAAGCCACTGTTTTTCACTTGTACATGCATCGTTCCAAAGTGCGGATAATTCTTCCGTCCACCACGGCTTCTACGCTTTTTATTGCTTCTGCCGTTCAGGATCACCCGTTTGTGATATAAATGAGTGTCCATCTGTGATTTAACACCAATGCAAAAGCTATCGTATATATTATCCAAACACTGTTGTTCCTGTTGGTTGGATTCCAGCTCGTGAACAAGAGATTCCAAGCTTTGGATAAATTCGTTATCGCCCATAAAACCATGTGGAATATTTGAACAGTCGTACTTCACATATGACTGCGGAGTCCCTTGTTTATCTTGTTGCTTTTCAATATATGTGTTAATACATAGTTTCCATGTAAGTATTGAATGGTCCGGTATAACAATGTTTTCCTTAAACAACGTTCAATTAGGTCTCTACTGCGAATAACTTCGAAATCACAATACGTATCTAGCTTTTCATATGGTACAAGACAATAATCTACGACTGAAGAACCTTTATGTGAAATGCTCGTAAAATCGTTGTTTTTACAATTCCGTCCATTTAGAATGCATAAGTTCGTACTTATGAGGAAATTTATGAACGTACGCGTGTCACAGTACTGATTGATTTGATAGTCTTTAATATCTCTTTCTGGAATAAAATCTACCCCGGGAATAAAATCCAGATTATCTCCAATCCTCGTATTAAAGTCTCCAAGAGCCTATATCGTCTAATGTGCTACTTGAGTCTCTGAATATTGTATATTAACACGCCATGATTCTGTCCCTTTACTGTACCTTTTACTAAATGGTGATACAATGAGTCTGGTTTTATTATGATGTCATTTTGTAAAAATGTCGTGTCATATGTTACATTGGTTCCGTGTTCCATTAACTATACAGTTGAAACGGGACAAAGCTGGTCACGGGGAGGTTACAGTAAACAATGCGGCCACTTTTACACGTGTTTTGTTTTTGCCTTTAGCTTGGATCATGTAAAATCTATAAAGTATTTCCTAGATGTTTTACGTTTTCCGATCAAGATGTCAGGGGATAACCGCAAGAATTAGATTTATCTAAAAAGGCGTGTTCGTGTAAAATTTAAATAGATTCCGCTTTAATTTAGCATTGTGGTGCCTCGTAGGAATAAAATGATATTATACGCCTTTTCAAACAAAAATCGATCACCTAAATTTGTAAAAAAAAGTACAAGTAGGCAAAGATCAGGAAAAGGCGCAATCAGAAAAAGACTCCCACTCCAAAAACCAAGGTGGGAAAAAACCAAACTAACAATCAGACACTTATACCATGAAAACACTTCGTAAGCCGAATGAGCAGCTATTTTCCCAATAGGTGGCCACTCAGTTACCTTAACTTAACTAAAAATATGCAAACATACATAAGGCGCCAACAGCACAAAAATATTTTAAACACCAAGACATAAAACAAAAAGAACAAAAAAAAATGTTCGTAAGCTTTTAATGCTTGTTCATATTCTTCGTTCTTTCGAAGAAATTGCTTGATATGCTTATACCACTACAGAATTGTTTTATTCTTTGCTTAAAACTTAAATGTTTTGTTTTCGTTTCAGAGCTTTAATGGACTAATATCTTACGGAGACATGATCTATTTTAAACCTCGTCCGAAGGGTTGGGGAAGGCACTGATCATGTCCACGACCTCCGATTACAGAGCTTATAGACATCACGATAACATGTCCGTGTAATATATACCCCTTATACCCCACTCTCATATTGTTAAACTGAAGTATGCAGGGGTATTCCTACTTTTTTGGCTCCAAAACATAAATTGTGGGTACTCGTTAGAACCGCCTCACCGAGGCGGTTCAAACGTGTACCCACAATCTATGTTTTGAGCAAAAATAAGAAAATATAAAAAAATCTACTGAAAATTTTCATTTTTACAACAAGAAAAAATTGTATATTACATGGGCGTGTTTTCGTAATGCTACCACTACAAAATAAAGGTTTCTAAACTGTTTTTGCGTGCGGTGGAAGCAGGATTGGAATAGTTCCTAATCTATCAGTACCCCAGTAACGTTTGATACTCAGCGTGCGCAACAGGCGTACACTGCAATCAAAAGGAAAATGGGCACACTTTATTTACCATGCACCCTTATAAATTGTTAAAATAGCATCCCATTATTTATTTATTTATTTATTTATTTATTTATTGTGTAGTTGAAACATCTTTAGGTGACCACATTTTTAGGTGTTGTTTTAACACAACTCTTGAGTTCTTAACTAAGAAAATGCATATCTACACTTTATGTTTTCGTTCATAAATAATGGAGTTAAAGGCGTTTGTATTTATGAATTAGGCACATTACATGTAAATGACGTCAAGTGAATGGAAACGTCAGATACAGTGATAATGGCTGATATAAAACACTAGTGAAAATACCAATACATCAATTCTTGTGGTGAAAATGATACTTTTCTCCATTTTTGATATACATTGATTTCACTGCTAAATATGAAATAAAATGTATCTCCTTGCACAGATGTTCAATTTCAGATTACACACTCACGTGCCAATGTCGCAGAGAGGACTTTATTTTAGATGGAAAACTTGATATGATATATATCTGCATAGGCGAAAACAAAGACGCAGGTCAGCTTCGCGGTAACCGCGAAGCTGATCAGCGCCTTTGTTTTCGCTACTCGGATAGTACAATTCCTCTTCTACTTAAATCCGAAATTTCAAACTTCTAGCTCTTTTCTGTGCTTGTACAGCTTGGTTTGTGTCAGACCTGTTCGGAAACCACATTGTTGGTTTTCCCACGAGGCGGCTCATATGTTTGTACTCGACAGTCTATCTCTATATCAATTACGAAAACACACCCATGTAATATACAGATTTTTCGTGTTGTAAAAATTGAAAATTTTCAGAAGAAAATATTTTGTTTTGTTTTTTTCTTATTTTTGCTCAAAGCATAGATTGTGGGCGGTTCTAACAAGTACCCAAAATCTATGTTTTCGAACAAAACTAAAGAAAATAGGTATTCCCCTGCAACCCCAATATTAATGCAACTATATAAAAGTGGGTGGCGTTTAAGAGGTATACATTTCATGGACATGTCCTCCTGATGTCTTAAACGTGACCTTTATCAAACACTGCCCACCAGCGCTGTTCTGGTGTACGACCTAAAACGACCACGGGCAGCATAATACATAAAGCATTGTACACAGTCTGCTCATGGTATGCACCATAAATTTTCGACCATTCAGTGTAGAATATGATCAGGGATGTGGGTGTTCGCCTTCTTATGTAGTTGCTCATTGCATCTATATATTTTCATAGTTTTTCTTAAAATATCTGAATGTTTGGAGACCGAAAGTAATATTGGATACATTTTCAAAATCTGAATCATCTGAGTGTCAGTGAGGTCATCTCACAGGATAAAATTATTATTATTACTATTATTATCACTATTATTATCACTATTATTATCATTATTATTATTATTATTATTATTATTTTTATTATTATTAATATTATTATTATTATTATTATTTGACTGATTTGAAACGTGACAGTCACTTTAACTGCGATACGTTCAAATTTAGCAGGTGTACGTTTATACCCATTATCTCGCCCTTATTACATGTATATTATAACCGATTATTTTCATAGTTTCCTATGACAAGTGTGTTTCTTTTTTTTTTTTTCTATATACGTATTTTCATCCAGATGCTGTACGTCCAAGTTCAGGTTACAATTGTATATGCCAATGTGGTACCACAATAACACCATTTTAGATTCAGTGGTAGCTATTTCAGTTATGTTTGCGGTCAAAAGATTATGTTTATGTCCAATAAAAATTCTAAAAGCTTACTGACCTTTAAATTGTCTTTGAAATTAAAGCACAGCCTACTTGTTATAGTTTAAAAAATATATAATTCTGATCTAAACATTCATAAGGCGCTCTAAGCACATCATCCTTAAAGTTTGAGTATTATTTAAAACTTTGGCCAGAGGTTTGGTGGCGGTTAGACACATTAATATTAATGAAACTGTGTGATAGCCCATCATGCCTTTTCTTCTGAATTAAAGTACAGTGTTTAACGAGATTATTGTTAAAGTGAAGAAAATATCTTCTTTTTTTAAGCATATCTACTAACAAGTTTCACAAACATTTAAATGCCCATCAGCAATTAATTGGAATCTTACAAGCCATTTAGACAACTTCATATACTTTTTGACTCTCTCTTACCTCTTTTTTAGATTTAATTGAATGCCTTTATAATTGCAGTTGCTCCACTTTGTATTTTTCAGTCTTTTCTAGATCAGGTTTAAGCCACAATGTTATTTGACAGCATAATTTTCGAACAGTTTTCAAAATATACTAAACATGTATTCAGTAAACATTTTTCTTATTAATACTCGTAAGAGCCGCCTCGCTGAGACTGTATTTCGCGTACCCACGATAAATGTTTTGAGCAAATAAGCAAAAATATCAACTAATGAAAAATAAAATATTTCAATTTTTACTCCTTCAAAAATCTTTGTATACTTATGGGCGTGTAATCGCGGTTCGGGGACAGGCTTGAAAACGACTTTCAAACATGCTTGCTATTGCATGTGCCAATTAATGCTCTTTTTTCTTGCCCACCTGGTGTCTAGTGTTATCTAGTATGGAAAGATTGGAGATTTTATTCACTTTAGTCTCACTTTTAGCAATTTATTGGTCTACAACATCGGCACGTTTTAATACTTTTTCATTGTTTGTTTTCTTCCAGAAGCTGCGTGTTCAAGTTCAGGTTACGTTTTATATGTCAATGTCGTACCTAAAATATTTCAAGATGATGACTTTTTCACTATTTATGGTCGACAGGCTATGTCTATATTCAATAATTTTTCTAAATGTGTATTTGAACTTCATATTTGTCTCAGAAATAGCAATGAAGTTTGCCCACTTGGTGTTATTCAATTTTTTTGTAATACACATGTGGCCAACTGCGCTCCGCAAAAAAATAAAGACAACCTACGTAATCATAAGGGTATATATAGTTATATAGTAGCATTTGTAGTACCCACGTTTATTACATTTATTACCGCTGCTCACCATATATACATGTATGCACTAAGAGGAATTAGAAGCTTAAGTTTTCAATATTGCTTATTGTTTTCTTCTTTTTAGATTGATTTTGAATATAACCAGTTTGCATTATTATTTTCACCGTCTATCAACGTACACCGGATATAGCGATTGACCTATCGAGGAAATTAGGACGCGGTGCACTACGAGGTCAGTTTTTGTTCTATTATTTTTCATATAAAATCAAAGTCGGCTTGTCAAATATGGAAAATACATCGTTGATACATTGATCTTTATCTGTGACTATGTGACACAGATAGGAAATGCGTGTATGTGTGATATTCGATAAAAAATACCTGCCCAATCACTAATATTTTTCATGACAATTACCTGCCTAACTCCAATCTGCACTTTTAAGAGCTATAAGTTGTTAATTATGACCAAACTTCGCATCGGCAACTATTCCTTATTGCCCAACGTCCTTGAAAACGAAGTTTCACATTGCAGCTGCTCCTGGCTCTGTGGATATTTATGAAAAACAAAACTTGCCGGTGTACCGTCTATAGCAGTCTGTAGCTATGGTAGTGTACCGTTTATAGCTAAAGCAGTGTACGGACCTTAGCTATGAAAATATGACTTTTTTGACGAAAAAAAATACGTTTTTAGTTAAAATTATGTACGAATAATAATAAAACATTATTGTACATGCAATTATGGAATATTGCCACTGACCAGATCAGTATTTTCTGCATTGTCGTGGTCTGAAATCGGATGAAGAAAAACAGGTATAATAGCTTGAATGATTACACATGACGTTCGACGTGACATTCACTTTCCCGTTTACATATTGATAATCGAGAAACACCAAACAAAAATAGAGCATATGTCACGACAATAAGCACGAAAAGGAGTATAATAAAGCAGTTATTACATCGTTTTACAGTTTGTTGTAATCCACTTTTAAAGCGAAACATACACGAAATTGTTTCATGAAATAATTGCTCAACTATTTTAGATGTCCTTACTTAGAATATGTTCATATGTTTCTTTCTTTGTTTTTTTTTTCTTCCTTTCACTCTTTCTTTTTTAGTCTTTCTTTCTTTATAGTATTCGTTCGAAAGTGCACCAAATTTTTCGTTTTAGTAATGCAAAAGTTAAGGAATTTTACTTCCTTTTTAAGAAGTGTTAGAGCTTATTCATTAAATAGAATATTGGTCAGTTTTGAAATTGTCAACCCGCAGTTCGGTAGAGTACGACGATACATACCTCCGCCGCGGTGTTTCCTTGAACAAAACATATATCCAGGAATCACTGGCCCCGTCCCGACATGACAAAATTGGGATATGTATAGTTTGACTGGAACGTTAAAACCCATACCAAACTAAACCTGTGGAATTTTTGTTTCAAAAACTAACGTCGTCTAAGCCGTGTTCATATGCGACATTTGCACCCAGGTGTATTTTTGTACCTCGGGTGTAGTTTAGGACTCCGGAGCGAGAGGAATTAGTTCGATACATACGTCTTTGAGGACGACATTTTAAGCGCTACATAGTACTGATTTACACGCAGCCGCTGAGCATATGAACGCTTCACATGCCCCCGGGAGCAGATTTGCACAATTCATTTTTGCACCTGGGTGCAAATACTGCACATGAACACGGCTTCAGTTACTTTGGTGTGCTATACTATGTTATTTTTCTATTCAGATGGACCTTTCATTGGATTTGTCGGCAGTTGTTGAAGAGGAGAGTTTTAATGAGCCGGCGGAAAGCAACACTCACCAGTGTTCGGAATGCCCATATACATCAAAATTCAAACATAACGTAACCAGACATGAAAAGCTACACAAAACTACATGTACTGCACCAAAAAGTATCACACCAATGAAAGTAGCCACAGAATTTTGTTTTCCGTTTCGTTCAAGGTTATCAGCCTCCCCTGTTCCCTACACAGTTCAGGTATAACCTTGAAGCTTACATGTTTAATCTTATTGTCTTCTTGTTTTTTAAATTTTATTTCGTCATGAGGATGATGTTCAATGAGGTGATTAATAATATCGGGAAAACAGGTGCACTCCTTTTCACAGTAAAAACACTTGAACATGGTTGTCACCTGCAAATAGAAGAGAAAATGTAACGTAATTACATCTAATACTCCAAAAGTAGCAATTTTGTTATTAAGGATGGGGTTGGGGTCTGTGGTATGTCCGAATTGCAAAAACTTGTACTCCATCGTCAACCTTAACGTTTACAAGCACTAAACGGTTTCATCCGAGATGATTTCATCTTGCTATAGACCGTACACTACGAAAAGGGTGTTTTACTATAGGTGGTACACCACTGCGCTATAGACGGTACACCAGATAACTTTGGAGAAGAGGAAATTATCGACAATTGCAATTTCAAAAGTAACTTTAGAGTATTTCTAGTGACTGTCCTCGATTTGCTAGTCATTCTATCAGGTATTCCATAACATTGTAGATTGATATTTTACCGATACATTTGTTACATCATGTATTTTCGCGACTGACTAAAGAATGTAAACAGTGATTATGGTCAGATTTTTGTTATTCGTAGCTGTTGTAGATGTTTGCTAAACACCTGTTATTCTAATAACCATTCATTAATATCTAAGCGACTAGAGTGAAAATTACTTACAGAGTATTTTAAGGTATTTACACGAAAAAAAACAGAGAAATACTGACCTCGTAGTGCACCGCGTCCTAATTTCCTCGATAGGTCAATCGCTATATCCAGTGTACGTTGATAGACGGTGATTTTGATTGAGGCAGTGTGTAATTTTTGCTTCACATTTCGCATTCAAGTTAAAATCTGGATTCCTTGAAATGTAGTACAGTAACGTCATTTTGACGTTTTCTTCCCAAAAAGCTTTAAACGTCATGCTTAGTGCCGTTTTTGCTAAATTAATGTAAAATAACGAGTATAAACGTTTGTGATCAAGGTGTGAGAATAAGCACAAAATAGCGTTAATTTGGGATTTTATCTTTCGAAACATGCAGTTTTATTTTTAACGTAAAACATGAAAGTTTATTTTCGACGGTTTCTTTCGTCAAGAAAAGATCTTCGTGATAAATGACTAAGGTTGGTGTCCTAGGGAACACACCAGGCATTTAAATTCTTGAATTTGAAATTCGAAACCCGTTTTCGGTGTTTAAAATTTTCATTTTGTAACTGTGAACGTCACGTCAACGTCAAATGGACCTATGGAGGTCAATTTATTTATTTTTTATTTATTCATTTATTTATTTATTCATTTATTTATTTGGCGGCCCTCGTGGCCGAGTGGTTAAGAGCGCTGATATTTCATTACCGCACTTAACCATTCGATCATCTCACCGCTGTGTCTGGTGTGGGTTCGAGCCCCGCTCTGGCCACATGTGAGACAAGCCAAGTTCTGCTTGCGGGTGTGTCGGGTGGTTTTTCTCGGGGTTCTCCCGTTTTCGCCCCACCTACTGATTGGCCCGTCTCATATGAGCTGAAATAATCTTGAAAGGGACGTTAAACTGAATTAAAATAATATTTATTTTGTAAACAGACGTTTTATTAGAATCAGCAAATGATATGCCCATTAATTCAATGACTAATTAGTTCTCTGCCTTTCACTTAAAATCAATTCCTCGATATTTCAAAAGTCAATGTGACGTAATGCACAATTGGGCGGTCTTTTACCTCTACGTTCATGCCAAAAACTGCCTGCAGTGCAGAAATCGATACATGTACTATATCACAATTTTAAAAGCAAATCGAAAAATAATTATTCAAACACGCAAAGATGCAAGATGTTAATGATGCTTCTATGAATAGCAACGTTAATGACGTTAATGACGGCCATGTTAATGGCGCTTCTTTGAATAGCAACGTTAATAACGTTAATGACGGCCATGTTAATGGCGCTTCTATGAATAGCAACGTTAATGACGTTAATGACGGCCATGTTAATGGCGCTTCTTTGAATAGCAACGTTAATGACGTTAATGACGGCCATGTTAATGGCGCTTCTTTGAATAGCAACGTTAATAACGTTAATGACGGCCATGTTAATGGCGCTTCTTTGAATAGCAACGTTAATGACGTTAATGACGGCCATGTTAATGGCGCTTCTTTGAATAGCAACGTTAATAACGTTAATGACGGCCATGTTAATGGCGCTTCTTTGAATAGCAACGTTAATGACGTTAATAACGGTCATGTTAATGGCGCTTTTTTGAATAGCAACGTTAATAACGTTAATGACGGCCATGTTAATGGCGCTTCTTTGAATAGCAACGTTAATGACGTTAATGACGGCCATGTTAATGGCGCTTCTTTGAATAGCAACGTTAATAACGTTAATGACGGCCATGTTAATGGCGCTTCTTTGAATAGCAACGTTAATGACGTTAATGACGGCCATGCTAATGGCGCTTCTTTGAATAGCAACGTTAATAACGTTAATGACGGCCATGTTAATGGAATGGCGCTTCTTTGAATAGCAACGTTAATGACGTTAATGACGGCCATGTTAATGGCGCTTCTTTGAATAGCAACGTTAATAACGTTAATGACGACCATGTTAATGACGCTTCTTTGAATAGCAACGTTAATGACGTTAATGACGGCCATGTTAATGACATTTCTTTGAATAGCAACGTTAATAACGTTAATCGAATCTTAAGTGTGATCTACGACCCATGACTTTATCTGTGGATAACTTTCTTAAGCTACAGACTTATGGTTCTTTTGGGCATTATACACCAAATCCTTCGTTTTGATAAATGAACTTGAACACTCAGATTTTGACCATTGCATCAAAAAGCTGACCCTAGACAGTCCCCATGGCAAATTTATTCTTTTTGACGAACCCACATTGTAATAGAAATGCTTTTGTAAGCAATTTTCATAACAAGAAACAAAAGAACTTCTGTAGGTTCAAATGAGGAACTTTATAAAGACAAGACTTAAGTTTCTTGTTCCTCTCAGTATACGTTTATGAGCCGCCTTATGAGAAAACCAATAATCTGCATAGGCGAAAACAAAGACGCAGATCGGCTTCGCGGTAACCGCGAAGCTGATCAGCGCCTTTCTTTTCGCTACTCGGATAGTACAATTCCTCCTCTACTTAAATCCAACATTTCAAGCTTCTAGCTCTTTTCTGTGCTTGTACAGGCCGGTTTGTGTCGGACCTGTTCGGAAACCACATTGTTGGTTTTCCCACGAGGCGGCTCATATGGTAAAAACATCACGAGACTGGCATATGAAGGAGTTATAATTTCTCTGAAGGCCTCTTTAAAATGATTAAATCTACCTCCCAGTCACAGTTATTGTCAATGCTACATGTTTTCTAGTAATCAGTCTCTTTTCAGTGATACTCAAATGCCATCAAATACATATAGAATTTATCGTGCGACTCCACTTGTGGGCACCTGATCAATACAAATACTTGTAAATGTTAAACACATTTACACGGATCCAGCAAAACACATTTACACGGATCCAGCATTGATGTTAAAATTGCAGTTAATATCCAGATTTTGAAAATGACCATTAGGCAGGCTTAGGCATTAAACAGTTAGGCTGCAGTACTGTACAGTGGTGGTTCACATTGTTCCAAGTTACATTACATTTAATTTACAATAATGACTTCTGTGTTGCATGACTTTGTGACCACTCGATTATTAATTGGTTGTACACTTAGCCCTCTGCAGATGCTATGTTCTGTCCAAGCAAGCAAAGTAACTTCAATACCTGATCTCCCTGCTTTCCGTTTTACATGTTAAATATTGGAATACATGGATTATATATTTCAACGCAGTTTTTTATGTCAAGTGTATAAATATGTATAAATGAGCCAGTGGAGAAGTTGAGGGTGAGTTTCGGCGCCTCTAAAATCGATTGAGAGACACTTTTTATGCTTCTATATTCACGATGTCCTGTCATGATCAACTCAAGTTAACAGTCCATGACAAGAAGAATACCCCCACATCAAAGTATTGTCTAATCTAAATCATTTTGAAGCAATTCGGATCTACCTGGGTGGGGCATCAAATGCCAATACTCAATATGTACTGATATTGATTTTAATAACCCCTACATTAGCATCTACTTATGAGAAAAGAATGCTTCTCCTTGTGTATAGTTTAGCTTAGCTATTATCTGCTGAGAGTCATTAAGGTATTATGTAATTCAAATGTTGCCGTTAAGTCCCTTGTGATTTATATTACTGACCGTTCCAATACAGTACGTATTTTGTTGTTAAAGTTGTTAATGATTTAGTGTTGATTTTTGTGCTGACTGCATACTTCATGTATGTTTCCGTACATTTAGACTCTGATAAGTCCGGTAAACTGATTGGCCACCTGTAGGGAAATAGATGTCCACTCATCTTGCGGTCTGTATTAGTACCTGATTATCGAATTACAATTTTCCCATCTCGGTTTTCATGACGGGATTTTCGTTCTGATTGCGCCATATCCCCTCATTGTTTACTTTTACGTTTTAACCGGCTAAACTGTAAATACGACAATTTTTGCAAAACTTTTATTTCGCGAATTTACCATGTTTGGTACTTTATAAGCAAGATTCTGAATCCTTGAGCAAGTACATGCAGTCAAAAGAGAACGTATTAAATACATTATTACATGAAAAAGTGAGAATATTGAATTCGCGGTGCAACATATTCGAGAATATTTTCGAAAATTAAGTTTGCGTAACTATGTTTAAAATTACACTCTTTGTACTTTCAATGAAGCATTATGCAAGTTGCCGACTTAATCAAATGTATGAGTGCACTGTGATATCATCGTTTGTGTAATTTTCATTCAGTAAAGATTATTAATGGATTTATCCATCTAATGTAATACCGCCTAAGTTTTCAAACGCGATACATTCGCTTTGCCGTTTTTATGTTAGTTCAATTTAAAAAGCAGTATATTATGTATGCATATTATACTGGCTTCAATGCTGGGAGCCGAGTTGTCATATTTAGAAAAAAAAAGCTTCATCCACGATTTACCATATAATCTTAATATTTAAATTAAGTGTGTTTCCTAGTGTCTGATAATGGGTTTTCGAAGATATTTTGCAACTGAAACAATTGAGCACTTACTTTTTCGCAAAATGTGCAACAAAAAAAAAAAATTGAAATCGGTTGACAAACAAAAAGTTTTGGTCAAAGACATTTTTGAAAAGGGATTTTCTGTACACTGACAAATCTCATGAAAGGGAGGTAAATATTTTCCCTGAAAAAAATATAAATTCTAAGTTTTTCATCATTATGATTGCTCAAACTTATAATAAAATGACACAAATTACTACCCCATCAGGAAAACATGTCCGTATAAAGTATACCCCCTCTTTCCCCACATTTATATAGCAAAACTGGGGTATGCAGGGGTATACCTGTTTTTCTTATTTTTGCTCCAAAACAAAGATTGTGGGTACTCGTTAGAACCGCCTCGGCGAGGCGGTTCTAACGTGTACCCACAATCTATGTTTTGAGCAAAAATAGGAAAAATATCATAAAATTCCTGCTGAAAATTTTCAATTTTTAAAGCTTAAAAAATCTCCGTTTATTGCATGGGCAAGTTTTCGTAATGCGAGACCAAATCTTAATAACCAAGGAAACATTTTCGAAATCACCCATTTTCATAATCATGGAATATCTTTCTTGCCAAATTGCAAAATCCCTACTGAAAACTAATTTTCGCCATTAAAACTCACTGCTGACCGACTTTCATTTTTTTGCAGGTCCTATTAGGACAAACTAAGATCAAGATTTTGGCATGAACATAATTTTCCATCACAAGTTTTTAAATTTTAGTATGATCTTGTGTAAACTCTATCCTACATATTTTTGTTTGGGCTTGAATGGTGCGTGTTCGTTGACTGTATTTAATATTTTACTTTGAATGTATTAGCATATATACATGTTATACTATATCACTGAAAACAAATTTATCTCATATTAATAGACATTGCTGCATAATCAAATGTTGCATATTAGGTTGCAACATGAAACAATTTATGCTTCAAAAGCCACATAATTGCAAGTTACATATGAGCCTGTGCGTAAGAAAACCAACAATTTGAGTTCCGACCAGGTCTGTCACGAACCGGCCTGTACAGTCACAGAAGCAGCCTAGAAGCTTGAAATTTTGGATTTACGTAGAAGAGGGATTGTACTAGACGGAAGATTTCCATCGGTATTCCGTTAAACCTCTCCATGTCAGGGAAGTGGAACGAGGTACCGAAGTGGAGCGGAGTGACAGTTAGCAAGCTGATCTAGGATTGTGCTATTCGTATAGCGAAAACAAAGGTGCTGATCAGCTTCGCGGTTACTTGTACCGCGAAGCTGATCTGCACCTTTGTTTTTCGCATATTCAAATTGATGGTTTTCTTATGCAGCGGCTCATATTAAATTGCGAAATAAATCAATTTATGGTGACTCCAGAAGCAATAGTTACCATAGTTTCCATAACTTCTGCAGAACATTATCATACAATCTAATTAAAATCATTGATTTTGATGAAACCAAAGCCCAAAGCATTGTCTGAGCACGTGACATTAAAGATGCAAGTTATATGTTCTAGTTTCGTGCACCTCAAATGCATGACTAGCCCTTTTGTCAACATTCTCCAGTGTAAAATTACCAAACATGCACCTATCTATGATCTTTTATATATCTACCTCACGATTTTGTATTTAGTTATTCAGTGTCGCACATTTCAGCCATGAGTAATATTTTAAAATGCCCTACTTACATTTAAAACGATATCATTTTATTGTATTATTCATGGGTATGTACCCGTATGTAGAACGTCTAAAAATAGAGCTTCTCTTTATGAATATCGACCTTTGTGTCACGTTTCTGTACTAATAATGCTGATCACAAGACTTCACTACCTTGGGTATGCTACGTACGAAAATGTTAATGACGTTTCAAAGTAGACGGAAGTGGAAAAACGTAATGTACGACGTACAAGTGGAAGAACTAATACTGAACAAAACGTCCTGTTGAATGGAACGACAACAATAAAAATTAAATTAAATATAAACAGAATCTGGTTGCAACGAACACTTTTCATGTGTATTTTGTACAGGAAACATGGCTTGGATGTTTAAACAATAGTTTTCTAAAGTAAAAGTCAGATAAATGTAAATTAAGCCATAGATATCTTTAAAAACAGCAACACAAATAAAGACGAATTTTCACCCGTTAACGCTCATATTGAAGCCTCTACTAGTATCGCACGCGCAAACTTCCTATTCAAAATATAGGAAAACATAATGACGTTAGTAGCGCCATGTTATGTAGAGCTCGAAACACCGTGCGTAGCGTCATGGCAAGAGTGACCGTGAGATTAAAAGTAGTAACTCGGTCATCCGCTGATACACAAGCTAATGACAGCAAAGACAAAACTGAAACATTGCCCGAAGCAAACAGACCACTTTGTACACCACTTACTAACAATGTAATATACCACGAATCTGCTCGCTCGAGAACAAAAAATATAGGCACTGTATTGCTTCACGTTCATGACGTACACGGACACAATAAGGCAACACGTATCAGATGTGTCAAAAACCTGTGTTCTAACTGAAAATCTAACCCTGCAATTCATGTACTTGGAGATAAGGTTGGAGAACACGTGAAACTAACAGACTAAAGACAGTATAATAGATAATTGTCCGCTGCCCATTGATCGATTTACCCGATATGAAAAGACACCCTCACTTAGCACAAACTGTTTCACAGTTAGTTTTAAGTTATAGAAAGGTACAAGTAGGCAAAGATCAGGAAAAGGCGCAATCAGAAAAAGATTCCCACTCCAAAAACTGAGGTGGGAAAAAAACAAACTAACAATCAGGTACTTATACCATGAAACATATCGTAAGCCGAATGAGCAGCTATTTTCCCAATAGGTGGCCACTCAGTTACCTTAACTAAAACTATGAAAACACACATAAGGCGCCAACAGCACAAAAAAAAATAAAACACCAAGACACAAAACAAAAAGAACCACCACAGAAGTATCGCCTTGGAACATATATATGCGGTATATATGCTCACTGACTCAATTAGGGCAAAGCAGTGTAAAGATCGTCTTTTCACCGATTCTTGTTAATGTGATAAACTTCTGTAAATGTGCGCGTTTTGGTGTTAAAATGTTGAAGCTTTATTGATTTACCTTAAGAAGTACTACGTTCATCACAGTACTTTACCTGTTGCACTGCATGGATGAGGAACTTTATATGTAAGACGATATAAAATAGAGACAATCCTTTTTCAAATAGTGTTGTTTCTCGCCAGTTTTGGGGAATTTTTAGGAACATAAACATGGAGGGACTAAGGAAGAGACCATTATTTTGGGCAGTTTTGCTTCTCGGAGGCGCCGCTTTTGTGTTTCATATGGTCGGGTTTATTGCACCCGGATGGATAATTGTGGGGATCAAGCCGCAGCCTTTCGACTGGGTAGGAAATCCGGAGCAATTTTTAGGGGAAGGAGACGACATTAGAGAGGGCGGCGATAGGCCGCATCCACGACCGCATCCAAGGCCGCATCCGGGGCCTCATCCAGGACCGCATCCAAGACCACACCCTCATCCGAGGCCGCACCCTGGGCCACACCCAAGGCCCCACCCAGGACCGCATCCAAGACCAGGAAACCATACTCGACCGCCGCACCATCATAACTTTACACGGCCGCCACACCATCATAATTTTACCTGGCCGCCGCACCATAACTTTACTACCACGGAATCACCTAGCTGGTTGTGGAGAGAGAAAAGACAAGCTGATGAGTTTGAAAATCCAGAAGTTTCGAACGATGGGCAGTGTGCACATGCAATGGACTTAATAATGGTAGGTGAATTTATTTTGATGTTTTAAGGTTCTTTCTTATAATAAAGTTATTGATTGCAAGTATATACATATACCAATTATCATAAATTTCTTGTGAATAACGTAATTAACATTTTAAACAAATCAATCGTGATTAAGCGACGTAATTTATGCTTTATGCCGCGAAATGTGTCTGTGCAGAATCAAGATAAACACAAAAAATGATTAATTTCATTTTATACTTAATTTTCTTACGTCCAGTCCACAGCCACGGCTGACAGCGAGATTGCGCTGAAATACGGCATCTGGTTCTCTACAATGTGCGTCCGAAATCACAAAGACGACGACCATTCCTCAGAAGCCGACGACGAAGACGAACCCCGACGCATGATGGTCGACGACGAAGTTGTCGCGGAGGACGACCGTCAGATGATGGGGGATGACGAATTCGACGGCGAACAAAGGAAACACCACCACAGGAAATGCCATTGCACTAAAATGTCGCCGATGTGCTTCTTTGAGACGTACGATGTATTTGCGTTTGAACCAATGGACTCAGGTCTTCGTAACGACCGTAGGGGTAAGTATTGTAAAATTGTTTGTTGTTGCTTAACGCCTGGACTCCATTTTGTGGGGCTATATGATAATTGCACCCCAATAACCTGCAATATATGCATTTCCCAAATTAAATGGATTAGGAAATATATCTGAGGCACTGCCAGGTGGTTAGGCATCGTTTGAGAAGTTATTCACTTTCAAGGAACTGGTGAGCTTTATTTTTTATTTACGGGAGGCTGGAGTCAAGCACATGCTCTGCTCGAAATATTTTAAGGAACCCTGTAATGACCCCAAATTTCACAGTGCCCACAAAGATACGGGGTTCCCGTTTCGTTAGTGATTCGTTCCTCTTAGTGGAGGAAATGTGAATGGAGTGAAATAAAAATAGAACGGTAACTTTCGGACATGCATTTATGTGTCAAAAAAGGGTCCTTTTCATTGCCGTGTATGTAAAATAATACAGAGTCAGTGTTCCTTTAAATATTTGAAACAGTGTATTTGAGGGATTCGAGGAGCAGACGCAAAATGCTTTAAGGAAAATAAGAAAACTAATCAGGGATTTTGCGAGATCAAGAAATTATTTTCATGGAGCAGAGATCCCCCTAGAGAGGCCCTATTCGTTAATTTGAGATCTTGAAAACTTAACCAAAAATTAAAAAATAAAAAATGATCCCATTTTACCAAATACAGCTCATCAGGAAAACATGTCCGTGTAAAGTTTACCCCCTTAAACCCCACTTATATATAGCAAAACTGGGGTATGGAGGGGAATACCTATTTTTCTCATTTTTGCTCCAAAACATAGATTGTGGGTACTCGTTAGAACCGCCTCACCGAGGCGGTTCTAACGTGTACCCACAATCTATGTTTTGAGCAAAAATTAGAAAAATATCAAAAATGTTCAGCTGAAAATTTTCAATTTTTAGAGCTCATAAAATCTCTATTGATTGAATGGGCAAGTTTTCGTAATGTGTATTATAAAATGGTATCCACAATTTGCATGTGAATACTTAAAGTACCAGGAGTGCAGAACCTGTCGGTCTGATTTCTTTTCAGTAATTACCAGTAATATTTCCTCAGAATTATTATTTAGCAACCGCCAGTCATAAAATAACATGAACGGAACTATGTCCCTGTGCGATAATAGATATATCTACATGTATTTAAGCTAATCAGATATGACTTTCTCAGCTTCGGTTAAGACAGCAATGTACTTGAACAAAAGTTCATGACTGTAAGGTCCCCATTAGTTAAGCCATGACTGACAGAATAATTCAATTTGACATTTGATGTTGGGATTCTGTTGAAATAAATGGTTTACTTTTGTGTCAGTTTGTATTTGCACTTTCTTAGACTCAATGTATGTATAAAAAGGCAACCTTAATTAAATGCACCAAATGCACTCATGACGCATCAAATGAGCCTTCGCATGAGAAAACCAACAATTTACATATGCGAAAACAAAGACGCAGATCAGCTGTGCAGTAACTGCACAGCTGATCAGCGCCTTTGTTTTCGCCACTCGGATAGTACAATTTCTCTTCTACTTATATCCAAAGTTTCAAGCGTCTTGCTTTATTCTATGACTGTACAGACAGATTTGTGTCAGACCTGGTCGGAAATCCAAATTGTTGGTTTTCTCATGCACAGGCTCAAATGCAACAGAACGACAGTTAGTCCTGTATTGTCGGCACATTACAGGAACATGGCTGTTGTCCAGCAAACGGTTTTGTTTGTAAGCGACGATAGGAGATTGATAAAGTGGCTAGGATAAGAACTGGCTAGGGGTCAATGTGTATCTTTTTTTTTATCTTAGGTCTTGGGCGCAAATTGACGGAGCACCGAGTAGAGAGTACCATCAGCGTGGTCACGTGTCTTATTGGACTCATTTTTGGCGCGCTCGCACACAAGACAGGAAAAAGTAGACGACTGTTTGCAGCCATTGGACTGGTTTCGATGCTTATATCATGTAAGTTATATTTATCTTCTGGGCCTTGCTACAATACTTTTATATTAAACATGTTCCTTGGCATCTTGTCATTTCGATACTGTATATTACAATCATATAGCTAGTGATTTTTATTGTTGTTGTTGTTGTTTTCTATTTTCAAAATTGTCACTTAGTCACATTCTATTGACTACCGGAGACAAAACACCATGTCATCTAACTGTGCCCCACGACTTTCATGCTTTTAATTTAGAAAAATCAGTCAATGCCACCATTGTATTTCTCCATCTGATCATCGGTTGCCATTCTCTTCACAGGTGTCATAATTGCGCTACCACTGTACCGGATCGGAAGCTACAACATCCACTTGCGCCACAACGAACATCACGGTATGAGGCCGCCATTTTCTGTAATCTGTTCGGCCATTGGTTGGTTGTTCGGCCTTATCACCGCCATCGTGATAACCCTCGGATTACTCCGCAAGAAACCAAAACGAGGCTGGTTGAGATTCAACAATGATGCGGAAACACAGAGCGTAAAAGAAAAGCCGGCATTAGCTTTTGATGCGGAACCACTTCCTCTGAAACCAGACATTGACGTAGCTTACCCAAATGATGTTACATTAATCCAGTAATTCCCTGGCTGGTAAAATTAGACTGACATTATAATGCAAATTCAGTTTGCTAAGCTTAAATGAATCAATCTGGGTATCTGAAATTTGATGTCATATGATATACGTGTTTAACATCCGAGATGATAATTCGATGATATCGTTAAACATCCACGAATAAATCTAAATTGATTGTACAACTATTTTATATCATGTTTTTTCTATGTTTTACTTGTTATTTTGCCGATCCCACAACGCATTATGCATCTAGGAAACGTAACAGAAACAGTTAAATGTTTTCTTTAATATGCTATGTTGTTACATGTAACAACTAGACAAGTTGTCTATTAGACTTGGGAAAACTTTTGGAGAATAAGGAACCGAACGTTTGTATTGAGGAAATAAGGTATCAAACGTTTGTATTGAAGAAAGGAATTCATAATGACTGTTGAAAGCTACTGACTGACAGTGAAAACTCATTGATTTTAATTTACATTTTGCTTCTTATTGTTGAATAATTCTTTGTACGTTTTATAGTTATTTTTGTTTGTTTGATTTGTTGCTTAATATCCCAGTCAACAGCCACGGTCATCTCGGGACTTTACCCAACATAAATGTCATGGCATCCAATATTTGCTTGGAAACTATAGCCAACCAAGAAAACAACTAAGGATTGATATGGATTGGTTGTCCTTGGCAGGCTCTTTCTAAATGGTCAGTCAGAGAGTACGGGGGTCGTTCAAGAATTAATGACAATGGATCCATATCTCGGAAAGTATAATTAAGCTCGGCTTTATTTGATATGTTACATATGAACAGATATATTATGCATGCGTGCTGAAAATTTTGTGCTTTTATCATGTCTAGATTTGACGCTATGCTAATTTGAATATGGCTCCTGAAGTGTCCATGGATGCGAAAAAGTCAATTTTTACTTATTTTTGTATGGGGGTAGGGTAAGTAAAACGTGCAGGATTGTTGCTTGGCCAGTCTTATCAGTGATTTTAGATGATTAATGAAAGCACTAGAGGTCAGCAAGGGCAACCATAACATTTATGTCAATTTCCTGATTTGCAACACGCGTGGTTGCTAAGCAACAGCAGAACAGGACAAAATAAACCCATTCTGAGCCTAACAGTGTGTTTTAAACCAAATAATGAAACAATCAAATAAATTCCAACTGCTAGTGATGTGTTTAATTTTAAAGGTATTCCAATGGCTCTTTAACAAAAACAAAAATTCAAAAATCTGAGACTGTTATGGAACAAGTATTAGATTTTAAAAAGACTAGCTAGATTTGATACAGTTAAATTTGAACTGGAGACGGTGCTGATTCATTTTGAAACTCTGTGTACAGTGTCACTGTGATCAATACCATTGACAGTCATGCTTACAACAACCACATATCTTATCCTCATGAAATGTTGTTAACATATCCAAGATACTGGTCTTCCATCCAGGCAAGTACTAGCTTTTATAAACAACAGTATGTCGTGTCCAAGCTCATTTACCTTGTATTCTTTGGTTGCCTAGCAACCACAGAACTTGCATCTTAGCGAACTTTTGGAGGAACCATTGAATAGCATATATCTTCAAATTTGGTTATTAGTATATGAGAAGCACACAAGTGTTAAGAATAAAGTTTAATGGAATCATTGTCATTAATTCCTGAATGACCCTCGTAGCTTTGCCAGGAGGTACAAAAAAGCCAGTCTACTAGTATTTCTAATAGTCCCAGTAGGCGGGTCACAAAATGAGTGCTCATACTAAAGCATACAAGACATAAAAAGTATTACCAAGAGAATAGAGTTATTTGTTGCACTGCTGGCAGTGGCAATGGTTGTTTTATTAATGTTAGAATCATATTGAAATTTCTTCATGTTATTTTAATCATGTTTTTCTACTTGATGTAATCGCTGTGAATTTCAGGTCTGATAAAAGAAGACACGTGTATGTCGGTGTAAGAGAGAGAGAGAGAGAGAGAGAGAGAGAGAGAGAGAGAGAGAGAGAGTTTAATTGTATGTTTGTTCCTTCATGTATTGTTTGCAAATAAATTTTATTTAAAAGTCTGGCCTCGATTTTATATTGTTTACCTTTTACATACTCAATCTCATTCGCGATTAGATGTGACCGAACACGGTAAACTAATTTTGATCAAAATAACAACGTGCTGATGATGGCATCTGAACATGATTAACTAGACGACTGATACGCAGGTGAGATTATAATAATAAATGTTAAGAATACATCTAATAATTCGAATTAACGTGACCTTGTATTGATGGAAAATTAAATATAAATACTTCTACTTGTAATAATTGCAACATAAACACGAATACATTATAGAGAATGGCTTACAAATAGATAGAAGCATGTTCTAAAATCTAATTATGAAAACTAACAATGATGGGCAGATAGCTTTTTAAGGTCGAAGACAGGGTGCAATTTTCTTACTTAAATCAATATTTAAAATATGTATAACATATAACAGTGTTGATGGTCATGCAAGATACAAAATCGCTTACCTGGAAATTTTTTCAAAAAAGGTTTTTTTTGTAACATTTTAACTAATAACATGAAATACTTTTTATTGGATAAAATCATTATTAATTTTACGTTATTCAGAATTCCGAATTGTATCATTCAATGTTCTAGAAGAAGGTGTTACCGGTCTTCAAATTTTACGAAATTTTCAGCATATAATCTGTATACGCGTAGCCTAATTTAAGGTTAAAATTATAGATTTACAAAGCCGGGAACATGTTAAAATTGAAAATCAAACTTGTGATTACATCATTATGGAGCTAAAATTTGGGGTCATCTGTGAAACAAATGATAATCAGCTGAATTCAATATTATAGCTATCAACAATTATGCTATACTAATATGATCAGTGATCATTCTAGACTATTTCAATTACACATGCCCCTATATCCAGACCCCCTCTAATACAAAATGCTGTATTTAAAATTTTTAATTAGTTAAAATCTATATTACTTAATATTAAGTGGTCATGTACCCAGCAAGCAATATGCATAATATTATAAAAATCGGTGCGTGGGCAGAACCCTATGTAAATTTCAAATACCGTGAGAACCCCCCCCCCCCCCTTATTAAAATTACCACATGTCTGCCCATGACTGTGACATAAAAATGCGCTTTGCAATGTAAGCACTCAAGTAAACAACTTAAACTAATATGTTTGGCTGGTTAGACTAAGCCACTTTCTTTTCCTAAACAGGTACACACCTTATCGGTTTACTAATAATCAGGTAGATGGTCAGTCAATTATAAGCTTTGCCAGGAAGCATGAAAAGCCCATCCATTTCTCTCGGTCCCAATATGCAGACATTCATATGCTTGCAAAAAACTGGTTACCTTTAAGTCTTACTACAAAAAATATACCGAATTATAAACAAATCAACAACAAATATGATCAAAGAAGCAATATGTATGTGACGTTTATGAACCCCTTTACACATACGCACGTTGGGCATATCATTTTTTCGAACACATTTTTGACTCCTGGTAAGGCCACATTTAAAATTATTTTTGTTTGCCCTCTCCATACCCTGTCTAGAAAAGTTGGGTAGGTAGGCTTTTTTTATGAACTACTGTCAGTGACTGTATTATGCGTTATTTTGGTCAAAGGAATTAGCTACAATTATGTCAAAGCTACTCACAATCACAGTTGCGTTTTATTGAGCATAAGAACAAAATATCCATTTGGTGAGGAGGGTCATGGTTTAAATGAAAACACATTACTTTCTAGGGAAAACAATTTATCCTCTGACAGAAACATTTAAAAAAAATCTGGTTTAAGGGCAATAAATTTTTTGAGTAGGCCCCATTTTGGGTGAGTATATAGGTAGAGGGCAAACAAACAAATTTTTATTTTTGGCTTAATACAAAGTTATGCAATAAATTGGTAGATAGAAAAAAGAACGTACCGATATAGAACCATTCATCATCTTTTCAGAAAACAAAAACCAACAAAACTAATGAAAACTGAGTAGCCTATCATATCACGTTTTTAATGGTAAAACGATGTGATCACATATAGACACATTCATAACTGCATCTAAATATTTGTTTGTTTGTTTGTTTATTTGTTTATGTGATTTTTTCGTTTCACGCCCCATTCAACAGCTATGGTCACGGTGCATCCCTTTAATGGGATTTAAACAAAACATTAGGATTTCATGACATCCGAAATATGCTTAAACACATAACCAACCAAGTAAACAACTAATGTTTTAAAACATTTTATGTATGATTTGGCTACACCTCTTTTTGGGTCAGGCTCAGACCTACATGTAAGCCGCTGAACAGTAATCATGTGGTCGGTCAGGTGGTTGTTAGCTTTGGCCTGGAGCCACAAGCAGTCAACATCAATTTTTTCACGTCCCCGATGGACTCGACTTCCCACCCTAAAGCCCTAATTTGACTATACACTTGGCAAAAATGCCAACGCACTAGTTTTAAAAATTGAATAACTTTCGCCTTTCATTTAAAATTTTGCTTTCAAATTTTGCACATTATTCCTTGACGAGCATTTGCGCATAATGACTACAAAAATTTAAATAAATTTAATCACGTGACCATGTCATAAGAGGATCATGCAAAAGCTGTTTTTCTGCACCTGCTGATCGTGGTGACTGTCTTTTGGCAATCTTCGAATGGAATTAGACAGCTTGATATTCGTCGAATGGAAGTCACAAAAAAGATTTCACCTCTCTGTCGAAAAGTTCGCTAGAGCGGTCGGCTAAGTAGTGAGGGTAGCTCGTTTAGCGTAGTTACGTTTAAAATACGTTTTCAATCAATGGAACAATGGCCTTTCATTATCGCCTGTTTACTCTTACAGAGTCGCATGATATCATAGTACCTCTAGTTTGGGCGTCGACCGTTACTTATGTTGACATTTCAGTCACTTTTACCTCTGTCTGTCGTTCCAAGACATTGTCGCCCTTCACAATAATTCACATGCAAGTGGTAAACGTTTGGCTTCAAATCTGCGTTGCTCAGTGGGCTCAGTATTAAAATTGTGACCGGACCAGATTCTGTCAATGCGAAATCGCTTTTAGTGTTAGTAAGAGCAAAGGGGGTTCGATTATCCACCGGGTACTGGCTGTGTAAGATAAAACAATCTGGACCCTTAAGAAATCAAACTGTTATTTACAAGAGTCTTTTTGAGATGCTTTTTTCGATACAAAACTGACTTTCATGTCCATGGGTGTTGTACGTTTTACTCAAATTCAATAACATTATTGAACAGATCATGGTTTTGGACTTTATTTGCGATTTTCACTGGCGTATCGATTCTACTGATTTTATTTAAGCAGCTTTCGATTTTTCGAATGAAGGGTACGGTTTCTAAAAGTTCGATAATTTTCGACCGAAATCACCGATTGCAATAAAATTTCAGCATGCTGTTTCAAAATGGTTATTTTCATCATGTAGAGAATTTGAAGACTTACAGTTTTTTCGTTTTTGAAATATTTAACAAAATGTTACTAGGTGCGTTGGGATTTTTGCTAAGTATATATGAAGGTACAAGTAGGCAAAGATCAGGAAAAGGCGCAATCAGAAAAAGATTCCCATATATGACAATATAATTATATACATGTTCACTGGACATTACTAGCTCCTTAGCTACAAATGAAATTAAGAAAACTTTTTTTTTTTCAAATCACTACAAAATCACCACAAACAATCAGAAATAGGTTCTCTAGGACTCCAATTCGTCCCCAGTCAACGTTATGCTTACAGGTATAGATCTCTCCTGACTGCTTAGCCCTAAATAGACACTCTCCGTTGGTGCTTTCCTTCCATAAAGGTTGTGATGCAAGCGAAACAGAATAAAAACTGTGTTTTAAAATAAGAGCACAATCTTTAATGCACTATCTGAGTCTTGTTGGCAGGCCCAGTCAGGCCTCCAAGTATCTTCTAACTGGCGTAGCTCCGGATAGACACTCTGCGTTAATGTTTCCAGCCATGAAAGCCGTGATGCAAGTGAATGGCGGTGGCTTATGGGCTCGGACAACAGAGTTTCCTTCGCAATCGATGGATACCTCAGTAAGCATGCTTGCATTTTGGTCGTTTCCCTTAAAAAACCAAGCTGACTGTCCATCATTTGACCCTGCCCTATGTATCACGTACATGGACTCTGGTTCATCGCCTTTCATGGTTATTGACTCTCCAATCACTTCTTCATTACTGTTGACGGCAGTGAGAGCCTTTGATCCATACACATACTTGTACCTATAAGCCGGCCTATATCCACCAGCAAGGTGTTCTGCTTCAAGTAGGTAGAACTGGTTTTCATCATGAAGAATTTGCCATGAGCGTGATGTATGGAATCCCATGGACAACTTGTGGACGTCAACCCGCGATGGCTCGCCGTTTCCAATATCAGCTACATATGCGAAAAACTCACATGGTACCATATCATGACTCTCATCATACTCCATCACATTTTCGACGTAAGAAGGAAAGCTTTTTGGAGTTACACTACCATAAATCAGCAGCATTTCATTGCTGGCTGGAGAAAAGGCCACAGAAACAATCCCACTATACTTGGAATCATCATTAAAAGTCGGAGTGCGAAATACAAACGTCCATTTATTGCGTGACGTAAGCTTGAAGCATTTAAAGTACCTTGGTTCCAAGTCAAAGGATATGTCAGTGATCAGTGAGACAAGGTACACATCATTCTCACCATTGACAAGACACATATTGTCGAAGGATCTTTCATTTGGTTGTAAATATCGTCTTATAACGTGGTATGCAATTCTGCGAAAGCTGAAGTCCCGGAGATTAAGTAAATCTAGTTCTTCCTTCCCAAAACATCTAGCATATGGCGACAAGCAAAACATTGTGTCCTTATGAGCTGTGAAATGCCAGGAACCTTCTTCATAAACGATATTTTTATACAGACCGCTGTACTGACCCTCATTTAATCGATACCATGTCTTCTTTCTAGGTATGTAGGCACATATATCAAAAATAGCTTCACTCCTCTCGAATGGCAGCTCATTTCTGCCTGTTGAATCATCGTCGCCTTCTACGTATGAAGATTTAGCCCTTTCTTCTAAAGCTTGCCTCAAGCATGGTTTGGGAGATATCGTAAGCAGGACACGCTCATTCGAGAAAGTCGTTGAAGCACTTGAAGCCGCGTCTAACTTTTCAGCATTAACTGTATTTGTTTCATCGATCATCAAATTATCCAGTAATTGTTGTAACCTAATCATAAAGTCAGAATCTGTTTGTTTTTCTTTGAGGCTCAATTTCAGATCTCTGATTACATTTCCCAGTTCCTTCATCGATGTTTCCACTGCTGGGATGCGATTTGTCAACTTGCTCATTAATTCCAGTAGATCATAACCAAGAATATCGTGAGCTTCAGTTTTACCAGCCTCAACCCAGTCTGTTACAAACTTTAACATATCCGCATAAGAACAGTATTCAAATATATCACATGATTTCATTAGAACTCCTAGTTGATAGGGAGTAATTTGTAGTACACTTTCATCAAAGATAAGCCAGTCATGGAAACGTGTTCTAACAGTTTCCTTGAGTTGTTTCTCGATGTCAATGACATGCTCAACTGCTAGGATGTAGTATTTAACAATCGTACCAACGCACAGAGTTTTCTCCATAAACTGTGAGCAGTATGTCTTGATCTCTGATATCAGCAGGAATGAAGCAAGCTTCAAGATGTCCTCTAAAGCTTCTTCATTTATATCTATAACTCCTTCATATAAGAAGTCTACAACTTTCTCTACTATAGTAGGGTTACTGACAACTGTCGAGAGATCTACATCAGGATTATTTTCCTCCCTCAACGGACCCATGAATCTCGCCCTGAAGTAATCACTTCCAATGACTAATACACACCGGTGAGCTGGTATCCTTTGGTCCCCAACGAGAAGGTATGTGTCACAAATGCTTCCTTCCTGGCGAAGCTTACTCAGAGAGGTCATGCTGTTAGCACAGTGGATGTCCTTGCAGCCAAACAAAACCATCCTGTACTTTTGCTGAAATATTCATACAAAATGATTAAAGAGGCACATATTTAGCGGGTACATCAAAACGGTTCGATTTTATAAAAGGGCAAACATGAATGCAATGTTATATGATGGTAATCAATTTCCTCCGTCACCTGAATGTGGACGAGCCTAGAATGACCCCCGATTGGCAAGGCGGATCGTGACATAGTCAGTCAATGACATGTGGGTCAATTTTTTAGTCCGAGGTTCTCCTGGATATTTAAAGGTTTATTCCAACAAAAATGACCAAGCCAAAATATGGTTAACCATGGATCGATAACTCGATCAAACGCTTTATAAATTAAGAAACATAATAAGGGTAGGGTGAAACATGATATTAGTTTGGGTGAAACATGATAAGCTTTACATTGAAACAAAGTTATAAAGAGGCCACTTTTCAAACTCATTTTTTGTTTCTAAGCCAAGTTCAAAATTGCACAATTTTTTGCCAAAAGACGTGTCTTTCAAGTAAGTAAAGTTCCAAAGTGTTAAGAAATAATTTTCTTTTACTAAAGGCGTTTTTGGAGTAAAAATGCAAAAATCAATGTTTTTAAATAAAAAATTGGATACAGCACACCATTTATTGAAATTAGGAACGGGTGTCATCAAAATGGTCGTTACGGCTCGGAAAAACATCAAACATTCGAATTTTCTCTACTGGTAGAATTTTTATGCATTTTTAAAAATCGCCAATTTTGAGATTTTTTGAAAAAATCATAAATGTGCCTCTTAAACATGTTGACCCCTGTTAAATTCACTTGATGAGGCCTGGAAATGAGAGATATAATTCGACTGAACTGTTTTTGACCATTTTCGAGGACCAACATGTCAAGGCTGCCGCACACTTCCGGTTTCAATGCCAATTTTTAACGAACAAAATAACAAAATTTGTGGACGATTTTTTTAATTTTCAAAGTTTATCAGAGTCTAGTATTTGACCTAAATAATCGCTGAAAATTTCAATGCCGTGCTGCTGATAATAACGCAACTGGAGAAGAACAAAGTTGATATGCAAATTGCATACAAAAGCTGAATTCCTGTTATTCAGGTTGTTGTCTTCTTGCATGTGCAAAACAGAAACGAAGATTCTTATTGCAGCAACACTTTTGACTTGATTTTATCTTGCATCATGGCAGTCAGTAGCACTTTCAAATAAATTAAAATGTTAAAACACAACGTCATAATATGACATTTAATTTGATGTTAATAAAGTGTGACTTTTTGAAATAGGGTACCTTTACATATGCTTCGTCTGTGTGAGAAGTATCACGCATTTTGGAATGCAGAAACTCACAGAGCCACTGTTAGACATTGGTTTATTCATATGATCATGAATTTTAATTGATCGTATTTTACTTTCTGAACTAGAAGACAAAATATGAGGTGGCCTCTTATAACTTTTTTTCAGTGTAGTTTACTTAATGTGTTTAAAGCCACCATAAACATGATAAACATATTTTGAAATTTAAGGCTGGCTTTCATGGACCAAAGACAGGTATAAAATAAAATTCCATGACTTTTCCATTATTATTCCATGATTGGAGTTAAATTTCCAGGACTACATTTTCTGTTTATTTATTTATTTTTGTCATATAACACTTTTTAAAATTTAAGGCAACAACAGATAATTATATTGCAACAGTAACTTACTTCAAGGTATTATCTTGTTTTCTGATGGAGACAAATTAGTTTTAATGCCCTGTTCAAAAACAAAACTTTATTTATCAGTACTTATCGAATGAGCGAAGCGAGCGAGAAAAAAATGAATCCCAAAGACATCCAAACTGGCATTTCATAATAAAATATGAAAATAACAAAGAACAGCACGTTACGGAACAACATGATATCATAAAGATAACGTGTTTCTTGTCTGTTGCTTGGCCCACCGGGGTTTAACTGGTGTTCTTCTTTTGCTCTGGATTTCAATGCCCTGGGCAGCTTACTGAATCTGTGTCCTCGTTTTTGATTCATCATGGTGGTTATCATGATTTATTTGTTTGTCCTTGATGATTCGTTGACTAGTTAGAGATTCGCCACGAGGACCGAACAGCTAACTAAATGCTGTTAACCATGAGGTTAGAGCTCTGTAAAATGGATTTAAGCTCCCCAGTAATTTTATATTGCTGTTTGATCCAAGGCAATACTTCTGTTGTGGTTCTATTTGTTTTGTGTTTTGGAGTTAATTTTTTGTGCTGTTTGAACCTAATGTATGTTTCCATACTTTTAATTAAGTTCGGGTAACTGAGTGGCCGCCTATCGGAAAATAGCTGCTCACTCGGCTTATGATATGTTCTCTAAGTATTCGTTCCTAATTGTCAAATTATATTTCCAACTTGAATTTCTTTCAGATTGTGCCTTTTCCTGATCATTGTCTACTTATATCTTTCTATTTGCCAAAATCTTTCCTAGCTTAAAACATTGCAAATTTACAAGCATCAAAATATGGATAGGTCATTTCAAGAAATTGTCTTCGGATACATAATAATTAATGCAAGGAAGGTAAAGAGGTCCTGTGTGACGTGTCCTGTGGTGCCATGGGATGACAATAATGTGGGGGTGTTCCAACGGACTTAACAATCAGTAAGCACTTGTCATAGTTAGCAAGTACGGCTGCATGATTTTGGTAAATACTAAATAAACATTACGAAAACATGCCCATGCAATAAACAGAGATTCTTTAGCTGACTGTAATGATTGAAAATTTCACCAGAAAAATTCTGACATTTTAATATTTTTGCTCAAAACATGCGCCTAGCCCACAATTTATTTTTTGGATCTAAAATAAGAACTTTAAGTATACCCCAATTTTTCTCTATAAAAGTAGGGTACAATTGTATACGGGGGTATACATTTCATGGACATGTTTTCCTGATGACATGTCAAATGAGCCACCTCGTGGGAAAACCAACAATGTGGTTTCCGAACAGGTCTGATACAAATCGGGCTGCACAGCCACAGAAGCAGGCTAGAAGCTTGAAATTTCGGATTTAAGAAGAAGAGGAAGTGTTCTATCCGAGTAGCGAAAACAAAGGCGCTGATCAGCTTCGCAGTTACTGTGAAGCTGATCTGCGCCTTTGTTTTCGCATATGCAGATTGTTGGTTTTCCCATGGGGCGGCTCAAATGTTGGCAATGGAGTACTCAGCAAATGATTTTAAACAGTCTTCATTGTAGATTGATGTATTCTTTAATATGAATTCACTTAATTTTTTTAGTGACACATCAGCATTATTATTGAAAAATCTAGTTTGCTGTAATGAAAGAGATGACCTTCCATTCCTGTTTGACAAACAGCCCATCTGGTAGATCTTTCTCTCAGAAATTCCTGTACAAAACCACTGAGCTATTCCGACACACATTGGCCCAATTCGAACTCATTCAAAGATCAGGCCTCCGATGCATCATTGTCAATGTCACTGGACTACGTCATGCAAATCAGTCATGTCAATGTTATGGACTGTCTGCGCATGCAAAGACCTTGACGTCACAGGATACCCATTATACCATGAAAATCAAAATAAACAAATTCAAATGTATTGAATATAAGTGTGAGTATTTGGAAATTGTTTTATTATACCTGTTGAATTGAACTCACGAAAATAATCAATTTATCAACAAGTATAGTTCTTCTGCACTCGAACTACAAAATGCACAAATTTGATACATATTCCTACACCGTAATTCACCCATATGTATCCGAGTCTGATCTTTGTATTGTGAAATAAGACCACTTCCACTGAAAAGCCTCGCTGCTGGGCTATCCCTTCAGGGACATGGTTAGAGTGCCAGAGATCCGGGTTCGATCCCACCTAGGATCACCTAGGGACATGGTCTCTTTCTCCTACACTACTTCATTGGCGACGAGGTAAATGTAAATGTAAATTGGACAGGAAGGGCGCAGAGCGTGGCATAGGGGTGTATGGTCTTTGTGGAATTCAGGGAGCATGCAGATGCAGGATAAATGTTAGCAGCCTTACTCATGGGCGGATCCAGGGGACAGGGGGTCCGGACCCCTACCCCCCCCCTCCCCCCCCCACCCCCGGAATTGCCAGATTATTAATTTTTGCCATGTTGAAATATTCCGTCAGACCCTTTCTGGGAATTTGGAGTCCCCCCCCCCCCCGAGAAAATTTTCTGGATCTGTAAAATCAAATCAAATCAAATCAATTTTATTGGTATAAAAATCCAGTCACTGGACTGTCAACACTCATATATATATATACAATTACAATATCACAAATTCATGAACAAATACAATCACATATATACTCTAATACAAGTTATTAGATTTATAAAGAACAGTCTTTCTTGCATTCTTTCATATATTATATACTTATTCATCCATTTATTTATTTGACATGTCTATGTTTAATAGATAAAACTATCAAAATTGTCAATTTTCAGCACCAAGACCACTCCCCCGCATGTGAAAAGCCCATCTGTGCAAGTAAAAGCAAACATGTGCATTCCACATGCGTTCCAGGAGATAGTGTTAACTCCAAAAAAAGTCAATATCTAGCACAACATGTCAAACCAATATTTCTTCTATATGAGTTACTTACTTACTGCTTTTGTTATTGATTAATGTATCTCTGGCTCTAAACATTTTATAAATATTTGATATGCATATATACGCAATGTCATAGTCTGTACATTCCATGATAAAAGTAAATTTCTCTTCAATATTCTTACTGATGGAACATGATGGAACAATGTTAACCAATTCCTCGAAAAATGTATCTCTATATGTAGAAAGTGAACTACAATTCATGACAAAATGCCGCTCATCCTCTACACCAATACCACATAAAAAAGCATTTTCTGTTGCTTAGTTTGGTCTTTGTATGTCTCCCTTTTTCTATATGGAGGTCATGAGCACTTATTCTAAGTTTGGCAAATGTAGAAATTTCCATTTTTGGTAATTCATTAACAAATAAATATGTTTCTCTTTCATACAGTGATTTGAATGTTCTGTAAGTTCTTAGTTTATTCCCATTTGGTAGACTTTTTGAGTCATCATGAATTTTATCTGTCCAAAAATTAATGTACGAGTCTTTAAGATTATTCACTATAGCATGTGACAATCGTTTTTTAGAAAAAGTGCTCTGATTATCCCAAATATGAGAGAAATTTATTTTATGCAAGAATATCTTAAATTTTTGGGCAAAGCCTTTGGGAAAATTCATGCTGTCTTTATATGATTGATATGCCAATGAAGACTCACTCAAATTAATAACGTGCACCCAAAAGTTTGTTGATGCCTGCAGTCCAAAAATTGCTATTGACAAGATCCCAAATTCTGCCCTAACTGCATCATTAACTGAATATTTATGGACCCCCAAAACATTCTTCAGGAATTTTAGTTGGATTTTTTCAGGAGTGAATAAGTCATATCTGTTTTCCAACCGGGGCAATCCAGGTTTGTTTATAATAAAGTCAAGAGACCAAACCTCGCTTCCATATAAAAGAATTGGCTTTACACAATGATTGAATAGTGTTACATAAAGACCTGCATTCATACCATCTGACATAAGAGCCTTTCTAATACAAAAAATGACTTTAAGAGCCTTATTGCACAGATACTTAATACCTTGTGTGACGACACCAGAGGATCTAAAATAAATGCCTAAATATTTATACTCATTTACAAGTTCTATCATATTACATCCAAATAAAAAGTTATGGCCCTTCAAGATTCTGCCAGACTTATTGAAAATTATAACTTTAGTTTTGTCTATATTAACTTTTAAATTCCATCTAGTACAAAAGTCTTCTAGTCTACATAAAAGCTTTTGTAAGCCATTAGCTGTTTGTGAAAGAAGTACTATGTCGTCTGCATACATTAGACAAGAAATGTGTAAGCCATTGTTTCCCAATGATACTGGGTCACAATCAACCTCAAAGCTTTTTGTCAAGTCATTTAAGTATAGCGAAAACAGTGTGGGGCTTAAGACACAGCCCTGCTTTACCCCAATCTTAGTTTCGAAAGAACTACTTAGACCATCATCTGTTTTGATGCAGTAAGTTAAGTTTCGGTACATATCTTGAACAATATTCAGAAATGGGCCTTTGATGTTATATTTACTCATTTTATAAAAGAGAGCATGCCTATTGATAGTATCAAACGCTTTACTAAGGTCAACGAAACAAGCATATAAACGAGCTGATGATTTAAAGGACTTATCTATAAGCGTTTTAAGGGTCAAAATGTGGTCAGTTGTGCGGCATTGTTTCCGAAATCCAATCTGTTCAGAACCAATTATGTTATTATCTTCAAGATATTTGTCCAGTCTGTTAAATAGGACCCTGCTAAACAACTTTCCAAAGCAGCTGGAAATTGCTATGCCTCTATAATTACTTGCGTTAGCGGTTCCACCCCCTTTATAGATGGGTTTAATCATATTTTCTCGCCATATAGAAGGGTATTTCCCACTTTTAATTATCTGTGAAAACAAATATGCATATGCATTGGCTAATATTGGGACTGAAAGCTGTAGCATTTCATTAGATATTTCATCTATCCCGCACGACTTACCACCCTTCAACCCCTTAGCACCTTTCAAAACCTCCTCTGGAGAAATGTCTCCATTAAGAATTGTATTATCTAGATCTTCTATGTAATTATCATTATTTAGAGAATCAGAAAAATTGTTTGGATACTCAATGTTCATTAAAGATTTGAAATATTCTACCCATTTTTCAGGGGAAATGTCTGCCGAGGGGTCGGTCTTCTGTTTTTCCATCAGCTCATTTACAGATTTCCAAAATTCTTTGGGATTTTTCTTCTCACTTTCAAGCAGGCCACTCAGCATTTTGCTTTTGAATTGTCTATGTTTTTTCCGTATTAATTTATTATATAATTTACGAGCAGAGTACACTTTTTGTCGTAGGTTTATATTATAAGGTTCATCGCCTAATAATCGGCTTAGATGCTTAATTTCCCTGTAAAGTGAATCACAATCCCTATCATACCAGACTTTCTTGTGTTTACGTCTTTTTTGTAAAAACTTAACTGGCGTTTGAGAGTTTTTCAACAGGGCAGCCTGCTTTAAAGTGGATGAAAAATATGACACCATTTTATCTATACTATCACATGTACCAGTACTTGCATCTGACAATTCAAGAAGACTTTCCATCAAGTGGTGTTTGTTAATCATATTAATATGATCTATGAAAATCATTCTCTTATTATTATCCCATTTAACATTTTTGGGTGACTTTCTTTGTGTTAGGTATTCTGTTTCATGACAACAATACAATGACTGGATACCAACCAAAATTGGACAATGATCATAATAGGTAACATCAAAATCAGTAACTTTAAAATACCTAATCGAGCTCATGAAGTCTGCACTACAAATGCAGTAATCATCAATGGATGAACCATTATAGCCATGATATGTTGGTCTACCCGCTGTATCTCCAATTGTACGACCGTTCAGTATTCTCAGTTGGGATCCTATGCATATCTCCAATAAATTATTGCCATATTCATTAGTTGCCTGGTCGATGGCTGTGTTTCTTGACAAGTGAACATTGTCTATTGAAAAATTAGCCGGTAAGGAATCCTCCATTACATCTGATTCCTCATTAATGATAAAATCAAGATCATTGCAATTGACATGAGCATTTATGTCCCCCATGATCATAACAAAATTGTCAGGGGTAAATTTAACAATGTCTGCTTCAAGCTTTTGGAAAAGTATTTTATCAATACCTGTTCTTTTGGTATAACCGGAAGAGGCTGGTGATACATATATACCACATAGAAATAAATCTTTCCTAAATTTGAAATAATTCTTACAAAGCTTGATCCATATCATGTCATTTTGAGAGTTATCAATAATTCGGATTCCAGATTTAATGTTCTTTTTTATAAAAATTGCTACCCCACCTCTTAATCTGCTAGGTTGCTCCGAGCGGCAGTTTGAGATACAAGAGTAACCATCAATATTCAACACGTCTTGTTTACAGGCATGTGTTTCAGTCAGGATAATAATTTCAGTATGTAATTTCTCTAGGAAGACAGGATCATCCAATTTGTTAGTGCGCACTCCATTAACTCGATTAAATAAACTATTAACATTCCAACAACAAATATTTAAAGATTTGGAAACCATTCTATTGATTCTACTAATGTTATTCCAGAAATAGCAATATTTCAACCAAGAGGGATAATTATATCGTATTTTCAGTATTCATCTTCCAGAGTTATTTCCCTTTGATCCTTGTATAGCTCTTAGAAAGATTAGAGGTTCTAAAAGAGAAATGCCTCAAATCCTGAAATAAATAAACAAATTTGGAGGTTCTGTCATAGAGAAATACCTCAAATTATTGTAACAGTGTACCATAATAATTACCATTAACATCACGAAAACTTGCCCATGCAATATATGGATATTTTTTTGTTTTTGTTTTTTTTTTTTTTTTTTGGCTGTAAAAATAAGAAGTTACATTAGCCAAAGAAAAATTATCTTTAATATTTTGTCTAAAGTATTTTGTCCAAAGTAGAGACAGTAAATAGTACTCTCTAGAAGCCCCTCACTGAGGCGCCTCTAACAAGCACTCACAATCCACATTGCAGAGCAAAAATTATTGTACCCCAGTAATTTCGGTAAACCCTATTCACTATATAAAAGTTGGGCAAAAGGGGGTATTCTTTGCATGAACATGTTTCCGTGACGAGCCCATTTGAGCAGTTTATTTACGCATTAATTAATCATATGATGAAACCCAGGATATTATATACTCTTGCCTGTCAGAAGGGCTAAGTCCATACCAGCCAAACCACTCCTCAAGAAGCAGTCTGGTCTGAGTCGGCATGTCCAAGACAAAAAAAAAGCTATACAAGCATCATCACAAAGTATTTGACTAGTTTAGTTTTTAAATGACTAGCAAATCTAACAAGAAAACCAGTGAAACACTTATATTCTAAGCAAGACTTTTTGTCTGACATACTCATCTTATTAAGCTGACAAATCTATCAAATTTATACAAAACCAACACTGATATATAAACATCATAACTTATTTACAATAGTTCATAATGTGCCAATCAAGCAGCCATTAATTGTTGAAACATCAACAAAATTGTATTCAATTTAACACTATTTTTGTGCAAGATCAGAGCAGCACCTATTATAGATCCAGAAAGTAGAACAGGAGTGGTTAAATTAAATTATGTTAAACTTTCAGTGTTCATTTACAACTCAAATTGTATATCCTGATAAAATTGCCAAAACTGTGCAATATTCACATGTCTACTTGCATCTTTTGTAGTTCCAAATTTTAAAGCTTGTGGCATAATAAGAACCATCAACCCTAAAGTATCAAACAATAAGAACCATCAACCCTAAATGAACAAACAAGTAGTCATGATTCATACAACAAATAGTAAATTCAGTATTCCATGCTGCAAAACTGTAGTTTACTGTACATTTCAACCAAATTGCTCACCAAGAGACATAAATCTATGGGTAAGAGGTATGTATGTGTGTCTGACTGACAATTTGAATAAGCGAAAAGTCAATAAGCATGTTTAAGGTATTCAAAAGATCATTAATATGATTTAATGATTCCGATAACATACCTTAAAGTTTGTGAAATATAAAATTTTCTAAATATATGAAAATTGAAAATTTCATAAAAAAAAAAAAAAAAAAAAAAAAAAAAAAAAAAAAAAAAAAAAAAAAAAAAAAATCAATATTTTTAGTATTTCGCCCCAAAACCTGACTGTGGATCTGTATGTATTACTCTGTGTCCTACTGGGCATACTGCTCTCAAGTTACTAATTTCACTTCTCCAGTGCGAAGCCCTATTGTGATACATACATGTAGTTAGAGTGGTCGCTTATCACGCCAGAGGCAGAGATCCTGGTTGTATCCCAGCTAGGCCTCTTTCTCCTAAAATACTTCATTTGATTGGACGAGGCAGTTCCGATTTACGTCGGCCTACAGTTTTGCAGATAATATTGAACTTGGTAAATCGATACTTACTTTACTATCAAATTATACAACGAAATGTGTTTGTTCAGTGGCACAGTTACATGTATACATGTGAACCCGCATGCACTACTAAAATGATTGTTAACTCTTTACGGCAATATATAAATGCAACTGCATATTTTAAAATGTATAGGATATGGGTATAACTACAACTGCAAAACCCACGGATCTGTGTCATCTCGACTCAAATCCATCTCTAGAGGTCCGGAGCAATCCCAGGGGAATACTCACATATAAAATGTGTATGTATGTGTCCCGTTAGATTAAAAAGAAGGGGGTTAAAGAGCTGATCAAACTTAAAAAGAAGTGCTTTCAGATCTGCTAAAAATTGTACACCATTAGAGCTGATCGAAGGCTGGGGAAACATGGGTTCATTCAGAAAAAGTGGGTGTTTTTAGAGTTGTTCGAAATTTTCTGGAAAAAGGTGCTTTCGGAGCTAAAAAAAAAACTCAAAAAGGGGGGCTTTAGCGGACACACATCCATACTGCCTTAATATGGGAGTATCCCCTCCCCCGGGGGGCACCCTCCAGATTGATCTTAGAGGCAGCTGCACAGGGCACCGGCCTACCATTTACTTTTAATATTAACCATTAACGTGCTTTCTCTAAAATATTCAGAATGAAAATGTGTGTAAAGGTGTGCTTGCTATAAAAAGATACGCAAATTTCCAACTCGGTAGTTGGTGAAGTATAACAAGAAACATCTTTAATTGTCGAAGATTAATATCTGTTCTGCAATAGGGTACAGGATGCATGATGTACATTTTATATATGCTTTATTCTAAAATATAAATTGTTGACAGTGCATAGAAGCTCAGTGATGTAGTAGTGATACCTAAGCACAAGATATATAGTTTTGGGACTGAAATTCATCTTTGACGGACACAAGACTAGTTTGCTCTGTTGTTGAAATGACATCACTACCTTAGCCTGACAGCTAAACGCTCAGTGAAAAAAACTGTACCTATTCGTTTTAACGTTGACACTTTTAATGCATATATACCTACTCCAAAATTCCTGGATATCAATCTGATGAAAAAAAAAAAAAAAAAAAAAAAAAAAAAAAAAAAAAATGTAGTAAAAATATCGTTATTGTGCAGTTAGCCACTGGCGGAAACAACTCGTTCTGTGAAGCATAATATGACAAGATACAAGTAGGCAAAGATCAGGAAAAGGCGCAATCAGAAAAAGATTCCCACTCCAAAAACCGAGATGGGAAAAAAATAAATAAACAATCAGGTAATTATACCATGAAAACATATCGTAAGCCGAATGAGCAGCTATTTTCCCAATAGGTGGCCACTCAGTTACCTAAACTTAACTAAAATATGAAAACAGACCGGAGTTGCCTTATCCATGTAGTTCCCAGGCCAAACTCGGGACGAGTCTTCTCGGGTGGGGAAGTACTGTAACGGTGTGCTATAAATAGATATGCAAATTTCCAATTCGGTTGTTGGTGAAGTTTGTAAGTGTCGCATATATACCACAGTAAACCACCCATGGTATGAGCACGCTTTTCCACTGACGGGGTTTGCTGTTGCTGGTTCAGCTCTCATCATATACATGTACATGTGTTTTTATAATTTATGTCGAGAGTTCCGCCTACTAAACAATGAAGAGTTATAACAAAACCATGAAAGCTGTTTTTCCGCTCTGCGACAAGTCAACTCAGTAGTAAAAGTTTTCTTGTGAAATACTCCTTAGTGGTCATATTCATTCACTTCAAATAGATGTATTCCTTAAAATGAAATTGTCATTGTCCATTTTAGGCTCATTGATAATTATTCCATTCTATACAATAATTGGCCAGAAAATATGATTCTGGTTATTGTCCATGGCTTTTGTCCTATGCATATTTAGTTTGTAATCAGTTTTGTCCGATTTTGTCCTGTCTTTTGAAGGTTTATAGTAAGTTGTTTGAGCATGGTAAATTCCTCCACTTAGCATGGTAAAATCCTCTGGCAAGTAAGCTTCATCTAGGACTCACCCACTGACCCTTCATCTGAAAGTATATATCTAAAAACAGTATCTGGAATTCCAGTATGAAAATGATGTTAACTCGCCTAGCAATTATTACTGGCCGTTCTAAGGTGGTAGTACTGTTGTGGCATATTTATTTCTCTTTTCAATGTGTGTTTCATCGATGTTAACATATTAAGTCATTTTGTCCTGTTATATTCAGTTCGTATAGTGCATCTGGGTGGACACCATCTGGGAAAGAGCTGCTCCTGGGTGTTGAAGATATGCTTGAAATGTCTATATCAACTTTATTTCACCTTTCGGTGTCGCAAACATGTTTGTGCTTGCTCCTGGTCATTGTTTATTGTTATTGTAATAAGGGAGTGGTGGGTGGGTTTTGCTTCTGAGAACTGGATCTCCACAGAACAGGAAGTTGTCAGGTCACATGGTATATTGATGACATCAGAGGACCAGCATGACATCACACCTGATCATGTGATTTGCACTGCCAGTCATGTGACTTAGATCATGTGACCTCAAAGATGTATTATTGATTGACAGTCAGGAAAACACTTAATTGAATCGATTATCATTTCTTAAACCAATAGAATGAAATGATGTGGAAGGTACTTACGAAAAGCTGAAAACAAGAACAGAAGCAAGCCTGACCAAAATAAATGCAAAATACTGATTAAGGCAGTATTTATTTTTATTTTAGGATGGGCTTGTTCTGTATCAATGCAACACCAAATAAAATATAACTATTCTTTTATTTAATGCTCTTAGTATATATATCTGGCATAAATAAGTGATAATTGTTTCTGGATGGAACTGATTGGCCGCAGAGTAGAAATGAAGTCTGCTTGGTTATACCAAGTCGGACTTGCATTGAAATTTTAGCTCCCCAGAAGTTGTTCAAGCACTGAAACTTCTTGGGGGCTAAACTTTATTTAGAATTTCCGCCACGAAAATATTTAAGAAAATATTTTCCCCCAAATTCTAAATTATTTTTATTTTATCTAAGGAAAATGTGGCTTCTTCTCATGTGGGTAATACCTTTTTAAAGATTCATTTTAGTGTTAAGTTAGTAATTAACCATTAATAAATACTGTACTGGTAATTAAACTCTGCGGCCATTGACAAAAAGTTTTTCCCCCACATGAAACTGGAAAGTATATATGTAATTAGTATTACAGCCATTTCGGAAAAATCTTTTAGTCATTTACAGGGTTTATTATGAAACTATAGTTCATAATAACACTTATTCTTGCACAAAACTTTATCACTTTGAAAAAGATGGATACATATTTGAATAATAGCTAAAATTTCAAGGCATTCCAAGGCTTTATTTCGCTGTGCTTATAAATCTTTGTATATGTAACTGAGCAGTCAAATGTGTGTGTGTGTGTGTGTGTGTGTTTTAAAAGCTGTTAAACTTTACTTCACCTTTGTTAAGGGTATGACGACTGGGGCCTGAGAGTGCCTCGCTGTTCTTGAATTTAGGACACTCCCGTTGCATCATCGTTCTGGTATGAAGTGGCCTTCTCTATGCAGTCCCCACTTCTGTATGTCTGGGACACTCCAGGAAAATAGAATAGCTGAAACTCAATATACTGGATATTAATTGTGGTGTTAATCAAGGTGTATTATTTGTTATTTTGGAAAATTTTCCCACTTTGGGTTATAGACTGGTTTAATATTTGGTTCTGCTTGCGCTTGATCTGGTATCATGCTTATATTTGCTTTCATTTCTGTCAAGGCCCCTATTCTAATTATGGCTATTCCTTTAAATTTGTTTGCCATAAATGATTTATGGACAAGGCTAGCTAGAGGTTTGTTCACAACCCACGGTTAAATAAATGTTGTGAGCCACTGACAAGTCCAAGGTCTTAGTTCTGTTGTTGTTGATTGTGCCAGGACACCTTAAAGAATAAGAGCTGTTCTTTGATAATTCATATTTACTTTTATCTATCTTGGTTTTGCATCAGGGGTTAATTTTGAGTGTTACCTTCAAGCCAGTTAATAGAAAGTATTGATCGGTACAGCACACTAGTAAACTTCGCTTAAGTATTTTCAAAATTGAAAATATTAACATTCAGTTTAAAGTAAAACAGATGTATGCCGCAATCTATTCCATAAATGCAACCTTATGATTCAAATGTGCCCATATAAAACCAAAAGGTTTAGGGATTTGACTGGGTGCAAGGCTGATCCATTAAAAGAAGACTGCAAGGTCCAAACCATGTCAGTCTTTATGTCGGGAATCCCAGCCCCCTATGAGGCCGGCAAATATTTTTCCTTTAATGAGCTGTCACAGTGTGTAATGAGTTCCCAGACATATATTGCAACTTCACCTCGTGCTTTGCAAAACTTACTGCTATCACTTATTGATATGCAACGCTTGTCCATTAGGCTGAGGCACCAAGGTGGCAATGACATAGATGTCGGTGTTTCTCACTCCCTGCAAGATTTTACTTGCTACCTTTTAACCATTTCACATTAAACCGACGGCCAAAGCACCTCGCCTCCGAATGCAAATATATGTGTGACCTTTTCTACTTTTCTATTTGTCTGTAAGCAACCATTCAAACAGGTGAATCTACTATTCTAGACATCCATGCAGTTATTAAGTAAAGTTATGCCGGGCTCAAGGGGAGCTGGATTTCTTTACTGCTCCCATCGTTGGGAATTGATGAGCCACAATGCGGAAAGGAAATGACTACCATTTCATGTGAGAAATAACAGCGCTCCGTAATAGAAGCTATCCAAGTTTTATTTATAGCCACTTACAATTTTTCCCACCATTTTTTATTCACATATACATAGGCAGAGGCACCAAAGTTGCAGCCACTAGAATAGGATATGGGTACATCTCCCAAAACCTGGCAATACTTAGACAGACTCATGCAGAGCGGTCTTGTAAATTTTGTAAATGGGATTTGACTGGCCGCAAGGCAGAAAGAATGGTTGATTCCAGTGTCAGTCTTATGTGAGAAATCTGCATGGTTGATACCATGTCAGTTTTATGTGAGAAATCCCAGCCCCACATGAAGCCTGCAAGTATTTTATCCCTAAATCAAATGCGTAATACTTAGTATTTCCAGTCATCTTATGCAACCTTTGCATCATTTAATTTTCAACATTTGCAATCACTTGGACTAGGCGATCTTTGCATAATTTCATGTAAAACTTTTCACTCACTTCATACTCAGACAGAGGCCCACGGTGGCATCGACTGGGGTCTGTATCTCACTCACAACTCATCAACCTTTAAACATTTCACATTAAACAGTACCCTTTGGCCAATGCCCCTCGCCTCAAACCGGCAATCTCTGTGACTCTTTGAAATTTCTATTTATCTTAAAGCAGCAATTTAGACTGATTAAATTTACTATTGCAGACATACATGCATTAAAGTTATGCAGGCTTCAAGGTGAGCTAGAATTTCTTTAGAATCTTGCCTAAATATGTTCCACCTTGCAACAAATCATATGGTGCCAAATACATCCCTTTAATGATAGTTTCTGTGACCTCCCTGTGACTGAATGATAGATATTTTACTGACCAGTTTGGTGTGTGTCAAAACAAACTGATTTAGGAAGATGTCACTAGAAGCTCTGGGTTCGATCCTGATTAAAACTATGCCAAATGCTGATTGACACTACTCTTGGCTAATAAATGTTCGAAGTTCTGGGTTCGGTCCCAATTAAGGAGATGCCAAATGCTCATTGACACTACTCTTGGCTAACAAATATCATTTGAAGTTCTGGGTTCGGTCCCAATTTTAAAAATAATTGACAGTACTCTGGGCTAATAAATCATGTCATTAGAATTTCTGGGTACGGTCCTGATTAGAGATGACTAATGCTGATAAAGTGATCAAGTGATCGACACTTATCTTGCAGGCTTGAACTGGACAAATAAAATTATAAATGTCACTTGAAGTTCTGGGTTCGGTCCCGACTAAACAGACGCCAAATGCTGATTGTCACTACTCTTCTTGGCTAATAAATGTCATTCGAAGCTCTGGGTTCCGTTCCGATTATAGAGATGCCAAATGCTGATTGACGGTACGCTTGGCTAATAAATGTCACCCTAAGTCCTGGGTCCGGTCCCGATTAAAGATGCTGATTGACAATACTCTTGGCTCAGTTCTGACATAGATGCTAGAAAAATTGTTGCAAAAGTGGTGAGTTAAAGGGGGGCATGACTGCGTTTGGGAGTAGGTGGGGTTGCACTTAAGCCCTGGCCCTTTGAACTCTTATTTTGACATGCTGTCTCAAAATCTGCACAAGTTTGAGGACATTCTACTTACCTTATCCCTACCTACTCAACCTTTTACCTAAAGCTAGACACTTTTTTTATTTTTTCATCTTGGCTTCAAAACTGCTTGCCTCCTCCCACATGGCTTCTGTTTGACAAGGCCCCAAAAGCTGAATCAGCACTGTCATCTGTCAATTCTTCTGTAGTTTTCTTCTCTGAGACTAGCTGCAGTTTATTCTTTGAATTTGTCCTTTGCAATATATCTGATGCCTGAGATTTTCAAAGATTTATGCAGCTCAATTTTTTGCTTCTTTGCTTCTGAGAACTGGATCTCCACAGAACAGGAAGTTGTCAGGTCACATGGTATATTGATGACATCAGAGGACCAGCATGACATCACACCTGATCATGTGATTTGCACTGCCAGTCATGTGACTTAGATCATGTGATCTCAAAGATGTATTATTGATTGACAGTCAGGAAAACACTTAATTGAATCGATTATCATTTCTTAAACCAATAGAATGAAATGATGTGGAAGGTACTTACGAAAAGCTGAAAACAAGAACAGAAGCAAGCCTGACCAAAATAAATGCAAAATACTGATTAAGGCAGTATTTATTTTTACTATACTTTAAGCACACAAACCAAAATATTTCGAAAATCTAGAAATGGGCCGCCTCATGGGAAAACCAACAATCTACATAGGCGAAAACAAAGACGCAGATCAGCTTCGCGGTAACCGCGAAGCTGATCAGCGTCTTTGTTTTCGCTACACGGATAGTACAATTCCTCTTCTACTTAAATCCGAAATTTCAAGCTTCTAGCTCTTTTCTGTGCTTGTACGTATACAGGACGGTTTGTGTCGGACCTGTTCTGAAACCACAGTGTTGGTTTTCCCACGAGGCGGCTCATATTTCGAAAATCTAGAAATGGTTCAAATAAGAGGTGACAGATGGGTAAAAACAGTTTTCTTCACACAAATGTGTCTCTAACATGCTTGCAGACCTGAAAAAACAGAGACGAATTGATTCCCTACTTGTGGTGCTTTATAAAATCATACATGGCCGAAGGTCATGGCTATGCAATTGAAATGACATCATATTTTGAGAAACACCAGCGATAAACAACATGTCGCACACACATCATCAGAATCTTTTTTTTTTTTTTTTTTTTTTTTTTTTTTTTTTTATCCTGCAACCCATAAACAGCTGTACCACAGGTATTATCTTTCAGAGATCCCTTTATTACCACCACCAGAGATGAGATAATTACCCCCATTATTACAGACCTTGGATCTCTACATCATAATGCACCAGAGGGATCACAAATAGAATAAATGGCGGTACCACTTTAGCTCCTTCAGAAGGTCTCACTTTAAACCTTTCAGTCAGTTATTTCTTTACTTACCGTTTCAAAATGCGATTTACATTTCGCCCATGTAATATACAGATTTTTCTTAAGTTGCTAAAATTGAAATTTTGCAGAAGAGTTTCTTTTATACTTTTCTCATTTTCCTCAAAACAGAGACTGTTGGTACGCCCATGTAATATACAGATTTGTATGAAGTTGTAAAAAATGAAAGTTTACAGTAGAATTTTGTTTATACTTTTCTTATTTTTGCTAAAACATATATAGTGGGCACTCGTTAGAATAGAACCGCCGAGCGGTTCTAACGAGTACCCACAATCAATGGTTTGAAGCAAAATTAAGAAAAATAGGTGTATCCCTTTATACCCCAGTATTACTATAAAAGTGGGGGTTAAGGGGGTATAGATTTCACGGACATGTTTTCCTTATCGATTTCCGTAATTGTCACCTTGAATGCTTTGTATTTGGTTGATACTCGGATCCGAGGTTGATGCTACGATCCGCACGATTACCTTGTTGGGAAAGAGCTACATGTATTCACCTTTCTTTTCGTTCGTGTTGTAAAGGGTTTTGTGGGTTTATGGTGTCTTCGCACTCCCATCTGGTGTCTGGGTGGAGATTTTAACTTTTTGTGTCAATTCCTGTACCTTCTTTTTACTGACCCTGGTGATTATTTATTATCACCCAGGGACAGTAGGCTCTCGCGCAGAACTATCATGCATCTGAAGGGCTCACCACATCCGCCATCACCACTGTGCCAGACTTCAAACAGACTGACTTCCTGGGTTAATGACATTTCGAACGCGGAAAAGAAAAAGACTAAAATAGGAATTATATCAATTTGGAGAGGTTGTTATTCTGATGATTTCCTTAGTTGGGTTGGAAATAGTGTAAAATGGTAATGTAAACAAACAGTGTCAGTAACCGATGATATTTCAGAATTGATGAGGACTAAACTTAAAATACACCAAGTTGCAAAACACGGCATTTGTAGCTTCTTTAGGACCAGCAATGTTTCCTTTTGAAATGTTTGTTGTTCTTACATTCCCCAAAAAGACCATGTTTTTGTATTTAGTTCTTTTTACGTACATGGTAAACAGGTGAGATGAAGCCTTAGTGGTCAGTTACATGTACTACAAACTGAATCATCAACAAACCGGTATACCAGATTTCCTTTATAAATCGCATATGCACAAATACTGTACGCACGTACCAATTATTATTTTAAAATTACAATTAGAGAGGGGCTCCGCCCACTGGGTCCTAAAGAAATAGATGAGCTGGATGTGCCTCCAGGCAAGGCTTATTTATGATAATCTGTGAATTCAGATTACAGTTAAGTTTCTTGGATCAAATACAAGTAGTATGCTAGCCTAAGCATGGGCGGATCCAAGGGGGAGGGGACAGGGGGTCAGGAACCCCCTGGAATTGCCAGATTATTAATTTTTGCCATGTTGAAATTTTCCGTCAGACCCCTTCTGGGAATTTGGACCCCGTCCCCCCTCCCCATGAGCAAATTTTCTGGATCCGCGCATGCTAAGCATCGTCTTAAACGGTGTGAGCGGTTTCTTATTGTGTATTTCATGCTAAATTTAATGAAAGATCTACTGTCAGAACTTAAGGGTATATGATGCAGTTTTCGTAAAATTTAATGTGATATCGCATATCATGTTGTGGTCAAATAAGGCAATAGTCAGTAACCGATGACGTTAGTCAACTAACACAACATATAAGACGCCACAGCTTTAAATCCTGAAGGTCCGTGCTGCCTTGGGATATGCAAGTGGCATTATTCTTTGTTACTGACAAGGAAAGATAAAATAGTAGTTTCGCACAACTAATATTGGACATATAGACACACAAAAAGAATCGTATCATTTTAAATACAGTTTGGTACGAATATGAGCATGGTCATGACGTATTTCTACAGTCGTTCTTACACTTCCGCTTTCTAACATATTAGAGCAACGGCCAGAATGCGTTTGCTTGAGTTGTGGCTTTGCATCATAATCAACAGCTATGGTCATGTCGCCTGCACTTTATGGTACTTCTAATCACCATTAAGGATGATGACGCTCAAAATGTATTTGAAACAAAGTAGTCCGGCAGAAAACGAATTCGACCTGGAATTGTGTTCTAAAGTTTTTTTCTTTACTGAATCATGTTCAGTAGACATTGCCTTTGAAGAATCTGAATGATGCCACCTTGGCATCATTGAGCATTTTTGTATTTTCAAGATGGCGTTTAAGATGGCGGCCAGAATATAAAATATTCTTTAACACGGGTCTCTGATTATTTTTATCCGGTAAAACTGTGGTTATTTCAGTGCCAAATGATGAATAGGTATCAGATTTGTGTAGGTATGTACATTCTATCACAGTTTTTCAAGGTAGGATACAAGATGGCTGTCAGCTTTCTTATAAAACACTGTATAGATGAAATAAGTCAAGGTTTTTCATGTTTTTGGTTTTACTTTTAAGTTTTGATTCATACAATTAGCACTTTAACTTTCAGAACCATCGCTCAAGCTAGTTTGTCTTATCAAGATGCAGTGATTATCATATTCAAGATGGCATTCAAGAAGGCAGCCATGATTTCTTGCTCAAAACGAATTTGACCTATAATTGAGTTTTAACATTTTCCCTCACTGGATACTCTTAGCACTTAAAAGTCATTACTCTAGACATATTGCCTTATCAAGATAAAGGATAATAGAGCAAGTTTGTATTTTAATATTGTGTATTTAAAGATGGTGGAAGGATGGGCGAAAAGATAGCGAGTGTTGATAAAGATCTAGAACTAGGTACAAAAACAATGAAACGGGTTGAACGCAAATAACATACAAGCTTTAATGAGGAAACTTTTAAGATGTAGAAACTCAAGCAGAAATATAAATGATCTTACAGTTGGTAATAATGAAGCAGTAGCTACCATCTTAATTAACACTAGAGTGATTGGACAACAGGCAAGGTCATATGGCATAGGCATAAACACATTAGCACATGAGTTTGCACCATAGACAACCTCGATATTTGCAGATACATATACAGGAAAATATCACAAAGTATATGTGGGTCAAATAAAAAAAATCATTTGTTCTATATCAGATGACTCGATCTGTCATTTTATATACTGGTCTACTAATGATTTGTCAAAGTACAATGTGGACAATTTCCAAACTAACCCAAAAGTGAATGATGTTTACCTGGTATTTGGTAGATAAAATTTCAGCACAACAATGTCACAAGACATGCAATTATTGTTCCCACAAAGTGCTGTACAGACAGTGATAGAAAACCAACAGTAGCTGATTAAACTTACAGCTGTAGTAGTAAATTAGTGTAGCAGACAATCAGAATTCTTTGTTGATAGTTTAAAAGGGAGAAGATGACATGTACTTTCTGAAGTTTGCAAGGGTATTGTCATTGAAAGAAGTGATATGAAAAGCACCCATGAAGAAGGGGGCACCCGTATGCAGCGAATGGTGTTGGCAGCACTTGAAAATCTGAAAAGGATTTCAGCCACCATAGATGTCACAGATGCATTTGTACTGTTATGTTTTCAGTACCTGACTCACAGGCTAAGCATTGTTGTGGTAAAGTCATCACCAGTGAAAGAGAGGTCTGCCATGATGTAGAGAAACAATGGGGAATAAATAAAGCTATTGATCCTTACCTGATTTAATTTAGTGTGCATGCCCTTTCGGGATGCGACACAGTCAGCTATTGTTATGTCATTGGCAATGACATTGTGATCAAGTTATTGCAGGATGGTTATTTACTTCCAATTCTGGGTGACACTGATGTTATGGTTTAAGAATAAGCCATGTGCTGCGTTTGCTGCTGAGTAGGACTTGGTTGTACAATCTTCGTTCTTGCCAAGACAACAATGTATGCATAAATTAACAGACAGTTGTGTTTTAAAAAATGTTTACATGCGGTTTTAACATTTATCTTTCTTACCATTATGTTGGTCTAAACAATCATTATAATGGCTAGTTTTACCATTTTTCTTCTTCATGACTGGAAGACAAATAATGGTGCTTTACATTGTGTAAAATTGTATTTTGTAAGATACATATTTGTTTGGTTTGCTTTTATTGTGGTTTAACAATCCATTAAATAAACAATTAGTCAGGTTGAGATGGAGCTTATATTTCTTTGGTATGAACCAGTACTATTATAACCAGCACTCATGGCATGCACAACTGTGGTGGCGGGCTCAAACACCAACCTCTCAATTCAGAGTATGGGCTACTGTTGTCGTCTTACAAACCCTTGTGATTCTTGCGTAGCTTAATATATATATATATATATATATATATATATATATATATATATATATATATATATATATATATATATATATATATATATATATATATATATATATATATATATATAGGCCAAGATCTGACAAGAGGGGTCTTATGTCCTAAAAATTCAAAATTAATATATATAAATAACAATGTGAAAGACCAGGTTTAGTTGAGTATTTCCTGAAAGTTTGAAGAGATTATCTGCATAAATATATGAGAATCAAAAGGTGTGTAGCAATCTAAACATGACGCCATAAAAAAAATATTGATGGCGTTTTGACATAGATGATGTTAACATCTTTATACCATTGTACTGAAAAGAATCTATAACTGAAATTCTCAAACTTCTATGTGTTCCTTGAAATTCAACACCTATACCACCGTTCAGATTATAAAATAGGCACAAATTCACACACAATTTGATAAAATATGTACAACAAAGAGCGTACCTTTTTTTTAAAATGAGGGTATTCCTTATGGCGCAAGGATTGCCATGGCAATATGCGTGATACTAATATCTTTGTTTCATAAGATATTATATGTATCTTGGATTGTTTTACAATATCAAAGCAGTTTGGCATAAATATCAGAGCATGCCAAACATTTCAAATTTATTTGGTTTTTAAATTTTAATTGCATCAAAGTACTTTACTGCCCAGGCCTCTTTTGTCTGATCCGCGCTCATATATGAGCTACTACTTGGCAAAATTTACGAAAACATCTAAGCTCTTAGCAGTGGATAGATTATGGCCAAAATTAGGACTGGACTGACATGATACACATATGGATGACATGTATATTATTATGCAGGTTGCCAAAATGATGAAGTATTGGACAGTTAATACAAGCGTAAAAATACATGAAATACAGTTTTGATGTTTTGACTACCATCTTGGATGCCATCCTGCATATTGTAATTAGATAATTGGTGAAAAAGACATGCCTCCATTTCTTAAAATGATATGCCTTACACAAAATGTTTACATTAGCACAGCATCTCAAATGTGAACAGGTAAAATTGTGTTTTTGTGCTTCTTATCATGGCCGCCATCTTGGATGCCATCTTAGTTTCTTAAAGCTGCAAAAAATGCTATGACTTGTTATGAACTGTTATGTTTCATAACTTCTTTATCCATGCCTTACTCAAGAGCAAACCAATAAATCAAATCATAGATTTGTCCCATATATGTAAAAATATTGATTTTTGCTATTTCTGGCTTCCATTTTGGATACTATCTTGAATATATCAAATCAAAGTGGCATCACTTGGATTCTTCAAGGGCTAGGTCTGCTTAACAAGATTCAGTAAAGAAAAACACTTTAGAACTTAATTCCAGGTCCTCTCAGATGCAAAATATTGATTTTTGCTATTTCTGGCTTCCATCTTGGACACCATCTTGAATATATCAAAACGCTCAATGATGCCAAAGTGGCATCACTTGGATTCTTCAAGGGCAATGTCTGCTAAACAAGATTCAGTAAAGAAAAAAACTTTAGAACTCAATTCCAGGTCCTCTCTGAATTCAGCTTTTTTCTACCGGACTAAAGTAAACGAAAAACTAAAAGACTAAGGCTTAATATGACTGTATAAGTGGTTTGACTAAACCAAATTTCCTGATCATGCTACATGTAAGATCTTAGCGGTTAACTAGTAATCACGTGGTCAGTATAGATTATAACTAGTTTATAAACTTTGCCTGGATGTACAAGCAGTCCATTTTTTATGGCCCCAACGGACAGATGCAACAGTTAATTAACTCTGGATATCACAACTACAAATCAATGTCCTCAACCCCAGAATCTCCATGGACTTAAATGAATTTTAATGCTTACCAGAACAACTATCAAGTCTCTCTTGTTCAATATATTTTCAAGCTTTTAGTGTCATTTGAAAGGTAAATAGATAGAGCAATAAATTGAGATGTTTTGATGAAGTTTTGACTTTTAAGAATGTTTGGACATTTTAAAAAAAAAATGAGTGTTTCCCATTGACATCAATGTTAACTTTGCCCAAAAATTGTCAAAAGATTACGAAAAATTGCCCATGCAATATAAAGAGATTTTTTTCACCTATAAAAATTGAAAATTTCATCAGAAAAATTTCGATATTTTTCTTATTTTTGCTCAAAACATAGATTGTGGGTACACGTTAGAACCGCCTCGGCGAGGCACAATCTATGTTTTGGAGCAAAAATAAGAAAAATAGGTATAACCCTGCATACCCCAGTTTTGCTATAAAAAGTGGGGTTCAAGGGGGTATACATTACACGGACATGTTTTCGTGATGATTTTGCCCAAAATTGTCAAAAAAGTCTGACACTCACATGTTCCCACTTTTTCCTTAACCTACAGTACATGTTTTAAACGCATGCATAGAATTGAATGGAAATACATAATTTATTACACCCATGAGAACACCGGCCCCGAGTGGTACTCGAAAAGTACGTGCTATTGTTCATTTAAACCGAATGTTTTCCAAGACTTTTACAGATTGATATGCCTGCAGTTCAGATTTATCTTGCCGCACTTTACGAACCCTGCAGTTATTTTAGGAATATAAGGGTGCGTGACCAGTTGTTTAAAGCAAAATATATCAAATTGAAAACAATATCATTAATGAAAGCAATGTTCTGATGTCATCCACACATCAACGCACCTTGAGCAAACCACACAAAATAGCATTGAATGTCATAAAAAGACATACAAGCTGTGTTTTCTTAGCCTTATAGCGTATGTTTTCAACGAAACAGCACACGTTTAGCAGTGCAATGAAAACGAATAAATACTTCATTCACATTCTGAAACAACACACGTTTAGGGAGTGCGATGGAAACAAATAAATACATCATCCACATTCTAAAGGGGATAGCTGTTACTGTCATATTTGCTATATGATTATGCACTTGTCTTTGTCCGATATCATCACGAAATCACGCCCATGCAATATACAGAGATTTTTTTCAGCTGTAAAAATTGAAAAATTCACCAGAAAATTTTTGATATTTTTATCATACATTGTGGGTACACGTTAGAACCGCCTCGCCGAGGCGGTTCTAACGAGTACCCACAATGTATGTTTTGGATCAAATATAAGAAAATTTATAAGTATACTGATTACTCTGCAAACCCCAATTTTACTATATAAAAGTGGGGTCTAAGGGGATGTTTTGTATAACAAGTTCATTGTTCATGAGACCTTTCTGGTTAACAATAATAATTAAGTACACAATAGCAATTGAGTCTGTGCGTGAGAAAACCAATAATTTGGTATTCAGACCAGTTCCAACACAAACCAGGCTGTACAATCACAGAAGAACGCTAGAAGCATGAAACTTCGGAAATATGTAGCAGAGGAACGGTACTATCCTCGTAGCGAAAGGAAAGGCGCTGATCAGCTGTGCAGTTACTGCACATTTGATCTGCGCCTTTGTTTTCGCATATGCAGATTGTTGGTTTTCTTGTGCAGCGGCTCAATTTAAATATCGGGCTGCTGCTGTGTTTCTGATGCAAAAACATACATTCAAACGTCAAAAGTAATTCCACACGGTCGGATATATTCGACAGACTTTAATTTGAGCAACGTATTTTCGTAAAAAAATACAAACATTACCCACCTATTTCTAGTCAACATAGACTTTTTTTTTTTTTTTTTGCTACCAGAAGATTACACGTCATGTCTTTCACTCCCAAAATAACTGTTGCGATACTTACTCACCCTGAGTGGATATTCCGCGACTTTTCATTGATAAAGGAAAAATGTACACCCTTTTGTTTTAACAGTCGTTGTAAAATTTACGAATAGTAAGCACAAATGAATGAATTTTATGAAAAATGATTTATTATTTTTTTTAGTTATGACGAAAACGGTAAGTGTTGAGTTAGAAGTGGAACGCAGTCACTGTGTATGGCTACCATTGGTATATAAAATTTATATGGTTTGAATCATGTATATGTTCTCTTTTGCCATCAGGATAACATGTCCGTGTAATATATCACCTTACACCACACTTTTATATAGTAAAGCTGGGGTTTACAGGGGTATACTTATTTTTCTTATTTTTGATCCAAAGCATAGATTGTAGATTCTTGGTACTCGTTAGAACCGCCTCGGCGATTAATATTAAAAAATTCAAAAAACAAATTCTGTATATTGCATGGGCAAGTTTTCGTAAGGTGCTCCAGCCATAACCATAACCATCATGTGTGAATGTGTTTGTGATGAATAAATCATTTGTCATTTATTGGAATGATTTTATTAAAATTAGTTAAGTACGTACTATGTTATTTTTATGTAGTTTTTCTGTAAAACCGTTTTCAGAGCCCCCCCCCCAGTTATTTTATATTACACATCGTTCCAAGGCGATACAAGTTGGTTCTAATTAGTCAGTTATTTTTGTGCTGTTTGCACGTTATGTACATGTACGTTTTCATATTTTAGTTGAGTCCGGATACTGAGTGGCCGCCTATTGGGAATAGCTGCTCAATTGGCTTGCTATATGTTTTCTTGGTATAAGTTTAGTTTTTTCCCCACCTCGGTTTTTGGAGTGGGAATTTCTTTGTGAATGTGCCAATATCTTTTACCTTTTCATAGATTTATATTTTGTTACATGTACCATGTTGATGATATAGTCTATTTTGAACGACCTTCATACAAAACTAGCACACTCATTCTCTGAAAATGATCTAGCTTCTGAAAACGGTGTCTCGTATGAAATGTTATGCATATTATTTACCCACTATGCTATACACTATGCTGTACAGTAGTTGTAGACATCTTATTTTAAAAATTAAATGGTGTTCAGAAAATACTATGCAATTTTGATGTTTGCCACTGTTGTGCAAAAACCTTTTGTTGGAGGTAAACAGCTGTGCACAGTGCCTTAGAGGTAGGTTTCGTGTTTATTAACCTTTTTGTCAGTTGTCTATATAGATCTACATTGTATGCACTGTATGATCATGACTGTATTAAAGATCGAGATCTACGGAGGAAATTAAATGTGAACTCTGCAAGATCAAAAGGTTTAGATTCAGTTTGGTTACTGTAGCTGTCAATGGCACTGTGTATTTTATGGAGTGGAGTCATGAATTGGAGTCTTGGATTGGAGCCATGGAGTGGAGTATTAGAGTGGATTCTTGGAGTGGAGTATTGGAGTGGATTCTTGAAGTGGAACTTTGGAGTGAAATGTTGGAAATAAAGAGAAACATTTATTCTGGCGGTAATATTAGTCTCGTTGAACGGACGCCATAGCAAAACATGTAACATGTGCATAACCCGTACAAGTAATGGGAATTAATGGTTAATTTCTGTTACTTATCCATAACTTGGACAGTTTATGCATTTGCTACATATTTTTCGCCGCGATACAATTTCACCACCAGAATTGAGTTTTCTGTTACATTCAAAATTTCACTCCAAGGTTCCACTCCAAGAATCCACTCCAATACTCCACTCCATGACTCCAATCCAAGACTCCACTCCATGACTCCACTCCATAAAATACACAGTGCCGAATACTGTGAGTGTATCCACGCGTTATTTCACATTTATATATTGAATGAATTTTTCAAAAACGGAACAAACGGACTGATCTCCTATATACATAGCTTATTTAACAAAATGTACGGCATAGGTTATTTTCCAGAACGATGGGCGGAGGGTCATATAATACCAATTTTCAAAAAAGGGGATAGAAATGAGGCATCGAATTATAGGGGCATTACGCTGCTAAGCATTATCGGTAAACTTTTCACTCGTATCCTAAATAATAGATTAAACACATGGGCAGACAATTATAGCATTTATGTAGAAGCACAAGCGGGGTTTCGTAAAGGCATGAGTACGACTGACAATATCTTTATTTTGAATAACATGATCACACATTGTCTCAACAATGATTCCCAGTTGTATTGCGCTTTCGTTGACTTCACGAAAGCATTTGATTATGTAGTTCGTGATGTTCTGTGGTTTAAACTAATTAGGTTAGGAGTAAGGGGTAAAATGTTAAATATAATAAAATCAATCTACTGTAATGTTAGATCAAGAGTAAAGTATAATAATAGTCTTAGTAACCCTTTCGACTGTAACATTGGAGTTCGCCAGGGTGAATGTCTGTCGCCATTCTTATTCGCTATGTATATTAACGATTTAGAAGCCGAATTGGATGTAAATGGTATATCTGGTATAAATATTGGCATGATTAATATAAGCATATTGTTGTATGCTGACGACATTATTCTGTTTGGTAAAACACCTGAGGATCTGCAAAAATCTTTATTAGTTCTTGAAGAATACTGCACAAGGTGGAAGTTAACAGTCAATACTAGCAAAACTAAAATTATGGTATTTAGGAAAGGTGGCGTTTTGCCAAATGCATTAAATTTCACTTACAAAAATGAATACATTGAAATTGTCAGTAAATTTTGTTATCTAGGAGTGGTATTTACTACAGGTGGATCAAGTTTTGAGACTCAGAAAACACTGTCAGGGCAAGCATTGAAAGCAGTGTTTACATTGAATAAATATTTATACAATTTTACATCACTGCCGCCTTCGCACTCACTTCAGTTGTTTGATAAATTAGTAACGCCAATCCTAAATTATGGAAGCGAAGTTTGGGGTTTTCACAAAGCAACATCCATTGAAACTGTTCATATGCAATTTTGCAAAAATTTATTAGGTGTCAAACAAACAACACAAAATGACTTTATATTCGGTGATTTAGGTAGAATAAATTATCAATCAAGGCGATTTGTAGCTATAATAAAGTATTGGTTTAAGATTATTTGCTGTGACGGAACCAAATATATTAAACAAGTATATGAAATGATGCTGAATGACTTAGTACAGCAACCTCGAAAACAAAATTGGGCATCGTGCGTAAGAGATTTGTTAAGTCGATTGGGATTTATGAACGTTTGGGACGCGCAAGGCGTAGGTGATATAGAAATATTTCTAAGTATTTTTAAACAAAGAGTAACAGATTCGTTTATTCAAAATTGGCATGCAAGATTGAATGATTCAACACGCGCTAGATGCTATATAACTTTTGCCAGTTTCGAACATAAAAAATATTTGGAAGTTTTAAACGTTACTAAATATCGCAAAAGTCTTAGTCGTTTACGTTTGTCCTCTCATAGACTTGAAGTTGAGGTTGGTCGTTGGACAAAACCTAATAAAACTCCTATTCAAAATCGAAAGTGTAAGTTTTGCCATGTTCTCGAAGACGAGTGTCATTTTTATTAGAGTGTCCTTTTTACAGTGATTTACGAAAAAGATATTTGCATAAATATTATTGGCGAAGACCGAATATGCCAAAATTCATAGAATTATTATCAACAGAACATGTCAAGACTCTGAAAAATTTGAGTGTTTTTATTGATAAAGCATTTAAGTTGAGGAAAGATGCTGTTTTAACTTAAAATTACTGATCCGGTTTAATTTCATGATACAGTGTATGCGAATTTGGCTTGAGCAATTCATTTGTATGTGTATACGTTTTTCAAATTTATATATAAAGCACCTCTCCCATTGATTGAGTGAGCATAGTAAGTAAGAAAATAAGAATAACTCAATAACATTATATCTGTATAACTTGCTATCCTGCATGTTTGTAAACTGTATATGTTTATATGCTCATGGGCCGTAATGGCTTTTTGCATGAATAAAGTATCTACATTATATTGCGGTCAAAGAGCAAACTGACATACGGCTTATAGACCGCTCCACTGCGCATGATTCGGGTTTGAAAACCTAATAGCACAAGCGTGATTGATAATGAACTCGTCAGATAAAAGCGGGCTAACGTACATGTACCGATTGTTTATACCATCGATTTTTTCACATGATAGAAATATATCATAACACCGACATGCAAAGACTGACAAATCTCACTCTATATGTTGACTAGGTTCCTTTTAAATGCCTAGACATTCAGATGTTAAAAGCATAAACAAGGTAAATCGCTTTTGCTTACTAATTTTGTTTTGATACATTCATGAACCTTTGACAGCTTTTTTAATATGTAGAAAACTTTGATATTTTTAATTTCACGACGCCACGACTGAAAACATTTTACTTCCTCGTTATTAAGAATGACGATGTCTACACAAACAAGGGTCGTTCAAGTGGTTCCCAAATGCATTCTTTATATGTTAATTTAAACTTTGTACACTGATGTTGTATATGTGGAATTTATATAGAGTTTGATTGACGTTAATCATTATGGCATCATTAATGAGCCGCGTCATGAGAATACCCGATTTTGCCTATGCGAAAACAAAGGCGCAGATCACCTGTGCAGTACATTCAGCGCCTTTGTATTCGCTACACAGATAGTACAATTCCTCTTTTACTTAAATCCAAAACTTCTAGCCTCCTTCAATGACTGCACAGGCCGGTTTGTGTTAGAACTGGTCGGAAACCCCGAAGACCGGTTTTGTCGTCGCGGCTCATTTAGTATGATTTCGAATTACAATGTCTTCTCGCAGTTAAGATCCGTCTCTTCATAGTCCCGACATGACCATTGCTGTTGACTGGGACGTAAAGAATCAATTAAAAAACAGTTTTTCTCGGAGTTTAACCATGAAAGTCAATTCTCGAAGACGATAAAAAAAATCGGCATAGGTCAACATGTCTGTGTAAAATTTATTACAATCTACGTGACGAAACCGATTCATTTTTCAAAGAATTTTAGACTTGAATATGATTAAAATTATTATTGCATGTGCTGAATTTTGCGACCTTTGAAACATGTTGGAACGGGCCACAAAGTAAACACGTCTCATAAATCGAATACACAAGTACAAGGCTCCTTTATTTGTTGCCATATCATAAATTTAGTTTGCTTTAATTTATGAGAACTACAAAATGTTTTGAAACACTGATCGCTTCATTGTTTATGTTTAAACTTAGAGTTTTGTTTTATACTTTCAGGCTTCAAAGAATGTATGTGACGCAAAGCTGAAGAGACCTCGTTTTCAGTATTTATCAAGCTACATGGTAAAAGTTAAATCGACATACGTATAGCAGATTATCGTTCAGTGGTGGGTACTTTCAAGATGAACAACGAAGAACAAATTAAGGAAAGCCTCAAAGGTATACCAAACTGTTCTGCCCTTCGCGACAGTTTGGTTGGTAGAGCTAAGGAATCAATTAGACATGTCATTGGCGGATTGCTGAGGGAAACTGAAAACGGAATCTATGAATTAGACAATGAGTGGATAAGAACATACAATTTTCTTTCGTTTCTTTACTGGATTATAGGAGAAAAGGATAACGCAATATCAAACAATAAAGAAGCACTAAAACTGGATGACAATAATATAATTGCTATAACCAATAAAATGTTGTTCTGTTTGGAATTTGAAGATGCATATGAACTTAGGATTGCCACTACGAAGTTAGAAGAACTTCAAAAACTTGACGATTTTCAGATACTTTGTATAAAAGCTGACGCGGAACTAGCGTATTGCTACACGCGTTTAGGATTGAGTCTACAAGAAACTGCGAGAAAAAAATTCTGAAAAGTAATTGACGATGTATATGAGCTTAAGCTTGAGCAGGATATAGATCGAAATTTGATTATGCTATGGAAATACGGACTAGGTCTCATTACAAGGCGTGTATCAAAACTACATTGTTCAAGAAGTGCAGACCAAATTAGCCGATGTCAAGATAGAAGGAAGCAAGCGATCGATGCGTTCATTGACGTAATTCATGGGGAGTGGGATAGTGTCCGACTTAAAGCAATGGCATATACACAACTTGGAGAAATGGCATATGCTTTATTAAAGGACGAACAGAGACTAAGAGATTATTTTCCTGAAAAGTTTAGCACCTGGGATGAAGAGAAGTTTTATATCACGGCACTGACAATGTACAACAAAGAAACGTATATCTTGGAACGATACGGACAATTTCTAAGATATAAAAAGAAATATGATGATTCAGAATCAACACTGAGGAAATCGTTAGATATAAGGCCAACCTCACATGCCCATCACCATCTCGCTTTGACATTGAAATCAAAATTCCACAAACACTTAGTGTCGCAAAACAGATCTTTCAACAGATCGTTCTTTAGTCCAAACAAGGCAAGTGCACCACGTCGACCTTTCCGAAGAATGCAGAGTGAACAGGTCTGTGGAAATCGCAATCCACATGTGCGAAACCTATTTGTTTCATACGCCGACAATAGTAGGAGAGCTGGGCCACAGTCTCCGTTCGACAGTGGTTTTATCACGCCTCCCTTTGGTAGCAACTATGGTGCACAATCCCATCAAGAAGGACACTACTATGAAAACCCTCACGGCGGACATAATAGGCCGGGGTTCTTTTACCATGGCGGTACATTGTATAATAGTGGGTACTACAGCAATCCACAAGACCATTTTTCACAACATGACCGTCCTCATTATGACTCTAAAGGATATTCACGCCCTGAAACCCAAGGTGCTGAGCGTCGTGGGTCTTCCAACATGCTGAATACTCGTGGAGAATTCAGAGGTTCACAACAGGGTGGTAATGATAACCAAAGAAACATTCCGCCACCAGCCTATCAAAGTCGCAATAGAAATAGTAACATGCACCATCGTGCTGATAACGCATATCCACAGAGCAGGCTAGATCAGCGCGAGAGTAATACCAAGTCATTTGACGAGTACGACCAGCTAGACTCGGGTATTGAAAGTTTGTCGACAGATATGCAAAATGTTTCATTGCAAGACAGTGTTGAGAGAGACGGAACGGTCAAACTGAAAATGGCTGAGCACAGAGGACCAAACTTTGATGACAATATTCCGGCCGCGGGAAGTAGATCCAATAGAACAGGTGCTAAGCACCTTAAAGTAAAACCTACTAAACCGTCACCATCAACCCTAGATTTAAATAAGATAAAAGCCATGATTAAAAGTCCAAAGAAACTGCTGTATCTCCCAGACGCTGATAGCCGGGCAACAGACATATTGTACCACCTAGACCAGGCACTTGTTTATAGTGAAAACAGAGCAGCACTCTATGACAAAGGACTAACTCTTAGAGCCATGAACCATTTAGATGAAGCTATTTCCGTCTTCAGACAATTAATCGGGGAAGAAAGTTCGCTGATATATCTGGCCAACGCATACGAGCAGTGCGGTTTGTGTCACTATGAGAAACTTCAAAAGTCTGACATTGCCGTAGACGAGGTTAACAGAATTACATATAATATGAAGGATTTCTTAATGAAATCTGTCGCTATATCTGCCAAATTTGTAGCCGCGATACCTAACGTATCTGAAGTTTGGGCCTCAGCGTCAAGCTTGAAGGAAATATTAGAGAGCGACGGAAAGTCAAAGGATAGTCTTAAACAGTTGGCGTTGCTAAGTGAACGACTAAGTAATTACAAAGAGGCAATTTCATACTATGAAGAGTTAAAAAACATTGAAGATGATGTCAGAGAAATTCCAAAACATTTAATGGGAGTAGCGACAAATCAAATGAAGGACGCTAACTACATTGCCGCAGTTACTGTTATGGATGTGGCAAGAACACATCCAGAAGGCCATAAATGCATTAACAAGAATGTGTACCTAAAATGCCTTGTCGAAGGGGGCTTTCAGGCAATCGAAACTGGACATGATAAGCAGCTCGGCTATAAATATCTTAAATCTGCTTTATGTGAAGGGCCTGAAAGCAAAGTTATCCAGGGTTCAGCACCCAACCTTGGAGACTGTGACAAAGCAGAAGAAGATGAAACGTTCGACATCTTTCTCATGTGCTATGAAGAACATGAACATCTGTACAACATCACTGCAAAATTGTGGGATCAAATGAGCCGCGACGCGAGAAAACCGGTCTTCGGGGTTTCCGACCAGGTCCGACACAAACCGGCCTGAACAAGCTCAGAAAAGAGCTAGAAGCTTGAAACTTCGGATTAAAGTAGAAGAGGAATTGTACTATCCGAGTAGCGAAAACAAAGGCGCTGATCAGCTTCGCGGTTACCGCGAAGCTGATCTGCGCCTTTGTTTTCGCCTAGGCAAAAATCCGGTTTTCTCACGATGCGGCTCAAATGAAAGAAGCTTGTGGTTTAAATGTAACTATAAATTCCATTGACGTGTTATGGGGGAAGCCTAAACTTTCTGGGAGGTTGGACTTGGTTGACAAATGTAAATATTTCGTGATAGTGCTGAGCAGTCAGACAACGGATGACAAACTGTACAATCTAACATTAGAACACATACTTCTAAACAAAACAAACATTATTATAGTGCTAGAGCACACAAACACGCCGATACCCGCCTTAGTTGAGAGATTCAAGGACAGGATACCACAGATGGTCATTCCAAATACAGAGTTTGTTGAATCAGATTATACCGATTCTTTAAGCTGGATAAAAGAACTACTGCTCTGTCTGCTGCGGGTAAGCTAGAACTAGAGTGATTTTTTTCATTCTATTGTGCACGCAAAGAAAATAAGTAAAATCATTAGACGATTAGTTGCAAGTTATCGGGAGTTAAAAATTCGCAAAGGGTTCATGTGTACAGTTATGTAATGCTGGAACGGAGTCCAGATATGAATCGGTTTACATAAGATGATCATAGCTCCATCGAAGCATTATTATGTAGTGATATATCTAATCAAGTAAACTAATATTGTGGAGAAACAATAAAGAGGGCCCATAGCAAAAGAATATGTCGGAAAATCCCGCACTCTGACAAACATTGTTTTAGACATACCAAGAGCAATGTCTTGGATTGTGAAAGAAAATACTTGAAAGAAGAAACGCAAGACGTGTTAGACATTTAACATTTATTCTCGATGGATTGTTTCCCTTGCAACGAAGATTGTAAACCGCTAGGGCATTGATTGTACAATCATTAAAGTATTGTGAATTCAACGTTTAGCGATACTTGCATTTCTTAACCGTACACCTCAAAGAAATATCCAAGAAATACGTTAACATTTCTTTCCTTTTATTGTTGGATACTTCCAAGCTTTCGTATAAATTTATTGAAAGATACTTCCAAGCTTTAATTTCCATTATTAGTCTCAGAAATTTTAAAATCCATGATGGTTAAAATAATATTCTTAGTTAAATATATACAATTTAAAACACTATAAAGCATCTAAAACATATAAAAACAAGTTAAAATATGGCTAACATCAGGGTTTTACCGGGCCAAAGCAGGTGGTTATCGACTATTTACCCTAAAAACCATCCGCGCATTTGATGCCTCAATTTCTTGCGGTTGTCAAACATTCATGGTATGATTTTTGCGCTTTTGATATACGGCCTTACATGTACATGTATATAAACAGAAATATAAGCTTTAACCGCGAAACCGCCCATCCCCTTTCCCATTCTCCCCGTACATCATCCATAGTGCAGATTATATTTTCGTTTTGGTCCTTCGAGATCAGCGAGGGTATTCTGAGAAATCAGAAAATTATTATCGGTTTAGATTCATTTTCTAACCTATGTTTATTATATTTGGCCCCATATGGATTGTACTAGTCTCTTTGGCTCCATGTTGCCAAATCTTATAGGGTCACTGAATAGACTTAAGTAGCCGAAACCACGGCATTGCCCATCCCCTTTCTCATTAATATGTTCACTGCTCTAAAGGATCTCAGTTTTATTTTTATTTAAATGTTGAACTTTATTGATTAATAGCAGCATACCTCCCACATTTTGCTCAACATTGTAAAACACAATTATTAAAGAAAAATGTTTTACACCTATCCTGTCGTGTGCGGCATGGTATAATCACTGTTTTAATATATTTTTCTTTCTTTAAAACATTTATCATCATTTAAAACACAACGGAACTTTATAGTTTCCGAAGTGTATAGCGAGCAGATAAAGACGTGAAACGTTTTATAGTTATACAATAAATTATGTGCGCTGCATATGGTAGGATATGTAAAATATTTCACAAATAAGTTATACAAACGGCACCACAAATTTTCAGAACATAGGTTTATTCCGAAATATTAAATTTATCTGTGACGTTACAAACGTCTACTCAAATGATAGCTTATGCGTAATACATTCCCGACAGATAAGATACAAGAAAAGGGAAACTCAATGTATTCATTATCATATTAGCCTGTGCTAACAACAATTTGGACTCCAACCAGGTCTGACACAAACTGGGCTGTACAGTCACAGAAGATGGTTAGAGGCTGGAAATTTTGGATTTAGATAGTAGAGGAATTTTATAATCCGTGTAGCGAAAACAAAGGAGCTGCTGATCTGCGCCTTTGTTTTCGCCTATGCAGATTGTTGGTTTTCCCATGCAGCGGCTTATATTAAATGAACAAGATAGCTATGGGCTCTAGATATTAGCCAGAGGTAAGGCGCTTGTAAAATTAAAACCTCGAGTGTTTTAGCTCACCTGAACCGTAGGCTCACGGGTGAGCTTATAGGATAGGCAGGCACCCGACGTCCGTCGGTCCGTCGTCGTCGTCGGCGTCCACTATTTTCAAAGATCTTCTCTGAAACCGCTTGGCCAATCAAAGCCAATTTTTATATGAAGCATCTATAGGAAGGGGGAACCAATGTGTATATAAATAATTCAGGTCACATGACCAAGTGGTTGACCGATTTCAACCGATTTGAACAAGTGCTACAATGTGTATATAAATCATGACCCTTTGGTGACCTTGACCTATTTTACGGCAAGGTCATCATAAGTGGCCTATGCATTTGAATGGGGAAAACTTTTAAAATGTCATTTAAAGTGAAAGTCAATGTGTATATAAATAATCCAGGTCACATGACCAAGATGGCCGCCATGCCCATATATGGTAAAAAACCCTTCAAAAATCTTCTTCTCCGGAACCGGTGGACCGAATTCAAAGAAACTTAATATGAAGCATCAATAGCTAAAATACTACAATGTATATATAAATCATGACCCTGTGGTGACCTTGACCTATTTTACGACAAGGGCAACATAGGTCACCAATGTATTTGAATGGGGGAAACTTTTAAAAAGTCATTTGAAGTGAAAATCTTGCAGGAAATGGGTAGTAGGACTGACTATTTATGATTCTGAAAACAATTGGACCCAAACCCCAAGGGCTCATCTGCCCCCACCCCGGGGCATTATACATGTACATTACAATAATATTTAGACATCTCCTCTGAAACCACTTGGCCAATTAAAGCCAAATTTTATGTGAAGCATCTAAATGATATGGGAACCAATGTATGTATCAATAATCTAGGTCACGTGACCAAGATGGCCGCCATGCCTATATATGGTAAAAACCCTTCAAAAATCTTCTTCTCTGACACCAATAGACTGATTTCAATGAAACTTGGCGTGAAGCATTGATGGCTAAAGTACTACAATGTGTATATAAATCATGACCCTGTGATGACCTTGACCCGGTTTATGACAAGGTCAATATGGATTGCCCATGCATATGAATGGGAAAAATTGTTAAAATGTAGCCAGCATGAAATTGGCCAATGGACAGAATATTAATTATTCTGAAACAAGGAAATGGCCCAAGGGCTTCATCTGCCCCTGCACTGGGGATAAATACCATAATATTCAAACATGTTTATTGGTATATGCAGCAGATATCAGGTGAGCGTTTACAGGACAATTGGTCCTCTGGTTTATAACTGACCGCTCCAAGGGGGCACATCTTTTGTGTTCTATATCTTGAGCTGAGTAGCCACCTGTGTCGAAATGGTTGTTTGCTCGGTTTCACGTATGTTCTCATCGTATCAGCACCACATTACGAAAACTAACCAAATGCAATATACAGAATTTCCTTCATTGTAGGTTGTAAAAATTGAAAATTGAAAATTTTCATTAAAATGATATTTGTAGCTCACCTGAGCCAAAGGCTCACATGTGAGCTTATAGTATACCCATGCTCTGACGTCCGTCTTCGTCGTCGTCGTTGCCCACAATGTTCAAACATCTTCTCCCCTAAAACCGCTGAGCTGATCAAAGCCAAACTTCATGTGGAGCATCCTAAGGAAAGGGTAACCTAAGCTTTTATAAATGGTACAGGTCACATGATCAAGATGGCCGCCAGGGCTATAAATAGCACAAACCTTAAAAAATCTCCTAAACCGGTAGACCGATGTCAACGAAACTTGGTTTGTAGCATAAAGAAGCCCAGCTGTTCATACTCTGTATAAATCATGATCTTTGGTTAACCCTGACCTATCTTACGGCATTGTCAAATGGTCACATACTAGGCTTTTCAATGGGAAAAATGTAAAAAAAAAAAAAATAGATTTTACAAGTTTTGTGACATGTGACCTGAAAGTTGGTAGATACAGACAACTAATTGAGTTCATGACGTTATGACATTGTAAGTATATAAGGTCAATGTCATTTCTTGACCGTGGCCAAAGGTCATTTACATATTAAATTTAAAACTTAATTTTCTCAGAGACCACTTGACCAAGCAAAGCGAAACTTCACTTGGATCATCCTTATGAAAGGGGGGGGGGGAATCATATAAATAGTGCAGACCACATGACCAATTAAGATGGCCGCCATGCCCATATATGGTAACAACCATAAACATTCCTCTTCTCTTGAACTCATAAACTGATTTCAATGAAATTTGGTATGTGCATTGTAGCATTGGGGCTTCTTTCCCACCATTGTTTGTAAAAATTATGACCTTTGATTGACTTGACCTTGACATATTTTTGACATGGTCAAACTTGGTCACATAGGCTCTTTAATGGGCAAAGTGAAAACATGATTTTCCGGAATGTTTTGTAGCCTGGGTATTCAAGTTCAATGTCATTTTGGTCAAAGGCCATTGTTAAAAGGCCAAATCTCAGGTGAGCGTTCTTAGCACCAATGGTCCTCTGGTTAATACTTTTTGCTAAAAACATTAAATGTGGGTACACATTAGAACCACCTCGCTGAGGTGGTCAAACGATTACCCACAATCTATGTTTTGGGTCAAAAATAAAAATGTATACCCATGTATACCCCAGGTTGGTGTATAATGAGGTTTACATTGCACGGATATATTATCCGGATTTATTATTCCTGGCCCCAAGGTTATAAAACTTTTTTCATGCTCAGCTCAGCTGAGCTTGAAATTTATCCTGCTGATAAATGTTAAAATGCCAACAATTGTTGGCATTTTAACATTTATCAGCAGGATAAATTACCAGTTTTTGAGGTTTGGACCAGAATTTTCCACTAATTTTGACTATTTCAGCATTTATGAGCAGTTGAAATTTCATGCTCAACTGAGCTGAGCTTGAAAAAAGTTCTATAACCTCGGGCCCTGGTCGTTGGATACTTAAGACTTTGCTATCAACGGGTTATCGTAACAGGTTATTGGCAAGACTGTCTGTCATTAAAATGTGAAAAACTGAAGCCTTCAAGATAAAACGATATGAAACTGGGCTTTAACGCAATTCAAACGTTTTGACACCCGCTGTAATAATATATAAAATGACAAGAATTAGCTCGCATGTCTCGCATGTCTTTAACTTAAATGACTGTACGAACATTATTTAATGACTGTAACATCTAACCTTCCGTAACCCTTACATAATTTACATCGGGGCAAAATGTTTTATCAAAGAATGAACAAAGAGATTGTCAGTGCATTAAAACCGACAGTTTCAGCTTTCGTCTGTATTTGATACCCACACGATTTTGTATTTTTGTGTGGTTTTGCATGACAAAACAACGATAAGTAATCCCAGCGAACGCTTAAGTCGACCATGCTGTATCGGCGTTTTACGAATGCGCGAATCGATATATCAAATGCGCAGATTTTTTTTACGAATGCGCGGAAAAAAGACTATCAAATGCGCGTTTAAACTGCGCGGAAATTAATTGCTTTTATGGGTATTTTAAGGTATACCCATGCTACGATTGTATCTCGCTATCAAGACCAAAGTTATAGGCTATCACATAGTATATGGCAGAGGTGCACCATGCCGGGGATTTTTGTAGACATATATTTTCTGAAAGCCAGTACCCTAAGCTACTAAATGCCGCTTGTTAGCACTCTGACTGCTGGGGCTTTATCGTGCCAGAGCGTGTTACGTACGTTACCGATGTATGATTTTTAAATTCGAGCTGCTAAGGGGATCACCAAGATTTATGACAAAAAGCAAATATTTGACAAGAACTTTACCTTGAAATATGTAGCAGAGATGAAACCTAATCTAATAGGACCAAATTCAATAATATTTTAATTTCATGACTACTGGTACAACAGAAGTAATGTAAATAACCCATGTAATTTGGCATATCCACCGTGTTTCGTTTCTCATAGAATATAGCGTAGACCAAATACCAAAATACAATTTCTATTATAGTTATTTACAGTTCTTGCCCTTTAAAATGACATATAGTAGATCTCTATGTGACCTTCCATCACTCCACAGATGCTGATTGTCTTCCCCTACCCCCATTTAAATAGTATGCCCATTAATAACCATGTCCCACCAGAAACAGAACAAAGACACTTCCTTTCCTGAATAACATCCCAGTTTTCGAAGTGAAACTTCCATAGGAATTAAAAGAACTTGAAAAAATCAACTACAGACTATGCTTCATGATAATGGTAACATATTTTTCGTACTGTCATGGTAACGTATGTAACAATTTTGTATTTTCACTATAGAATCATATACTTCAATGATTAATTGCAGATTATCATTTTTCTCTCACAGTTATTTCAATTATGAAATTAAATTTATTGAATATCTGTCCTAAAATGTATTAAAAGCACACAAAAATCAACTACAGACCATGCTTCATGATAACGGTAACATATTTTACGTAATGGCATGGTAACGTACGTTACAATTTTGTATTTTATCTATAGAATTAAATACTTATAATATATAGGAGATTATCATTCTTCTCCCATAATTATTTCAATTAGTAAATTAAATTTACTGAATATCTGTCCTAAAAAATGAAAGAAATGAGAGCCAAAAGGGCAACACTCGCTCGCCTGATAACAATTAAGTCTGAAAAGTCTGGAATAAAATTTATTTATTGCGGTTCTATTCTGCTAAAATATAAATTTGCGCATTCACATATTTGTATATAGTTCTATTATGATCGTAGACTCACGTCACAGATTTACCGTTATAAAACTGAATGACTCGCCTGTTGCGATTGGTCAAATACATTCACTTCCTTCATAATGTCAATGGTAAAGCTGTGACGTCAGTCTACTACGATCGGTATAATATATCATACGTATCAAATGGACCATAAAGTGAAGGCTCTAAAGAACATTATATTAGCTGAGCAGCCATTGCACTAAAGGTGGCCATACAACTACATGTACCTGAACTTAACTACTTCTGTGTGACTTCAGAAATCGACACAAAAACCTAAAACAAAAACATGTAGGACCACAAAAGAAATACAACCTTGGGACGTTTGTGAAGCAATGTAAAATTGTGTATTTATGTGGATTTGCTCATAAAATGCATCCATGCTTTCACAATAAAACTAAAACTACACCACAGATATTGCCTGTATATGCTTTCTAAGTATAAGTGCCTAATTGTCAATGTAGGTTTTTTCCCACCTCTGTTTTTGAAGTGTGAACTTCTTTCTGATTGCGCCTTTTCCTGTCCATTGCCTACGTGTACCTTTTTTGGATCACAGGTAACACAACTGAAACTACTGACTGACTGACTGACCATCTGATTACTAGTTAATCGCTCAGGTCTGAGCCTGTCCATAAAAAGTGGTTAAGTCGACCATTCATACGTATAAGTCTCAATGGTTTAGTTGGGTGGTTATATTTGAAGCCATTTTTGGATGTCATAACGTCTTTATTTTAGGTATACATGTAAGTCCAATAAAATGGAGGCAACGTCCCGACATGACCATAGCTGTTGACTGGGACTCCGAGCATCAATTCAAACAAACAAAGGAACTTTGGAGCAAAAAATCTGCCATATGAACCTCAGTAGACTGAGTAAGACACACGAAGGGTCTGCTCCAGCCCAGCCTACTTAAACAATATTTTCAGACACGCCAGTAATGTGAATTTTCATCCCTGACATGTACTTCTTACAGAAGTTTGAATAAGATATTGAAGGTGCTATAGAATAGCCACACTTACAAATTCACCATTTTACGTGTAACATGTTCTGTCTTGTTCTCAAGGGCAGCTTATGCCGTAGTTCAAAGGAGATGCGATCAAAGATATAACCGCTAGAGTGACCATAGTACTTTCACCCAATATTATACATTTTCATGGAAACCGGAGTTCTGTTCTGATCTGGTTCTTTCTTATGCATTTAAACTACACAACTGTATCCGTCTAAATAAAGTATATGTAGCTTGCGGTATCGCAGACAGTAAATGCGCAAAATGAAAAATTTTCGTGATAAAGAGGGCAGCTATTAAGTGTTTTCTGTCCCATAACCACCATTGTTGCTTGCTACTGATTATTTTAAAGTGATTCTTACTTGATGTTAGATGGAGTAGATATAATATTGTTCCTTTGTTGCCGTTTTTGTTTTTGACCGTATACTTGTAGAAAATTCACGGTAAAGAAAGTTTTGAACAACCAAGTTCTCACTCCTGTGCTCGACACTGTACAACTAGGTCACGCTCCCCATTGTGTATCTTGGTTTAGAATTAAGTAGTGACTACATTAGTGACTACATTATCATCATTAGCAACCTAATTATGTTGGGTTTTGCAGATTTCATACAAGTATCCATCTTTCACTAACCATTTAATGCATGTAAGGTGTATAACCAGTCAAAAGAGGAACACAGCCTCAAGGAGTCTCGCTTAATGTTGCTCTCAATGGAGAAGAACGCTCGTTTAGCACTGACACTCTCTGTCTTACCACATCGATCCGGTATAATTACATGTATAATCATTTATAATTTCACTAACAAAGTACATTTTACCAACATTTTTTCAGCGGTCACATTTAAGCAAACATATGAGAGTTTCAGTTCTGTGTAATACAAAACACATGATGGTCTAACATTACAACATCATGTGTAGTTTCCGGCAGAAAATACCAATTTAGAACGCAATAGTTTTAACAAAATAGAAGTAAATAAAGATATCTTGCAAACCCCACAAAAATCCACCATTTTGTCGATCCCTTGGATTATGGTATGACGTTTGAATTAGCTATAGCACACTCACTCAAAAGCCTTGATGACACCAATCTTGACGTCAAAAGACATATCTGCAAGGCTCATTTTTATGTAGTTTAAGGGGATGCCAATTGTTAAAATCTAATACTTGTATAATTTTACCTGTATAAAGAAAAATGACAATTTTTCCAAGGAGACTGGATATTCTTGAAACATTCTTGTATGAGTCATTCAAACATCGAATACATATTATTTTATGCCCAAAAACTCAGCTCTAGAGGGCTCACCGCACGCTTATCAGCATTGGTCAAGTTACTTCCTGGTTTGATTCCGTTGTCATCTGTCTGGCATGCCGGATAAGTTTTACTAAAAGCTACCACCATAAACATGATCTCCAAAAGCCATACTACAATCTGTGAAAGTTTGTCCACTCGGAGATGATTTCTTCTCGGGGAAAACATGGTATTTATCATATATGCTGAAAACCTTATACAGCAGATACAGTAAATAGTATGATTTCTCCCAAAATATTGACTTTTTGTTCAAAATACTTTCACAGATTGTAGTCAATACATTGGAGATCATGTTTACGGTGAAAGCTTTTAGTAAAATTTATCCGGCATGCCAGACGGATGACAATGGAATCAAACCAGGAAGTGACTTGAACAATGCTGATAAGCGTGCTGCTGAGCCCTCTAGAGCTGAGCTTTGGGGCATAAAAGAATATGTATTCGATGTTTGAATGACTCATACAAGAATGTGTCAAGAATGCCCAGTCTCCTTAGAAAAATTGTCATTTTTCTTTATACAGGTAAAAATTATACAAGTATTAGTTTTTGACAATTGGCATCCCCTTAACAAGTTTAGCCCTATAGTGCCTTGTTACACACCAGCTGTGAGGCTATGTCACATAACCATGGCTAAAGTTAATCAATCCACCTTCACATTTTGCTTGCATAAAAATGACGAAGATTGAGTGTTGTATTGTAATATCTAGTGAATATCTTGATTGAAAGACTTATTAGAATATATAATGTTGACCAAAAACACTGAAACCATTTAAGAGCAAAATTCTGAAATCTAAGATGTGTTTTATTTTTGTACAGATTCATAAGCGTTTATGAATCTCAGCCCTTTTTGTATAGGAGGAAATGACTTTACGACACTTACCGTTATCTACGTTACCATATAACAAGACACTAGGCGACATGCATTAAGGTGGCGCTGTGTTAGTATTAAGTTTGTAACCATTAAAACAATGGCGAATTTAAACTGAAAATGCACCATTGAATTGAGTTTTTCCCCCAATGACCCCTCAAGAAAGTATATTATGTATTTTCAAATATGTATATGTCAAATACATGTATGTAGTCGAGCAATAACGATACAAGTTTCACTCAGCGGCTTACAGTTGCTAACAAAGTCCATACATTGTTGGTTAAATAATTTGGACAGCAGACTTACTTGCAAACACTAAATTCATTATTTTGAAGCAAATCATCACAACTTATTTCACCTCAGCCCTCTGTATGCAGGGAATGTTCTTACGGTATCTTGCCTTATCTACGTTACCAATGACAAACCACTCGGTAACAATCAATAGATGTCATTGGTTTATGATAAGTGTACCATTTAGGCAATGTCAAGTTTAAACTAGAATGTATCGCTGAATTGTACTATTCCCCAGTGTCCCTTTGGGAATGACTAAGTATGATTTAGTTTTACACGTTAATATATGTATACTGGCAGGGGGGAAGACACAAGTTTCAATATATGACATGCAGCTGCAAACAAAGTACAAACTTTTGAGTGAACTAATTCCGATAACAGACTTTATTCAAAAATATTTCCACACCATCAGTTTGTTTATATGCGTTAGGAATTCGATGTACTGTTGTTTTTTTTTTTTTTTTTTTTTTTTTTTTTTTTTTTTTTTTTTTTTTTTTTTTCATATGGAACGTCTACTGCAAATTTTGTTACATACGTTACCATACGTGGTTCAATGAATTATGCTCATAGCAAAGCATCTGTTTTTGCATATTTTTCTATTTGCTTATTTTCGTGTTTGTTTTGACACAAAACTTCATAAAAATATACCAAATGTTGATTTTATGACGATTCTCATAAAATTGGCAACATGTCACGTACGTAACGCATTCAAAATGCTGCTACGTCCAAACGCCCCAACGGTCAGAGTGCTAACAAGTGTCATTTTGAAGGGAATTGGATGGGCTTTCAGAAAATTATAACCTCCAAAAATCCCAGGCATGGTGCACCAGGGTCTATTGGCTCCTGAACGTCTATTATGATAGCGAGATTCAACCACAATTCTTCCGTTAGCCAGCGTTGAATTCAACGTCTGTTGCCCCCTGCTCACCAGTCAGAGTACAACATCAATTCTATAACTATAACCATTGCGTAACAAGCTTTTCTTTTTACTATTAGTGTCAGAAATTTTAAAATTCATGATGTTTAAAACGATATATAAAACGTCTAAAACCTATAAAAGCATGTTAAAATATGACTGACATAACGGTCGTATCTGTCAAAAGCCAGTGTGAATATAGGTTACCTGAGTGATTATCGGCTATTTACCCTAAAGGCCATTCGCGCATTTGATACACTTCGATTTCACGCTGTATGTAAAATTGTAGAGTCGTTATTTGTGGAAACGGCAACAAGCAACGGAATCGGAACCGAGTAAACTGCTCGCGATTTTCATGTCATAGCTCATTTCGAAACATTACAAGTTTTTTGTTGTTGTTTTTCAAACATTATCCAATTTAAAATAAGATCAGTCGACCGGGTATACGTTTGAAATATTTTGAGCAGTGTAAAGAGCAGTAAATGATCTCTATCTTAGACTACTGTACTGAGTCCATATATATTTTTGGTCGTTTCCTTGTGTATCAAAGAACGGAAAGGGTTAACAAGAACAAAAACATCTCATACCTTTGGCATATTTATTGTACTCCGAGACCACTGGTGTGTGCCTTTGCATATGAGAATTATAGAGGTTAGATGAAGAAATTGCTGCTAGAACGTGGCATAGTACACTTTTGTACGTTTCGATAAGAAACGTGAAAATATTTAATTTTGAGAAAGATTGACAACCATGAAAAGCTAAAATTCCTTTCAATTTAGTTGAAAAATACAGTGGAAAATTTGACTTTTAAAAATATTTTTGGGTAAAGTGCTAATGCAATTTCAATTCTTTATAACTCTGGGTCAGCACGGTGTTTATAACAAGTGAATCAATTATTAAAAAGCAATTTTCATCATGATATCATGGCAAAAGTCAAAAAGAAATATCGTAGAAAAAAAAAAAAAAAAGATAGAAAAAGAAAAAAAAATGTGGCTAAGTCCAGCACCCACATTTTCCGCAGTAGATACAGAGTCTGCTGGATTCTGGTTGAAGTAAATAATTTTAATTAATGGTGAGAATTTCCTTATTTATATTTTCATTTTGTGAGTAATTAAATCTTTAAAGTATAGCAAAAAAAAATAATTTTACATTCGGCGGATTATAGTACTTTGGACTTAGCCACATTCTTGCGCTAATTCTTGTACTCGGGTGGACTTAGGCATGGTCTCTTGCTGAAAATGGATTTAGGCACACCAACAATGTAAAATGCAAATCTGACACGAACAAATGCAAAAAAAAACACTGACAAAATACCAGAAAATATCAGTTTGTATGTTTGACAAAGGTAAATTTTGCACTAACCCCTTCAAATATGAATCTTTGTCAAACGTCATATTTTTTATATATGAGCCATTGCATAAGAAAACCAACAACATGAAAGGCGAAAACAAAGACACAGATCAGCTGTGCGGTAACTGCACAGCTGATCAGCGCCTTTGTTTTCGCTACACAGATAGTACAATCCCTCTTCTTAAACCTGTAATTTCAAGCTTCTAGCCGTTTTCTGTGACTGTACAGGTCGGTTTGTGTCGTACCTGGCCGGAAACACAAATTGTTGGCTTTCTCATGCGAAGGCTCATATGTCGATGAACGGTGAGTTAGGAAAACACACAAAAAGGTCATTACGAAAACTTGTCCATGCAATAAACAGAGATTTTTTAGCTTTAGAAATTGAAAATTTTCACCTAAAAAATTTTGATATTTTTCTTATTTTTGCTCAAAACATAGATTGTGGGTACACGTTAGAACCGCCTCGGCAAGGCGGTTCTAACGAGTACCCACAATCTATGTTTTGGAGCAAAAATAAGAAAAATAGGTATACCCCTGCATACCCCAGTTTTTCTATACAAAAGTGGGGTTCAGGGGGGTATACTTCACATTGACATGTTTTCGTGATGGTGAACACAAATTCAAATGATGAAGCTAACGAAAACAAGCAATAGTATTGAATAGAACAAAAATCTAGAATGGAATTGTCATGCATTGTGTGTTGGTGAAAAATTTATCATATTGAGTACTCAAACATGTATTTTATTCACTTCTCTTTTGCATATGCAAAAGCATAAAAAATGTGAACTCAGCGACCATAAAGTGTATCAGCTTCTTTGCATTTCACTGCCGTACATTCGGCTGGTGTTTGACACTGCCTTAAACCTATGTATACTGACATTACTAATTATAATGAAGTCAAAAATAAGCATAAATTTTCTTTTATCTGTATCAAGAAGCTCTGAAAAAGCACCAACCCTTGGATTTCGTGGATCGATTAACGAGTGGAACTGTTTTTATGTGTCAAAAGCATTATATTATGTTTGTTGAAATTAATTATCATGAAAACATGTCCGTGTAATGTATACCCCCTTGGACCCCACTTTTACATAGTAAAACCGGGGTATGCAGGGGTATACCTATTTTTCTTATTTTTGTTTCAAAACATAGATTGTGGGTACTCCTTAGAACCGCCTCGCTGAGGCGGTTCTAACTTGTACCCACAATCTATGTTTTGAGCAAAAATAAGAAAAATGTCCAAGTTTTTCTACTGAAAATTTTCATTTTGAGCAACTTAAAAAATCTCTGTATTTTGCATGGGCAAGTTTTCATAATGTTAATGTTGTGTGTATTCCTGATTATTATGTATACACATTGAATATTCGCCTTCATTTTACGGCAATGTGACATGAATAGCTTTAGTATGTATATGCGCTCGTATAAGCATGAAGTTTAGTCTAAAATTATTGTCGTCACCTTTACCAAGATATTAGTGACACACAACCTCTTACCAGAAACGTATTTTAAAACAAATTTTGGGTAGAAAGTCGAGTATTTACATATACTAAATATAGTTTTAAATGGGTTCTTTTCAATTTACTCTGTGGGAATTAAAACTAATAAGGGACAATGCATAAAGCGTTCATTTAACTTTACAAAACCGATAAATTACAATATACATTGTAATTAACTACATCTGTAATTTATATCAAATATTCACACTTTCTCCCCTCCATTTGTTTATTTGTCATTTCCATCACCGGTTTGCAGCCAAATATTCGGTTGCTCTCAAAATTGTTATATTTTAAACCGTTAAGTGTCGTCAAAGATTCACTGTACATTATCTTCGATGATTTTATTGTGACAGGATGTTGTTCCTCTTTAGAGAAAGTTAATGATCTATGGTTATACATAAATGAGCCTGTGCGGTGAGAAAACCAACAATTTGGGTTCCGACCAGGTCCGACACAAATTGGGCTATACGGTCACATTAGATGGTTAGAGGCTGGAAATTTAGGATTTAGATTAGATTCAAATGGAGGCATGAATACATGAAATGAAGTACGTAAAACAATGGTGAATTTATAGTGATAGGATGTCATAAAATGCTATATGACAAATCCTTAAATTGGTATAATTTGTGCAACACATTAGGGTCAGTCTGATCAGAATCAGTCCTGTAGACAAATCAGCACATATGACTGTATGTATGCATTTCATGAACATGATATGATCATATCTTGATGTGCAATATGTGAATTACTGTATAATTCGTTAATCAGCCACCACGTTCTTTGTGACAATCATAGTTTTGCTGATAAAATGTTTTCTGCAATTAAAGTGAAAATGATAAATACATACATGAATAAGAAATTTTATACACAGTGAGACAGAAGCTTCCTGTCCAACATAACGTATATAGGTTGAAACTTTCAAACGTGTGCTGTGCATGCACTTCGAATTTATTTTTCATGTTGCAAACATATCAAAAGAAACACACAAAATTAAAGAACATAACCAAATATAAACCAAAATGCATAATTGCAAAAATATACATGTATGCACTTCACTCATACGTGTATCTCTATGAAGCACCTATTCTTTATGATAACTCCAGTCCGGATTTAGAGTCAAATTTCCAAAAATACAAACTGAATGCATTTATAGACCACTGGATGTAGTATAAGTACACCCTTGTGATCCGTTTTACAAATAATATAATCGTAGTGCAAACGTGAACAAACTTACGTACGAAACGATAGCCTTTAGTCTGTCTTCTAAAAAAATATGATACATGTACACCTTAAATAAAAATGAACAAAATTCGCATAAGCCTCTCCCAAATATAATATGAGATTTAAGACCAGCAAATAATGCTATTGCAACGTTCAAAGTAAGCTTTAACAAAAATATCACTTTCTCAAATCATGCGAGTACCTTCAATGTCAAAAAAGGCTCTCAATATACACTAAACAGATGACAGAAAAGCATCACTGAAAATTAAGTGACAGTGTAACAACATAATTTCAACACCGTTCTATGTATATCACAGCTATGCTTGTTTGTAAACAGGAATCACAACACTAAGAATACCCTCCTGCCACTTAACATCACTCGCTGTTTAATCCTTACCCAGCGGGCACATGACGTCAAAATGAAAGTCGGTGATTATGTGACGCTGCGGTTTGTCCATAATGAATCGAACATTCCAATTAGAATGATATTCCACTCACAGCGAGAGTCCATCAGAATAACAAATCAGTCCTCTGGTTCCAAACCCTTAGTGCATCTTCAAGTTCTTGCCAGACTGAGGAATTCTATTCGTCCAAATTAATAACGCAAACCCCGTGTGCTTGTTCCTTTCACCGTGTGGTGAGTAACCACAGAAACTACCCGTTTTATCCTGAATAAAAATAACTGGAATGGTCTGTGTATCATCACCGCCTAGAACACGATTTACAACAATGTTCGCTGTATTTTGGATCCCCGCAGACTTTGTGCAGCGGAACCAGATTGCACCATGGATATTTGTCGTAACATGCCGTGTGACCTGTGAACGAAAGGTATAGCGCGTAATTTACACATACAATGTATTACTATGTTCCAAAACGTCCAGTTAAAATATTTTTTAACGGTGCGCCGGAAAAGCTGAGAATCGTCGGAGGATTACTGTAGAAATGTGAAACTTCGGGTCATGTGACAGGGAGTCTTCGGGTTTTGCACTGGATGAAAGGTATGTTATTTCATTACTTTTATTTCAAAGCAAAATAAAAGTTAGATATCGCAAAAAATAAGGAACTGGTCACGTGCATGAGCTGTAAGGATCTATGCAACAGTTTTAGAAATCTTAAGATTGTTTCATGCAATATTTCTCGTCTTATTATACTCTTATTCTTACGCAAGTTAAAACTGAAGCGATGTATAATAAAGAAGTATAATTAAAGTAACAAAACCGACGGTTTTAGAAAAACAAATTACTCTGCCATTATTTAACTTATGCTTCAACCAGTATTGCACTGCTATTATTTAACTTATGCTTCAACCAGTATTGCACACTGTATTAGACTACAAACCTAGCGGTGTCGGCATACACTCTCCCTCATTGCAGGACTGAGTTGACTGAGGCCGTGAACCGCCGTCACATCCGTCTGATGGCAGACCGTGACTGTTCACACAGGAGACAATGCGGTTCTGAGTCCCGCCACCACAGCTTGCAGAACACTGAAACCAGAAATATACAGGTAGGCCTTTCTTTCATTACGAAGACTAACCTTTGCAATAAACAGCGACATTTTGGCTGTGAAAATGAAATTAAACTTAGTTAAATTATTTTTATTCGTCTCGCCGAGAAGTGTACCATAATCTATGTTTTGGACGAAAAATAAGAAAAATTGTATACTGCACTGTATACCCCAACTTTATTATATAAAAGTGGGGCATAAGGGAGTGTATATTACACGGACTTAATAATCATGCTGTTCAAGTTATATCAACTTTTTTTATATCAGCGAGTGTATTCTGAGAAATCAGAAAATTAAAATTCATTATCGGTTTAGATTCATTTTCTACCAACATGCGCGGATCCAGAAATTTTCATGAGAGGGGGTCCAACGAAAATTGTAATTTTTGGTCACAGACGAGGGGGGGTCCAACCCCCCAAAAATCCCAAATAACCTTTTTTAGGTTAAATTTACAAATTCCAGGGGGGGGGGGTCCGGACCCCCGGTCCCCCCCCCCCCCTCTGGATCCGCGTATGACCAACGTTTTATATATTTGGCACTCATTAGGATTATACTAGTCTTTGTGTCGACTATCTTGTTGAAAGTTGCAAAAGTACATTTTTCTCTTGGCTCCATTTTGCCAAATCTAAAGGGTCGCAGAAGAGGCTTTAGTAGCCGAAATCGCGGTATGGCCCATTTCTTCCCAGCTCGGTTTTTGGAGTGGGAATCTCTTTCTGATTGCGCCTTTTCCTGATCTTTGCCTACTTGTACCTCATTAATATGCTCACTGCTTTTGAAGGATCTGTTTTATTTTTATTTGTTACATGTAAAACAATTATGTGACTTGATGTCAGTATCTACATTGTAACTATGCACACTGTGTCGTAGTTATGATCTTTTTATGCAAATTGTCTATTTTAAACATATCCAAACACTGGCTCTTAAAGCGAATAGAGGTTGATGTCTTGAACTAAACTTTAAGATTAAAAGTATAATGTTTTACATGAATTTCATCTGAACATATATTCTAATTTATTTCCAATGTAAAAATTTATATTTTTATTGTGACAATGCAATTTTGTGAGCAGTGAACAAATATTAGTCTGGTGCTGCAAACCACCAACAACCATACTTGTGTGAAGTCTAGGTATTAGTATTAGAATATTATACTCTAACATTTACTACACAAATATTTGTTAAAACTACATAAATGTTAAAAACAGGTATTAATAATAATAAGATATGATATATTCTAAGACGTGTCTGTCAAATTATATGAATACCCTCCACATGCATAACATAAAATCGAATAGTACATGCCCATTGGGCACTTCCCTAAAACAAATCACAAACTTAAACAAAAATAAAACACTCGACATATGCAAAGCAACTAGGAAAATTGCATTTTTAACAAAACGTACAAACGTCTAGCGAATAAAGCCAACGAGAAACTAAAATGAAAGCCAACACGTACTGCCAATAGCCAAGATTCTCAAAAGCTGCTATTCCTCGCTACTCCCTATACACAATATTTGCATGCTTAGCTCACGGATTTGACATGCATAGGCCATCATGATACATACCTGTGACCAAGCAGCCACTTTCCATCTAACTTTCACATGTGGCTTACACACCATTATGGAACAGCTGGCCTGCATGGCAACTTTAGGCTTGGGTATATTTGCACAATACCGGTTGTCTATGATGGCTGGTCTGTGTCTGCGATAGGTTTGGCTGCATCGCAGAAAGCGGACCTTCACTCCCGGCCCACACGTTTTTGAACACTAAGCAGCAATATAGAAGCTAATAAGCCAAGAGTTTTAAGGTGAAGAAAGGAAATCTTTGAATAGAAATGAGTTCGTGAAGCAATCTTAACTGACTTATAAGATGCTTTGATACGAAAATATGACAATGCAATAAACAGTAATTGTTTCATGTATAAAAGTGAATATTTTCATTTGAATTATTAAATGCTTATTTTTCTGGACTTTTCTACAAACAGACTTCGTACGCGTTAGAATCGTCACTAACCGAGACGGTTCTTAAGTGTGCCCACAATTTATGTTATGAGCAAAACTAATTAAGAACAAAATTTTCAACTGAAAATTTGAATTCATTTTTATAGATGGAAAATTGCTAAATATGAAGTGCAATTTAAAACTGAATACATGCAGAAATTGCTTCACAAACTTCATGTCAAATGTTAGCAACTACATCTATTTCAACACACAGATCAGATCAGTTGGAGAACTGGCTTACATCGGTGTCAGTTCAAACAATTAATGGTATTTTCCCAAAAGTAATTTTATGTGTTAATATCTCTGGAGTATATATAGTTGTGCAATAAACTGATTCAAAACCACATTAAAGTAAGGCGTAGAAAAAGAACTTGTTAAGTGTAATCATGTTGTTACAGAAAAGTATTGTGTTAGTTTACTAAACTACTGAGTAAGAATTCTGGTTATAGTAGATAAAAGAATTGTCTCAAATTATTAATGTTTCTGTGTAGATCAAGTCATATAGTATACCGATAGAGCCAAAATATATTCGCATTTTTCTCTTTTTTTTACATCTTAACCTCTTAACTCACGGTCAAGGAAGATAAAGCTTACACAGAAGCTTATCAATGTGCATAACTAAGCTATAAAGATGAGAAAAAAACGCACACAGCACAACAACAATGCACATTCTTTGAGATACGTACCGGCCCCCATGGAGATAGCAGCCAATCAAATGAGTGATAGCCATCATTCTGTTCACATGGTGAGCTATCACATGACTTCGTATCATCCGGTTTGCTAGTATTACACATGTGGTCTTGTAGGGTTCTCTCCCCCTTCTGACACCGTATTCGTCGTGTCTGATGTCCTTTGCCACATGTCGTTGAACACTGTGAACACATTAAGGAATCTGTTAGTTACATGGAAAGAAACTTGCCTTAGCAAGGCCACCCTTGCGCTGTGACTTCATTTAGATAACTACAAATCCTTAATGATTTTCAAATTTATTTAATAGAGTTTATGGGATGTTCTAGGAATCTACAATTATGGTAAGCATTCATTTATATTTTTGAACTACACTGCTCGTTACAGACACGCACAGCTAAGCATTCCATTTATTTTTATTTTACGATTATTTTTTTTTTATTTTGCAAAAACCTTTAAGTTATTGGATACAGGGTAGCCGTTAATGCTCAAAAGCAGATCCATATCAAACAAGAACTCCGCAGAGGTCGATATCGCACCTGCATCGGGCAAAGTCAATGGAACGTGAAATGTAGGTCAAGGGCACCAGGTCAAGGTGCATGCTTGAGGAGTATATTAATGACAATTACTATGCAAGGTTTCACACTCGCAGCTTTCACACTCGCAGCTATCAATGATGCAGAAAAAACAAAACTTCGACATAAAAATTAACAAAGTCAATGGACCATGAAATATAGGTCAAGGGCACTGGGTCAAGGTGCGTGCTTGAAGGGTATGTCAGGGACAATCACTATGCAAGGTTTCACACTCTCAGCTATCAATGATGTAAAGAAAACCAAACTTCGACGTAAAAATTTACAAAGTCAATGGACCATGAAATATAGGTCAAGGGCACTGGATCAAGGTGCGTGCTTGAAGGGTATGTCAAGGACAATTACTATGCAAGGTTTCACACTCATGGCTATCACTGATGCAGAGAAAACCAAACTTTGACGTCAATTCGACGTAAATTTAACAAAGTCAATGGACCCTGAAATATAGGTCAAAGGCACTGGGTCAAAGTGCGTGCTTGAAGGGTATGTCAAGGACAATTACTATGCGAGGTTTCACACTCATGGCTATCACTGATGCAGAGAAAACCAAACTTCAACGTAACTTCGACGTAAAAATTATCAAAGCCAATGGACCGTGAAATATAGGTCAAGGGCACTGGGTCAAGGTGCGTGCTTGAAGGGTATGTCAAGGACAATTACTACGAAAGGTGTCACAGTCACAGCTATCACTAATGCAGAGAAAACAAAAACTTCGACGTAAATGGCAAACTTCGACGTAAATGTTGACGGACGGACGGACGAACGAACGAACGAACGGACGGACGGACGGACGGAAATTTGGACTCCTATATCGCACCCTGCTATAAGCAGGTGCGATAAAAATGATTCTCGATTTTACATTTTGTATCAAGCAAAATTAAATTTGCATTATAAAAGGTGTGATTTACTTTTAACTTATGTTTGATACCTACCTCAGACCATGGACCCATATACCATGCAACAGGGCACTCAGCAATATTACAAGGCTGTCTTCTGACTGGTTTAGCGATGTGTCTACAGTATCTGTTCTTGACTTGTACGTTGGTTGAGTTTAGACACCGTATTTTGCGTTTCTGTAGCCCACCTCCACATGGTTTTGAACATGTTGTCCATTCGTTTGTTACCCACCTGTATTTGAAAGCTAGTCTTTGACAAATCAGTTGGTTAAAGACAGCAATATATTTTAAGGCACATGACCAGCACTTTAGATATGAGTCCACATATTTCTGAAACTTCGTGAGTGTCCATAAAGAGGTAGCATCGTCTAAAAGTTTAAGGATTTCCTATCAAAACCTTTTAAGTAATACATGTAATACATGTATATGAGGCACTAGCAACCGTTACAACTTTATTTGGAACGTAAAATTCAAAGTTTTGTGAGACTCATGATTAACAGATAGTCAAACATATATATCTTTTTACGACAAATTTGTGATTTTTTTTTCAATGTAATGAATAGTTTAAAACGATGATTTTACGCAATTCAAATATTACTGTACCTTGTAAGACATGGTTTATCCTTACACACTGTAATCAGCCTTGACGTTTTGTTGACAGCAGAACACGGCTCCTTCTCACATGACATTGTAAGCTCTGGTTTTTCAGTATGACACATGCTATCAGGGAGTCGACTGTGGCCTTTTTTACTGCGACACGTGACTCGACGTCTCTTGATACCCTGACCGCAAGCTACAGAGCACTGAAATAAATTCATAATGTGACGTTGTTGCTTATATACAGTGGGACAGTATAAAACATTCAAACACTGTTTGGTACATGTCTTCTTTCATGTGACCCAGACTATTTATAAATAATAACCACCCTCTTTCCAAGTATGCTTTAAATGAAAGTTTGCTTTAATTTGCCAAGTGGTTTCGGAAGGGGAGGTCTACGACAAACAGCGGACGTCTATAGGCTCATCATGTGAGCCTGCACCAAAAGTGAACAAACGAAAGATTTTATCAGAATGAAAAAGCCTTCCTGCTAAGCAACTAAATATGAACCCTATTGGTACAGTATATTATTCTCGTTAACAAAGCTCGAAGAGGAAAAACTGGAACTCTACCTTTGTCCATTTGCTGATATGCCATGTAGGTGGACATTCTTGAGTATTGCACTTCTCCATTCTGACCGGCCTCGCCAAATGCTCGCATTTCTTTTTCTTGAGTTTCTTGTCTTGAAATGCTGACACTTTTTGCCGACAGCGAATTCGGCGGCGTTTCTTCCCACCGCCACACTCCTTAGAACATTCGCCCCAATCCTCTGTTACCCATCTGTAAACAAAGACCACAGAAGTAGATTATCAGACTACGCACACTGTAATATTTTGAGATCTTTAATGTGAATGTTTTTTTTTTTTTTTTATCTTTTTTATTTTTATTATCATTATTTTTTTCTTTATTTTTATTTATTTATTTATTTATTTATTATTATTATTTTTTGCAGTTTTTGTAGTTCTAAGTATGCTTCTTCCAGGAATGCATTTCAGTCGGATAAATCATAAATTTAAATAAATTAACGCTTTTAATCATATTCTTAAGCCCGAAATGATCTAACACTTATTTGTTAAAAAGATGTCACGCCCTTGCTTAAAATAAAGAATGCAGGCTTCAACATTGCTTTTAATGTGCAGCTCCTCTGCACAGCATGTCTTAACTCAAATCATTACCTTGGTTCACATGAATGTTCGTTACAAGGAAATTCTCCAGTTGCAGGCTTCAACAAATCAGCACAGAATTTAGGGTCTACTTCCTCTTCAAAGTTCTTCTGACATATCGCAGATACAGACTTTCGTCCTGAAAGTGGAAACCTGTCTGACATATATTTCGATTACAAATGTACCAGAATGTATTAACTCCAAAAATAAATCATTTTCCTATGAAACCTATGGTCGTAATTGTGCCTGGATGCCATTCTACAGGTACATCTTACATTGACATGTTATCTTAAAGTATATATAAGGACTGAATTCATAATCTAAGGAATATAGCCTGTTTCTTAATGGTAATTTTTCCACCTATTATGCGTATAAACATATATGTACATGTACATGTACATACCGCCAGCACACTGTTCACTGCACGATGATACAGATAAACTCCAGGTATAGTTATCAGGTCGCTGGGTAGTGTGGCCCTCCTCTTTGTGATCGTGTGGCTGGGGCAATGTGTATTCATACTCAACTCCGGGATTTTCATCCTGTACCAGGATCTGAAAAGAAAATAGAACTGTAAATTTTATGTCGTTAAGGAAGAATTTTGTTGAAGAGACAACTTTTGACTCGATCAACAACGAACGCCTACAGGTGTATAAAATAAAATGCCATTTACACCGATAAATTTTTATTTCAGAATGTTTTAGATGATCTTTCTGGAAGCTGAAATTCGTCACTTTAACTAGGGTCTTCCTTAACTTTAAGGGAGGATTGTAATTCTGTGCCCAGTTCCCTATTATCTGGTAGTGTCAAGAACTTAATAATGCCTGTATATATTTTTTCAAATGACAGCGTTAAAAATTCTGAACAATTCAGACACATCAGTGTTCACGCATCATCAGTGAAAAATTGCTTCATCGTTTCTGTACTCTTTGCACCATGCATTATGATACAGTAAAGTCCAGGGGGGGGGGGCGGTTCACCAGTCCGCCCACCCCCGCGGACGATTTCTCTGAGCCCCCCCCCCCCCCGCAATCCCGCTCACCTGTCCGCTTATAATCCCACCGCGGAATATTTTAATCCCGCCGCGGATTGCGGCGGATCCGCGGAGGATCCTCCCGTTACCTGTATAATTCCACCGCGAGTTTGCGGAGGATTTCCAATGAAAAGTAATGACGTCATAACGATTGACAGGTAAACAATTATCTATTATTGTCACATGAAAATAAGATTTCTTTCTCTCTCTCTCTCTCTCTCTCTCTCTCTCTCTCTCTCTCTGTGTGTGTGTGTGTGTGTGTGTGTTTGCCATTAGGTGTGCGTGCGTCGTACCATATCTTATATCTTTCACTGAAGTGATTCCACAACCATGCAGAATCTGGGATTTTCGTGACAGAAATGCATTTACACTTTATGATCGTAAAACATGTATTTTTAATTAAGATACATGAAACAAAAATAATAATCGAATTAGATTTAAACTCGGGTCTAAGTACAAGTATGCATTACAGTAAATTGGAAACAAGCCCCGCCCACTTTCCTTATTCATCCTCATTCCACCGCGGGTCCGCGGTGGAAAGTTAGAGACAAAAATACAGGTATTTGGCCCCTTTGGGAATATGAGTCTTTGATTTTGACTACACAGATGTAAATTCTTGAAATTGCAGGAATAATGTCTGGCTTTCGCTGCCAGTTTTTAAAGGGTCACTGATGAGGGTTCAGTACCCGAAATTGTACAATATGACCCATCTTCTCGCTTTGAATGTTTTACTGCTTCCAAAGGATCTAACAATTATTTTTATTCTTTACCCCGCTGCGGAAACTCCGCAATCCCGTCGACTTGGGCGTTTCCGCGGTGGATATTAAAATTTTAATCCTTTTTCTTGCAGCCCCCTCTCCGCGGGGGTGGGCGGGCTGGTTAAAATCCCCCTGGTCTGTACTGTGTTCTTCTAAGTTTTTAAGTTTTCCTACATTTTTATTGTACATTCATTGTTTTCTTGTTCAGGGACAGAGTATTACATTAAATCATTTGACTAAAGTGTTACAAAAGCATACAACCGTAATTTCAGTCCCTACCTCTAGCACCAACTCCTCTTCAAGTGGCCCCTCAGCTTCCAGAGTCTCAGGTTCATTATACGGTCTCTTATATCTGAAGGTAGCACCTCCTAGGACATAAGTCCCAGGCCATGCAACCCGCTGTTGGCCATTTAAGAAGTATTTCCCGAATATGTTCCTGATTGCGAGGTAGTTCGAAGATAAAGATTTCTCTCTTATACGGATTGATCTGGCCATCTTGGGGAGAATAGTTACAGGGAAATAAGCTGAAAGTTCATTACAATAATTTATTGTAATCGGTATTTACTTTGATAATTGTAAGTATCCTTGTATTTATTTTTATTTCATTATGGGTTCTATCTATGGCAACCTTCAATCTTTACTGGACAATTTAAACAAAAATTACTGTATTTTGTTGTTTATTTTCTTTTATTCATTTATACTTTTCCTCAATTTCTTTTGTACCATTTTTCTCATTTGTATTGGCTTTTATTTTCAAATTTCTTAAATAAGATGAGAAAGAACAATGTTGTTGTTAAAATATGTGTTCATATCTACCTCCGTACCCTCTAGTGCCTTAATTTCTAGTTATAGTTTTGGACCTAAAGCATTTTGCAAACTGTTCATGACTTACTGTTGAGTTCTGGTTGTTCTAGGTATTCTCCTTTGATAGATCTACATGTAGAATTATCTCCATCACAAATCCCACATCTGTCATTCTGTAACTCTGATCCAACGATCCAGTCACACCCAACACGCTGCAACGTGTTTAGAATTATATTGTATTGTATTTGCATTCGAATTTTCACTTCTGGAGTGGTAAGACGTTTTTTTCTTTGTTGTTGTTGTTGTTTTTTTTTCGCGCCCACGCGCCATACCAAAGACGTTAAAGTGAACCACTGTTCTCAGCATTATAGGAATGGCACATCCACACATTTGTAATATTAAGACAAATGTTCATCGTCACTTAGTACTGGCAAATCGCACATAGGGTGTTACATGTTTAGTGTATACTACTAACTTAAAAGTATTTTATAATGCTGAAACCAGCAGCATAGATGTCATTCACATAAGATTCTGTAGCATCAGTTTTGCTTTCCAGTTCATTTTGAAATTATGAATAATTTCAATTTCAATTCAATAACTTAAAGTAGGGCTTTTTGTGTTTGGCAAAATTTTTAACAATGCAAAATCTCTTCCTCATTAATTAGTATTTTCACTGCTCTTAAAGGGATTGTGATTTTTTTATTTACCATAATGCTTATTTCACCGTAAAGAAGTGTTCTGTTTTCTAATAATTAGTTTTATTATATATTGAATACATACCCTGCAAGTTCCGTCCACACATATGTTATTTTCCTCTTCACTGCAGGACATTCCGTTAGTGGCTGTATGTTTAATGGTGAACACATAACTTGGCGTGTCGGCTACACAGTGTAACTTACATGGCTCATTCACTGAAAAGCAGTACAGTCATTGATAATCTATATACATGTAACGATGTGATATTTTTGTGTCATTTTGTAGAAATTTGTTAAGCCTTAGGAATCAACTTGTACATAAAAAATTCTTTCAATGTATTACTGGTTATAAAAATGTCATTCATTAACAGAATTGCCTTTTTGCACGATTCTTGGAACTCAGTGCCATTTGACAACAAAAATGAAAAATCGCTCAAATACACAATGTACCTCACTAATAGTAGAATCCTGGTCAGTTTTGAGTTATTCCCTCATTGGCTTCCAAAGCAAAAAGGCGACTCCTGCGTATGTTCAATGATTTTGATTAAGCTATTGGGGCCCTACCAGGGTTGCTTGGAAACTTGGGAGAAGGGTCATTTATTTTCAGGGTGCTGGGAAGCACTAGAAAATATTTTAAGGGAATTGGGGAGAAAGTACAAAATTTCGAGTTTACAGGAAGCAGGGAGCAGGAAGCTGGATATAACATTTTATGGGGAAACATCATTTTCTTTCCAGGAAACAGGGAACTAAGATTTTCTTTTCAGGGAATAGGGAACTAGGAAACAGGGAACTAAAATTTTCTTTTCAGGAAACAGGGATCTAAGATCCTCCTGGTAGGGCCTTGTTATTCACTCACCATCATTGAGTTTCTTCTGTGGTTTCCACTGTAGGTACCAGCCCTGGAACGGTTGTTTGTTGTATGTGGCACATTGTACCGAGTGAAAATCTTCAGCCTCTTCTGCACATTCCTGCACATTGCACATCTTATAGATCTTGTTCTGACCCTGGCACGTTTTCCCGCCATATTGTGGTAATGGTCGAGAACATTCCCGCTCCCTGACGATAATGATGATAATATATAGGGGATATTTGCTTGTTTGAGGTGAATACTAAATATATTTCATCGAGTGAGTTGAAAATTTTGATGTTTTCAACTCACGAGATGAAATTTATTTGGTATTCACCGAAAAAAAAAGCAAATTTTCTTTTTATTTTATACAATACACGGGCATTTTCCTATTCACAAAGCAGGCGGTGAAAATGCGAAAACCAAAAATGTTTGAAAACACGAATAATTTTGGTACCACATTGTTCCTTACGTTCTAACTAAGAAAATGAATACACACACTTTATGTTTTCGTTCATAAATAACGGAGTTATAGGCGTTTGAATTTGTGAAGTGAGACACATTTAATGACGTCAAGTAAATGGAAACGTCAGAAGTAATCCAAAAAATCTGACGTCATTACAGTGAAGATATAGGCTGATATCAGTCACTAGTGACTTTTGATATCAGTGAGATTTGATATCAGTGAAATTTCATATCAATGAAACTACCAATTTTATCAAGTTTTGATATACATTGGTTTTCACTGTAAAGTATAAAATAAAATCATATTTATCTTTTAAAACAGGTTACATATTTGGGATATATTTCTATCTAAGACTTACAAATGGTCATTACTAGTATTTTACAGAAGTAGTGCAAATCCTATCATTTAGACTGTAAATATACTGCTAGTAGACTTCTCAATGATTCTCTGTTGTAGGAAGTGAGGGTTACCATTTAAGCCGACCCTTATTTGCTACACGAGGTAGCTCTTTATCATTATAATCAATGTGTCTTAATTTTGACAGAAAATAGGAGAATATTTACGTCTGCTTTAAGAAATTGCGTTAAATGTATAATTACATGTACATGTAGATTGAAAAAATAGCACCTGATACCTTTATAAATGAAAGTGGACTCATCCAAGTGAGAGGAATGGGACAGTCCCATTACGAAAACTTGCCCATGCAATAAACAGAGATTTTGTTAGCTTTAAAAATTGCTAATTTTCAGCTGAAAATTTTTGATATTTTTCTTATTTTTGCTCAAAACATAGATTTTGGGTACACGTTAGAACCGCCTCGGCGAGGCGGTTCTAACGAGTACCCACAATCTATGTTTTGGAGCAAAAATAAGAAAAATAGGTATACCCCTGCAAACCCCAGTTTTGCTATATAAAAGTGGGGTTCAAGGGGGTAAACATTACACGGACATGTTTTCCTGATGATTGGTCAAACATTAATGTGTGTACCTGATAATGACCCCTCCCCCACAGCTCCGCGAACATTCAGACCACTCTGACCACATTGACCACTGTCCATCAATAGCCTTGGGACCTTCGTTGCCGTAGTTCACACACTGGCCTTGGCGACACCACTAAAATCAAACAATGGAAGCTGAAATTCATTTAACCAGTTGCTTCAATAGGATGCTAAAATGATTCTTATATTATCTGTTTGCTTCACAAGGAAGCTAAACTTGATTCTTACTTTAACTAATTGCTTTAGAAGGTCTCTAAAATTGAATAAAAATTAAAAATAAAATTGCTTTAAAAGGAAGCTTAACCAATTGTTTCATGTATATAAAAACTTCATGAATTCGTATATTAATTAAAAACTTCAAAGGGAAGCTAAAATTAATTCTTATATTAACGGATTGCTTTAAAAGGAAGCTAAAATTGATTCTTATATTTACCGACAGCTTCAGAAGGAAGCTACGATTGTTTCAATTGATCGCTTCAAAAGAGGTCAAGGTTTCTTGTTATGTCTCTTTTCAACTAAATGGTTTTAAAGGAAGCTAAATTGTTTTATATGTAAGGAAGTTTATTAAAATGAATCTTAAATTGACCCCTTGCTCAGAAAGGAAGCTTAAGGATGTTCGCTGCTAACATTTGACATTTCGGAACTTCCGGTTTTTATTTTGTTGAATATCTCGTAAACGGTTGCAGATATTTTCCTAGTATTTTATATGTGAATACATATTAATGATATGCATTAAACGAGCCATGAAAACTGTAAATCTAAGAAACTTAATTTTTTCACCCCATTTTCTGCAACTTTTCAGAAAATTACATGTGTAAGCAAAATTTAGGGGGTAGGGTAAATAAAACTTGAATATTACACACAGTCGAATTACTTGCGCTGATTTGATGTTTATTTTAGCAGAAGTAGATGTGTACAAGGTCTTCTTTATCAGCATTTCTTTCTTTGATGTGCTAGTTTTCCAATTTTTGGTTTTTTTATGAAATGGGGTGTAAGAAATAAAACAGCCGAAAAAAGGCTTAAAATGGCGATTTTCAAGTTTTGGTTCTCTCTTATATGCACACTACCCTACATTTTTCATTCTTTTATTCGAAAAATACGAACACGTTCTATGTTGTGTGAAAATACAAGAAAAAGTTTGAATCTACAAATATGGAGTTGACACATTTATAAATATTGATTTTTTTTTTTTTCGACTTTTCGAGTTTGGGGGTAGGGTTGTTAATTTAGTCGAAAAAAAATGTCATCTTCTTCAAGATGAAAACTTATGTATGTTTTCGGTCCAAAATATTCAGCGCTACTTAAACAAAATGACTTTTGAAAGCATGTGTCCAGGAAGGTATATGTGAAAGAATTGAAAATTATTTTTTTTCTAATTTTCAAACATGTTGTCAGAGGCCTGTAGCTTGAAAAAATGCACACTACCCTATATTTATTTTGTTTTCATATTCATGTCTTATTTTATGTTTTGGAATCAAAAAAGATCGGTTAAAAAAAGTTTGAATATGTTTTCCTTGGCAGCGAACATTCCTAAATGAATTTATTTAATATCCACTGCATCAAACAGAAGCTACAATTGATTCTTATATTAACCGATTAATAAAAGAGATGACACATTAAACACATTGTAAACATATCGTTTGTTAGGTTAAGAGAGAAAGTGAGACAACCAAATTTCTGCTCATGACAACACAACTGCGATAACGGACTTAAATCTAAATCCACATACCATCCCAGATCCACATGATGTTCCCTCTGCTGCGGGTAGGAACTTTGTTTCGCATCTCTTGTTGCCACGGTAACACCACAATGCTTTACATATATCCTGTAAGAAATCATAGCGTTCTATGTTCAAAGAAACAAATCCGTTTGAGTTAGATGTGCATTGACAGTATATCAATATTTGTGATGTTAGTCAAGAACACATTTGGTGACCAATAAAATCATTTTACAGGAAAATCGTTGTAAGTGCACACAGAAACAGAAACGATCAAATCGATTTTCGTCATTGACCATATTTATATTTAAGACTTTTCTTACTAAAACAAGTAATCAATGGCTTGGCTACAAACGCATAGCCTGGTGTCTGGGTTGGAACTTTGAATTTGATTGTAAAATCTCTGCCTTCTATTCGGACACATTTCAATAATCAGGGTATCCTTACGCATTATACAGACGCCTACCTTTCCAAAGTCATAAGTACACAGGCGTGCTCGACTTCCAAACTGCCATTTACACTGTATGTCAGCGTTGTAGAGTTCCCCTGGTAACTTGTCAGGAAACTTCAGTTCTGCCACCTGTCTTGGTCGATCGTCAAGGCAGTCTGACTGAGGTGTGCTATTTGAGAAAAGAAACCGTTTTCCTTAAAACTCAAGCAACTAAATATCATTTGAAGTATTTATGGAGCAACCTTTGCTACAAGTAAAGATTGTGGAATTAACATATACACATAATCCATGTTTTGAGCAATATTAAGCAAACTATCAAAATTTTCAACTTTATAATTTTGGAAACTTCTGAATTCTGTATAATATTACATGAATGTGTTTTCGTAATGTTAAACATTTATATTATTCTAACATGTATAACAATATACAATACATACTTGAGGAATCTCATAAGGTATGCCTTGCTGCACACAGACCAGTGAAACTGTCCATCCTTCCCCATCAGGGTTGGTGACATCAGTTTACCAGCTGACTGTGTACAGTAGTTGCCTTCACCATCATGGAACATACCAAAACTACAAAAGAAGAAAGACAATCAACAAAATATTATAATAAAACTATCATGCACGATACAAAAATGCGCATTTTGCTCTTCAGTGTAGTTGACATCAGTTTAGCAGTTGACAGCACAGGGATCATACTAAAACTGCATGAACAGATTAGTGGTTCAATTTTGCATTCAGTTCCATGATTTAATAATTTAGCATGTTTACAACCCGCGGTTCAAAGTTTACATCAGAAACCATTCTGAGAAACGCATCTTAATTTAACATTTAGTCCAAGTTGCGTCCTTAGACAAGACAAACGTTAGGCCCATTTCCATGTTAAACTAGTCGAATCTTTGATCCGTAAGAGGTCAACTCAGGTTATTCTGACACGCCAGATGTTCAGGCTGATAATGACAACATGAACAATAATATACTAAATTGTCCTCGAAAGATTAATATTAAAACAATCGAAGTATTTTCCAGACTGTGTGATTAATGTTGTCTATGTAGGTAAGAAATGAGTGATTGCCCTGAAATAGTTTCGAACAGGTGGCTTGTCAGTTAATGTGAGTGACAGATGATTATCAGTGACTCAAAGCCATGTCGATTTCGATAAAGGTCAAAATAATTTACTTTTTCTAGGCTATCATTTGTGGAAAGAGATATAAGCAGGTATAGAAATATCACCGTCCACTAGATTCCCAGAGACTACAAGTAACCTTTTTTAAATCAGTACGGAGACATCATGTGCGCGTCGAATACTGCAGACTGAATTCAAACCCTCTATAACATACATTAACATGTCTATCAAGTTCACTTACTTATGGCCCACTTCGTGTGCTATAGTAAAAGCTGTCGAAAGACCCGTATCTTCGTTGACTGTACAGCTTCGCACCCTGTTGCACATGCCTTCCATGGGGGCGAACCCTGATTACGAAAAAGAGTCATATTGCATTGCAGATAATTACATGTACAATTGCCAGTATGCATCTGACAAAACTGGTTGATTAGATGTTCATATACGTATGCAAGTGCACTGCGTTTGTATTCCGAAGTTTAACTAATGATTAAGGAGTAAATACAACTGCTATAATTATTATAGTGTTTTAGTTTTTTCGTCAATATGAAAAACATAGAAAGGAAAAACGCATTTTTATTGTTTTTCGTAAATTTATCATTCAGCACTGTTCAGCATCTAATCTGGCTGTCAAAAACTGATTTTGCATGCTTTTACTGCCATGAAAGGGTACGACTTAATTCTGCTCATTTTGTAAAGAAATGTATTCTACACAAAAAAAAACATACCCAGAGTATCACAGGGTGCATTTTTATAGGAGCACAGATCTAGCCCAGTGAGCAATATTGCATGGTCGTGTTGTCTGCCGTTTGGACCAATCAGAACTGACTGCCAGGAACAAAAACTGTTCAGAGTGTCGTCAGCATTGTAATCGATACTCAAACCTCTCTGAAATTAATTTGAAAATTATATTCCAAAAGCATCATTACATAATGATGATCTGCTAGCTAGACTTTCAAATAGATCTAGAGCTGTTCCATAGAAGAAAAAAAAATCAAATATTATCATAGCACTTACATTAAACATCACCCTCAGCTTGATTTCAAGTATATAATCTTTGGACACATAATATACTGTTGGCCAGTTGAACGCCGATAAATCACTCGCGCTGCACGCTCGTGATTTAATCTGCTTTACAGCTGACCTCCAAACAGTGATTTATTACTTACAGCTAATTTATTTCTTAAATAATAAACGACGCAGTATGAAAGTCACGTACCTCGTCTCCTTCAAGTAGAATCAGACCAACCAGAACCACGTTGATTTTGTTTCCAAGGCTGCCATCTTTGAACAGTTGGGATAACTGAAACATATGGGAAGATCATAAACACTTTGAATAGTAAAAGTTTCAGAAATTACCAAGAGATTTCCAAAACTAGGATTAAGCCAGTAGCCACAGAATACAGGATAAACTACACATGCATAATTACTAGGAAAAGCACCAAATTCACTTCCGTAGTTTGGCAGTGTATCTTAATACGTGTATTTTTGGTTGCAGAAAATAAAGTCACCAAATTGAATTTGTTACGGAGAACATTCAAGCGGATATGGCTCGCACACGTTAATCACCATGTGAATGACCAAGAATCACTCACCATATTAAATAGTGTGAGCGTGTACGTCGTAACATTTGCATCTCCATGTTTGTGATACATATGTTTGTCGACCACAACCAAAGTCTCCACAGTCTTCGCCACATTCAGTTCTTGCAGAAACTTGTATTTATACGCCGCTCTCCTTTCTAAACTGTGTGAATCATCGCCCAATATTAACCCGTCGTCATTGTTATCTTTCAGAGATCGCTTCTCAATGGAATGGATTTCTTGGTCCAGTTTGTGGTCTATGTTTTGGAATTCTTTTTCTAATCTATTAAGTTCATCTTGGTCCTCAGCAATATCGACGTCTCTTTCAATAACAATGTCTTGCTTTGCTGGAATAAATGTTCTTAAAGTAATATGGGAAATATCATAAAAGTTACCGCATTGTCACATGTATTGAATACCCCCTTACATTCCCGTTTATAAAGTAAAACTGGGATGAACATTGGTTATACATTTTTCTTATGTTTTTCTTCTGCCAGCCAGTAATTGCACAGCTGATCAGCGCTTTTGGTTTTTAGCTGGATAGTACATGTACAATTCTTCTTCTACTTATAACCAAACGTTCAAGCTTCTATAATCTGTTTCTGTGACTGTACAGGCCGATTTCTGTCAGACCTGGTCGAAAACCCGAATTGTTGGATTTCTCATCATAGTCTCATAATAATTTACGAAATTCATTTAACGTTACATTTGAAATCTTACCAGAATTTTGTGCTTCAAAATGTTCTTGTTGTCGTGTGTCTAAGATGGATCGTTTATACAGCTTGTGTGGCTGTCCCACAAACCCAGAGGGCCCGTGTATGCTGGCTTCTTTAATGGGCTCTATCAAATAGTCATCCTTCTGGGTTCGTATTAATCCATTCTGCAAGAGAGAGATACCTTAGTACCTGTATGTTTTGATCAAGGCAGTTTCTAGAGAATTATTCGTGATTCAAACATTCGTTGTCACGCCGACCATTGAATTCGTTGACTGATTTGTAATCTGTTCCCAGCAAATAGCAATGGCCATGTCGGTAGGTTGCCCCATTTTACGGGGCTAATACTAAACATTAGGATGTCAAGACACCCAAAATCTGCTTCAGAATATAATTACCCAAGTAAACAACTAAGGTTTATATGTATGGATTATTTGACGTAAACCACTCTTCTTTGTCAGGCTCATACATTCTGTGTGGTTAACGTCAGTCAGTAGTTTATAAGCTTTGCCTGGAGACATCCAACCTGATTCTCATGACCCCGTTGGGTGGGCCCCTAGAATTAGTGCGTTAGTGCATGTGTATCAGTTGCATTTTCCTTCGTTTTTAATTTATTCATTTTATTTCATTTTCTTCTAAGAAATTACGCATAATGATACAGGAGATAAGTGTTTATATAATGAAAAACATCATAAATCTTGTTTACTTTTCAATATAGATTGTAATAATAATGTGCATTGGGACGAAATAAACTTCTCAAGATTTTTTTGACGAAAAAACATACACACACCAAAAAACATTGTAATTGACTTGTGAATGACTAATTCTTGCACTGAAGCAGAAGAAACGCATGTCAAAGGAAGATACATATGGGTCGCGTTACAAAAAAATCGGATTTTCGCCTGTGTGAAAACACAGACGCAGATCAGCTGTGCAGTAACTGCAGTACAATCTATCTCTCTCTTCTTCTTAGGTCTAAACTTTCCAGCTTCTAGCCTGCTTCTCTGACTGTACATGCCAGTTTGTAGCAAACCTGGTCGAAAACATGAAGACTGGATTTCTCGTGTCGCGGCTCATATCTGATAAATTTTGTCTAGACAGTCCTTGTTACCTGTCCCTGTGACAAACTGAAGACACAGAAAAAAAATCTTATCATCAGGAAAACATGTCCGTGCAATATATACCCCCTTAAATCCCACTTTTATGTAGAAAAACTGGGGTATGCAGGGGTATACCTATTTTTCTTATTTGTGCTCTAAAACATAGATTGTGGGTACTCGTTAGAACCGCCTCGCCGAGGCGGTTCTAACATGTACCCACAATTTATGTTTTGAGCAAAAATAAGAAAAATATCAGGATTTTTCAGCTGAAAATTTTCAAATTTTAAGCTAAAAAAATCTCTGTATATTGCATGGGCAAGTTTTCGTAATGAAAAGTGCTTGACGTTTGACTATTGACACTTGACGAAAATTTTAATTCAACATATATCAACGTGACCTAGAATTTTTTGAAGTGCACAATTTTCAATAATCGTTCAAAATTCAAGTCACATTTGCTTGATTTTTTCTCAAATGTCGTCAGAGAATTGATTTATTCATTTTAGTTCATGGGAAAAGTCAGTTTGCAGAAAACATTGTACAGACATACTTTTGGTTTCACTTGAATGAAATTGAGACGATTTAGGATTTCAACTGATACCAACAAAAGTAAATTGGGTCCCATAGATTTTGTTAGTAGGTTGAGTTAGTGGTAAACCCCTAAGGTCATGCCGCGACAGTCAGTAATCCGACCCACACTGTTCTTTGGCAAACCGACCAGAACGACTCCGGGTCGTTTCGCCCGTGGGTCGTTTCGCCCTGAGTCGTTTCGTCCTTGTTTTATGGGTGGGTCGTTTCGCCCTTATTAGGTGGGTCGTTTCGCCCGTGAGTTGTTTTGCCCGTAAGTGCAAATTTCGCTGACCAACAAAGAGTTACACTATTCGAAACCAGGAATCGAGTTGCAGTCAAATATATACTACACATATGACATTTAAACTCCCGGCAAAAACAAATAAAGACTTGCTTTATATTATAAAGTAGCAAAGATGGTATCACTATGTATATTAATTGGTTTTATGCCCTCCTGCTGGTTGATTCTTTGGCGTAGAGGCTATTTTTGTAGACGTTAAGCATTGAGTTGTAGTTTTATACGTAGAGCTTCCCATTAGCTAAAATAACGGACTGTTACAGTAATAACTACGATATGTAAATTACATGAAGTCATAATGAGGTCTGTGGTACATCTTCTATTTGACTAATTATAACTGTCTGACAAACTTATGATCATAGAAAAGTTTGTAAAAATTTGTTTCATTCATGTTGGTGACTCATATGATACATTTAACAAAAATGGCTTATCTGTCATTTTTCTTTACTCTCTTGTCTGTCAGTTCAAAATTAATGTTTTCTTTGAAGTTTATGACCTTTCGTGCATGTCATTTCAATTTATCTCTGCTCCTTTTTATACATCTTTTATATATAGTTGTTAACAAAAATGCATAATTACATATTTCACGCATGTCGCTAGGATGCTGTGGCAGCGTTTGAAGCCCGTTGTAAAAATTCAGGGGGTTAAATAATAAATGATACCATCTCGTTATTTTGTCATTAATCATATGCGTCATGTTTTGTAAGGTTTCATTATATATTTCGTATTTTTCTTTTCTATAATGATTATGAAATTATAATAGCATATAATTATACACACCATAAATCACTGCAGAGACAATATAGAGCGAGTGATTAACGGTGACAAAAAATGATAACCCTGCAATATGATAGCTTTTTTTTCATGTTTATATATAAAGTTCCAGACTTGTAAACATACCAAAAACTACCACAGTTTTTTATGATTAAAACACTTGCATGGATGGTATACAAGAAAGGGTTATAACTCTTTGCGACAGAGTTAAATGCAGGAATGCAGTTGTCCAAAGTCTAAGAATTCCAACCGAGCAAACAGCTGAATTTACTGTTTACTGGCGTGAAAAAAAAGATAAATCACATCTTATGCACTTTGATGTAGTATACAAAAATGTCGCACATATGTAGCAATTTGTTTTTTCTCCACAGTAACGTGTTTTACAACATCATAATTGAGCCGCCTCGTGGGAAAACCAACAATCTGCATAGGCGAAAACAAAGACGCAGATCAGCTTCGCGTAACCGCGAAGCTGATCAGCGCCTTTGTTTTCGCTACTCGGATAGTACAATTCCTCCTCTACTTAACTCCAAAATTTCAAGCTTCTAGACTGCTTCTGGAGCTGTACATGCCGGTTTGTGTCAGACCTGTTCGGAAACCACACTGTTGGTTTTCCCACGAGGCGGCTCAATTACAGTGGTGACTAATGTGGTTAATCACTAAAATCTCACAGGTGTTACAAAATCATTGACATCAGCAACAATACATTTTAAAAACAAAATTATAAAGTATTTTAGGTGCATAATTTATTTTAAATGTTACGCGTACGAACAGCATTCTCCTAAATTTAGTATTTCGTAATTCAACAAATATGCAACTCTAACCAGTGGTACAACCATAATGGTTTCTTTCACATAGCAATTTAGCAACAATGGAATGCAATAGAATAGCAGTAAAACATATGAAAACAATATGATTTCAGATTCTTATCAAGTGAACCAAGTTTCGAGTGCCCACAGAGAGGCAATTAATCCACTCTCGATATTATACAATATCAGTATCTTAATAATTGTAATTAATCATTTCTCTATTACGAAATAAGTATGTTATATCGCTGCGGGTGGGAAGCAGGTGATTTTTGAGATCAGTAGGGGAAAGTGGTTCGAACCTAAAGGTATCAGCTTAGGATCGCGCCAGAACGTGTACTGATAATGCACCAGTCAATTATTAGAACGCATCCACCTACGAGAATTTTTTAGGATTATGACTTTTCAGTTCCCAGTGCTATGAATGAGCCTTATTAGGGGAAAAGTGGAGGTCATAACTATGAAATGCGCTTTGCAATGCCATTCGTAATAGAAAATCTCACTGGGGTAAATATGCTAATGCAAAAAAAAAACAACCCTGGATGGATTGGGCCGCCGAAAATCATTTTGGGCCCTTCAGTAATTTCAGCTGACCGTTCCTGGTCATTGCATGTGGTGTATTCTACCTCGACTTTTGGGTCCTTTTGGGCGTCATCATAAGGAGCCACCTTGACTGTCGAAAGAGTTAATTTTTGTTGGCTACTGTGTCGGTAACTTAGTTAACGTGTGGTCAGCAATCTAGAACCAACAGACAACTCCACATGTTACTTTCTACTGACTTACCATTCCATTACATATTGAGACAGATGCTTGCGTGTTCCCGATACCATGTGACTTGACACTTCCGGTAAAATGGCAGCCATGAACCTCGTTCTCGATCACACTATTGTCGTCTTCTCTCTCTGTGTCCGAATCTTTTAGCGTCCTACGATGATAAATCTTAAACCCCGGAGCAACAAGGTCTGTATTTTCCCACAACTCAAGTTTAAACTTTTCCCCACTTCCGCTGATGCTTATTTCTAAAGGTTTGTGCAAATTTCCAGAATTTCGTTTTCTTCGTTTTGCAAATGTTGAGACATCGTCAACTAAATGACCATGGTCGTCTTCGATGATTTCAGGAAAAACGATTTCAAAGTTATCTGAAATGAAATGAAATTATATCTAACTTTTTATTACCTGCATGCACATAAAGTCTAAAGCACTGGACCAGAATTGTAACAAGCACAAATCAACATGCTTATGATGACCTTATTGTATGTGTAGAATGGGGTCGTCAGACTGCAATATGGTGCCATGAGTCGAATTCAATTTCACTGACAGCCTGTTCATACAAAACTTGTCTGCATTTTCACGGAAATTGCCGATGGATTATAGTCTACAGAAAATGTGAGTGATTCCCGCACAACAAAATGCACTATCACAAAAAGTGTGTCCTTGTTTAATAGACAATGCTTGACATTTCCATTAATCAGCTAATATACTGTATACTAATTGTCGCCCACACATTTAGATAGAAGACTTTTATAAGATTTTCTGAAACTAAAAGCAAGTTTTAATACTATGTTGACACTCATTGCTAGTGAATATCAATAAAAGTCGCACATTTATGCTATGAACGTTAATTTCTGAGTCAAAACAAATAGAATGGCTTTTGATGCAACACAAAAATGAGCCGCCACATGGGAAAACCAACAATCTGCATATGCGAAAACAAAGGCGCAGATTAGCTTCGCAGTAACTGCGACGCTGATCAGCGCCTTTATTTTCGCTACTCGGATAGTACAATTGCTCCTCTACTTAACTCCGAAATTTCAAGCTTCTAGCCTGCTTCTATGCTTGTACAGGTCGGTTTGTGTCAGACCTGGTCGAAAACCACATTGTTGGTTTTCCCACGAGGCGGCTCAAATAATACTGCAAACTTGTTATGAATCATTCTTATTGTACCAAAAAGAGTTTCCAAATATAGCATGCCACACTTTTGTTCCTTTTTTCTTATTCAACAGGCGCCAATTGTTTTAGAACGCCACATAAAGAATAAATTTGACATACATCATGAATGCCAAGTGTAGGTCATATCTTAGTCAGTCACATGTAGTCATGTTCCACTCTTACTTATTTTGAGTGGTTACACCAGCTATTAAGCATCTTTGATGCCCAAACTAAATACAGCTGTATATATTATTATGTCTCGTTTTGGTCATATGACTGTTCTCGTCATGTACATGTAACATTTTATTCCAGACCATGACAGCATTTATATCAAAACCTGTACTGCATGTATGTACATGTACATGTATATGCTTTCATACAGTGAACTTTGCGGCGAAACGTTGAGTGCGTCAGGATGATGCATCGCGTCAAACAGAGATTCGACCGCCACTGACACAGCTACATATGTATGTGATTCACGAAAACGTTATGTTTAAATGGTGTATTTTAGTATTTTGTCTTTATATTTTGATACAATGAAAGCTTTGACTCGGAAGTGGTTACAATGAAAGCTATGACTCCTTTGACTCGGAAGTGGTTACAATGAAAGCTTTGACTCGGAAGTGGTTACAATGAAAGCTATGACTCGGAAGTGGTTACAATGAAAGCTATGACTCGGAAGTGGTACAATGAAAGCTATGACTCGGAAGTGGTTACAATGAAAGCTATGACTCGGAAGTGGTACAATGAAAGCTATGACTCGGAAGTGGTTACAATGAAAGCTATGACTCGGAAGTGGTTACAATGAAAGCTATGACTCGGAAGTGGTACAATGAAAGCTATGACTCGGAAGTGGTTACAATGAAAGCTATGACTCGAAAGTGGTACAATGAAAGCTATGACTCGGAAGTGGTTACAATGAAAGCTATGACTCGAAAGTGGTTACAATGAAAGCTATGACTCGGAAGTGGTTACAATGAAAGCTATGACTCGGAAGTGGTACAATGAAAGCTTTGACTCGGAAGTGGTACAATGAAAGCTTTGACTCGGAAGTGGTACAATGAAAGCTTTGACTCGGAAGTGGTACAATGAAAGCTATGACTCGGAAGTGGTTACAATGAAAGCTTTGACTCGGAAGTGGTACAATGAAAGCTATGACTCGGAAGTGGTACAATGAAAGCTATGACTCGGAAGTGGTACAATGAAAGCTATGACTCGGAAGTGGTACAATGAAAGCTATGACTCGGAAGTGGTACAATGAAAGCTATGACTCGGAAGTGGTTACAATGAAAGCTTTGACTCGGAAGTGGTACAATGATACAGCAGAGCGGTCGTTCCTATAGGTTCCAAAACCACGGATGTCAGCGGTAGATCCGTACTTGCACCACTAGATTACTGACTAATACTTACTAATTTTATTTATCAAATTATTATAAAATATAATGCAAATTTTATCCGAATGATCAGAATAATTGAACAGGTGGTGAAAATGGGTGGTTATGTGAGAAGATCTACCTTCAGGATTTCGGAAAGGTAATAAACAGAGGTCATCTGTGCAAACAAGAACTTGCAAGGAAATTTATTCGTTTCTAAAAGAGAGAAACTTACGGAAGCTTTAAGGATGATACCGACCAACAAGTCGCTATAATTCTTAAGGCAAACTTATTTAATGCTTGTTATGTTGGCATATGCAGACATCATAGTTTCTCGTGGCAAGGGTTTGATTCTCAGTCACGATGTGTACAGAGCGTTACCATCTTTGTATCAAAAATCATCAATGAAACATTTTCGTTTATTAAATCGTTCCCATGACGATATCATTGACTTTGATTGACATTTATTTTTATATATAAGATTGAATTTTATGATTTGATGTTCGCAGTAAAAGTGTTGCTTTACACTTACGAGTATCTATCCAAAACGAGACTTTTGATATAGCAAGTCTGTACAAATACAAAAAAAAAAGTTTGAAACTATTGCTTCAAGTTTAATTGTGGCTATATTATAAGACCGACGACTATGTCATGAACCACTAGCACTACAGTGCGCATCATCAGTAATGTGTTAATGTGTATTGTGTACAATTTGTGTCAAGATGCAGCTCTATATTTTACCGCGAACGCTTTATGTGAGAGTTGCAACGCTACTGCAACTATAAATTTTACCGTTGCCACATTATTTTTATTTTTTCGAACGCTTCATTTTTGTTGTTGTAACGACGCCATTTCAAAATGTTTTGTTTGTATTGAGGCTTAACGCCCCAGTCAACAATTTTTCAGTCATGTCGGAACGAAGCCAACGCTTCATGGGTTTAACCAGTACTGTAGGGAGTTAATGTGCCTTGATCAAGGACACAACACGGTGACGCTTGTGGGGATCGAACCCAGGACCTCTCGATTCGGAGTCCGACGCTCTACCACTACGCCACCGCGCTTCCTATTTCAAAATGTGTACGTGTAACAAACTCACCTGATGATTGTTGATGATTGGTCTTTCGCTGTTTCTGGTGATGTTTGTGATGATGATGTTTGTTGTCATGGTGATGACTGTGATGACTAGTAGCTCGTGATAGTGTTACCATGGAAACCAACTGAAATAGATGACACAATATGGTGTAATTTTAGCTAAGAATTGTAAGCTTAGAACCTCTGCTGACATGAAAGCATTTGAAGTTATTAAATCGGAGTGTCTATTGACAGACGTCTGTCAATAGCAAATATTCGGTAAATGTGCTATTACCAGACGTCTGGCAATAGCAAATTTTCGGTAAATGTGCTATTACCAGACGTCTGTCAATAGCAAATATTCGGTAAATGTGCTATTACCAGACGTCTGTCAGCAGCAAAAAATCCGTAAATTTGCTATTGACAGACGCCCAGGGTAATAGCAAATTTACCGACTTTTTGCTGCTGACAGACACATCATATCCCATGTACATGAACAATGCCCACTGAATAATTTTATTTGTTAACTTTTTGATAAAACCCTGGATGCCGTGTGGAAAAAGAAATACGATACCTGTAAGAGACCTGTTTTTTTTTTTTTTTTTTTTTCTTTTTTTTTTTTTTTTTTTTTGGAAATGCTAAACTTACAAAATATCTCACGTTTGTGTTTGTGTGTGTGTGTGTGTGTGTGTGTGTGTGTGTGTGTGTGTGTGTGTGTGTGTGTGTGTGTGTGCGAACGAGCTGATGCTGAAGTTACTTTTTCATTTTAAGAAAAACAGTTTTGTCCAGAAATTCAAATCTATTTTTGTTCGTGAATTTCATATTGAGCGTACATGGATGTACCCAACATTAGGATGTCAAGACACTCAAAATGTGCTTCATAATTATAACCATGCACCCAACTAAGCCAATAAGGCTTATATGTATGGATGGTTTGACTATACCACATTTCCTGGGAGCGGTTAACCAATAATCAGCTGGTCGGTCAGTAGATTAGAAGCTTTGCCTGGAGGCACAAACAGCCCATCTATTTCTCCTAGGCCCCAATGGGCGGGGCCAATATTCCCACCCGACCACATGTATGTTTTTATTCAAGATGCGGTTAAATGTCAAGAAGAGCTAAGTTTGAACAACAATGAGGATACAGATGGGTAGAATATGTTTCCGTGCACCTTGGAACCATTGCGTTTCTTATTTTGTCGGTAATGTATCAGTCGAGTTATGAAAAAAAGTAGTTATTTTCACTCGGCAAATCTTAACAAATCATTGTTCATCAAGCGCGAACAGAAAATATGACTAAGTATTTGGAAATGTATGCTGGTGCGCGTGCGTGCATGTTTGTCCAAACTAAAAAAAAAATACCTAGACGGCATTATGGTCGACTGACAGACACATTTTATGGAAGTTGAGAACCCGGATTAACAACGCAATAATGATCAATAATGCTTAATATTAGTGAGATCAGGGGTGTTGGCTTTAAGCTGCGTAGAAACCACACTTTTGTTTTCTTTTGGCCCGGCTCAGGTGTCATAAAAACTAGAATACCCCTAACATGTTTTTATAGTACGCGTGGCAAACACTTCTCTTTTCACGCCTTGAGGCATATTCATACGATACATTGTCATATTTTGCAAAATACGATGAAGATACTCAATTAATCCAAGTTTATATATAGAAATGCCTACCGAAAAAACTGCTCAAGTTGAAATTGTATAACGCAAATTATGTGCGTGACAAGTAAAAAAAAAATAAAATAAAATAAAATAAATAAAAATAGAATAAAAATAAATACATATCTAAGTATATGGAAATGCATGCGTATGCTCGCGCGTGCATGTGTGACCAAATTGGAAAAAAAGGAAGTTGAAAACCCGGATTAACAATGCAATTGTTTTCAATAAGCTGCGTAGAAACCACACTTTTGTTTTCGTTTATATAATTTAAAAAAAGTTTGAATGTATGTTGTCTTTTTTGTGGCCCGGATCAGGTGTCATAAAACTAGAATATCCCTAAAATGTTTTTATAGTGCGCATGGCAAACACTTCTCCTTTCATACCTTCTCCTCAAGTTCTGTTGACAGTAATTTTTTGTTGTAATTATACACCAAACTTTGAGAAACATCTTGAGAAGAATTACAATTTGTATAAATACAATCTGAGATAAAGATACAATATACCAAGGACACTCTATCGTGTCCTTGAATATACGTATTTAGAGAGCAAAGAAAAATGAATGAAAAACAAAAACGCTTTTTCGACCAGTACCGACCCAACCCAGTTGAAACACGGCTATGTTTATTTTACGCCTAAATGTATTCGAAATTTTGATCCATGAAAATTTTTCAAAGTCAGTGGACCGTGAAATATAGGTCAAGGGCACCGGTTTAAGGTGCGTGCTTGAAGGGTATGTCATGGACAATTACTATGCAAGGTTTCAGACTCTCAGCTATCTCTGATGTCGAGAAAACCTAACTTCGACGTAAATGTTGACGGACGGACGAACGGACGAACGGACGGACGGACAGAAATTTGGACTCCTATATCGCACACTGCTATAAGCAGGTGCGATAACAATTAATTGTTTCAGATAATACAATATTAGCAGCAAATTGCGAGCACATGTATAAAGTTTCTGGAATATTTTATACCAAGAAGAAGGTGACAGAGCATCTTTTGTTAAGAACAAGGTCTGTCTATAGAAGAGAGACCCTGGTGTGAATTATCGCGGTAGGTGTAGATTGGCATGCGCGTCTAATGAACCTTTGCTGCGTAGCTACGATGTCTCTATACCATCGTAATCGTGAACATTCGAAGACTCAAAGTGAGCTTATAGGCATGATCCGGTGTCCGTCCCCGTCGTCGTCCGTCGTCGTCCACAATTTCAAAAAGGGCGCAGCAATACGTTTGCGCTTGGTCGATCAACTTGGAATTTTGTGGAGTGGGAATTTCTTTCTGATTGCGCCATTTCCTGATCATTGCCTATTTTTACATTTTTATGTGGAGCCTCCTTGTGTAGTGGCATTGAAATTGTGTTCGAGATATCTTTTTCTTGCACACCAGATAGAGAAATCCTACATTTTACCCCATGTGAGAAATGTGAATTCTTATCTCACCCTCGTTATCTCACCCCGGTCGCACCCTGCGTTCAAATGTTCTTTTTTAACACTGGTTGTATAGGACGTCACGTAATTTCGTCGCTAAACTAGTGCCAATGGAGGTATGTAATTAATTAAGGTCAAGATCATTTCTTGACCTGGGCTCAAGGTCATTAAAATATCGAAATTAATGACTTGTTTTTCTCAGTAATCTCTCAGCCTGTGAGTGTGAAATCATTGTTATTTGAAGCCTTCATGCATAGGGAGAATGAAATTTTATTTTGTTAATTTTGTTCGTGAAATTGGGGTTGCATGCTCACAAATAATAAAAAAGCTTATCCAGAACGGATGTGCCGATATTCTTCTCCAGAGCCTGTGTGCCGATATTCCTGAAACTTGACATGTAGTATCAGGGACCTAAGCCCATCATATTTTATTCAAATGTTGACATATTTTATGTCAAGGTCAATTTTCGAAACTGGCTTTTACATGGATAAAAGTGAAAACACTTGGTTTGTTTGGAAACTATTGCAGCCTGAGACTGATGCAGTGACAACTTGTGAAGTCATTCATTGCGAAACCTTGCCAATGCCATAGACAGAGATTTTTTAGCTTTAAAATTTGAAAATTTTCACCTGAAAATTATTGATATTTTTTTCTAATATTTGCTCAAAACATAGATTTTGAATCAAAAATAAGAAAAAATAGCTGAAAATTTTGGAGAACATTTTTGTTACGTCGCAGATACGCTACGCACGCTCTATAGGCACGCAGCAAACGTTCAACGCGCGCCTCATACACGCTTTGGGTACGTTACTGAAGCAATCTCTCGTAAACTTAGAACGCGCATGTAGCGTACACTGTCGTTCAGGACTAGAATGTGTGCCAAACGCGTTCAAAGCGTCTTCAACGCGCATGTAACGCGCATGGACCTTATTCGAAACGTATAAGACACACGCCCGCGACATGCCGGGCTTCGAGAAAATTTAAACATGCTTAAAAATCTTTTAAGCCCAAACACGCGTGGAACACGCACCGACCTACAGCGACATATATCAACGTACACCAAGCGTACAAAACGCGCATGTATCGCATTCCTAACGTGTCTCTGACGTGCTCCTGACGTACGCTGGATTTTACAATCTTGTCAACACGCCCGGTATGCGTTTGGCTTATACACTAATATGTGACTGCTATTTTAGTCGTATTATCAACATGTACACACTAAGGCAGGGCCGTCGCCACGTTTTAAAAAGTGGTCCGGCGGAAGACATGTTCGAGTGCCGAAGGCACGAGTGGGGGGCGAGCACGAGAGGGGGGTTTCCCCCCTCTCGTAAGGGGGGATCGGGGGATCTCCCCCGAGAAAATTTTGATAAATTGGTGCTTCTAAACGCGATCTGAATGCGTTTGTGGGTTCGAATTTTGTTCGTTTTTGTTGACAAAAACGACCGAACTCGGGCAATTTAAATAGGAAGAATTATCATAAAAAGGGCTTCGAACCAAAAAGGTTGGAAGCTTGGTTGGAACTGTCGAACCAAGACGGTTGGAAACTTTTTTTTTTTTTTTTTTTTTTTTTTTTTTTTTCACACCGAATGTACGTTTTGGGAATCGAATTTGGAACGGGCGGCACTTGCATATCCATAATGGAATAACATTGACATATAACTATCAACACAGCCTCAGAACTTAAAATATACGTGCATGCAAATTCAAAATGTTATATATGTTCTTTGCCAGCCGACATTTTCTTTGATTTAGAATAATTAGTAAAATACATTAGCGGATTAACAGTGTGATCCTATGTGCCGTCTTTATTCCATGCCATTGTTGCACACAAAAGCAAAACGAAGGCGTCCTTTAAAACATTGGATTAAAGTGCAACAATTAAATTACAACCCTAATGTATCTTTCACTGAACATATCAAACAGGTGTCATTTCAATGACCACATTGTTTTGACACGCTTTGTGATTCCTATGATGTTTGTTTTCGCACCTTTGCCTTGATGACACGAGTTTCGGGTGTTGATGATAATTTCATCAATAAGCCGCGACTCGCTTGAAGAGACGATTAGAAGATCAAAGACTAGTAAGAAATGCTGCGGCGATCGAAAAAAGTGGTACGGCGAAAACCATGGTCGGCCAAAAAAGTGGTACGGCGCTCGCCGGACCTGCCGCACCGGCGACGACGGCCTTGTAAGGTCGTTCGCAGTCTCTTGCATTAGATTTCCGATTTGTTCAAGAATTATTACAATGGCTTCATCTTGACCAGCTGATTTACAATAAGCAATCTGCCAAATACATGTAAGTCGCCAAATTAACTTATGCCAGGCGTCTGGTAATAGCAGATACACCGAAAATTTGCTATTGACAGACGTCTGGTAATAGCACATTCACCGAAAATTTGCTATTGACAGACGTCTGGTAATAGCACATTTACCGAGTATTTGCTATTGACAGACGTCTGTCAATAGACTCTTCCTTATTAAATATACGAAAATATTGTTGTAGTCTTTTATCTGGAACCATACTGTACGAGCATAATTGCAAACAAAATTGAGTTCCCGACTGCCAAAAACAACGTTCTCCATTGTCAAAAACACATGCTCGCAATCGAGAACGTTCATCATTTACGTTCAACGAGCGTCGTTTTGGCCATCTAAAACGCCACTCTTTTGTCAATCCAGAACTATTTTTTATAAAATGGTCTCTAACATGGTGGGAGAATGTAATCGGGACAAAACCACCAGGTCCAAACAGCGACAACTTGAAAAATATATATCTGACAGTATCAACACAGAGAGATAGCTTCAGTACCTGACCATAGCAACTTTAATTTTAACATGCTCATAGTTGGGGGCCTGCTGTAATCCGATAGATGCTAAGAATGTAAAGAAGCGTAAATGAGTACGTGTGACATTCGTCGTCTTCCGTGTTTCGGCTTTGTTAAAAAGATATCACATAAACAAGGCGCTTTGTCGCGCAGATGACACCTTATACATGTATCTAGAAATATGATCTTCTTGAAAGTTAAGCATTTAAATTGCCGCATAAAACGTTTTTATCCCCGTGTTATCATTTGTGTCTCCAAGTGTATTTATGACGTATCATTCAATGCATGTGATGTCTACATGTATGTGCAAAAACTACGAAAACTTGCCCATGCAATATACATAGATTTTTTCACAGGCAAAAATTAAAAATTTCATTGAAAAAAGTTTTAACATCTTTACATGCAAAGTCTTTGCTCAAAACATTGATTGTGTACGAGTACCTAACACAATCTATGTTTCGGATCAAAAATAAGAAAATAGGAATACTTCTACGAACCCCAGTTTTTTTTTCTGTACAAAAATGGGGTTTAAAGGGGGTATACGTTTCACGGACATGTTTCCTAATGTTAAGAATGGATCTTTAAAAAACGTTACATGTCGGTCAATCAAATACAATGTCTAGATATCCGATTAACGAAGAATTTCAATTTTGAATGAAGTAAGATATTGTTTTTGTGTCGTTTTCCCCATGACTAGTCTGATTGTCATAAATTGATGTACATGTGTTTTTGAATGTTCTTGAAGTACAAAACGATCATTGCGTTTTGTATAGTAAAATTATTTTGCCTGCTTTTGATGTATAGTTTGGTTATACGAGTATTTGCATGCACATGACCTTCTCTCTTCAGGACTACACGTAGAACGAATTAAATAGGAGCATACCGACCAATTTGTTAAGAAGTGGCAGATTTTAATACACTTAAATTTAAAATCCCATTGCAGAGACAGCCAGGATAACAAAACACATGAAGAGCAGGATTACGTTCTTTTCCACCACTTGCATCAACCAAAACAAAGATGGCCAGCGCAACAAAAAGGCAGTCAGAATAGCCAGAATTACATGTACCATGTAACGGACAACACTAGAGATAGTTAGAGACACTATCGGAAATTCTCGGGAAGTCTCGTAGTAAAGAAATTACTGGAGAGCTTTAATTACTTTATACGGGGCACCAATCCACGCCTTTGGTATGCTGTGATTTAATAATATGAATGTGTCCACAAGAAACATCAGTTAACGCAAAAACGGGGACTCAATCGTAAGTAAAGCCGAGTCCGATATACCTAAGCAAATTAACTAAATGCAGGGCAAACTAAATGCAGGGCATTTATCCAGATTTTATCATTATACTGACAAATGACTCAATATCAACTTTCCTTTTTCACTATTTTAATGTCATATTATGACACTAGAAAGCCTGGAATCTGAAATTTGCATATGCAAAACGAAAGCCGCAGTTCAGTTGCACAGTAACTGCGCAACTGATCAGTGACCTTTTTTCAACATAGACATTAGTTCTCAGTAATGTCCATACAAATAGCCATCTCTTGTGGTTGTATAGCCTAGTTTTTGTAAGACCTCGTCGATAACCCCGAAAATAGCCTTTTTAATGATACGACTCATTGTCATTTCATGGCATCGTTTATCTATGTCTATGAAATAATGTCATAAATATTGTAAATAATAAATTGAAATGTCAAAAGATAACATGACATTTTGGTGCAGTTATTTGGGATCTTTGGCTTGCAGCTACGTGCAATATTTCACGAAAGGCCGATGAAAAAAATGATCAACTGAAACACATTTGGCACTTTAACTTTTTGTAAGACACTAATAACTCATGGCATCATTTATTATGTCATTTGTTCATAAGGTGGCATGAGGTGCAGGAATTGAAAATCTGCTCCGTAGGTACACTTTGCATTACGAAAACTTGCCCATGCAATAAACAGGTTTTTTTTTTTTCACTTGTAAAATTTGAAAATTTCATCAGAAAAAAATTGGATATTTTTCTTATTTTTGCTCAAAACATAGATTGCGGGTTCTAACGAGTACCCACAATCTATGTTTTGGAGCAAAAATAAGAAAAATAGGTGAACCCCTGCATGCCCGAGTTTCACTATATAAAAGTGGGGTTTCAGGGGGTATACATTTCACGGACATGCTTTCCTGATGTCTCTGCAGCAACGCTGGGAAGAAAACATGCAATGAGGAATCAAAAGTCACTACTCGGTGTATCTACTAGTCTATATTATTTGAGCCGCGTCATGAAAACCCCGGATTTTTGCATATGCGAAAACAAAGGCGCAGATCACCGCGAAGCTGACCAGCGCCTATGTACACGCCCGGTAAAGTGCAAATTGACCACCGCCGGTGGTCAACGTAAAAAAAGTTGATATACATCCGGTGGTCGTTTTGAGCGTTTCCTGTTATTAGTTTTCGCGAGTTTGGTGGATGTGGAAGGTTAGATATTTTTTTATCAAAAACGTATTATAAAAATCAAAGAATGTCAGGCTATCAGTTTTTTGCCGTTGAATGTCTAGCCGAAGTGGCAGTTGAAAAAAATAAACCGTTTTACTGCAATCCTTTCCGGCCCGTTTGATCGGTAGTGAAAACGAAAGTAGAATCTGGTCAAACACAGGTTAAAATGCCCTGATCGTGCCTTTGCAAGCTTTCTGTAACCAATGGTTGTTGCAGTTAGTTAAATTGACACTAAATTAGCTTTTCAGACATAATTTTAAAATATTTCAAGCTTTCCTTTCAACACTTAGATCGATTTTGTACCGGCGGTCAACTTGAAGTTGCGGTGGTCGTATTGATCAATGGGAATTACAATGTAAATTTTCATCGTGAGAGAAAGCCAGAAAAAAATGCAACTTGATGTCGTTTTCTGTTAGGGGGCACGGCAACATTAATGGAGATGCATTTTAGACACAACCAAATCCAAATCAATGCCGTCGGTGTCCTCATAATTCAATTACGTTTGTCCATTAACCATTCAGTCACATAGTTTAGCAATATCGGATGTATTTATTACTAATTTTTGGTAACCCCAACAATACAAATACTACCTCATGCAAGATGCATTGAATTTATGTACATAATTCGCATTGACTCGAAGAAAAACCACTAGAATAACAGTGTGGTCAATTTGCAAACTAGGTGGTCAATTTGACTTTTAAATGAGCAATTTTGAAATGATTTACTGCCCAATTTAAAATGTATTGAAGGACATGCCCTCTGTTTAATGTTGAGCGGGCTCAGTCGTGCAGATTCGACAATTATAGGAGTAACACTAAGCAAAGCGTTCACTGTGTTGTTCGTATGAAATCTATCTCCTGTTTTGCAATATCAATTCTTTGAATATGTAAAGGTGAATAATCACGTGGTTTATATCAATTATATTAGAAGTTCTTCGGGAACAACAGCTTGTGAATTGCTGGTGCCAACAGATTCTGTATTAGCTTGTGCTCGAGTCGAGATCACATGATTGTCCACTGCAAAGTGTAGAATGAATGCATGTATTAATGCTGAAGAATAACTGGCCTCGTCAGTTCTAGGTGCGCCTATTGACCTTATGTTTTCCTTTATACGTTTCCAGATGGGTCGATTTAAAGGGAAACGAACCAAGCGTCGTTACCTGATGAACAAAAAACACATCTCTGGCGTGGACAGGAAATTCAAGACGTTGTCCAGAGTTCGTTCAAATCGCCATCTAAGAAAAAGCCAAAATACAGTTCATCACCCTATAGAGCTATTGGTTCATCACCCCAAAAGACAATTTGTTCTAAAATCTATACACCGAAAGGAAAGTTTGGATTTCCTAAGAAGAAAAACATAAAACAGGGACTAAATCAAAAGTATAAAGGCCTGTCGATAAGACAACTGTAATGAGCTCGAAAAGCAAGAGTTATCATTATTTGGTTCTTGTAAAATTTGTATTGTTTAATATAGATTACACATATTGTGATGAAAATCATATGGTTGAAGAAATGTGCATATCCCATCAATAGAAGAAGTAAGAAGAATGGAAAATGAAAATGCATCGAAATTGCATGTTTTGTTCTTTTTTATTTAAAAATTATTAATAATTGAACAGATGTTTTAAATTCTCTAACTAGAATGCCTCATCTGACACATATCTAGCCGGTATTGAAAGGGAAATAATAACTTTTTACATTCAAGCTGAAGCTTTTAAAAATGTTTCTAAAGCATACTAATTGTCGGGACAATATGATCGTGGTGTACGACAAGTGGTGGTTTGGTCCTTATATCGCATCTAATATTTATTAGAATTTAACAATTTTGGTATCATCACATTGGCAATTTTCGAATCTAAACATCTATACATAACCAGCTTTAAAAATATTTTTGAAAATTTTTTTATGAGGTTGCCGGGATATGCACCTTTGTGGGGGGTGGGTGTGGTAAAATGCTTATAGCAGCTTAAAAAGCGTGGAAACACCTATCAATTTATGCATTATCTTATTTGATAATCATTCCCATGTTTAAAAATCAGTTTTTTTTTGTTATTCTAAGTAAATTCTCGGAGATGTACTGGACTAATATGTTCAAAAATTTAATAAAAATATTTTCTGCAAAAAATTGTATTTTGCCCTAGAATGCATATACATGTATTCATTTTTACCTTTCAATTTTGTTATTTGCCACTTAGCTTGTGAATACATTTACAGTTTAAAACACATTCCGTTTACATATTTTAGATCTATTCCATGAAGAATAAAATTGAAAATATTTCAAAAAGTATATTTTTTTCAATTTTGAAAATCCGTAACTTTTTAAAAAGCATGGATACCCCCACAAATATTTTGCTTTTTGAGTAGCATTCCACCTATATTTTAAGCTGTCTAAAAATTATATATTTATTTATCAACCAAAATTGGTATCGAGCCACCTTAAGTCCGTACATGTATACTAGCATCCCAAAGAAATCAAAACGAAGTTTGATTATGATAGACCATAGCTATGCACAAGCACAAGCTAATACAGAATCTGTTGGCACCAGCAATTCACAAGCTGTTGTTCCCGAAGAACTTCTAATATAATTGATATAAACCACGTGATTATTCACCTTTACATATTCAAAGAATTGATATTGCAAAACAGGAGATAGATTTCATACAAACAACACAATGAACGCTTTGCTTAGTGTTACTCCTATAATTGTCGAATCTGCCAGACTGAGCCTGCTCAACATTAAACAGCAGGGATGTCCTTCAATACATTTCAAATTGGACAGTAAATCATTTCAAAATTGATCATTTTTAAGGTCAAATTGACCACCTAGTTTGAAAATTGACCACACTGTTATTCTAGTGTTTTTTCTTCGAGTCAATGCGAATTATGTACATAAATTCGATGCATCTTGCATGAGGTAGTATTTGTATTGCTGGGGTTACCAAAAATTAGTAATAAATACATCCGATATTGCTAAACTATGTGACTGAATGGCTAATGGACAAACGAAATTGAATTATGAGGACACCGACGGCATTGATTTGGATTTGGTTGTGTCTAGAATGCATCTCCATTAATGTTGCCGTGCCCCCTAACAGAAAACGACATCAAGTTGCATTTTTTCTGGCTTTCTCTACGATGAAAATTTACATTGTAATTCCCATTGATCAATACGACCACCACAGCTTCAAGTTGACCGCCGGCACAAAATCGATCTAAGTGTTGAAAGGAAAGCTTGAAATATTTTAAAATTATGTCTGAAAAGCTAATTTAGTGTCAATTTAACTAACTGCAACAACCATTGGATATAGAAAGCTTGCAAAGGCACGATCAGGGCATTTTAACCTGTGTTTGACCAGATTCTACTTTCGTTTTCACTACCGATCAAACGGGCCGGAAAGGATTGCAGTAAAACGGTTCATTTTTTTCAACTACCACTTCGGCTACACATTCAATGGCAAAAAACTGATAGCCTGACATTCTTTGATTTTTATAATACGTTTTTGATCAAAAAATATCTTACCTTCCACATCCACCAAACTCGCGAAAACTAATAACAGGAAACGCTCAAAACGACCACCGGATGTATATCAACTTTTTTTACGTTGACCACCGGCGGTGGTCAATTTGCACTTTACCGGGCGTGATGTATTCGCTACACGGATAGTCGAATTGCTCCTCTACTTATACCCAAACTTTCAAGACTCTAGCTTTCTTCTGTGACTGTACGGACCTGTTTATGTCAGGCCTGGTCTGAAATCCCGAAGACCGTTTTTTTTTTTTTTTTTTTTTTTTTTTTTTTTTTACGTCGCCGCTAATTTCTTACATTGTCAGAGACGGATTTTCTCTCACAACGAAGTATTGCGCAAAAAGTGCCGGACATGAAGCACATGCACATTCAATCACGTTGCAATTTTAATTATTTATATGCATCGTCATGACATATTTGAACATGTTATGACATCTTAATTGAGGAAATTCAACTTGGGTGTTCAGCTGTATAGTAAACACACTTTGATCTTGCCGGTTGACCTAATGTGGTAATGTCTCGTAAACAGCAGCAAAGGGGTGTCTACATGCTCGAGAGAGTTCCTCAGTGTCATGCAAAGCTTTCTGAAAGTTACCACATTCGAATCTAATATTGCAATAAACAGATGCGTTTCAGCAAAAGCTGGCATGGTGAAGAAAGTACAACACAATCGTGCCCGAATATTTTGCTTTGTCAACACACACGTTGGTTTTCGTCAAAACAAAAACAAAACACGTGTTCAACAGGTGGTAAGACTACACACAGACACAAACATGGCTGTGCATTTAAAGCATTTGCCGTGTATCGACTTTGTAGAAATATTTGGAATTTTAAGGAGGGATCATTTGGAGGTGCATGTGTTTGTTACAATGCAGAGCGATTCTGCCTATATATAGTACAAACGTCTATAACAGAATTTTCCCCGTCCTGATTTTTTTATAGTCATAGTTGGTCCTGGAATTATGTTTTTGGAATAATCTGGGCAAGTCCTCTGGATATCCAGTAGAATTTTTTACCACTACGTGTTAATGATAAAATGCTCACCTTAAATCAGTGAAGAAGAAGAAGAAGAAGAAGAAGAAGAAGAAGAAGAAGAAGAAGAAAAACAAATGACTGGGAAGTTACTTTCCTGGCCAAATCTCTGTGAAACAAATGTGTTTGAATTATCGATTTCGGGACAGCTTCAATACGAATCGGACACGCAACCGATCGAACTATCGCGCTCGGTAGTTTTGTTTATATGGTAGAATATTGGTCTAATTAAGTGGTAAACTGCGCCGCCAGTTGAACTACCAGTGTATTCACATTAAAACATGCATTATTTCACAGGCTTTTAATTTTAATGGTGAAAGAGTGATGATAAAAAAATCATTTATTCGAAGATGAAAAGGTTGGAAGTCACAAAATTTCATTTTTCGCGGATAAAATCTTAATTCATATATTAAACAATGGCACATCAGGTGGTTTATGGGTAAATCCCATTTCGATCTAATTTTGCAATGCAATACGAAAACGCACCCATACGCAGTAGATTTTGATTTGTCAAAAATGATAATGTAATCCTAATAAAAAAATCTCTGAAAAAAAGGAAAAAAAAAGTATTTTCGTATTTTGTGTTCAGAACTGATAAATTGTTATAGGTACACGTTAGAACCGCCTCAGCGATGCGGTCCTAATGAGTACCAACAATGTATGTGTTGGACCAAAAATATGAAACAAGGAAAGTATTCCCCTGTATACCACAGTTTAACTACATGTTAGTGGGTTGAGTATGCATATCACGGACATGTTACCTTGATGTCGCAAATCTATATCTAAACCAGGATATTGCTTTTTAAGAGTAGAAAGTTAAAATCACGTTAATAAAACGTCCACTGTTTTTGGTGCGAAATGTGCGGAAAGGTACGAATAAAATTAAGCATTACGAAAACACGCCCATGCAATATACAGAGATTTTTTGACCCTAAAAAATTGAAATTTTTAGCTGAAATTTTTTATATTTTTCTTATTTTAGCTCAAATCATAGATTGTGGGTACCACTATGTTTTGGAGCAAAAATAAGAAAAAATAGGTATACCCCTGCATACCTCAGTTTTGCTATATAAAAGTGGGGTTCAGGGGGGGGGGTATACATATGACGGACATGTTTTCATGATGAGTACCACCTATGATGATTAAAAACTACTGAATAACCACCAATAAACTAAAATCGCAAGCATGCGTACAGTTTGACAAATTGACAAGCTAGCATCAGTGTCAGACAATCAGTGCAACAGTACTGGCAAACATGGTGCAATGGTGCTTTAAATAACACCGCGATGCTCTGGACGCCAATTGTAGTTATTGGTATACTTGTTCGCTACATCTTCAGATATTTGTTAAATGTCTTTGAGCCTACCGATCGGCCTATGCTACTTGATATGTCTCTAAAAGGTAAAACAGTTCTTATTAGGAAGACCAGACGTATAGGCTACGACCAGACGTAACCACGTCCTTCACGTGGTACTCAAAAATGTCGAACGAGTATAGCTACGGCGATGTAGTTGGGGAACCGAAATCGCGTATCTTGCAAAATGACAAAAAAATTGCACCCGACTTTGATATGGCTGAATTTTTGTATATTGGTAGCCTGAACAGTGCTTGATATGGAACCACTGTATAGAAATACGCTGCGAATTGCATTTCGATAAAACAGTGTATTTTGTATGGAACGCCGTTGATGTGTCTATGATAATTATCTTTCATGCACACTCGCTTTGTTAGAACGCGTATAATATTGTACACTAATTTTGAACCTAACACAATGCTCTTATCATCCAAGAACTTTGTGAGAACTAAAAATGCATTTAAAGGTATGGGCAGCCGTTTGTCATCCAGACTTTAGTGAGCTGTTATTTCAAGGTCATTTCACGTTTTAAACTTTGTTTATAGCTCACGTGAGCCGTCCGGATCACGCGTTGAGGTTATAGAATAGGCAAATACCCAACATTCGATCACCAATCAGTCGTCCGTCCGTTGTCGTCCATCACTTTACGAAGGCTCATGTAGCTTTTATAGGACGGTACTCGAGCCGGCGTGCGTCTGTGCGTCCGGCCATATTTACAAAGTTCTCTCCGAAACAAGTTGACCAATCAAAGCCATATTTTATATGAAAATAAATAGTAGGCAATGATCAGGAAATGGACAAACACAATGAGATTCTAACTCCAAAAAACCGAGATGGGGAAAAAACAAAATTAACAATCAGGTACTCGTACTAAGAAAACATATCGTAAGCCGTTTCCAAAAAGGCGACCACTCAGTTACCCAAACTTAACTAAAATAATGAAGACGTACCTAAGGTGCTATAAGCACAAAAATTCATACCCAAGACATAACACAATAAGAACCACCACAGAAGTGTCGCCTTGGGACGATCACCTGGAGGGCTTAAACTAGTTTTACAGGATCCTAACCTCGCCCACAGTTTCTGCAGTGATTCACAACTTTTGGTTAATTGTTCGGTCCTCGTGGTAAAACTCTAGCTCGCCAATGAACTCGTCAAATTTTATATGAAGCATCTATAGGAAGAGGAACCATTTTGTATATAAATAATCCAGGTCACAAGAACAAAATGGCCGCCATGTCCATATATGGTTAAAAACCCTTCAAAATCTTCTCCGAAACCGATGAGCCGAATTCAAAGAAATCTGGCATGAAATACTGAGGACTCAAGTACTACAGTGTATATATGAATCATGACCCTGTGATGACCTTGACCTATTTTACGGCGAGGTCATCTTAGGTCGGATAAGCATTGCAATGGGGAAAATTGTTAAAATTCCATTAAAAGGGGAAAACTTGCAGGAAATGGGCAGTAGGACTGAATATCAATGATTCTGAACCTAAAATTTGACTCCAGGGGCTCATTTGCCCCCATCTCATTACAATATACATGTTTATTACCAATATTCAAACATCATTTCCTCTGAAAGCGCTTGGCCAATCAAAGCAAATTTCATAGGGAGCATCAATAGGAAAGCGGAACCAATATGTGTATAAAGTCCAGGTCACATTCCCAAGATGGCCTCCATGCCCATATAATGAAAGAAAAAAACTTTTTTGTCCTTTGACCGTTCTCTCTAACGAGATGAACAGTCGTTGTCTTTGGGCTACTTGTGAAAGATCTTCTCCCTTGAAACTGCTTCGTCAATCAAAGAGGAAATTCATGTCGAGCATCCTTAGACAGGGAGAACCAGAAATTCTATACAGTGGCCAGGTCACGTAACCGAGAATGATGTCATGTCAAGATAAACCTTTAAAATTTTCTTCAGAACCATATTATAAATTAAATCGACTGCAGTCACGCCACTTGAGGTTGATGGGAATTATATATGTATATATAGAAAAAACAAAGCAGGATGCGTTTTATGTTTGTTTGAATTGATGCTTTACGTCACAGTCAACGGCTAAGGTCATGTTGGGACGTTGTCTCCATTTTGGGGGACTTATACTCAAAGTGAGAATGGCATTACATCCAACAAGTGTTTGAAATATAACCATCCAACTAAGCCACAAAAGGCTTATACGTATGGATGGTTTGACTTGAACCGCGTTTCCTGGGTAGGCTCAGACCAGAGCGGTTAACCAGTAATCAGAGGATCAGTCATTAATATATATAAGCTTTGCATGGAGGCACAAGCAGCCCATTAGTTTTCTTTAGGCCTCAATGGGCGAGGTCCGACTGACTTAACTTTTTCCTTTGAGTATATATAGAGACAAAAAACAAAGCAGGATGTTTTAGAGATTGATACAACATACTGAATTGTTTTACCTCCTTTCTGCTTTTTCATGTAAAGTAACAGCAAAAATTAAAAAGTGCAATACACACACGATACTTTTCCACAACTTAACTCTTAATTAATGCCACATGCTTATTAAAAAGGGAACGTGATTATTTTATATAATACTCACACACACCATTCTGACGATGCACGGTGTTTAAACTCATCAAATTTGTAGGACACAAAAATTATGTTAAAAAGTGTCATTTCTAACACTTTTGTGGGAAAACATCAAAGACGTATCAATTCATTTTGCTATTACTGACTTAAACATATTTAGAAATAAACATAAAATGCACTTTCGAGCAATAAATGCATTTTAGATGGACTCAGAGGCAAATAATTGTAAAGGTAAAATTGCAAAATCGGGGCTCGCTCAATCAAATGTCCATAAAATGACAACCACTGCATGTAAAGAATCATCCTTGATATGAATGTTGATACAGATGTTAGTCATTATATCTGCTGAATTTTAGCCGATTTACTTAATTCTGGTAGAAGTTATTTAATAGTTTATCAGTCTTATTTTTCACAAGTACTTAATGGGCTACCGTAGAAAAACGCCTGGTGTGTTGTTATGCAAGTCGATCGTGATTTCTATACAGTGGTTTCAGATACCCCATATAATTACCTTTTCAACCATATACAATTTAGCCGTATTATTTTCGGGTGCAAGGGTTAGCCAAAATCTCTCCTTGGTTCCCCAACTAATGCTTATATTTACAAACCGTTATCCCGAGATTTAGCAACTTAGTTTACTATATAGTTTTCTTCTGTATATAATGTTATTCAAAATATTATACCGGTGCAATTATGATTGTAATATGTCTGACATTAAAAACGACACAGTTCTATGATCACACGTAAATTCTATTTCATTTTTATAATTTCTATTCAATCACATCAGCATTTGACTTATCTATATCTGTCATTTATGGTAATGGTCTCGTTCAGACAGGGTGATGTGATCTGGGTGATTTCATAATAAACCAGTTATACTCAGGTTGTAAAAGTACCATTTCCGAAGGTAAAGGAATCCGCTGTCTATCAAATTTAAAATCCCAACCCAGCCACCACGTTGGAAAGAGACGACCACTCAATATATCACTCATTTTAACCCCACACATGCAGAACAAGACGACTTACTTTTTTTTAGCTTTTAGCTCACCTGAGCCGAAAACATTGGATTTTTCATGAAGGTTTGTAGGTGTGACCTGAAAGTTGGTAGATACAGACAACGTTGAGTTAATGAAGTTACTTGGGTATTCAAGGTCAAGGTCTTTTCATGACCATGGCCAAACGTCATTTACATATTTAACATATTAAATTTAAAACTTAATTTTCTCAGATTCCGCGTGACAAGTCAAACCCAAAATTATGGTGTAGTATCCTTAGGAAGAGGGATCCAAAGTTTGTTTAAATGAACCAGGTCGCATGACCAAGATTACCGCCATGCCCATATATGGTTAATTGACTGTCTTCTCTGGAATGGGCGGACAATGAAATTTAGTTTGTAGCATCTGGGACTCTAGCCCATTATAGTTTATATAAAGCATGACATTTGTTTGACCTTGACGTATTTTACGGCAAGGTTAAATATGGTCACATAGGCTTTTCTATGTGGAAACATTAGATTTTTCATGATGTTCTGTAGCCTTTTCGATGAAAGTAGGTGGCAAGTTATTTTGTTAATAACATGATGTAAGTATTCAAGGTCAAGGTTATTTTACTATGACCAACATGACTTTAGATAAAGGTCATTTAACTAGGACTTAATCTCAAGTGAGCGTTCTCAGGGCCGTCGGTCCTCTGGTGCCCAGTGAGCTAGGTATTCGGCTAGCATCACTCAAATAACAGGGATTAAGAGCACTACGGATAGGTTGGCAGACTTGATAGGAAAACATCATGAAGATTAATCACAACAGAATCGCCATGCAACAGAGACACAGTAATTATTGGGGTTTAGGGTTCGTGAGAGTCAGAGATGGACCATCTAACGAAGATGCGAATGTCTTTGGTGCTTGTGGTTTTGCTACGGCAATAGACGCATTCAAAATAAATATGTAACGAGGTGAGACGCATGATTCAAAAGGTAAATATCAATCACTTAAAATTTAAGTTAACATGGGAAATTTCAGTTTGCGGTTTAACACATTATAAGTAGACAACACCATTCAAGAAAACCCATTCATATTTTTGTACAGCTTTAAGTCGTTTGATTTATTTTCTGAATACACTTTGAGAATATAATTAAAATGCAGTGCACGCAATTTTGAAGTACGTTTTGATATACATATAATCCCCATCGCAGGATTATTGAATGAAATGCACGTATACAGAGTAATTCAAATATTGCCATACTATTTAAGAAGATCAAAAAAACAACTATACTCTGTCTTCAAGACGTATTTACAATGAAAATGTTCTCATATACGTTTGAGAATCAGGGAATAAAACTGACTACTTATGTAAATATTTGATTATGAATGAATCATAAAAGTGCCATTATTACCAATCTGCGTTTTAAGTGATGTCTAGACCTAAAGAACCAATTTTTACCTACAGTGTACCTTAAAGAGCGGTTCTTAATCTGCGTTAGAGTTTTAATTACAGGGGTCATGAATAATATCGAATAGTATAATCTTTCATTTAGGTATTCTTAATGATTCTATGACCTGCAGAGCAAGGAACTTGGTGCAAAGATACAATTTTGACATCAAACATGTAAAAGGGAAACACAATGTTATTGCCGATACGCTTTACAGATTGGGATTTATGTCTTATGTTAAAGATCTTTCACTGATGATCAGCTCTGTTTCGAGGGTCTTGTATTTGATTTTTCATACTGCAATTTACTGCCGCAAACGAAGAAGTAAACTTAAACACACTTGCAACCTACACTTTCGTCAGGAAAACATGTCCTTGAATACCCCTTAACCCCCACTATTATAGTAAAACTGGGGCATGCAGGGGTATACCTATTTTTCTTATTTTAAGTCCAAAACATAGATTGTAGGTACTCGTTAGAACCGCCTCACCAAGGCGGTTCTAACGTGTACCCACAATCAATGTTTTGAGCAAACATATTAAAATTACCTTCTTTTTTGGCTGTTTTAATGCTTTAAAAAGTTCTATGTATATTGCATTGGCGCGTTTTCATAATGAACACACTTGCTACCTACACTTTAACCATACGAAACCTCAAAATATTTTGGGACGTGAAGTTACAAACGTTTGTATTCATGTTATCAAACCATTCTCGCCGTTATGGAAGCATTTTCTGTAAAAATCGAACCTATTCTATCATAGGACCTTTTATGCCAACACCACCGTGAACTAGTACGGGTGAAACTTATAGATATAAAGCCACTTTTATAACTGACTTTAAAGCGATACGAAACACTGATCACAGTGTAAATTGTATATCAGTTTATCCATTTCAATTCAATTGCATTAATATTATGAATAATTTTCATATGTAGTTTATGGTAATTTTAAATCTGGGTCGTTTGAATTGAGTCATTTCGTAATAAAAATCTGTTTTGAATTGAAATTTTATCGCTTACTACATTTTAATTACTTGCTTTTTGCTTCATTTTATACTGAATACCACTTAATTTTATCTAATTTTATGCAACCTATTAAACGGGACACAATATTTGAACATCTTAGTATGCGTCTCAATATTCCGGTATAGCTGTATAAAGATAATGAGGGGTTTGCGAAAAAATGTCATCAAATACTTAACGAAGGCTTGGACGAAGTTTAACAAAAGATTGCTTGGATTTAAGACGATTGATTAGATACGTATCTTCAACGTAAAACAACGGAACTGATCAGACATGCAGTTACCACACAGCTGATATGCACTTTCGTGTGCTTCGAGTCAAAGAAAACAGCCTTCTCAATGTCATTGAACAAAACACGAACTAGAAAAAGGTACAAGTAGGCAAAGATCAGGAAAAGGCGCAATCAGAGAAACTAGCTATTACTTATTTTAGACCTTTAAACCTTTATATATTTACGAAATGCAAATATTATGATCAATCTATCCCTTAAGTCATATATGATAAAATGCATTTACTGTTGACACCACTTAATCATTTCACTTTTTAAACCAGAGGGCAAATCTATTTCTAAAAGCGCAACATATGTTAGCCCCTGATAATTACCGACTGCTACAATACTATGACAAATGTGATTGAAGAGAAATAACCGCCAATTAATCGCTGCACCGTGCATTTTGCATGGATTTCACTAAATGTTTTGGACTAGTACCGACCTATTTAGGTGAACATACAAAGATGGCTTCTATCAGAATCGACTCTGTAAAAGCCAAATCAAAGGTTCTAGATGCGTGTCTTTACAAAATCAAGTAGTTTAAGACTATGTGAAAGGAATAAAAGACACTGCCATGTGTCTTATAAAAGTATGCCAGCAAGTTATCATACATGTTTATATGAGCCAGTGCATGACAAAACCAACAATTTCGGTTTTACGACCAGGTCTGGCACAAACCAGTCTGTACAGTCTTAGAAGATGGCTAGAGGCTGGAAATTTTGGATTTAGAAAGTAGAGGAATTGTACTATCCGTGTAGCGAAAACAAAGGCGCTGATCAGCTTCGCAGTTACATGTACTGCGAGGCTGATCTGTGCCTTTGTCTTCGCCTATGCAGATTGTTGGTTTTCCCATATGGCGGCTCAAATGTTATTGACTGCAATACCCTTGCCAAAAGTGCTGTTCATTCATATAATGAGATCGATCCAAAGTGTTGACAAAATGTAAAATTTGTAAGTGACACAATCATAAAAGGATACTGAAAATGATTATACTAAAACACCAATAACTAAAACACCAAATTGGCATCATAGGGCTATGTATCAAGTATAAATAAAAAACCTGGAACAGATATGTTTCACATGCTAAGCAAGCTCCCAGGCGGGTTGTTTGGGGAACGCAGTGGTGGAGGTCGTTGGTTCGATACCTACTATACCCTCTCTAATGACACTTGTAATGGTTTTAGCCAGGAAGCGATGCATCCGTCAGTGCTTTACTTGGGTAGTTACGCTATAAAAGGGGTCATAATCAAGCCAATCGAGGAGAGGGTTGAGTTAAAACTACAGCATTACCAACATTACAGTAGTCGAACAGTTAATATGGATATAATAATATGAGCCGCCTCGTGGGAAAACCAACAATGTGGTTTCCGAACAGGTCCGACACAAACCAACCTGTACAAGCACAGAAAAGAGCTAGAAGCTTGAAATTTCGGATTTAAGTAGAAGAGGAATTGTACTATCCGAGTAGCGAAAACAAAGGCGCTGATCAGCTTCGCGGTTCTGCGCCTTTGTTTTCGCCTATGCCCCACGAGGCGGCTCAATTATTGTTATGGTCTTGTTCAATAAATCTGGAATTATCAAAGTTCTTACTCCTTACATCTAAAACAGATGATCATAACCAAGTCAAGTCAGGAGAATATATGCTTAACGTCAAAAGTCAAACAAAAATACAACAACAGTCTATGCATTATATGCATTTCGAAAATCTCCTTTGTATTCAGCATTCCTTGGAATATTATTAAACGGTACTGCAGTTACTGGTGCATAAGTGAGCGTCTATATACATGTACTTGTATAAGTCTTTGTTGGGCGAAAAACAAACAGATGAAACAAAATAAGAACAATGGGATAACGAGTTTAATACAGCCATTGTAGAGATGAAAGCATTCTTTCTAGGTCAGGCGCGTGTACACAGAATGTTAAGGAACATGTGTCTTATATAATATAAGATCTTACGAGTTTCGAACGAACGTCATTAGTTTTCTGAATGGCTATACGGGTTAAAAAGTGACGTTTCAGATAAAAATATATCTTAGACATGTTGATGTATGTGTAAAATGTCTCTCAGTACTAGAACATGTTCGATGGTTTCGGTTCGTATTTCCAGCCGCGAAAAGCAGCTGTCACTCATTACAGTGCATTTATTTTTAATTGTATGTATACACAAAGGTATGTTCTGCGCATGTATCCGCCTCTGCAAATGTATCAATTTCTTCCCACTGGTACAGATATTCCTGGGACCTTTGCGATTATCGCTGTCTTGATTAATAACTTTGATCAATGGCCTTTGACCAAAGTGACCTTGACCTTGAATACCAACCCCCCCCCCACCGCTCCCCCCCCCCCCCCCCAAGTTTTTATAACTGATCGTTCCAAGGCGATACTTCTGTTGTGGTTCTATTGGTTTTATGTTTCGAAGTCGAATTTTTGTGCTGTTTGAACCTAATGTATGCTTTTATATCTTTATTTAAGTTCGGGTAACCGAGTGGCCGCCTATTGGGAAATAGCTGCTAAATCGGCTTACGATACGTTTTCTAAGTATAAGTACATGTACCTAGTTGTGAATTTAGTTTTTCCCACCTCGGTTTTTGGAGTGGGAATTTCGTTTTGATTGCGCCTTTTCCTAATCATTGCCTACTCGTACCATTTTACCGCTTGTTACAAATTCGTGTAATAGCGCAATGTCTAGCTGTATTTACCATTAAATGAGCCGAGACGCGAGAAAACCGGTCTTAAGGGTTTCCGACCAGGTCTGACACAAGCCGGCCTGTGCAGCCAATGAAGATGGCTAGAAGCTTGAAATTTCGGATTTAGGAAGAAGAGGAATATTGTACTACCCGAGTAGCTAAAACAAAGGCGCTGATCAGCTTCGCAGTTACTGCACAGCTGATCTGCGCCTTTGTTTTCACACAGGCAAAATTCCGGTTTTCTTATGACGCGGCTCATTAATTATACCTGTGTGCAATCATCTGCTAAGTGCAGATGGGTGGATATTTCAACACTTTCTCAGGACTGCAGTTCCTTAGAAATGTTTACACTGCAATTCTGAAATTCTGCTGTTTGTGAGCCTTACGATTATAGTTGATTTTATTGCATATGGTGTTTATCTTAAACTTAACAGGGCAATACAGAAATTGTAAACATTTTACTAAAAGAGCTAAACCAGTCCTGAAAAACAATACGGCAATAACTTCATGCGTAACAAACACTAAAACAACTTGCATTATGCATATCTTTACGGTATTGTCAAATTTGCACAGCTTTCCTCAAAAGTAGTAGTGCTTTTTTACATGTCCGATTTCTACATGTAAACGTCATTTAGTTTCTGTTTTAAAATGTATGATGATAAAAGCCGCGACATGAGAAAACCAACATTTTGTGTATGTGAAAACAGAGGCGGCGATCAGTTTCACAGTAACTGCGAAACTGATAAGCGCCTTTGATAGTACATTTCCTCTTCTTTCTAAATTCAAATTGTCCAGCCTCTAGCTGTCTTCCGTGCTTGTACAGATCGGTTTGTGTCGGACCTATTCTGAACATCAGCACTTTAGTCCCGAAACGTCGTTCCATGTCTCAGTCGTTACTTTATAATACCCAATCATTAACTTTACAAAGATTAAAAGTTTATCAGACGGGTTATCAGTTGATGACAGAATTAGCAAAGTCTTTGACAGTTTATTCCAAGGTCTATATTAACATCTAATTCATTCAGCCTATTTACTAATCCGTCACAATCGAAGAACAGATGTTTGCCTTGTACATAGCAATGTGGGCAAACATACAATTTTCATATATGCAGCTGTGCTAATTCGAAGGTTTTGTGTTAAAGTTTTATAATCGCTGCCATGTTGTAACGTTTCTGACTTTGATGACAATGACAACGCTTATGAAAAATATCAGGGGCCAGTTGTTCAAAACTTCGTTAGCTTAACGTCATTGTTAAGACCTCGACTCGTTAAGTGAATGCCAACTACATAAGCAAATACACTGTAACACAGTTATTGTTTGTTGATGAAATGTAATTGTAATATTCATGTTTGAAATTTTAAGTAACTGTTAATTTTGAATAACTGTTTCTTTTGGTTTTTTTATTCAGTTTTACGTCCCTTTCAAGATTATTTCAGCTCATATGAGACGGGACAATCAGTAGGTGGGGCGAAAATGGGAGAACCCCGAGAAAAACCACCTGACACACCCGCAAGCAGAACTTGGCTTGTCTCACATGTGGCCAGGGCGGGGCTCGAACCCACACCAGTCACAGCGGTGAGATGATCGAATGGTTAAGTGCAGTAATGAAATATCAGCGCTCTTAACCACTCGGCCACGGGGGCCGCCTATAACTGTCGTTAATTTTGAACAACTGTTTTTTTTTTATTCAGTTTTACGTCCCTTTCAAGATTATTTCAGCTCATATGAGACGGGCCAATCAGTAGGTGGGGCGAAAACGGGAGAACCCCGAGAAAAACCACCTGACACACCCGCAAGCAGAACTTGGCTTGTCTCACATGTGGCCAGAGCGGGGCTCGAACCCACACCAGTCACAGCGGTGAGATGATCGAATGGTTAAGTGCGGTAATGAAATATCAGCGCTCTTAACCACTCGGCCACGGGGGCCGCCTATAACTGTCGTTAATTTTGAACAACTGGGCCCAGTTCGCTTACCACAGATAATGACATTCGGGACGAACTTGATTTACTTATGCATCTAATCCCACTTTTTTCGGGAAATAACATGCCCCCGCGTATCCATGCATTGGAAAAGAGTTGATAGAATAGAAATCATGAGAATGAGAAAAGTGGTACTCTGTCGCTGGTCACAAAGTTGTGAATCTAGGTTTGAAAGCACAAATATGTATTTATCGTTCCCGACTATTTTACAAAATTGACTAAATGTTGTGGAAGCAACAAAAATTGCAAGTTCTTGTTGAAAAGTTATCTACACGATTCGGGGTCCCGGGCCAGAGTCGTACTGAATAGGGACGCATTTGGTTTGAAAGAATCTGTGATCAACAGCAACGGATTTAAACTTTATTGATCTGTTGGATGACATGTGCAATTAGCTTTAGATAAAAACTAAAGAAGCACGTCATTTATCTTAAGTCAATGTTATAGTGGGGCGAATTAATCTATGCTCCAAGCATAAATCTGATTAAACACTCACTGAAAGTGGGATTAAAAGAATCTATGATGGGGTTGAGGCCGAGACAAGGAAATCTCAGGCAAGTTTTCAGATTATTCAAGTCTCGTCCGAGGCTCTGCCGAGGATGAGACTTGAATAATCTGAAAACGAGCCTGATATTTCCTTGTTGAGGCTTCAACACCATCATTGACTATTTTTCTCACCCACCTTTTAAAACATTTTGACACTGAATAGGCTTCAAGTACTATTCAGGCAGCCATTTTGTTTGGACATAAAACAATATGCAAATTAGCCAGTGAAACAAATAAAAATAATTTTGTACTTGCACTCACCTTACAAAAATATTAAATCATCATTTTGTTTTATTCACAAAATTTCCGACAAAATTAAATTTTTAGACTTTTATGAGAGCAGCAGATTACTCTTGATATCTTCCTGAAATTAACACCTGCTAGGTTATTTTTGTCTCTGACAGTTGACACCTAGCTCATCACTTCCTTATATGGAAGTTAGCATGAGGTGTACATTTCTATTAGCTAAATACAGAAATGATTGATATTTTGAGACAGCTAAAATTGTACTAGTACTGAGACAGAAATATCTCAGACAGGCACAAGTGTGCTCCTGAACCACAGTATATGTTTTCACAAAATTTAATATTACACTAATATTCTTGTTCCCCTTTCTGGCTATTATGGGCTTTCGAAGTACATGTGTATGTGGGTATTCGTATTTATTTTGTGGAGCCACATGTTAAGAAGTATAATAAGGTTCTTAACATTGTCATTACAAATATATGGTTACTGGCATTCAGATTCCAGAATGCCGAAGATTCTATATGATTGTGCTTCTGAAACGATAACTTACATGAACTGTACCATCATATGGTTGTAGGGATTGCTTTTGATAAACCATTTAATGCCTTCTCACGCACTCAAAATCACACAGCCAGCCAGTAGCGCTCCGTCAAAATGAATTGACAAAAATGATGTACTGAAGTATACATTCAACTACTAAACCAAATATAAAAAACAATACCTTTCATAATCGTGATTGACGTTTAGTACACAAATTGTTAAATTGTTACAATTAACAATTAACCTCATTGACAGTAACGTAATCAATTCGTGATATAAATTGTCTGAAAAGCCAAAGAAAGATCACCCGGTATTAAAGATATATATAAGACCAGGGATCAGTTTCTGTTCACTCTTTGAATTCTCCTACAGAACAGATGGTCCGCTTAGACTAAAACCGCATTATCTAAAATTCATTCAAGATATAGGCTTAGATTATTATGTCCGAATGAAAGAAAAAGGTACAAGTAGGCAAAGATCAGGAAAAGGCGCAATCAGAAAAAGATTCCCACTCCAAAAACCGAGGTGGGAAAAAACCAAACTAACAATCACGACAGGTACTTATACCATGAAACAATCGAAAGCCGAATGGGCAGCTATTTTCCCAATAGGTGGTCACTCAGTTACCTTAACTTAACTAAAAATATGAAAACATACATAAGGCGCCAACAGCACAAAAAAATTTTAAACACTAAGACATAAAACAAAAAGAACCACCACAGAAGTATCGACTTGGAACGATCAGTAACGCAAAGTTACTGGCGGGCTTAAACCGGTTTTACATGGCCATAACCTCACCCTCAGCTTCTGCAGTGGTTCATAACATTTAGTTAGTTATTCGGTCCTCGTGGTGAATCTCTAACTAGTCAATGAATCATCAAGAACAAACAAGTAAATCATGATAAACATTCTGATGAATCAAAAACCAGGACTCACAGACTGAGTAAGCTGCCCGACGATGGAGATCCCTGGGCGCCGAATAACCTACTAACTCCGGAGCAAAAGAAAAACACCAGTTGGACCCCGGTGGGCCAAGCAACAGACAAGAAGCTCCGGCCCCAACCAACTAAAATGAATAGCTTTATGTCGGGGCCATCATAGAGTCTGACGCCCGACCCACCGGCGTGCAATTAAAGAAGGCAGCATAGTTATCAACCATGATTGGGTTAAAAACTAAGCATGGAGACTGTCGCATAACATTCAAGTTATAACCTATACGCGTTTGTAACGTGTTATGATTTTTCTGAACTGAAAAGAAAAAATCATTAATTCCTTTAAGTTTCTTAAATTTGTAAACCAAGTCACCATAAAATTCAGGTTCCGAAAGGCCCTCACTTAAAAGCGTCTTTAACCCAACATTATATTTGGAAATCAATTCATAGTGTCTACGATAAAATTTAGAAAATGTTTTTCGAAGTTTATGATACCGATAGCCCTGTTGGAGAAGTTTTGCCGTTAAACATTTATTTCGAACGTTGAAGTCTGTAACATGATTGCAGACTCTAGCTAACCTAATAAGTTGCGGAATGTATACACCATAAGAAGCACGACGAGGAACGTCACCATCCAAAAAAGGAAAATTTACTATATCAAAATCAAAGTCATCGCGCTTATCATAAATTTTAGAAGAAACAAATCCATTTGCAACAGAAAGATGTAGATCTAAAAAGGGGGCTTCAGTATCTGAGATATTGGCTTTGTTCAACTGAAGTTCAGGTGGATAAATTTGATTGACCATACCTTCAAAATAAGGGTTGTCAATGTTCAAAAGGTCATCGAGGTACCTAGATGTGGAATTAAAAGCCTCGATAACATCAGCTTGATTATAATGGTTAAGAGAATCCATGAAATCTCTTTCGTAGCAGTATAAAAATAAATCAGCTACGAGAGGTGCGCAATTTGTACCCATCGGAATTCCAACAATTTGTCTGTATAACTTGGTCCCAAATCTAATATTAATATTATCAAGGAGATAGGATAAGGCGGAAAAACAACATTTAAATTTTAATTTAAATGCACAAGTATGATAGGAGCTGAAAGCAATACCATCATAGACTTTCAGCCCGTATGACTTCGGAGGTACGGTATCAAAGACGTTCGGGCTAAAGGCTCTTATTACGCATTCTGTTCCTGGTATGATGCGGTTTTGAATATTGCACCCGGCCACAGTGAAATGGAACAAGACATGTTTGTATGTATGATTCGATCCGTTCCAAAGTTTGTGTCAAATAATGTTCTTAAAGATAGCATGTGATCGTCAAATACTGTAATTAGAATATGAGCAATGTTTCGAAACATTATTCAGTATCAAATGATCCGCTGGATGGGAAGCCAAACAATTTGCATATACGAAAACAAAGGCGCAGACCAGCTTCGCGGTAACACGGATAGTACAATTCCTCTTCTTCTTAAATCCGAAATTTCAAGTTCCTAGCTTGCTTCTGTGAGTGTGCAGCCCGGTTTCTGTCGGACCTGGTCGGAAACCCAAATTGCTGGTTTTCTCACACACATGCTCAAATATTAATGAAACGGTGGGGTTGCGGAATTCTATTGATAAATAAATTCGTGCATCGCATGTTCACCCAAGTGTTACAGAAAGGGACCGGGCTGAGGCGCTGGCGGATAGACAAGGGTAATTGTGAGCTAGTATATAAGGCTATTAGCATAAAGAGATTCTTCAAACATGCATCAAAAACATAGTCAAAAAATAGTATTTAACTTTATTCAGTTGTGTAATTAAAACGAATCTCACGAAAAAATGAAATTTATCATCTACTACAAATTATTGCTTTAGACTAGTATAACTTATTGAGATAGAATGTTCTTTAACTCATTCATATGTAATAATTATACATATTTTCTATGGCCTACAATCAATACATTTTGAATGGGGTTCGTTTTCATTTTTTATCAATGAAAATAATATTAAATTCGAAATGAATTGAACAAGTAGTTCTTACTGCAAAACAAAAATGATTTGAGCCCATCAAGAGCATGCTAGCGACCTTCATGTGCACCTAGATTTGTACGCATTCAATTTGATTAAAACCTGTCTGTCTTGCGCTGATTTATACAGTATTATATGCGAATAATATTTTCGAAATGTAGAATCTTTCATACTGTAAAACTTTGCTAACTCACATATGTAGTGTTAACCTTAGGGGCTGGTTGGTTTGTTTTGATCTGGTTGGAAACCCATAAATCAGAAATCGTCGCGACATGACTTCTTTTAATTGTTTGCAGGTAATACAAGTACTACGCTTTTAGAATTAAGTAAAATATAGCCTGTGTATGCCTTGCAAGCCGACAAGGAGATTAACCACTAATCGAATAAGGGCATATCATCTGCATACAATAATAAAACCTGATCTTCTTGCCCTTCAAATCTTATAGGTGTTAAGGTCACGGATTAGCCTTTTAAACCTGTAATTATGATTTCATGAGCTCTCAATCAAGCGAAAATCGAAGCATACAAGAATGTGACCGGCCCCGGTAGCGTAATGGTTAGAGCGTTCGGTTCTAGAACAGGAGGTCATGGTTTCAATTATTATTATTATTATTATTATTATTATAGATTATTTTGCCATGTAGAAAAACAAATCTGTACATTGTGTCGGAAAATGAAAGCTATTCTCAGACCTGTCTTACAAACCACAGAAGAGAAAAACAAACAACAAAGCAATTAATAAGCATATTTGAACATAAAGGAAATATCCTACCAAAGACCATGGAACACATTTCATTTCAAGATTCTTTAACATGTTATTTTTGCATAGTGATCTACATGGGCAATGGTTGAAAAGCCCTACATACCACAAACCAACGAAATAATAGGTCGTATTTTCCGGCGTTGCAGTTAAAATATGATTGCATAGGTCTCGAAACAAAACTTTAGAGGACCTATCCTGTTTACGATTCCGAAGAGCTATCTTTAATCTATAAATGTTTTGCTTTAGTTGATTGCATATGTTCAAACATAGCTATTTACGTTTTATGGTCACGTCGCTCAACCATTTATATGATACCAGTATGAAACTCTTAGATTTATGCTGCATTGAATCTAGAGCAAGTATTTTTAGCTGACCTAACTTTTCCGCTTCGAAGTTGTTACAACATTATTTACATTTTCTCTTATTTATCATTATTTACTATTACCCAAGCTGAAAATGTCACAAAACTGTTTATTTTGAAACCTCTGAAATGCTGTATTGATAGTGCATATCTGCTTTATATTGAGATTTGTTGATTTGATTTATCAAGTAGGTTATCGTTAGGCTAGGAATTAGTGAAGTATTTGACAATTTAGTCCACAGTCTAAGTACATTAAGTATTTGATCAAGTATTATTTCTGAAAAAGGTATGGCTAGCTAATCTAAGGATTAAATGTTTTGAGTGACACATATTTTGTTTAGATTGTTCTTGAAGTAACTTATTTAGTTTTTATTGCATTAACCGGCGACATGTTGTTCTCAAGATGAGTAGCTAGATCGAGATATTTTTCAGTGTTTGTATAATATAAATACGATTGACTGCTTTGAGATTCGAATATGACCTAGTTTTGCTATGTCCTAATTAACCATGTTTTCTGCCTCTTTGTTACATGTTTAGAAAAGACGATTTTTTGGGTAATCAGTCTAGCTGGCTTAGCGGCGGTCACTTGTAGGATTATTTTGAATTTTAGCAATAATAAAATGACAGTCATGCTGAAAGTGGAGAAAATAACCCACAAAATTGGTCATAGAATACATTGACCTTTAAATTTAAACCGAATAAATATCATATACTTATAAAAGTAAACATCTTGTTTAGTCTATTAAACCACAGTATAGCTTATACAAATAATATTGGTGGTGGATTATATGATTAAATATACATATGGATGGGATAGTAAATAGTATGAAAACATCAAAGAAAGCGAAAGTGGAAAAGATGAAAATCACACCGATAATCTTTTAATATTCTACACTTTTAATCCAATTTTGACGATCCTACGCTAACTTATTGAAGCCTAAGTTGACCGCATATGACCGTCAATGGACACTTACAAAATCTTTATTAATTTTATCAATGACATATTCAAAGTCATCATGTTACATATATTTGGTTTCTGTTTTTCAAGTATCCATTCAAATCCGAGTTTGTGTTTCGTTAAGGGCTTGCCCATCAGATTATCTGTAATTTAAGGAATAACCCCAACAGTGATCACATTGTGCTTGCTACTGTAGTACGACGATGTCAACGAATACAAAATTGTCACTCTGGTGCAGGAAGGAGAGCTTTGGCAAGCGTATACATGCTTTTATTAACTCCTGTACAAAAATGTCACAAAGAAGGAATTTCTGACGAGAAAATACATTCAATGAAGTAAATAGATGCGAAACTACACTACACAACACTCTTGGTAGCAGTTCCAACATCCTCGACAAAGCATCTGCAATCGTATTTGGGTTACCAGGCATAGATGCCATGCAAAACATCAGAAACAGTTGAAGAGTCAAGTAATAAATTATATGAAATTCTTCCACCTTGACTTATAAGATACATATACGTACCTTATTTCCATTATTTCTGTGCATAATCTTATATTATAAAACGCTTTTTTAGAAAGCCGTCCCAGCTGTCTTAACAATTAACCGTACGTGTGGACAAGCTTCTGCTAAGTGCTAATTGGAGAGTATTTGATCATTTCTTGCTGCATAACTTCCCATTTAGTTTCCTCAGAAAACTGTAAACGCTTTTGAAAGTCCGCTTTTTCGATCGTCAGAATAGTAATATAACTAGTAGATTTTATTGCAAGGTGTTTATCTTATACCTCACAGGCCATACAGTCTTAATTAGGTCCGAGTTGGCCATTTACTGCCATTTGTTGACACCCAATTCACAAAACATCACCCCACAAACTTCAAAAACGTTGAATGCTCTCGAACGTCACTGACTTTCCATGAATGTTTGACCAACGCCGGCCAAAACCCGATTTCAAAATTCAACGTTTTGGCGCTGTTTGCACCTTATGTACGTTTTCATATTTTTAGTTTAGCTTGGGTAGCTGAGTGGCTGCCTATTAAGAAATAGCTTCTCAGTTGGCTTACAATACTATTTTCTTAGTATAATTACCTGATAATTTTAATTTGGTTTTCCGACCTCAGTTTTTTGAGTGGGATTTTTTTCTGATTGCTGCATTTCCTGGCCATCTGGTCATATACCATTCTCACGCACTCAAAATCCCACAGCCAGCAAAATAATGCCCAGTCAAAATGAATTGACAAAACTGATGTACTAAAGTATCCATTCAGCATTTAAACCAAATATCGAAAACAATATCTTTCATAATTATGATTGACGTTTAGTACACAAATTGTTAAATTGTTGCAGTTAACAATTAACCTCATTGACAGTAACGTAATCAATACGGGTTATAAATTGTAAAAAAAAACTAAGGAAAGGTCATACGGTATACAAGATTATATTAGACCAGGGATCAATTTCTTTAGGTAGTGTTTGAATTTCACACACCATAGCAGATGGTCCTCTTAGACTCTTAGACTTAAACTGAATTTATTTATTTTATTGTATACATAGACCCTTTTATGTCCGATTAGCATGAATTCGGCGTCAAAATGTAAATGCATGACATGATAATATTCAAACAATGATATAGATTACGATTTCGAAGCTTAACTCCTATTCAAACTTATGGTGCTTGTAAAGAGGTTGAATGCTAGTAACACATATCCGTTTTGCCCCAAATACATACATTCGACAAACGTACATGTTCATAAACAGCATCATTATTGGTGCAATGATTGAATTTCTAAAGCATATGTCGTTACTATGATAGCGAATCGTTTTACCCCAATTTTGCAACATAAATCTGCAACAAGAGGGGCGACGGTGTTGTGGTTTGCTAAATGACAAATTATATGTTAACACATGAGGCACTTAAATGCAAAACGAGGCATTGGGAAATCCAGCTTGAAAGTAGAAATAAAATGCTAAAATTGGACTTGTACCATATGACGGCCCTTAAAGTCTGCCCGTACATCATCCTTATTGCAGATTATATTTTCCCTTCGGTCCTTTGAGGTCAGCAAGTATATTCTGAGAAATCGGAATCATTTTCTAACCATAGTTTAATATGTTTGCCTCTATTTGGACAATACTAGTCTTTGTACTGACTCTCCTTTTCAGTGTTGCGAAATTAAACTCATTCTCTTTCGCATCATGTTGTCTATTCCAAAGCGTTACCGACGAGGCTTAAAGAGCCGAAACCGCGGTATGGCCCATCCCCTTTCTCATTTGTATATTCACTGCTCTTAAAGGATCTCGGTTTTATTGTAATTGTCTGTTATAAACAGCATTATTAATATACGTTTTACACTAGAACACTTTGAAATGCTTCACGAACATTGGAAATAAATCATTTCTACAAATTATCACTCCAATGGTAGCACAGCTCATTGAGACATAGTAGTCTTTGAACTCATTCATATGTAATAATTGCATATATTTTCAATTTCATATAATAACATCCACTCTTTTTACATTATGAATGGGTTCGTTTCCAAAGCTTATGAATGAAATTAAAATAAATTCAAAAAGAATATTGAAAGATAGTTTTAAATGTACTGGAACAAATTTGGTGCACCAAAAATGAGCCGCATCGTGAGAAAACCGGATTTTTGCCTAGGCGAAAACAAAGGCGCAGATCAGCTTCGCGGTAACCGCGAAGCTGATCAGCGCCTTTGTTTTCGCTACACGGATAATACAATTTCTCTTCTTCTTAAATCCGAAATTTCAAGCTTCTAGCCTGCGTCTGTGACTGTACAGGTTGGTTTGTGTCGGACCAGGTCGGAAATCCCGAAGACCGGTTTTCTCGCGTCGCGGCTCAAATGATAATGATCTCTTTATATGTACATGTACGTGTATTTTTGCTATGATTTCAGAGTCTCATTTTAGTATTTCAATGTAATATACGGAAAATGTTAATTTATTGTTTTCTAGTCTTTGTATCGACTATGCTGTTGAATGATACAAATCTCTTTGGCTTTATGTTGCCAAATCTAAAAGGTCACTGAAGAGGCTTAAGAAGCCGAAACCGCCATATGGTCCATTCCCTTTCTTCGCGCGACTCAACTGTTTAATCGCCGGACATGTTGCTGGCCAATGTAATACATTGTCGGATGTTCTATCAAGGAACCCGATCAACATCAGTAACACTACTCAGTCTGGTGCTTTGATCTTAAAATAATGATGGAATGTTTCTGCTAGAATATAAGTCATTACTTAATACAGAAATTATAGAAAATGTTGGTAAGCAATTGTAATGCAAATATGACAGACATTTATTCCTTCACAGCTTAATCAGTACTGTACCAGTATGTATAAAGCATGTCTCACAAGCATATAATCAATCAAGATTTGTATTTGACAGGCAAACAGATCTTGACAATCCTATAATAATCATGCATTGTTATTTTGACAAACATACTATTCATATTGATATTTAGATAAAATAAATTTCAATTTCAGGTAGGTCTATAGCATTTATGAAAAAAAATTCTAAACCACTTATAATTAGTGGTAGTTTGGACCACTGTACGAGACTAGCCAGTCTCAAAGATTTATGAGCAATAGCTTCTGATATGTCTCATTTCATCTCTATTCGTTCGAGAATAGCTGCCTTTGTTGGTACGTAACTTCTATAAATAGCATAGTTTTGTCTCTGACATACTGCGTCTGAGGGTCGACTCTTCGGCGTAGTGTTTAAACGCAAGGGTATTCTGTATTTTACAAGCTATACTTTATCTCTTAGACTTTACATTCAAAAGGAAAAGAAACAATATACAATAGTAAATAAACTTTAATTTCGTTACTGCTGATTTCTTAGCATGGTCTGGCCTGGTTAAAATGCGTTTCTTAAAAAGTATTTAGATTCTTTCTATTCATTTTTCTTTTCAGTTTTACCAAACTGTGATTGCGCGTAATCAAAAATAAGCTTTTACATTTTATAATCACGTTGCGATGTTTAGAGACTAAACAATTTATATATTTCATACCAGTCTAAAGTTCTTAGATTTATGCTGCTTGCATGGAAGCTTAGGCTGGTATATCAGTTGACCTATCTTCTAGTGTACCAATATCTTTAGATTGTGCTTGTCTGTACTGTAAGAGATTTATTTTAATAGCGCGTATTAGTGTGCTTCAAGTCATTCCACCTTGACACCCAGCATTATTTTACAAAAAAATAAGGTCAAAATGGGTTTTTGAAGGTCTGATTAGAATATATTAAGTAAGTAGTTTTAAATTTATGAATGAAACCAGTGTGAACTGTTCAAATCAATACGAATATCTACTATCATTTGCATCAAAGTTAAATGTATCTTTTCAAGTGGATAAAACTTTAATAATTTTGCACCGAGGAAAAGTGGAAACGAACAAGATAGCCTTGTATGAATGAAACGACCTGTTACAAACTTCGTCAAAAGATGACCTAAAAGATAAGATAATCATCAGAGACGTATCGCAAAATTGTTTACATGTTGTTTTGTTTTTCTTCAGTGGACAACTGTTCGCTATATAACACGGAGGCGAAAGATTGGCCATAAGCATTAATATGTGCATCTCCTAATCATTACATATAAACATGTATAAATGCGGATCGTTTTGTCTTTGTCTTCAACGTGCAGAATGCGAAGTGAGATTTTCCTTTGATCATCTGAGAGACAAGATAGATTTGCAAACAACTTTTAAATTGGAAAAAAGCAAAAACATGAATGAAATACAAATACAAGCCCTGAAATCGATATGAGTAAGTTAAAGTAATAAGACAAGTGGTAAAACTCATTAAATGTATATCATCAGGAAAACATGTCCGTGCAATGAATACCCCCTTAAACCCCACTTTTATATATTAAAACTGGTGTTTGCAGGGGTATACCTATTTTTCTTATTTTTGCTCCAAAACATAGATTGTGGGTACTCGTTAGAACCGCCTCGGCGAGGCGGTTCTAACGTGTACACACAATCTATGTTTTGAGCAAAAATAAGAAAAAATATCGAAAATTTTCTGATGAATTTTTCAACTTTTGCTACTGAATTTTTTTTTCCAAATATTACATGGGCAAGTTTTCGTGATGTGGTTTACGTGCAAAATAGTAAGGTTACGGACTTTTGTTTGATCAATGAACACGGTTGAAGTACTCAATCAAACGATTTCAAGTTTTGCTGAATCGTCGTTTTTGTCAAAGTTGTAAAGTTCGGTAGACGTACTGCAATTTACTGCAATTCTGAATGAATGCAAGAGTATTTCCAACAAAATGAATTAAATCAGTCAATTTAAGTGTAAATATGAACCACTTCTCATGACTACAGGTCTAGCCTTATGTAAATGTTAATTATTCTAGAATTCAAAGGTTTGGATATGCAATACATGTTGATAGGTCAAGTGGAATGGAAAATTAAACCATACCAAGCTCTTACAAAGAACTGGCTCAACTGCGTTTAGCATAGAACATTGCATAAATGTTTTGCACTGTTAAGCGGTCCTGGAACATATCAGATCTAACACTGACACTCTTGAGTACATTTCACAATCTAAGTACGCAGTTCGACTCTAACCCTCTAGTGCCCGGTGTAGCATATATGCTACATGATTTTAGAAAGCAATAACTTGTTAAAACATGGATAATTTGACTTGCTTCCCTTTTATTGTAAAAGTATATGTTGCAGTGTTTCCAGGAATTGTGGTGTTTTTGTCTAGCTTTGTGTCATGTGACTTTTATCTTCCTTTCAAAATGGCCGCCGCCATAACCAGGTAAATGTGTTAATTATTGGTCATTTGAATTAAATGAAAAGATCATAAGCAGGTAGGTACAAAATGTCAAACTTTCTTAATATAACTTTTTAAATGTTAAAAACAATAAATAAATATCTTGTAAATATCTGTGCTACCTGAATAATGCAGAACTTTCGTTCAAATTTTGATGTAGCATATTTGCTACATCGGGCAGAAAATGTTATGTATCATATATGATACATTGTGCAACACAATCCAACATCAATTTTATTTAGTTTCCTGACTCTCAATATGTATGTATGAATACAATAATGCTACATTTTTGTTACAAACATGATTTTAAGTAAAAACATGGCTTTTATCCTTATTTATTTGAGTCTGGTCATGCATTAGCCAATGTCTGGTTTATGTAGCATATATGCTACATCGGGCATTAAAAGAACCCCGATTTTCATTTTTGGATGAGTCTCTGAAATATTAATTTAGATTCTCGAATAATTAATAAAGATATCTTATTTCCTAATTAAGCTTGCTTTATATGATATCTTATTTACTAACTAGGATATCTAGTTGAGCAATAAAGATATTTTATTTACCAAAGTAGATATCTTGATTAATCTTGTAAATAAGATATCATTATTTAGGTATAGTAGATATCTTATTTAGGTGTAGTAGATATCTTATTTAGTATATAAGTTATCTAAATCATTGTATGGATATCTAAATTATATATTATATGCTATATCTTTTAGCATGTTAGGTATCTTCTTTACTATATAAGATATCTTAGTTTGGATATAAGATATCTTATTTGATAAAAAGATATCTTTATTGCTGAATAAGATATCTTATATCCGAATTATGATATCTTGTTTACTATTCAAGATATCTAATAAGCATAATAAAAAGAAAAATGGCTTGCCATAGTCTCAACATGGGCGCTTTTAAACTAATTATCTTTTCATACGGATATGGTCGGAAATCAATTTCTATGTAAACCTACAGACATATACAGATAATTAAGTGGACACTGTGCATGTTGAATAATACATTGTTGTGACTTATCCTCACAGATGATCTCAACTGATAAAAATGAATTCCATCAAATAACTTTGACAATGACATCTCATCATATATGTAGGTGATCAGATGCATTTCTTGAATGGCATTGTATTTTGGTTTTGTTGCTGTTCAATTGTTGCTGTTTATTGTTCCACAAGTCATTGTGTTACATTTCAAAACAAATTAAATCTTCCTGTTTAACAAATGGATTGATATAATTAAGCATTTTGATTTTATAAGAATGTATCATATATGATACACCAGAACTTAATGCCCAATGTATCATATATGATACATACCATAAAATCGCACCAGATATTCAAATTCATTAAATATTCACATTTTTATAATACTTTCCATGTTCGTAGCCCACTATCATGAAATAATAATTTTCTGCTCAGCAAAAAGGTGTTTGGGCACTAGAGGGCTAATGTTCTAAATTGATTCTTGAAGTTAGGTTATGGTAAGCGGCATATGACCAGCTGTATTTCTGACATGAATGTCCATGAAAATATTAATCAACCAAAGAAAAAATTTAGATTTGCTTAAGTACATAAAGATCAAAATAATATTTTTTTTATTTGAAAATATAATCTACTTAATATGAAATTATAAAAAATGCTATCAATCTCTATTACAGGTTGATATAATCGCCAAAATTACCCTATTGAAAGTAGACCATATCTAATGACTGAGAACGTCCCTACAAATCTAAGTCTATATGATAATCTTGAAAATACGATCAGAAAGTACTAAATTTAATTTCCAATGTGACAAAAATTGTATAGCATTTGTGTTTGCAAAACTAGAGACTTCTATTGAATTATTAGATCTACTTTAATGCAGTTGTTTACTTTACTTGTTAGTACCATTACAAAAACTTGCCCATGCAATATACAGAGATTTTTTTTGGATAAAAAGGGAAAGTTTTGATGAGAAAAAAGTTCGATATTTCTCATAATTTTCTCAAAACATTGATTGTGGGTACACAATCTATGTTTTGGATCAAAAATATGTTAAATAGATATTTCCCTGTATACCCCAAATTTACTAAATATATGTGGGGTTTGGGGTATATCTAATGCATGGACATCATTTCCTGATGAAAACATCGAAATGCATAAGATTTAACAAATTATGGATCGATTGATGAAATGATGAAATGATATACAGTTCATTGGTTTATATGCGGTCAATTCAGGTTACCATTAGTTAGCATAGGCTCGGCAAAATCAGATTAAACACGAAAATATTCCGAGATTATTAGTATAATATTCTTCTTTCTCAGTTTCGCTCTCTTTGATGTTTTCATACTATTTACTAAACGTCTCATCTGTGTATTTAATCGTATTATCCTCAACCAATATTATTTGAATTAGCTATACTGTGGTTTAATAGACTAAACAAGTTGTTTGCTTTCATAAGTTGGTGATATTTATTAGGTTTTAATTTAAAGGTCAACGATTCTTTGGACCGAGTCAATATAAATTTTATCGACAGCTATCGGACTTCCAAGTGATCCAAAATATGGATTATCCCCCATATTTTCTTAATTCGCTCGAACTCTTTCCCGATTGCGTTGTATTATTTCCATAGAAAATTCCGATGAAATTCAGAAGTCGTGAGTAAATGTTAAGCAATACCAATTTATACATTGAAAGCGGAGGCAACGATAAAAGAAAAACTAGGTCATACATGACATTTACAACAGTTGATCGTATTTATTGTCAAAAAAAACAAACAAAAAAAACATGGAAGTATTTTTGACACTGATATCGATATTTCATTTAAACTACTCACCATAAGAACAAGAATTCGCCAATTGATTAACAAAAAATTGATGATATGGTGTATTATTGGGTGTAGTTTGTAACATGTCTGGTCATCCGCATGAAAGCATGATTTTACGAAGCACTGAATTGAGTGGTTTGACAGCACAGAATGGCAAAATATTTATCTTCCAGGAGTGGTATACATGCATCCATATCTTATGTATGTAAACTCAAATGTTACTGTTAGAATGAAACGTCGATTTCAGTCAGCTCCATTTACATAAAATGTAACTAATTGATATCACATAAAAGTGATTGTATTATTGTTAAATTATGAAACATGTTCATATTTAGTTTTCAATTCAGTTGAGTCTTAATCAAATATAATCTTTGCAGAAATAATACCTAATCGGATACCTGATGTATTTAGACTGTGGACTAAATTGTCAAATACTTCACTAATTCCTAGCCTAACGATAACCTACTTGATAAATTAAATCAACAAATCTCAAAATAAAGCTCATTCAAAGTATTAATATAGCCCTTCAAAGGCTTCGAAAGAAACATTACAAACATAGCATGACAGTTACAAAACTGGTGATAGTAAATACTGATAATCAAATAAGAGAGGCTGGAAATTTTCTTTCAAATTAACTGCTTTGAAGGAGAAACTTTAGGTCAACTGAAAAACTGGTCACAGTTTATGAGCAGCATATATCTCAATACTTCAGAATGGTATAATATAAATTGTTTAGTCTCAGATTATAGCAACGCGGTTATAAAACGGAGAGGGTTTTGGTTGAGTATACACAATAACTTTTGAAAAGCACATTAAAGAAAAAACGTAAAAGGTGTAATAAAGCGAAGAAGTGTAAAACAGCCTCAGTTTGGTTTCAAACTGCACCAATTAAAACTTTTAACAGTAACGAAAATAGCCATTAGGATAACATGTCCATGAAATGTATCCTTCTTGAACCCCACTTTTATATAGCAAAACGGGGGTATGCAGGGGTATACCTATTTTCCTTATTTTTGCTCCAAAACATAGATTGTGGCTACTCGTTAGAACCGTCTCTGCAAGGCGGTTCTAACGTGTACCCACAATCAATGTTTCGAGCAAAAATAAAAAAAATCATAAATTTTCTACTGAAAATTTTCTTTGAAATCTCTATATATTGCATGTGCAAGTTCTGCTTTGACTGAGGTTTGTAGGGTTACAGCTACTTGTAGTCTATCTGATATATCCAGTCTGGTTAATATTGAGGGGAAAGCACTATGTCAAACTATCATTGATAATACGTGGTAGAATTTCGTAAATGCTGTAGACCTTCTTGTAATGTTGAAACTAATCTTATCGAAAGATAAAATTGAATATGTTTGTCAAAAATTACAATACATGTTCCAATGTGATTATTGAACTTGTCAAGATCAATATGCTTGACAAATTCAAAACTTGATTGATTATATGCTTGTGATACATGCTTCATACATACTGGCACAATACTGATTTTGCTGCCAAACAAAAACAACTAAAGACTGGCATCGGCATTTTAATCGCTCACCAACATTTTTTATTCCTGTGACAAGTTATGAATCGCGTTGCATCGTAAACGTTGAAACAACATTTGAATAATTATGCAATCACCAGTCATTTTAATGGTACTTCTCGGTTACCCTGTTACAACATTCGATGATGTCAGTTGCGTTCGTCGGGCAACAAGTCCTATATTCAATAACTCTTTTTAATTTTTCCTAAAATACTGTGACATATCAGGATGACCATTATAACACTTAAATTACGTATCACAGCATGAAAGCCTGTCTTAAGCCCTCACGAAAAGACATATCATGTTTACATTCAGCGGCAGACCTCTATACAATAATAACATGGTTTAGAATCTTGAAATGAAATATGCTTGAACAGTTTCCATTTTCACCTGATCTGATAAACGCTTTCAGTTGTCGACGAAATATACAGACTGAGTTATTTTTCCTACATGAAAAAAATAATCTAGTAAGCTTCCATTTGCGTTTCGTTGAGAGTAATATAAACAATGTGCACTTGCCCATGAAATCAAAATTATAAGTCTTAGGGCTTATCCGGGACCTTAACACCTATAAGAATTTAAAGGCAATTCGATTCTTTTTTGTTCTTGTATGCAGATGATATGCCCTTATTCGATTATATTAAATTATAAGGTTAATCCCCTTGTCGGCTAGCTAAGGCATACCCCGGTGCTGTTTTATTAAAAATATACTCAGTATTGAATTCAAAAGCAAAGTACTTGGATTACGTGCAAGCACCTTAGATTGAACCATGTCGCGAGAATTTGCGATTTATTTCTTTACTTTCTAAATGTAAATACTGCAATACCCTCCTGCGAAACCCAACTCATCCAACTCATTGACGAACTAGCTAGAGGTTTTTCCGTTCATGGATTTCTAGTCAGGTCAAACAGACGAAGACACCAGACCCTCAGACCAACCATGTAAAAGAGTTTTAGGAAAGTGTTATAGTATGACAGCCTCTACGTTTTTAGAACAATTTTTACTTCACGTCTGTAACAATATTCGCATATAATAAGATACTGTGTGTTAGGCTTGAGGCAGGCAGGTTTTTTAGACCAACTTGATGATGCGAAAAACGAAAAAAGTCTATGTGCTCATTAAGAGGTCGTTATCATACTCGTAATGGGGTCAAATCAATTTGTTGAAGTAAAAACTACATGTACTTGTTCATTTCATTTTGAATTTCATATCTTTTTTCATTCATAAAAATGAAAACGATTTATAATGTATAATAGAATGGCTGTGATTGTAGGCAATCAAAAAATGTATGTAATTATTACATATGAATGAGTTCAAAGGACATTCTATCTATAACTTATTCTAATGTAATAATTTGTAGAATATAATATTCTATGGTTTATAATATTTGTTTTAAAAACATAAGTGAAAAAAAAACTTACAATACTGTTTTTAAACAACGCTTTTCAAGAATTCAAAATTCTCGTTATATAGTGAGTTCTAAGCTATGAATTACAAAGCTATGTCATCCTTTTTAATTCATTACAATATAATACAGTTCATACTTGTACATTCATTTAAGCGCTGTATTCCTATCATTCGGACATAATAAACAGGTCCAATATCTAAACAGCATTTTTAGATAATGCATTTTAGTTTAAGCGGACCATCTTTTTATGTATGAGAATTCAAAGATGAACAGAAACTGATCCCTGGTCTAATATATGTCTTAAATACTGGGTGATCTTTCTCTGTTTTTTCTGTCAATTTATAACACGTATTGATTACGTTACTGTCAATGAGGTTAATTGTTAATAGTAACAATTTAACAATTTGTGTACTAAACGTCAATCATAATTATGAAAGGTATTGTTTTTGGCGTTTGGTGTATTTGCTGAATGTACACTTCAGTTCATCATTTTTGTCGATTCATTTTGACTGAGCTGTTTGATTTAAGAATGCGCGAGAATAGTATACTATAAGACTTAAGTTTAGCAATTTTTTCATTCATCATTATTTTCAAAATCAAATGTTTGAAAACTTTACATACGCTTTTAATATGTCAAGTGATGCTCAATTTCATGTTTCGAGACGAGTTTGTGCGCTTTTCTCACGTCCACGAGTTGCTACGTTACGTTTAAAAAATCATGCAAATCACGTGCCCAGCATTCCACGTGCATCACATGTTATCATTTTTTGCCTTGTTTGATTGGTAAAAGTGTCATAACGAATAAACCGGAATGACATTTGAAAAATTCCATGAGGGGACGCCGTCATGGCCTGACGTTAAACCAGCGTTACACGAATATCAGTATGCTCAGTGCAGACATGAAGAAAAAAGAAGCCAATTGAAATGTCTAAGTTTGCTAGAGTACGATACAGTCTCCTAGAACCATATTCCATCATCTGATAACATCAAAAACCGACATCATGACGCCAGACAACGTAAGGCTATCATGATATAGGGCAATGCCAATTTGACGTCATAGTGACGTAATCGATTTTTTAGGCAACCACGAATATCAGGTTTGATAATTCGCGGCATGGAAAGATGGGTTTGTATCGAAACAGCTGACAGGAAACAACCTGCGTGGTGCGAACACCGTGAATATCGCCGTTACGTTTTTGGTCCTGTAAACGTTAAACGGCGTAAACGTGCAAGTCCAGACTTGCCATCACATCAAAACTTATAGGCCTACTAAGCGAAATTTTACTCGTAAAAGCGAAATCGCACGTCATTTCAGCAATTAAACACGTGGGTTCACCTCGGGAGAAAGGCCAGGGAACAAAATAACGTCAAATACGTCATACACCGGGGGCGTTATCTGGTACAATAACGGACCCAAATCTCAACGATCATGGTACTGTACTCTTTTTGAGCACAGGAAGATGTTAAATGGCTGCTTTGGGAATAAAAGGTTAACTTTTCATATGCAGAGAAACACTTGTTAATTTTGAGGTGACACCCCTGTTAACTTTGACGTAGCGTAATTGCGTCAGGAAAAGATGGCGTTTCGGCGAAAAGTGGAAATTGGGGTTCCTTAAGGATTAAATATTGATGGGTTAAAGAGTTTAGTTCAGTTCATCTTTATACCAATTTGCAATTTCGAAATCAAATAAAAATTGCTAAACTTAAGTCTTATAGTATATTAAAATACATGGCGAGTTTCTTTATCTTGAGTAAATTGCACATGCCATCTAACGTATTCTTTTAGTGAAAGCGTCCCTGGTTAGAATAAATCGTATTAATTACTATTTAACCAGTATTTGCAAAAAATATTAAAAATATCAAACTTTTTCTGGTGAAATGTTCAATTTTATCTCGGTATATTACATGGGCTTGTTGTCGTAATGACTTAGACTTCCTTGTGTAAATTTTTGAAATTGTAGTATATTTTTCTGGCTATCGTGCCGGTTTATAAAAGGTCACTGATAAGGCGTCAGTACCCGAAATTGCGCAATCTGCCCCATAATACCTCCCTCTGAACGTCTTCACTGCTTTCAAAGGATCACATTTTTATACTTTCTTTACACAATATAGTGACCAGTGACATAATACTGACCACGTTTTCCAGTCTATCATTTAGTTTACAAAGCAAGCACTATAGCAACGATAACTGTCCATCAACGACCTCTGTCCACCATGGACAATTGTCGCTGCAGCCGCAACGACTTCTGTCCACAAGCTAAATGGACAATAGTCATTGAGCATGTATATATAAAATTTACTTCCAACGATTACTGTTCATTTTCTTAGAGCACTGCGAAAAAAAAGTCTTATTACTGTTGTAACTATTCTGGACGCCTATTTAGCAGACAACATTCACACTTGGACCATAAGCAACTTGTACATGTTTATAGAACGCTTATGTCATATCCATTTATGAATGCTAAAATATCTGCAGTTGCCAAGATATTAACTTAATGAAGTTGAGCCGTCTTTGATGGCGATCTATATTTTGACTTATAAACCCCACCCAGGGATGGACCTTGGGTCCTGCTGCTACGACATGAAACCCAACACTAAAGGTTACATATGATCCTGGCATGGATGCTGCCCGGTTAGCGGTTGTTAAGAATCTTTTGCATCTTGCTCTCAAGTTTCCGGGTTTTTCAGAAATGGACATTTGTCGTTGACACTGCAGGCCATATCAACCACAGCAACGATAAATTGTCCATAATGGACAGAAACGGTTTACTGTCTAGTGGACAGAAGATGTTGCGGCCGCGACGACAATAGAAGTCGTTGATGGACAGTTATCATTGCTACAAAGAACATTCGAGGACTTTAGATATCTAAAAAGTGGGGTTATATTCATGGGTACCTTTTTATATCCATGGACACAGAGTAGAACAAAGTCGTGCGGAATGCTAGTTGCTACCGTTAGTGCACTGGTACATATTATCAGTACACTGTCATTATCATCAAAGCTTGACATATCAAAAAATTACAATCTGTCAATAATTACAATATGATCATACGAGGATGATCCAATAATGATTGAGACTTTTTGAATTATTCCTATGTAAATAAACTTGGCTTATTGTGAATATCTTGTTAGCATTGCTCAATGTATTGTGCACACGAGACACTGGTTAAAATTCACACTAAGACAAATGCCTTCTGTTGCTTAGCAACGAGAGAATGCGAGTCAACTGTCCTTGGCCACGTGGTACCAATGCTTATAAAATGGGTTGCCATGGTAACTGGTGATAAAAATTCCAATCATGGCACACTGTTATTTATAGCGTTTATAAATACCTTTATGCTCTGCAAATATCATTTACATACAGCTGATAATTCAAGTAGGTTGAGCATTTTTGCGAAAAAAGCTGTGTTTTAGTTGTGAAAAAAATCAATGATTTCGGGGGTAGGGGAGAGAAATATCTTATAACCTGAGAAGACATGACACAATTAATTGATTTTAACCTAGAACTGATCAATTATGGGATAAATATTTCACTTGAATTTCAAAAGGGACACTTAGCCCTTTTGTTTTATGTTGCCTAGCAACGATAGAATTTGGAAAATGCTATAAGCCAGAATTCATAGAGGAAAATGGTTGCTAGGCAACCACGTCTCGAGCACTAGAGCAAAACTCGAATTGACCAAAGCAAATTATTTCAGAGATGAATGTTAACACAGGCAATACTCAATTATTATAAGATACCGTTTTTAAAGTTTGTGACATAGCTAGATTTATATAGACTATGTTTGTTCGAATGGGCAAATGGTGGCCATAGATACTGCACGAGTGGTTCTTAAATAACCATAGCAACCAAAGTTGATGAGCAAATTTGATAAAACACGCTCCGCAGAAAGATCAAATGTGTATCTAGTGAACGAAATTAGTTAACTTGAGCCAGTCAACAAGGTTTATAAAACAAGAGAAAAGTCTCAATCATTATTGGATCATCCTCGTACTTTACATTGGCACGACTTTGAAAATTGTATGTTTACCCACATTGCTATGTACAGGACAAACATCTGTTCTTCGATTGTGACGGTTTAGTAAATAGGCTTAATGAATTAGAAGTTAATATAGACCTTGGAATAAACTGAGCCGCGACGCGAGAAAACCGGTCTTCGGGGTTTCCGACCAGGTCCAACACAAACCGACCTGTACCAGCTCAGAAAAGAGCTAGAAGCTTGAAATTTCGGATTTAAGTAGAAGAGGAATTGTACTATCCGAGTAGCGAAAACAAAGGCGCTGATCAGCTTCGCGGTTACCGCGAAGCTGATCTGCGCCTTTGTTTTCGCATAGGCAATAATCCCGTTTTCTCACGATGCGGCTCAACTGTCAAAGACTTTGCTAATGCTGTCATCAACTGATAACCCGTCTGATAAACTTTTAATCTTTGTAAAGTTAATGATTGGGTATTACAAAGTTACGATTGAGACATGGAACGACTTTTCGGGACCAAAGTGTTGAAGAACATACATATTTAATATGGTGAAGTCCAAATTAATAGCATGAATCATTTCTTATTTTCGACTTAAACACTACAGAGACTAAAAAAGAGCCATGATACTAACTGGCAAGATAGCAAATACAAAGAAGAACATTTGGAAAGTTTGCAAATAAATCTGTTGTCGTTGATACATATGAGGGCTGACCAATTACACAGACCCCCAAGTTATGGCCTTATACTAAGAGATTATATATTACTTACATGACTAATTTCGTACATGGTCACCTTGATTCAAACATGCACAAGTGTTGCAAAGACTACTCGAACTTCAACGATTTAAATAGTCGCGGACGTCCGTCTGCCGGCATGACCGCCAATAGATATAACAGTTTTCCTGGCGACGTAGGTCAATTTTTAAACGTAATTCTAGTGAAAGTGTCTGGTCGTAAAACTTATTGTGAATGTGGTGTCAACAGATGGCGGTATAAATTGGCCAAATTGGATCTAATATTCTTTTTAAATTAGTTTGACATGAGCAACTAAAGCTGATCTTATTAAACTGGTGCTATAAACCAGTAATGTTAAACGAAGTCTAAGCTATGTATAGCAGTACTAGCAAATGGGAAGATGTTTTATGTCCCTATTAGTCTGCTTTGGGTTGTACAGTCAATTCACAGATACATGGTAATAAAGCTATACTATTTTTTGCACGAACAGATAAGTAACGGAAAATACATCACTGGGTGCTTCCTTGGTCCCGATATAAAAAGGTTTTGTTTGACTTTTTGGTAACGGATTTTGTTCTACTTCTTTAACACAGTAAATCTCCACAAAATAGAGTCGATTATAACATAAATTGCTTAAATTACTTCATTTTTAACGAATCAAATGGAATCTTACTATAAAATTGCATTCAAAGCACTATATTATGATTTGAAATTCTTTCAATGACGTCATAAATAAGAATCAAATCAAATCTTTGACCAAATTCTAGGAATCATTGTAGAAAAAAATCTGATACCGGGATCAAACAAAACCAAATCCTATCGGGACCTATAGAAAAAGTCAAACAAAACCTTTTTTATATCGGGACGAAGGAAGCACCCAGTGTACATGCAATCAGTAGCGGCGAACTCTAAAACTTGGGGTATTATTGCACATTGACATAAGTAATGATATCTAAAAGTTTGCAGTATATACGTCATACCTGTAAACCCTAAAACGCGGTTGGGTCACTATTTTTTGTTTATAATGGTTTCCTTAAATCTATGAACGATCTATACATCTGTATTATGTTGCGATATGCAGTTTGCTTTAAGCTTCATTTCCTTAAGAGAAAATATATGTTTAGTTTAAAAACACCTCTCATACCATGATGAAAAGCATGCGATGAATATGGTAAAACACTTCATAGTGTCTATAAAGAAAATTATCAAAATCGTTTGTTTTATGGCTCCAAGAAATTCATCAGTGCAATACACAAGCCGTTAAATACTGAATACCCCCTGTAATAAAACGCGTGTCTTGACAATACAAACGGACCTGCATCCCAGTGGGCACATGACGTCAGAATGACGTCAGATCGACGACGATGGGCATCGACGTTTATATGACGTCATTTTGACGTCATGTGCCCGCTGGTATTATCCAAATAACGTTCGTATTACGGTATTTCAGACTCCTTTTAAAGAAACAGCAATAATGCTCACCATTCTGGTTGCATATGCACTAGTTCTGCGCTTGTTTTGCGCATAGATTTATTTCGGAATGTTTTTTTTTTTTTTTTTTTTTTTAGTAGAATGTTTACAATTTCGGTAATGCCCTGTTATATTTAAGATAAACAGCCTTTGCAATGAAACCAACAATATGGCTAAAGACGTATGGTTCAGCAGAATTTCCGAGAAAGAAGTGTAAACAATTTTCTGAAAAGAGAGGGAAGTCATGCAACATAAATTGTTGAAATATTCACCCATTAGCACTTAGCAGAAGACTGCACACACATTTGTCTAATGGCAAATGCAGCTGATAGATCTTTGAAAGACAATGCGCTACATAATAATAATGAGCCACCGCATGGGAAAACCAACATTCTTCATACGCGAAAACAAAGGCGCGGATCAGCTTCGCAGTTGTAACTCTTTTCGCTACACGGATAGTTCAATTCCTCTATTTTCTAAATCCAAAATTTCCAGCCTTTAACCATCTTCTGTGACAGTGCAGCCCGGCGTGTGGATACTGGTCTGAACCCAAATTGTTGGTTTTCTCATGTAAATGCTCAATTATTATGTACAGCAACAAGTGGCAGAGCTAATCGAGCCGCGACGCGAGAAAAACGGTCTTCGGGGTTTTGGACCAGGTTTGACACCAACCGGCCTGTACAGTCACAGAAGATGGCTTGAAGCTTGAAATTTCGGATATAAGTAGAAAAGGGATTGTACTATCCGAGTGGTGAAAGCAAAGGCGCTGATCAGCTTTGCAGTTACTGCGAAGCTGATCTGCGTCTTTGTTTTCGCATAGGCAAAAGTCCGGTTTTCTCATGACAAGGCTCACTTAGCAACACAGCGATAATAACAAAGGTCCAAGACATGGGCTCTTACGTATAATGTACCAGATGGAAGAAAATGGCCGACAGATACACAGAACAAACTACCTTTACTGATCGTTCCAAGGCGATACGCCTGTTGTGTTTCTTATTATTTTATGTCTTGGTTTTGAACTTTTGTACTGTTTGCACCCTATGTGTGTTTTCATATTTTAGTTAGGTTTAGGTAACTGAGTGGCTGCCTCTTGGGAAATAGCTGGTCACTCGGCTTACAATATGTTTTCTTAGTATAAGTACCTAATCTTTCCCACTTGTTTTTTGGAGTGGGAATTTCTTTCTGATTGCGCCTTTTCCTGATCACTGCCTACTTGTACCTTTTTATGCATGCATACAACATATACAAACAAGTATGCATTGTAACGAGTGGTACATGTAGATCATTTCACAACTGAGCATGCAAAACGAACCCACCGAACTTGTTCCAGTAACATTTTACTCGAACAGATAAAATATTATCTGAAATCGCACTTTTGAACTTTAACCATTCACAAAGGTACTTACGAAACTTATATAACATATAAGACACATGTTCCTTTACATTCTATGTGCACACGCCTGTCTTAGAAAGAATGCTTTCATCTGTACATTATGTCTGTAACTTATTTTACCATTGTTCCTATAATTTTGTTTCATCTTCGGAAAATCTTCATTGTTCATTATTTTTGAATTATTCGCACAAGTTAGCCTCAGAGGTAGAATCTTTGCACTTTTGAAATGCTGGCTACTTCGATACCATTTTATAATATTGCAAAGAATGCCAGAATATTATGAAGATTATTGAACTGCAGAATGTAAAGACTGTTAAGTTCTGTATCCTTTTTGTTTTAGACTGACGTAAAGCATGTTTTCCATTGACGTGCCTCAGGTTATGATCATCTGCTTACATTTTAGGAGCAAGAACTTTAATAATCCCAGATTTGAGCCGCCTCATGGGAAAACCAACAATCTGCATAGGCGAAAACAAAGACGCAGATCAGCTTCGCGGTAACCGCGAAGCTGATCAGCGCCTTTGTTTTCGCTACTCGGATAGTACAATTCCTCCTCTACTTAAATCCAAAATTTCAAGCTTCTAGCCTGCTTCTGTAGCTGTACAGGCCGGTTTGTGTGAGACCTGTTCAGAAACCACATTGTTGGTTTTCCCACGAGGCGGCTCATTTATTGTACACACGTCTATGATCATTAACTGGTGGAAGCAATGTTTGTGATGCTGTAAACTTTTGATTTAGTTTGGTTTGGTCTGATTTTGTTTTGCTTTCGGATATGCGGCTTTAATATAACGCCCCAGTCATACGGAGACGGAGTCACCCATCAGGAAAACATGTCCGTGCAATATATACCCCCTTAAACCACACTTTTATATAGTAAAACTGGGGTTTGCAGGGGTATACCTATTTTTCTTATTTTTGCTCCAAAACATAGACTGTGGGTACCCACAATCTATGTTTTGAGAAAAAATAAGAAAAAATATCAAAAATAATATCATGAAAATTATCAAACTTTACTAGTGAAAAAATCTCTGTATATTGCATGGGCAAGTTTTCGTAATAACTCTCTCCGTAGTAAAGCACTACCACCGTCTTACTCAGGGACGCTACTCAGATGAGGTAAAACATAGATTGTACCGGAGTACTCTTTAGAATGGCTTTAGCGATGCGACTCTTGCATGTAAGAATCTATGTACATGTACAAACAATGTTTTGAGCGAAAATAATGGGGGAAATAGGTAAAAGCAAATATTCAACGAAAAGAATCATTTCAACAGCTGTAAGAAGAATTCGTGTGTTGCAAGGGGTTGTTTTCGGAATAAGAATTACTGTGCGTGTATATTAGACATAGTCAGTCAGAAAGTTACGTCATGAACCATCAAAAGTTTTTTCACCTTGAATATCTCGAACAATAAAAATTTCAGACATAATTTCTCAAATTCAAGAAATGATGAATGCCCACACAAAAGATGAAATGGTATATATCAACATTAATACATAAAAAGTAAACATTTATACTTTTTCGCCATGATATATTGTGTTTTTGACTATCTATCAATGTTTGTTTTAAGCTCTCGCCACAGGTATATGATAATGCTTGATATTAAACATAAACTAGCCCCATCATGAGAAAACCAACAATGTGGTTTCCGACCAGGTCTGGCACGAACCGAGCTGTACAAGCACAGAAGATGGCTAGAGGCTGGAAAGTTTGGCTTTAGAAAGACAAGGAATTGTACTATACTTGTAGCGAAAACAAAGGCGCTGGTCAGCTTGGCGGTTACCCCAAAGCTGATCTGCGTCTTTGTTTTCGCATATGTCAAGTGCTTGTTTTCCCATGATGCGGCTCATTTAACTATCCTTAAGCCAGTCCAAAGCACAACGATTCCGAGACATAGCAGCAAAGTTGTTATCCTAAAGGTATAATTTACATGTACTAGCATTAATTTAACTCAAAACTCAAAAAACTATTATCTTGATTATTCTACCAGGGTCTAAAAAGTGATACAAGACAGCCGGATAGCGATTTGGTCTTCATTGCATTAATTCGGGGATTTTTTTCAGGTGTCTCTGGGGCCGAAATAAGGCCATATTCCCAATGGAAATTATGTGACTTTTTTCCCAATTTGGAGAAGAAAAAAAATCCCTATCACAACTAAAATAATTCTCAACAATTTCTAAACATTGTGAAAATCAAACTCTGCTATTTGAAATGATGTTTAAATTTGATTACAAATGATTAACCTTAATTAACTATGTCAAATTGGAAAATATCAACTTTCAATGCTTTGAAAATTTCCCAAATTCTGGGAATATGTCGCTAATTTTCCCAATCACAAAAGGCCCTAGGGCTCCTTCCAAAATTGCAGAAAAATCCTTGATTATTGTTTATCAAAATATTCATAAGTTGGAAATGACAATATGCTTTATTGTTTGCATCAGACAGGTTGCACGTACCCCCCGATCATTGCTTACTTTATCTTTTGTTTCTATGTTTGTGTCCTTAAGCAAGACACATTAACTCCTTATAGAACTGGTTAAACCCAGGAAGCGTTGGCTCTGTCCCGACATGACTGAAGAAATGTTGACTGCGACGTTAAGCCTCAACACAAACTAAGTAACAAACAGATATTCTGCCATTGTATTTAATGGTGTTGCATGCACTACAATGGAATGCAAACGTATCGTGACAATGGACCATGTCAGCCAGTGGTTTCGTAAGCTAATACGAAAATGATATAATTGTCGGGTCAAGCGTGCCCACTACCAACAAGGATCATAACCCAAGATCCAATTTACAAGACACTATAATGGGGATATGAAACCTAAGTACAATATGATACAATAATTTGGATACTATAAAACGACAAACGACATGTCACTGTGTTCTATCGACTTGATTCGCGTATATTTTGTATCATTTGAGGTGTAATTTAAATATAGCCAAAGTCGCAAATTTTTGCGTCAAGAAGATGGTGTAGGTATTTTTTTAATATCAGGATATAATGCTTCCAATATTGTATGCTCAGTGCTTTAATACATACATACACATCAAGCACTCTTCGTGCTTTTCGCTTCGACCAAAACTTTTTTTTGATAACGGACGCATGTTGAGACTATCTTTCATCAAAATAAAATGCAACATCCGTAAAACCAGGTACCCTACATATAAACAGAGCAAAGGCCATATAAACATTCAGTTCTGTATACTTGAAACATATGGGCAGATGGTCAGTGAAACATCACGTGCTTTACTTCCTTTGTCTTCAACATAAATACCGTTGGTTGGATTTGGGGGTTTAACGTGGAAACGGGACCTCGGTTTGTTGTCTCTTCCGACAGAATTGAGAAGTCCGGTATCGAACCTGCGGCCCCTGTACCATAGAGGCTTCTAATAAACATAACATCGTAATGCGTACGATTTTGTTTCTGTTTATCATGATGACATCGGCTTCTACCTGGACGCTTTACAGAGAGGCTTGCAAACTTTTCTAATGATGAGTCTTTTTTAAAAATAGTACACGTAAACGTAGACGTGCTGTATGTAGTCTCGTAGAAATTGCAAAACCGAAATCACAGCAGAACCAAACATCTGTCTAAATATCCAGAAGCAAACCTTCATGCCCGTGGTCGTGATATTACGCAAATTTGCCCATGTAATATACAGTGATTTTTTTCAGAAGCAAAAACTGAAAGTTTCATTGGAAAAAAATTTGGTATTTTCAATATTTTTGTTCAAAACATTAATTGTGGTTACACAATCTATGTTTTGGATCAAAATAAGAAGAATAGGTATACCCTTGTGAACCCCAATTTGCTATTTAAAGTGGGATAGATTACACGGACACGTTTTCGTGATGATATCTTTCGCCTTAAATCAGGACAGGTGATTTTGTGCAGCCCGTTTGAATTTTGTTATTGTTATATTTACATTTTTAAATGCAATCGTCCTAGATGAAAGTATCTTTCTTGATGTTCTTCATTTCCCAATGAAAAATATTAAGTCACGTGATCAGTAGAGGCCAAGCCTATTGGAGGGGCGACGTCAAAACCCATCCAGTGACGTTGTTTGTTTACTCTTGTTGTCGTGACGTTGGCCACGTATCGCCATGACGTTAGGCGCGAAAATTTGACGTTTTGGCTGTTCCAAAATTACGTTAATTCGGATTTAATGTCAAATAACATGAAACTGAACGGTGATATGCGCAATTAAACATCTGATACTTGATTGATAATATGAAATGTAAATATAAGTATTGAAATTCAGATTTTAGCTTTCACTGGATGATGAAAAACATTAGCTGTTTTAATGTCTCCGAGAAGCCCTACGGGCTTCACAGACATTAAAACAGCCTAATGTTTTTCATCATCCAGTGAAAGCTAAAAATCTGAATTTCAATCCTTAAATACGTTACATGTAATATTTTTGTATTTCTGAAATGTTCAGTAACATATACAATTATGTACAGTAAGTTTACTTATAGATTACAAAATTTTAGAAAGGTTGTGGTTTGCGCTACAAAGATGCACATAATGCTGACTTTCTCTGGTGTTTATGAGACAAACCAGACATTGCAGCTCCTCAACTCTGAACTCAACATTCAGTATACCGTGGAAGGATGTAATTTCCAAAGTTACAACGTTTAATCTTTGCTATTCAAACCTGCAATCAAGTACTATTCAGATACAGTCATAATGTAAATTTAAAGCTATCCTAGACTTTTGAGGACTTGTTAAAATATACAAGTTAAGTCATTAAAACCTGCTCATGGTTAAATATGAAAAGCTCAAATGCGCTTAAAATGCTGAGTTGCTAAAACACAGGCTGATTGGTGCATATTTGTGGTTTTCTGTCTGGGAAGTATCTGCGGTATATTTATACCTAAGTATTATTTCTCTATAAGTTTGCTGATTGGTTTGCGACTGAAACGGCCCGAGCTTCGCGCAACGCGTCTCTTCTAACACACAGTATCACATTAAATCAAGATACAACTGATAGTGTTCATACAAGGACTCTTTTCAAATATTTTTCTACTTATGTCTTTTTAATTCTGTACATTACTATGTCCTCCGTGTACATCCATATTATAATGTTTGAAACAGAATGTGCATAATTGCTTGGGTTTTTTTTAAAGTACATAACAACAGAGCAGAACAATGTACGAATAAATATTTGAGATTCACATTACGGTATAATATGTTTAACAACAGCAATTTTTTCTTACTGTTAGTGCTTCAAGTGTCTACGGTCAATTGCTACGGGTATTTCTGGACGGTCAGTGGAAATGTCTGGACGGTCAGTGGATATGTCTGGACGGTCAGTGGATATGTCTGGACGGTCAGTGGACCCTATGTCTGGACGGTCAGTGGACCCTATGTCTGGACGATAAGTATTAAGAAAGCCTTTCAGTGCGTAGTAGTAACCACGACATATTTTAATGCACATTTATTTTCCCCATTATTACATGGCATCCGCGCTATGTAAAGCTTAACACATTGGTCATAAATGACAGAGCTTCTAACTTAAAAGCCAACTTAAATGTCAAAATACGTTGTTCGGCGAAAATTAGAATGATAGAAACAAAAGAGATCTTCCTTTTTTTTCAATTTGAATGTCAAATATGATTTTAAATGGCATAGCAGGTCCCAATTCGACTTATAATACCAGTAGGTCTACTAGCTATGTACATGTACATGTATACATGTACATGTACATGTACATGTATTGAGGTTAATAACATAAATCCACAGCTACCGTTACTACTTGATGTACACGTACATGTAGTAGTTTCTTCTAATGAGAGACGCATCAAAATTCTTGACTGAGATGTGTTGAAATTTTCTCTCATTAACACTTAGCAGTAGGTTTAGCATACAGGTGGCATGCAGGAAACACAACCAAAATGTCTGGAAAATGCATTAATCATGCAGGCAATATGAAAATACAGCTTTTTGGATAAACATAGTAAATGAATCTTTGACCATATTCATGACATTATAAACTACATGTTACATTCGATACATGAACAAAATAGAAGCCCAATATTATTTCAAAGTAAGCTTTTGTAGTCCCAATTTGTTCTAGAATTGTTATAACAGAAATGTACCATTGCCCAGTAAAAGAGGAATTTTAATGTCTTCCATCAAACCGCACAAAGTTTTTTGCCAAGTAATATCATTAAGATCAGACTGACTTTATGATTGTGGTTAACTGCAAGTGTTGCACATGTTCTACAACATCTCTGTTACACACGTCGAGTATTTGAGAAGAATGCTTTCATCTGTCGTATCTTACATGTTTCATTGTTCTCTTATGATATGATCTTATGCTCATACATTGCTCCTGCATACCTTAGGCCCAGTAAAGTCAGTGATACTACATAAAACGTAACAATTCGTTAGCAGTCATTATACGTATGTGCAGCGTTGCATCAATCCTTTCTTGGAGACCCATTACATAAAAAGTTCCGTCTGTGATATACTTTTAGGCTTATCCCGTTAGCGTTTTCACCGACTGTATACATGTATGTATAGTACCAGCTCTTTGTCATTTTCTTTGTTATTGTTTTACTGGATATTTCATTCGTTTCTTGTATACTATAGAAGCAGACATGATTGAGTCACTAAAATCTGAACTTTGGGTCATTCAAACTGTGGAATGGTTGTAATTTCTAACTTTACAGCCTTTAATCTTCGCTATTGAAACCTACAATCTACTTGCTATTCAACTTGGGTACTAAAATAATTGTAGAGTTTCGAAAGAGAAGTTAAGATATACTGTATCGCATTATGTCACGAATAAAATGGTTTTTATTTTTTGTAATATTTCATGTTGTACACACCAAGGGCAAAAAGCTAAATTTGTATCTAATAATAACAAGAATGCCATAAGTTAGTATGGAACGCCAAAGCTGTCTGATAGTAAGGAATGAAATGTCGTAGAAATCAAACCTAAACGCCAAATTGACCCAAAACGTCTGCCACTGTTTTCATGTGACAGATACCAATATTACACTCAAACGTGACCTTAACTTAAATCGCATGTGGAACGAGAAAGATTTCCATTGCCTGTCTGATGGCTCAGTGACCTCAGGCAGTGTTACCTTGGATGTCTGAAAGCCAGCCGGCATAGCTCCAGATTTTATCTTATAAAAAGATCGGCATGTCCTTAAATGATCCAGATATTGTCCGGTTTATTTACGACTCATTTAACGAAGCGTGCATATCGTTTGTTAAATAAATCCCGCCTGTGGCTGACTCTCCCGAGGTAAAACCGATTGAAATCTGTGCTGAACAGGTGAACCTAGTTAAGATCTCAAATATACCATTATCAGGTCATAGTGAAACTAGTAGGTTGTAACATTTTGTTTCGGGATATAAACATGTGATGTCTATACACCTGTCTAATATATCTACATGTACCTCTACCTGGACGCTTTACAGAGAGGAGTACAATATTGTCTTATAATAATTGCTGATCAGATACTCAATGAATAGCATTTCTTTCAAATGGGCTCTTCACACATCAGCTTTCCTATGTTTTGAACTCAACATTCCGTATACACACCGTGGAAAGGATGTAATTTCCAAAGTTACAACGTTTAATCTTCGCTATTCAAACCTGCGATCAAGCACCATTCAGATTCAGCTTTAATATAAGTTTAAAGTGAATACTGATTAAAATATACATGTTGCATCTTTGGAAAATCTGCATTCAGTTTGATATGCAAAAATCAAGAGCAATAAGATAACGTGCATGAATTTGGCTGTGTTGGTCATCGATTTGCATCTAGATTTTTGCTCGACGGTTAAATATACAGTATCACGTTATAATCAAATATCTTTTCAAATATTTTTCTACATACTGTACGTATGTACATTACTATGTCCTATGGTACATGTATTGAGGTTGATTACATAAAGCCACAGCTACTACTTGATGTAGATGTAGAAGCTTCTTTTAATGAGAGAAGAATCAAAATTCTTGACTGAGATGTGTTGAAATTGTTTCTCATTAGCACTTAGCAGTAGGCTTAGCATACAGGTGGCATGAAGGAGGCTGAACCAAAAATGTCTGGAAAATGCATTAATCATGTAGGCAATATGAAAATTCTGCTTTTTGGAAATAGTAAAAGATGGTTTGACCATATTCATGACATTTTAATATAAACTGAAAATTGTGCGCTTTACATATTAACAGCCTAAGCTTAACTCAGAGTTAAGCGTAAGCATATTCAGTCTCTAATTCTTTAATTTATCTTCACAATAATTTTCTAGCATCTATGTATGCCTCTCTGATAGCTTTGGAATTAGTACTTTCAGCCAAAAGTATTCTTGGTAAGAGGAAAATAGAAAAGACAGAAAAAAAAGAAAACAAGTAGTAGACTTGTACAAGTCTAGCTTCTAGGATTCAGTCCCATTTTGTTTCAGACATGCAATGCACCATTGCCCAGTAGAACAGGATTTTCAATCTTTACCATAAAAACAGCACAATTTACATTTAGTTCTCATTGAGATCAGTCTGACTTTACGATAGCGTAAGTCATGTAAGTGCAAGTGTTGCACATGTTCTTAAACATTCCTGTAACACATGTCGAGTATGGTAGAAGAATGCTTTCATCTGTCATATCTTACATGTTTCATTGTTTGCTGGTTATATGATTTTATGCTCATGCATTGCTCGTGCATACCGTCGATCTAATAAAGTCAACGATACTACATAAAACGTAACATTTTGTTAGCAGTTATTACACGTATGTTTAGCGTTGCATCAATGTTTTCTTGGAGACACAGTGCATACTTCTACTTGAAGCCAATCTTTATCTACTTTTAGGTTTTCATCTTACGCGTTTTCATCGACTTAGTATGTATAGTACAAGCAATTGGTCGTTTTCTTGTTCATTGTTTTACTAAATATTTTGTGCGTCCATGGTAAACTCAAGAAGCAGACATGACGGGATATCGATGTAACGTGTTATTGTCTTACTAAAATCTGAACTTTGTGGCATTCAAATTGTGAAATGATTGTAATTTTTACCTTTAGTCTTTAATCTTCGCTATTGAAACCTACAATCTATCGACTATTCAACTTTGGGTATTATATAATATTATAATATCGTGGACTTTTAAATATCGTGGACTTTTAAAGAGACGTTAAGATATACAGTATCGCATTATGTCACAAATAAAATGGTCTATTTCATGCAATGGATATGGTCGTATTATTTGAAAATAGAGGCACTCGATGGACAAGCTAAATTATCAACAGTACCTGTAAACTGATAAAGTATCAGGCACAATAAAATATCATGCGCAGACGACTGAGTGCCGAAGAGTCACATATCAAAATGCTCGAAACCAAGCAAGGCCTTTATTTTAAATAGATGCCCCAGTACCCGTGCGTATTAATTGAAGAAAGGGGATATCACTGCTTGCCACCAATTTCCAAATAGACATTGTTATTAGCACAGTTATGGTCACTTTTTATTCGAAGATGTTCCCATGATGAAGTGAATGGTCAAGTTTAAAAAGAATA